>OZ035836.1:20756273-21356273 GCA_964034765.1 Knipowitschia caucasica | reverse complement strand
GACTGAGAAAGTATTGACCCAAAATTTAGATTCATAGTTCTTGTGTCATAGAAGAAGTAAACTTTTTCAACCAACAATTTGACATTCACTAAATGATGCCCTAATTTTGGACATAAAAATTATAATTATAATATTTACTTTGCATCCACTGGTGGGAGGTGTTTTTTTTTTTTTTTTCTAAACTTGAAAATTACCAGCTGCAAACACAGTAATAGTCAAGTAATAAGAAATCAGCAAAATTAATCTGGGCAGTACTTTTGTTGTAAACAGAAGCACTGCTCTGAGTGTGATGTCATCGTGGTGTCATGACGTCATACTATTACAGGAGTTATAAGATAGAAGAGGTGGACTTGCATGCTTGTGCCTGATATCAGCGTGGATGTATATAAAAACAACTTCAGGTCTGTCTTTTTATGAAGGAATAGCATTCAAACCATATGTACACATTGAATTTTGCCGTTTCCAGCTGCATTGCACCAAAAGTCAGGTCCTTCACACCCACCACATCCAACCTTTTATGGTGCACTCTAAAATTAATTGACGACAGCAAGCACTATTTTGAAAATGAATTCCTGCTTTGCAATTTGTGAAAAAAAAAAAAAAAAACAGTTCCATAGTAGCCTGCTCGTACCACACCATAGTACAAATTACATTTCGTACATGCAGGGAAATGATGATTGACCCAGGCTAGTGCCATAGTAGTTCTAACCAAACAAATTACCCAAAAAGAGGAAAGCGTGTGGAGAATAACATTGAAACACCAGTTTCTTAATTCAAGTTGTTTTCCAAGGTTTAAATGAATAAATAATTTCAATTTTTTTCCTAGATGTTTGCAAATTAAACTCCAAAACAAGACTGAATCAAAATGCGGTCAAATAATTTCAGCTTTCATGGAAACTATTTTTACATATTTGTTTTTAAGTTTAATTTGAAAGTAACTGTTAAAGAACCACTGAACATTGAAATATCCAAATAAAGAATAAAGACAGTATGCAAGTATTGAAACTATAGACCTATAGAACTGAATCCCATACCGCTTTTCGGGTTAGGTGCTCGCTGCCGTAGAAGCTGTCGGCGTTACTGTTGGCAAAGTTGGCAAACTGTGTTTTTACAACGTGTCGAGTCCCAAAGAGAAGGCGAAGGAAACGTGTTGCAAGTTTGAAGCCTCAAGGAACACCGGCCTCAGTGTTTTTAATGCACTAAAACGTTTGAAATGGTTGCTTGAAGAACTGCACTATTTAAATGAATGGGATTTGAGGAATATGAGCTTTTTCCCAGTTGAATTTTCCAAATCAACCAATAAAGTGTTAAACCTGTTAAAGCTTTGCATTTGTACATGTTAGCATCTATGAAGGTTTATGGAAGCTAATATTAGGCTGTTTTATATTGTGTGCCTTAGATTAATAACATCATGGTATTGTGCAAGTAGCCAAGCCATGTTTCCTACATGAGCTCGGAGAGGGCTATATACATTCATATTACTTACTCACTACTTACTGTCAATGATCAGAAATAAGATAACTATTATTTATCTTTGATGAGTAACTAATTGATACTGTTTGAATCAGTCCCTTTCCTTCTCTTGTCTCTGCCTCTGTAGACGTTCTTATGTTCCCTATAGACACTGGCATCTCTCACACAGAGGAGGCTCGTCTCTACCAACCACAGATATAGCGTTTGAATGAATCAAACTATAATGTTTCCAGGATTTGCACAGAGATGTTGCAGGTGTGGCCCGAGCCTGCAGCGAGAGAGAGGGTCTGTAAGGTTAATGAATGATGAGATCACTATCCTCCGACACATGAAGGTCGGCTCCAATGAATTTCACTATTTATTCAAATGATCTTTTTTCAGAATGAGCTGTTGGCGGCAGGATGTTGAAACGGTTTGTGTGTACGATGAGAATGTAAGGTAGTGTCCCAGGTGTAAGCTTTGGGGGATATATATGTTATCGGTGATTAGCCTTAAAGAAGATCTCAAACTTTCATTACGTTCTATGTTGTGTGTTTTGTGTCTATGTCTGTAAAAGGTTTTGTTTTGTTTGTACTGTATGTCTCCTGTATACTATATTTATACTATATTATTTGCTATAATCTGGCATATTAACATTGTATTTAGAGATATTATATGAAAATAAATAGAATAGACTGCACTTCTGTATGTACAAAGTGACTGTTGTGCATCACTCCAAATGCGAGGAAACCATAATTTATATATATATTTTTAAATGCACTGGAAACAGCAGCAAGTCCTACGTAGCTCTGAAACAGTTGTTTTGTGCTTTACATTTGTTATTTTTCCTGATTTTTCTAGTTGTAAATCTTTCTGCAGTACAGTGCTCATAGTTTTACACTGATCAGCAATCATCAGGACACAGATTGACACGCACGGCTGTTCCACTTCCACTGCTGTGACTTTTGTACACATTGTTAGTCATTTTTAGAATTATGTATTTATTTGTTTTTATGGATGGATATATTTCTTCTATATATATATATAATAAATAAATATATATATATATATACAGTATATATTTAAATATCTATCATATAATAGTAATACAATTATGCACATATATCTACGTATACAGTTCATATTAAAAAAACAGCAACTGATGCATCAGTCTCATTTGTGTCCAAGCACACCCATGATTGTGTATCCATGTTGTTATAACTTGGCAACGCTGCCCCTGCTTTCCACATAACAAGACATGAAGACATGTTTTTACATAGATATATCAAGTATTTACACATTGACATGTGGAAAATAACATTTCAAATGATAATATTACACTCAAGCTGAGAGATCAGTTATTTTGTAATTCACATACAAACTGTGGTCGTCTGGAGTGTGGTCTGTGGACAATAATAGCAAAGCCCATGACAGTGGTCCCCAACTGGGGGTCGGGACCCAAAGTGGGTCACGAGGCCGACCACCCCCACCCCACCCTCTGGCAATTGCATCAAGTACACTTGCAAATGTGCCCATAATGCAAGTTGTTATACTTAAATTGGATTAAGAAAAACGATATTTAGACAAATGTACTTATATTTGCCTATTTCGTTGATTCCAGAGTCTGTTTTAGTTATTTTGTTCACATTCTAGCTTTTTAAGGTTTGCTTTACTGAAATTAATCCTCTGCATTTGACCCATACGTCAATGCCCTTAGGGCCTCTGTCAGGAGCAGTAGTCGCCACAGTTCAGGGGGGACCCCTGTCCAGATGTTGATGCTCGGCTTGGTCAGGACCGGAGGAGGTTTTTAGTTTGCCGAGAAACTGGAGCAGCCAGAGGAAACCTACGCAGACACAGAAAGAATATGCAAACTCCACTCAGAAAGGCCCTGCTCTGACAGGGATTCAAACCCAGGACACTGTTCCATTGCTTTATGATAGATAGATTAGGGGGGCGCCAGTAGCTCAGTTGGTAGAGCATTGGCCTTTGAGCCAGAGGGTCATGGGTTCGAGCCCGATTTTCACCATTGACTCCCACTGTCTGCTGTCGTTGTGTCCTTGGCAAGACACTTAACCTCTGGGAACACCAGCCACAGTGGGGCGGCTGCAGCTGTAAAGTGCCAAACTGCCGTTGTGTCCTTAGGCAAGACACTTTACATTGCCTAGAATGAGTCTGGTGTGTGTGTGAATGGTTGGTGGTGGTCGGAGGGGCAGATGGCACATACTGGTTGCCTCGCTTCTGTCTGTGTGCCCCAGGGCAGCTGTGGCTACAGTAGTTTATCACCACCGTGTATGGAGTGAAAGAATAATGACATGTAAAGCGTCTTTGAGTGTCCAAAAAGCGCCATATAAAACTGATTATTATTATTATTATTATTAGATAGACCAACATAAATATATAAATAAATTAAAGTTACTTTCATAGTAATAAAATGCACATGTGAACTCAGAGAGATCTGTTGTACAGTCTGACAGCCAAAGGAACAAAGGACCTCTTAAAACGTTCCGTTCAACAGTGCAGTGATATAAGCCTGTTTCTACGATTACTCCTCTGAGCGGCCATAGTGTCATGCACAGGGTGTCTGGAGTTACCCAGGATGGATTAGAGCCCTCATCCTTCTCTGCAGCACAGCTCCCACAGAGTCCACACTTCTCCCCATCAGAGACACATTTCCTGATCAGCCTGTCGAGCCGGTTACTGTCTCTAGAGGTCAGACTGCCCCAACACGCGGCCCCAAAGAACACGGCACTAGCTACAACAGACTGGTAAAAAATGTGCAACATCTGACTGCTCACATCAAAGGACCTCAGTCTTCTCGAGTCTGCTCTGACCTTTCTTATAGACAGCATTGGCCTGAGCTGACCAGTCCAGTCTGTGGTCCAGGGGGACTCCCAGGGGACTCCCAGGTCAGTACTGTACTGTACATTTAGTTTCACCAGTTGATGGAAAGGGCTCCTGTGAAAGTCAATGATCATCTCCTCGGTCTTGGAAGCAAACCATTTCTCTCGCTCCAGTCTGAGGAAGCATCCACCAGACCTCGCAGTTGACAATTTACCAAAAATAAAGGAATGACATTCCCTGTACGGTCTCACGATGACAAACTGACCACTATTGATACTGAGAAATGTTGTGTTTTACCACCTACACGTTTACTTTCATCATATTCTAAACAACTGACCACACTTTTTGCCCCTTTTCCACCAGATGTCACTAAAGATGCCACAAACAGCCCAGTCCAGATCTTCAAAAGTTCCCACTACAGCCTTGAGAGTGACCTATGTGGAGCACCTTCACATGTGTTGCCTGAAAACACTGCACACATTGTCCCCCTGCTCCTCTGTAGCTCCCAGAGTACAGTGTGTATTATTGGTGATGTGTAATTGGTCCACGGCTTCACAATGTCACGTTTGTACATTTGTCTCCCATGGAAACAGCGGACACCAGACCCCAGGGCACCCAGGCAGACATCTGGACCGGCCCTCCCCCTCCACTCTCTCTCTCTCTCTGTCCGTAGCCCGGGCTGCAACAAGTGGATCAATGAATCACTATATAGATCATTTTAATTATCGCTCAATCTTTTTGTATTACAAATCTGGGCTAAAAAACATGCAGAGGTTTCATGACTCACATAAAGTGGAAATGAGTTTTTTAACTGCAAATATATCATGTCAATGGATCTAGTGGTGGGCTAGTAAGATTAAGAGATTCTTTATTCGTCCCACAGTGAGGACATTTCAGTGTTGCAGTTACAGAGCAGTAGGAATGAGCAGACCAGACATCATACTAAACTCTATACTAAATAACGTAAATAACGTAATAACGTAAAATAAAATCACTAGCTTTAGCATTTCAATAAGGAGCAGTGTATATAGTGTAATAAGAAGCAAAAATTAAGTACAAAATCTCTGACTTAAACATAAAATACTGTATATTCTAGTGCAGAAATATATATGTGTTTCTAAACTGTCCTATCATTGTTAGTTATATCTATGAAAGAAGCTGGATTTTTCTCTTTAAATCACTAAAGTTATCTATAATCTAAGCAATAACATACTTAATTTACAAAAAGCAGGTCACCACCAGGATGGGAGTGAGTGAGTAAAGCCGGTCCACTCCTGTTTATAACACTACTCTCAACCTTGTCCTTTTTAATACCACATCAGATGAAATGGTGTTCCCTCCCTCTAGTGGTAGGATAGGGAGTTACATGACGATAGTATTCTATATTGTTGTCATGTGGTTGGAAAATGACCTTTAAGAACGAGATCGCGGATACAAGCGGTCGAAATGAGCTTCCTCCGCAGAGTGCCCCCGGACGAGCTGGAGGACGTGTGTGTTGATAGGAAAGTCTGGACGTCTCTGCTCAGACTGCTGCCCCCGTGACCCGGCAATGGATGAAGCGGAAGAAAATGGAAGGATGGATGGAAACTGGTTTTGCCATTTATTTTTGAATTAAGGTATTTTTTTCACATTCTAAAACATAAAAAAAGATTATATAAAACTTTATTGATCTCACATTGGAGCAAAACTCACGGTGGGCATGTTGACAGGAAATGTGCAAACAACAGGGAATGACAAAGAAAAGTATAATCTTATTTTTTTCTACACGTTTCTTTTCAAAACTTGTAGAGAGAAGCTTTTTGAAGACAGGCTCTGGTTAGTCCCGCTCCCTGCTCACCCTCGCAGTTTCCTAATTGGTCAAAATGAATGGAAATCCTTGCGGCTCCTTGTCATTGGTTAATCTATTCTCTTCCAGCAAATATCACAGGTGGTAGTTACGCCAAAGAGTGAGAATCATTTTAAAATATTATTGTGGAAAAATACTGACTGTACAGTGTCTCATGGTCAGGAATCCACATTATTTAAAAATGAGATATAATTTAGGTTGCTGACATCACCTTTAAGCGAATGTAAAAATGTAGACATAGACACTGAATTTGAGAATGTATTTTTCTCTCTCTGCAGATCCTTCTGTTTGGCCATTATCGTAGAGCGTCACGTGGCCGTCTCTCCGTCTCTGATCACGAGGGCTGAGGTGATCGAGCTGGAGGCAGATGGCTCTTTATCACAAGCCTCACTCTCCATGACAACCAAGAGCTCAGAGCAGGAAGTGTGGTCGTCCACTCATCTGGACGTTATCCCATCAGGCTTTGATTACATTTATAAGAACGCTTTGACAATCACCAACAGACTCACAAGTCACACACACAATACTTCACTTCACTTTGTTATGTACCGTACGTCCTTGGAATATGACAGTATGTATTTAGGCAGGAACCGTACTCTATGGTTCAGAGCAGAGCTGTGATTCAAAAATAGAATTAAAAGCTAATAAAGCATTGCACTTTGGGTCCAAGTGGCATTTTTCATTTAGTGTTTTATTGGGAATCAAGACTTCTTTTCAAAATATTGCAATACACACGGAACAAGAGAGTTGGGTTATGTTTTATCCCATGTTGCATTCTCAGAAAAAAAAAGTGATTTGATTATAATTAGATTTGCAAATGAACTGAATTATTATCCAAGACATGCAGACAGTTCAATGTGATGTCAGCAACTTAGAACGTTTTTCATTTGTTTTAAGTAATGTATTTTTCTGAGATATTTCAGGAGATATTAGATGGATTTGTCCCAATGGGGAAATGCAGCACACATAATAGAGCAGTAAGAATGATAATAAATCAGATATACAGTATACCTATATGTTTAAATATCAGAATTTAAACATAATTGTACATATACACTGTACAGTCTGCATTTAGGACTGAGCAGACGCACATTTCCCGGTGTAGAAGCTGCTCTGTGGCTGTTGGCGGCTGCTGCTGCTGCGTGTCTGAATCGAACCATCAGGATTATCATTGACAAAATGCGGCGTTTGTTTGTAAATCATTTTGATCTGAGTTTGATCTCGTTTAATCTCAGTAAAGTCTCAACAACAGCATTGGCTCAGAGGCCTGGCATCTGACAGACCACGCACCACACACCAGAGGAGACGGGCCAAACAGCTATTAGCTAAGATTTAGTGGGAGGTTTTGCTATGAAGACTTAAAATATAAATAACATGCAGCATTTTATATGAACCAACTCAGACTCTGAGGAGCACAGGGACTGGCCTCCTGCTGGGATTCTGAGGAGCACAGGGACTGGCCTCCTGCTGGGACTCTGAGGAGCACAGGGACTGGCCTCCTGCTGGGACTCTGAGGAGCACAGGGACTGGCCTCCTGCTGGGACTCTGAGGAGCACAGGGACTGGCCTCCTGCTGGGACTCTGAGGAGCACAGGGACTGGCCTCCTGCTGGGACTCTGAGGAGCACAAGGATTGGCCTCCTGCTGGGATTCTGAGGAGCACAGGGACTGGCCTCCTGCTGGGACCCTGAGGAGTACAGGGACTGGCCTCCTGCTGGGACCCTGAGGAGTACAGGGATTGGCCTCCTGCTGGGACCCTGAGGAGTACAGGGACTGGCCTCCTGCTGGGACTCTGAGGAGCACAGGGAGTCAGGACCAAACATAGGGTGGCAGTATCTCAGATTCATGCAGATAAAATCTGGGAAAATCTTCCTGAAAATATGAGACATGCTTCTACTCTAATGTTAAAATCCAGTTTGAAAACAGTTCTGTTTAGCTGTGCATACAACTCAAGGATTGTATCATCACTCTTTTTAAAGTAAGATTTTTTATGATTATTACGCCTTGTATGCTTGTTGTATCTTGTCCCTTTTTCTGCAGCAAAATCCTTGCGTTGGAGAGAAACAGTTTTAATTCTTTTCTATGTTTGTTTGAAGAAGAATGGGCAAAATCCATCAAAATCATATTCTGTATATTAGGAGTGATTGCTGATTATAGAACATTTGAACATAAACTTGTTGGAGCTAACTTCCTTATATGGGCATTTGTTCTGACCGTGTTAGCTTGGCGCCATCACAGGGGCTGTGAAGATGCTGTAGTTCCCCACGAATGAAGGAATCTGATTGGTCATTCTGTTTATGGCTTATATCTGGATTTGCAAAGACAGTATAAAAACTCCAGGATCACAGAGAACACTAAACCACAGATGTGGTTCCTGGGCTAGAGGGGTTTACTTTTCAATGTAAGTCATTTGGAGCCAGAGCGAGTTGGAGCAAAACTTTGTCCAAGAGCACATCCCTTGGGCTTCATTGAGCTAGATGGTTAGCACGGTCCATCTGTATACGGGGGGCCTAAACTTTCACATACCACCGTATCTCAGCTAATTATAAATGATTGAGCCGATTCCAAATCAGCCTAAACATCAAGCAGTGACTTTCCGGCGGAGTAGCCATGTTTGTTTTCCTGGCGTCTGATACAGGTTAGGGGGGTGAGGGGGTGAGAGGGGAGAGGGGAGAGGGGGAGAGGGGAGAGGGGGAGAGGGGCGGCTGGTGGATTTCACGTCCCACTTCCTCTAACGGGGCGATTAGGCCAGACGTCTGTCACACACTGTTCCTCTCTGCTCTGTCTGCCAGAGAACACACTTAAGACCTTGAGCTGAGGGGACAGGCTCTGGCCTGTCACACTGCGACTGTGTGTACATTAAGAATATATCATTATTGATGCAGATCACAAATGTAACTTTGGTATAAAATACAAAAGTAGATGTGTACACACTTCTCTTGCAAAAGAGTAAACAGTATTTTATGCTTTTTCTTTATGAAGCTAAAGATGGAGATTTTATTTCATCTAAATTTTGTTGACTTGCTCATCGGTGGCTCAGTCGGTAGAGAATTGGCCTTTAAGCCTACAGGTTGTGGGTTCGAACCCACTACGAGACCTTGTCCAAATCCTACTGATGTCTTCTGTCCTTCGGCAAGACGCTTAACCCCACTCTGTCTGAAGCCCCTGCAGGAGGATCAGTGAGGGGCCGGTGCTCTGTGAACTGGGTGCAGCTCATCTGCATTATTGTGGGTAAATTCCCATTTAGAAGTATTATTAAAAAAGTTAAGATCTGGTTTAGCACTTTAAACCCAGACGGTTAGACCTGGTTCAGTTCTATAGTGGTTTAAAGGACCTCTTAAATTCTTGGGTGGTACTTTGTTTAAAGATACATTTTTGTAATAATATTTGGTGGAAAATAAGGCAAAGTAAAACCAAAGCATGTGTGTGAAAGCTCGTAAACACATCCACACTGCAGAGTGCTCGCTCAGGGGCCGTCACTTTGAGCTCTGTCAGCGGGTCCAGTGGGAGAGCAGACATTTCTGACACTCAGCAACACCCACAGAGCCAGAGGCACCCGGGTTCACACCACTCCATCTGACCCACATCTTCATATCACAGCGTATTAACAGACTCTTGACTGTTATGGTCATCTTTAAGACTTAAAGAGCAAAATTATAGGTAACTATCATAGGCTGTAGCACAGGGGCATATTGACCTATTGTGGAGCCTCAGACCCATTTTAACATGGTTACTATCGAAATTCATTTGACAACACATACAGTGAGTGCAATTTTCAGTGATCGCTAGTTCAGTTATAAACAGTTATTTTGTGAAACTAAAAATTTAAAATAGGAAAACACAGACAAAAGGCCTGATATTTTCTTTGTCGTTTGTTCATAAATCTTTAGCATATGTGGCCATTTTGTTTTTGAGCAAATTCTTAATTTTTTAATGATGGATTTCAATTCTGGGGGCGACAGTAGCTCAGTTGGTAGAGCATTGGCCTTTGAGCCTGAAGGTCGTGGGTTCAAGCCCACCGTAAGACCTACTTCACGACTCCCACTGATGACTGCTGTCGTTGTGTCCTTAGGCAAGACACTTAACCCCACTTTGCCTGAAGCCCCCACTGAAAGATCTCAGCTCCTGTGGACTCACCACCTGCAGGAGGATCAGTGAGAGGCTGGTGCTCTGTGAACTGGGTGGCATCTCTGGCCACCCCCCCGACCCAGAAATGGATTAAGGGGAAGAAAATGGATGGATGGATGGATTTCAATTCTTATTTGGATTGAAGCTAAACTGGATCCAAAGTGAAGAAAGCAGAGTAGTAGACAAGATCAGTGTTCCAACATTTTTTAGTGTGGCACCTTTCCCATTGAAAACAATCACATGGCACACCACCTATTGCAACTGCAAAGTCATTCTCAAAGTGCCAAAACAAAGTTTTTTTCTTCTCAAAAATAGCTGATATTGGATCATTTCCAAAGGCACACAAACATGCCACGACACTGGTTGAAAAACAGACTAGAATAATTCTGACAAATTATAACTGGGAAGTGTCCAGGGGCCTCATAGAAATGTGAATTAAGCTTCAAGAGGATCCTCACCCATCTCCGCTCTGTGGTCAGCCCCACCCTGGCAGACCGACCACAGTACGTGCGGCTGCGCAGCTGTGAGTCTGAGGTGGTAGTCTGCAGCACTGGGGCCCCTCAGGGCACTGTCCTCTCACCGTTTCTCTTCACCATCTACACTTCAGACTTCACACCTGACACACACAGCTGTCACCTGCAGAAGTTCTCCGACGACTCCGCCATCGTGGGCTGTGTGTCTGAGGGGAACGATCTGGAGACTGGTCGGGTATCACAGACTTTGTCGACTGGTATGAGCGCAACCACTTGTGCTTGAACACCAGTAAGACCAAGGAGTTGGTTACTCGACTTCAGGAGAAAACCACTTTCCCACACGCCGCTGAACATCCAGGGGGAGGACATTGAGCTGGTGGACAGCTTCAAGTACCTGGGTGTTCACATTAACAATAAACTGGACTGGTCCCATAATACAAACGCTCTGTACAAGAAGGGCCAAAGTCGCCTCTTCCTTCTGAGGAGGCTGAGGTCCTTCGGAGTGAGCAGGCCTCTGCTCAGGACTTATGACTCTGTGGTAGCCTCTGCCATAACTTGCCACTGTTTCTTAATTGCCACTTTTATGTCCATTCAAAATACAATTGTGCTTTCAAACCAAAATAATATCCTTCTCATCAAAATGTGCTGAGCTGAAGAAATGGTACACAACTTAAAACATATTGGAAGAAAGGGTACTGTAGTGTGAAACTTTATTTATTACTTTTGCATAAGGACAATGCAGACACACAGTTTGGTTTCCTAGGCGAATATCATGATTTACTTTTATTAAAAGCATCATAGCTACAATTCATCATACATGATGTCTCAAAAAAACAAAACAAAAGACACACACCAAAAAAATAAAGAGGAAAAACATTTACATGGTATGTCTGTAAACTTCAAGGCTAGATAAGAATTTTGAGGTAATGCTCTTCAGCTTGCTGGCTAAAAGTAACAAAAAGTCCATTTTCAAGAAAAGTAGCTAAGTAATAAAGGTACCTGATTATTTTAACTCTTTAACACCAGTGCATCAACAGGAACAGAGTGAGACAAACTTGATTGCAGTACATATCTGTCACTTACAGTTTTCTCTATTCAAACGACACTTGTGGTTATTCATATAGTGTGTGGCATGTGTGGGTGAGTGATGTTGGACATTCAAAAGCTGCCTTGGTTATTGCCGTCTCAGCATCAGCAGAAGGGGCGTTCGACAGTGAAGGTGACCCCCCCCCACACTGCGCCGTACGCCCAGAGAAGCTGGGCGAGTCGGCTTTACCGCTGGAGCAAGTGTAGTAGACCTGGCCAACAGTGAATGTACTTCCAAACGTGTGAACCTCTCGAGGCGCTCAGGAATGGGCATGAAACAACTCAAGCACCCCCCTCTGTGCTTTTCAAGTATTTCAAATGGACTGAAATGTGTGTGCTGTGGGGCCAGGCCAGAGTCAGTGTGTTTGACTAGAGCAAAAGTTCATTGAGAACAAACCAGGGAGCAGCACTTGGTCTGAAACTATTGGCAAAATGTGAGGCAAAAATAACAAAAACAATGTGGCAGCGTGTGGGAGTTTAGTCAGCTGATGCGCCTCGTTATACAAGAGTCATCGACCTGAAAGGCCACTGCTCAGGTCTTTTCACCGGGAACTCTCAGTATTCGGCACAAATTTGGGCCGTGAAGACCTGTCCTAGGCTTTTCTACAGAGGGACTGGACCAGGCAGCAGAGATACAGAGATCAACAGTGTGGGACTGACAGTACTGAGTCTAGGAACAGTCTAACCAAGGGTCTGTTTTAGTGTGCACGGATGAGCTCATGTACAGGCAGTGAGCGAGACTGGCCGTTTACTGGATATGTGAACTTAAAACAGAAAAAAAATACAAATCAACCATTACATTTTCCTTCGCAGCAGCTTTGTCAGACAGGTTAGCTGGATAATAATGCCATTTAAGAAGCACTGATTCAAGAGACGCTGCCAGCAACAAACAATCCTGAAAAAGAAGGAATTGAAACTAAAGAGAACCATGGTTTGAGAGCTGAAAGCAGCAATAATAATAATAATAATAACAACAACAATAGTACTAGTGGAGCCTGGTGAGTCCTACTGAGATGGTGGGAGAGTGGGCATGAAGGTCTCGACCAGAAAAATAGAAACAGTCTTTGTGAGGATTTTCCCTGACTAAACTATCGCTCAGAGAGACGTAACACCACTGCCTCTCTGACACATAGCAAATACACCTGGCCCAGAAAACAAACTGAAAAATTCAACAACAATTTAAAGAAAAATAAAACTGAAAAAACAAAAGTCAGTCGTTAATAGTTTGGATATTTCTGCTGGAGGCGTGTAAACGTGGCGAGGTCTGAGGCGAGGAAATGTTGAAGGCCAGTTTCAGTCACTTTTGTCCTTCTGTGGAGAATCCACAGCTTCCTCCTCCTCCTCTTCCTCCTCCTCTGCCTCTGCCGCCACCCCTTCGTCCAGCAGAGAATCTTGAGTTGCGTCCAGTTCTTCTTCCTTTCGTCCCACATCCTTTTCCAACTTTTTCTCCTCGCTTTGGGATTCAGAGGTTCCTGCGGTGCCTCCGAGGGCCCCGGCCATGGCAGTCTGCAGCTCAGCCAGAGTGGAGGCGGAGGGGAAGCCCGGCATGAGCCCACCCAGCCCTGGAGGCAAGAACATGGAGGGGTAGAGCAGTCCTGGGGCGACGGTGGAAAGCAGGAAGGGGTTAAAGGCCAGAGAGTTAGCAGACATCCCAGCGGCGGCCAGCAGGGCGGCGGCGTCACCATTGAGCGCGATGTTGGAAGCAGACTCTCTGGCGGAGGAGGCCTGTGCGGCTGCTTCGTCTTCAGGTTTATCTGGATTCTCCGCTGATGCATCAGACTCCACCTTCTTCCTCTTTGCGCTGGGCTCACCGTCCTCTGTGCCATCCGCCGCCTCCTCGTCTTCATCGTGCTTCTCTCCCTCATCAGATGTGCCGTTGGTAGTGGCTGAAGCGGCGGCGGCTGATGTGCTGGAAGTGGCAGCAGAAGGGGCAACGGCGAGATTGCCACCAAACAAACCTCCCAGGCTGAACATGTTGGGCAGAGCAGCCATGTTGGCGAGGCCGCCCACTCCCGGCATCATGAGGGGGAGCATGGCGGCCGCCTGCTTGGGGTCAGCGGAGGGGAAGGCCATGAGTCCAGCGGCCAACTGTAGAGACTGGAGGCTCTGGAGAGAAGACAGGTCCATGCCACCAAACAGACTGTTGAGCAGCAGAGGGTTGATGCCTCCTGAAACAACACACAGACTTTATTTCAAGCAGAGATGATGACGTTGTACTAGACCAAACAGTAAGAACACCTCTGTTAACAGCACAAGTCTAGACAGATTTACTAAAATATTTAGAGCTAACGCAAGTCTAAAACAGAGGTCTAAAAGGGTTAAAGAAATCAGGAATAAATAAGGAATGCCTTGGGTGAAAACAACCCTAATACAGACGAAAGACAGATTCATATTACACTGGGTTTCTGGGTTTAAGGATTGCAGTAGCTTAAGAGATTTTGTAATTAGTCATTAATGTTTATTAGTAGATTCTAATGGAACTCATTAACCCTCGCTGCAAAGGCAGCAGAATTGCTGAATCCAGGACTCTTTTACAGAGACAAGGCATTCAACGACCAACCTAGAATTTTTTTAATTTTTTTATTTTTTTATTGATTTGAGTAGTCTTCCCTCTCTTCAAAAGATTCCAGGCTCCACCTTTTTTCTATTTCACACCAAATTTATGAAGAAAAAGGGCACCTAGTAGTCAATACTGTAAATTAATGAGTTTTCCTACAGAACCACAAGCACATACAGTCAAGTTGTGTGTTATTTTCTCAGACTTGCAGGAGAAAGGGTTGAGGAGTGAGATGAGGTACTGTTCTCTACCTGAAGAGGACGCTGCTGAGGCCAGCGAGGCCTGAGCGGCTTGAGCTGCAGCCACTTGTGCTGCTGCTGCTGCTTTAGCTATCTCAGATTTGGGACGACGGCCTCTTCGTCTGACGCCCTCCTCTCGCACCACTGGGCCGGTCAGGAGCCGGTCAAACATGGCCTCAGGGAGAAAACCCTGGATGTATGAAAGAACTGGGTTAGAAAGTGTTCATACATCAACAATACACTACAAAAGCAAGAGAAGTACTTACAGACTGTTTGACAATGTCTGTCCAATCAGGGGCAATAGAAAACTCAGGGTTCTCCAGCAGCCATCTGGAGAGCTCCTTCATAGGGGGAGCCATAGCACCACCCATCTGTGCAACCAGAGAAACCATGAGTGACCAGTGTTTAAAGTGGAATAATGCATCGCAGTTAAAAGATGTATGATTATCAATACTGTCACATGCACTTGCCTTGCGTCCATTGCGTCTGTTGACCACAGGCACCCGCTCTTCTCCGGTCAGGGTGTTTATGTCGATCTTGTTCGGGTTTCTACAGCGATGGCGTTTCTGCTTGGGCTTTGAGAACTGAGACAGGAGCATTTCCGCATCAGTTTTCTGGAGCAAAACAAGAAATGTGTTTTTTAACCAATTCAAAATAGCAGCAGGCCATTGATCCAAATGAGAAGACTTACTGGTGCGAATCCTGACATGTCCATAGCAAAGGAAGGGTTCTGTCGCAGCCAGTCGCCAAGGTCTTTGTTGGACACTGCAGCCTCTTCGTCGTCCAGGCTTCCAGAGGCCAGAGAGCGGCCGCTCGGGCTCTGGTCCGGCACAGCGATGAGTTTGCTGGCAGCCTCCACATTGGCCACCTTTACCGTCTCTGCCTCATCCTAAGAATAGATAAAGCATTTTTAGAGAACATTGAAAGACTGAGACTAGAATACATGGTTGGATCGAGACAAGATTTTCATGTTGATTTTAAAAAACACTTTTTGACTCATGATTCAGTTTCTTTGGATCAATAAATAAATCTTATACATTTTAATTTTCAAAAGGCCTTTTCAACATGTTAACGACTGATTCACATTAATACATTTCTGCCTTCAGTCTAGCCAAGGAAGTGTATAATATAATTGCCCCTTGAAGCCTACAAAAAAGAACTTTTCTTCTTTTTATAATCGACATATGTTGAACTTTATCAAATCAGCAAACTCACAATATGCCTTATCCAATGACTTCAGTTTAAATCACTAACAAATAGGACAACCAATCTTTTGCTTATAGGACATTGTTCCACTCACCCCTGAAGGCCTCTTGTTTCCCATAAACATCATATCCAGAGTCTCCACATTTTTCCTGCGTCCACGCCTCCTCCTCATCATCAGAGGGAGGTCCAGGTCCATGGAGCCGTTGGCCATGTGTCCCGTGGAGGAGGCCTGCAGGAGGTCCATCTGAGCCTTGAGAGAGGGGCTCAGGCCACTGGAGAAACTGCCCATAGAGGGGGAGGCTTTGTGGTGCATGCTCTGGAAACAAAAAGGTAAAGTTTTTTGACTTTTGATGGATTAGAAGACAAGAAAGTATTTACCCCTATCTTTATGTTTTTTAGAACATATTTGGTCAATTTATTATAAAAAGTGCCTTTTTTTATCCAAGTGAACATGATTGACTGAGCTAAAGTAAACTGTGGTTTATCACTCTCTGATCCTGGTGTTTATATTTTGATATAGGAATTGACCAATCAGATGCCTTCATATGCAGGGGAAACTCCTTAGCAACAAGACATTATGGCGCAAAGCTAACCCTGTGGGAACAAATGCCCATATAAGGAAAAAAAAATCCATCAAACTTATGTTCAAACCTGCTTCTACTACACTCTGCCAACAGCACTCTGTCAGTCCACTCCTAATATACGGTCTACACAATATGTTTTGTTATCAAATAGGTTATGTAGAATAATATCTGACAAAGAAGTCAGTCGTGGGAATGGGAATCTGCAACAATATTGAGGCTTAATTATATTGAGTGCTAATAGCTAAAGTTTGCAACACTAGTCTCTAGGATGGGCAACAATGTTTGTGTGCACCATAATGACCCGTACCTTGGTCAGGTCCATGGCCTGGCTCTGAGCGTCTGCGGTGGTGTGACTCTCTCGGAGCTGAGCCACCATCTCCATCAAGTTCCTCCTCTTCGCTGCTCGCTCCGCCTCAATCTCGATTTTCCTCCTCCTGCGGCGCCGCTGTTTGGGAACTCCGAGGCCGAGCGTGTCCTCCTGCAGAAGAGGGACACGTGTCACAGGTGTGGACTGTGTGTGAATGTGCGGGACAATATCCACAAAATGTACACCGGAATGACAATCTGTTCATTAACATGTTCAGACATATTAAACTATACATGCTCCAGGGATCCTTAATACCCCTGTTTCACAATAAACCCATTAACACCAGACACACAGGCAAACATGATGTACATTTTAAATAGTTAATTAAAAATATGAATGCTTTTGAATACTCATGTCCGGTGTTTTGCCCCAGATACACATAACATGACGCTGGGTTTGCATCATTTATAAAATGGTGTTGAATAAAACATTGAATAAAATCAAATTGTATGTTACTGATTTACATGCAGTGTTCACTCCAACAGGTTAGGCAACTTGAACTTTCATCGTGGAATTTTATTAAAATGTTTATGAAAAGAAATAGACTGAGAAGCATTAGCAGTAATAAAGACCGCTGAAACACTGTTAAAAGCTTATATAGACACATTATACACAGAAGTCTCCCTTACCAACTTTGAAACCACAAAAACTATGCAATACATTTAACGTAACCAATTCCTAGCCAGGGTTAGGTTCCAACACTGGCATGTTGTGGTCTTATTGTTCACTAAATGTCATTCAAGACTTTCTGTTGGTGAAAACGCAATGTATTTATAAATCCAAAAAGTTACTCCAGCTTTAATGATTAAATGGCGAGGTGCTGTGGCACCATTGTAAAGTAAAACTCTTGACACGTACATGCACTTGTGGAGACAGTGTGGGGTCCTCGCTCCCGCTGAAGCCTGTGTGGAGCCCGGCCATCGCCAGCTCGGCCAAGCTTCGGCGCTGCTCCATCCCCGCAGCGACAGACGCGGTGGAGACGATAGATGAGCCGTGTCCAGGCAACAGGTTTCCATGGAAGTCAAAGATGTGGCGCCGGTTCACAGGCCACTTCCCCTTCAGCACGGCGTCGCAGATGTTGTCCATTCTGTTGATCATCACTCGGTCCTGACACATGGCACAGTTGGTGTAAGTTCCAATCTTGAAACTACATTCCATCTTATTCTTGTAGCCATCAACACAGTCTGGTTCATAGCTTCTTTAGAATACTAGAACATGAATGCAACCTATTTTCAAAGATATGTTAAAAAGATATTTTCCCAGACCATTATTTGTTTGTGATTAGATCTGCCATATTTCTCATGTCTGAAAGTCCCCTTTACTGGCCACTTCTAGACCCCTTTGTCAAAAAATGTCAACTACTATTTTCTCATAAAGAGCATGTGGAACTTTGTGTAACATGTTTCATGTGGATTGGCTCAAGAATTACAGAAAATGTGCTCTAAACTAAGACAGGTCAAACTTTTTTTCAACAATTTTATAACAAAAGCGTCTATACGACAAATTGTCTACACATTTGTACAATATGTGCAATTGTGTTGCATATTGAGAAGACTTAATATATAATGTAGGGCTGTCAAAATTATCGCGTTAACGCACGGTAATTTTTTTCATTAATCGCGTTAAAAAAATTAACGCATTTGACGCATGCCCATGCGTCCCATAATAACACTCAGAATGCCGCGGACACATGTGCGTGTGTAAGATGGGGACAGAGCAGGTAGGCCCTCTGGAATTCAAGTCTTGAAAGAATACACGCGTGACCACAGGGCACTTGTAGTTTCCTGTATGAACTCTGCATGATGAGCTGCGGGCGCCACAGCGCTCTGGACAGCAGGTCCCACTTCCAGCGGCTGTGATCACGGCGAACGGCGCTGCGTAATGGGATCTTATCCAAGACCACGCACAGAACTATTACAGAACTATTCTCTAGTGTGCGTACGTGTCTTTGCGTAACCGATGCACACAATATCTACAGCGCAGAAGCTGGACTGCGGAGCCTCAGTCTCCTCCGTGTCTTCTCCCGAAGCGCTCTCGCTAAATTAAAGCTGAGGTACCTAATTTTCCTTTTAACTACCAGTTCATGTTGGTTGTGCCAAAAAAGGTAATGGTGTGAGCAAATCAAACAGATTTAATGACATTCTGCATTTCAGACTGTTGGAAATGTCCCTCATCTGTAACAAACAATGGTTTTGGTCTGAGTCTAAACAGAAAGACAGAATGTTAATAATGTTAATTCCATTTTATATGGATTTATTGTTATAACAAACAAATACAGCACATATGTTCACTAAGCTGTCATTTATCTTTCCATTCAAACAACAATTTACAGAAAAATATGGCATAATTTTGCCAATAGTTCGAAATGTGATTAATTACGATTAATTAATTTTTAAGCGTTAATTAACTCGATTAAAAAAATTAATCGTTTGACAGCCCTAATATAATGATATAGATACTGTGAACTCTAGTAGTGGCGTAAATGGTAGAAAGAAGCAGCAAAATAGTTAACTGGGATCATGTTACTTCAGAATTATAGTCTCCGCAGTTTAAAATCTAGATTGTTTACAGTGATACGTTGTGCACGTGTTGTGTGTTTCTGTTTTGTTGTGATTCTGCTCTAGACCAAACATTTAAACGTAAACATTTATTTTCAAGTGTTGGTGTTTTTATGCAGAATTCCCGACAAGCATGAGGACTTGTGTCATCATCTTTTGGATTAACATTGCGGATAATGCAATGACCTTATAGCTTTCTCACCTTAGGCCAGAAGGAGAAGGAAAATGTGCGTTCCTGTAAGGCCTGCAGGGCTGAGGTTTCTGGGAGGTCATCTGGACAGAACCCGTCTCGAGTTTCATCTCTGGCTGTTGTGCTCAAAGATGCGATGCTCTCCTCGTCAAAGTTCTTCTGCTCGGATGCTGCGCTTGCTGTGACGGGGGAGAGAGGGGAGTCGCATTGGGTACTTAATTAAAAAAACGTTTTCAAAGAGTCATCATGGAATAAAGCTCATTTTAGTCACTAGCCTCTGGAACTTGGACTCATTAAAACACTGCCAAGTCATGAGGGGGAATCTGAAATAGGCCTGTGACTGGGAAAAGGCCAAAAGGAAAAGCTTCAGCAGCTCTGGTGGGAATCCAAAGATATTCCATGTATCCATCCATATGCATATGGATTTTTACACTAGAGGCCCCATCAAATGCAAGCCTTTACATTTCTATGCAGCTGAATTAAAACAATACAGCTGAATTGGCATAGTTTAAACAAACCGTTAAACTATGCCATAATTTTACACAGCTTGCTTCTGCATTCTTTAAAGCTTAGAACAAGTCGACTACTAGAACATAATAGCTTCATCTTTCACCATCTTACCTTCAGCCTGAGATGACTTTTCAGATTTGTCATCCTCATCCATCCTCTCCTCTTCCTCCTCCTCTGGGCTCTTCTTAGGGTCAGTCGACTTAGGGGATTTAGGGGTTGCACCTTGCACCTCAGTGACTTCCTCTTCTGGAATCTTTGTTTCAGATTGTGCTTTAGGAGGGGAAGAGGGCTGTTCCTTGATATCCGGTTGGTCTTTGAGAGCTTCTGATGGCGTCTCATTACATTTCTCTGGAGAAGATTCAGCTTTCTCCTCCTTCACCTCCGTCGTGTCCATTTGTTCAACTTCTTGTTCAGTTTTCTTTTCAGATTTTATTTCTTTGACTTCAGCTTGAGGCATTTCAGGAGCTTCAACTTTGGCGCAAGAAATGTCTGCATTTTCCTCCGTTTCCTCTTTAACTTCCTCCATAACATCATCCAGATTCAGGGCCAAGCTTGCAGCCGCTGCCGCACTTGCCAGTTCGGCCGGTGTGAGGAGGGACATAGAGCTGCCCTCCAACGCCGATTTAGCCACATCTCCTTGGGGAGCAGCGGTAAATCCGGAACCCCGGCCTGCAAAACGCTGGTGCGCTTCCAAAAAGGACAAACCGGGATCGTTGAGTATGTGGTAATCTGTTCGGCTCACTCCATGTTTAGAAGCTCCCAGCAGGAGGTCTTTGTCGTGGCGTCCGCTCTCCCACCATTCGGGCAGATCGGGAGAGGGCTGGCACAGCTTCAGGCGCTCCAGAAGCAGCGGATGGGGCAGGACTTGCTCTCGGATGCGGCGCAGAAGCTCAATGCGGTACAGGGTCCGAGAGGCGCGCTCCTCTGTGATGGGGTCAATGATCAGGCTAGGATCCGGCACTTCTGATCAACAAAAAGACACATAGTTAAATAATTACATGACCAACATAAGAGTACAACAGTACAATGTATTAAACTTACCAGTGTCCATCTTCATCCTGCAGACCCGTTTGCACATGGCGATAAAGGCGTAGTAGTATTTCTCAAGGCTGTCGTCCGTCTTCTTGTCCAGTCTGGCAATTGACCTGAACTGTGCCCAATCAAACTTCTGTTTCTCTGTGTCAAAGACAACTCCAAAAGTGGAAACAACACGATAAAAGTCTGCCTCCTCTCTCCGGGTCCATCTGGAATGAAATGAAACGAACAATTGAGCATTATAGAACTATGCAGTAAAGTGTATATCTTTTACTCAGAAACTTTGTATGGGTGAATTAAATAAGATAAGACGGGCCACATTCCCATTTGGATATTAACAGACAGGATAGAGCCAAAAAAACTGTTTTGATGAGGAAACGATCATGAGAATTTTGTTTTTAAACCTTCTTATGACAATAAATGTGTTTGAATTAAGTGCAGTGAAGTCTAAACACAGTTAAATGTCCCTCCATTGTTTTCATGTTTAGCCAATCACAGTTCCTTGTGATAACATGGCTAGGGTAAAACTTTAAATGAGCAGAAACATAATATTCAACGTTTATAGGGCATCAAACAAGAATTACCTCTGTCTCCTTTCATAATACATTGTTCCATCAGGCATCAATGGACTTGCAGACAACACCGGCGATGCATCAGGCATGAACTGCGCTCCTTTGGTGAAGTAGGCTCCTCCTTTGGTCAGGTAGGCGTTCCCGTCCGCCATAAACACCGCTGCGCCGTCTTGGAGGTATGCCCCGCCCCCTGCCTCGGACACCATGGAGATAGGGGGAATGAAATCGCGGCGGCGTCTTCTCCTGCCGTCCGGCCGGCTGAGGGCCTCCTGACGCAGAAGCTCGCGGCGGTTCGAGCGCTGGTAAGCAGTGATGAGGCGACGGAGGCGAGCGGTGAGGGCTGAAGCTGCAGGCCAGTACAGCTTCTCATTGGGCCCAGGTACCCCACTCCCAGTGGCAAGAACTTGCCCGTTTTCACCAGATTTACCTGAAGATGAAAGATGTTAGTTAATAATTGCAACAGCAGTGTTCTCAAAGCATGTCTGAAATTGTTAATTGGCCAACAGATTTTTAAAAAAGTACCAATAGAACCAATGAACACATTCATACATGTTGTTCATGACTTTAGTAAGATTATAACAAATATTACAAAGATTATAGGTTAACCTTTAAAACAGTGGTTTTCACAATAGGGATTCACAATAGGGTTCAACAGGATTTTTCACCAATTACCTAACAACAGTCAAATTACCTCAAAAACACCAATTGATTTAGCAGATTTCAACAATACAAATCTTTTACCTTCATTCTCACCGTCACCAGTGTCATCCAGTGGGGAGTTTGTGAAGTCGTCCATGTCGTCTTTAAAAGGCATACGTAAAGGTTTGTACTCAGGATCCTCGTCCTCACTGCAAAAGTTAAAATAGGTTAAATTTGATGGTTTCAAGAACATCTTACATATTCGTTCAGGTTTACATAAAATATTTCAAAAGATTAAAACAGTTTTCAACCAACTTCACTAATATCAATAAGAAAACTCATTGAAACTGCATTTTCTGCATTGACTAAACACTGCACTCTTGAAACGAGACAAATTTGCAACATATTGTGATGCCCCATTATTACTGTAGCCCACTTCTCAACTGTTCAACATTAAAAAGACCATTTGGATTTAGTTGCGTTCACTCTTGGCAACTCCAAATCTCGCCAACGCCAAAAGTAGCAGTGACAGAAGTGGACAGTGATGGGTGCCCTCTTACCCCTCGATGCCATCTGCCATCATGTCAGTGCCCCTCTGCTCGGCCGCGATCGCTTTGGCGTCTGGCATCCCCACTCGCTCCAAGAAACACAGCGCCGGGTCGGCTCTCATCGAGTTGTATTTCTCGTAGCCTGGAGACGAGAGAAACCGTGTGAAGAGAAGACTAGTACAAAAGCTGTTAATGTTCAGTAATCACCGCAATGATATTTAGATTAAAAAGGCTAAATACAGCATTAAAGCTGGGGGACTTAACATTCAAACCAAAAAAACGAACACATTTTTACATATTTATCATACATATAAGTACATGGTTGAAAAAAGGGGGTGGACACTTATTTGATTCCAACCCCATCACACATGCCACACAATAAATACTATACTTCCTTCTAAGTCGTTCCTCTCAATACAGTTTGGACCCATCTCTAATTTTCCTTTTTTTGGTTTCAGTCAGAACCTCCCATTATGTCTCACCCCAAAGAATCAAAGTGTGACTTCACGTGGCTCTTTCTTTAAAGTATTCAAAATAAATCTTGAATACTTCAAAGAAAATGGAGCGTACTTTGTTTCCTAATAAGCGCAATCTGTTGCTACTGTATTTTTAATATTTTTAATAATAAAAGATCGGTACACCAGCATTGAGTGCAGAAGTATAGTGGAACAGTCGCTCCTTTTTTAAAGTTATTTGCGGCCTATATAGCGATGCAGCCAATGCATGCATTCATTTGGGCTTGTTGCATCCCTGGGGAGCAGGAAAGAGTTTTGGACAGCTGTTGATTTCTGGCACCGACAACATAGGAAAAAAAAAGCTAGCTTATGTGTGTTTATGTGAACTTATGTGAGCAGAGAGCCAGTGGCTTTTATTCAAGCGCAAGTGTATGAGGACAACATGTACAAATGTAACTGGTGCGGTTCATATTCAGGTGCTTTTGATAGTAGAGAAAGTGCTATATATAATTGTTGACTAATGAATTGGAGGTGCCACATACACAGTCAACCATTGGTACAATCCAAATCAATCCATTTAAAATGGCAGTCTGAATAAAGTGCCATTTTACCAGACTGTAGGTATGACATTCAGTTGATTAATCTTGAAATGTATTAAATTTCTGTTCCTTTAAACAGCTCAAAATGAGTACAAAACCAACCACTTCTGGCAAAACTAATGCCTTTTTCTACACATTGTCATTCAATACACTTCAATGTTATATTTCAAACTGCAATGGAATACATACATGGTAGTCAAGCAATAAACTGAACAATTTGACATTCAGGTAATAATGTGAAGTGAAAGCATCAGTAAGATTATCCTTGAAAAGAAAGCGCCGATGCAAAGTTGTGTGTGGACAGAAGTGGTGCTAGGATGCGTTGACACCCTGGGCATCCATATTTAAATGAAGGGAGAGACAAAAACAGTGGCAGAAGGGCAGACCCCAGGAGCCAGCTGCTGACAGGCTCTGAGTTTGTGTGTGTGTGACAGAGTAACCAGCATGATGCACGTGCACGTCAAGAGCGTGCATGTGGAGAGGGGCGGGGGGAGGGTGGCGGGGCTGCAGGTGCTCATTTGTGTCGAGAAGAGAGAGAGACAGCAAAGGGGGATAAGCAAGGAACGGGGGAGGTGAGAAAGGGGGGTTAACCATGGGGGGAAATGGGAGAGTAAGAAGCGAGGGAGAAGGACAGTGTCATGGCGTCTGCGTGAGTGAGCTAGTGGGTGTTTGTCCGTTGGAGGCATTCAGGCAGAACAGATTAGACTCTGCAGGTCCTACTGGCAAAAATCGTCCAGAAGACACAGGCCAAAGGAAGATGGTGGATGAGACTGGGAGAATAATGGAAAATGCATAAAGATTTTGTGCAAAATGGAGCGGAATGGGCAGTCGAAGCTGGTGCAGTGACGTCAAAGTTATTCTATACGGAAAGATGAGCACAAACTGAAATGAAAACAAGCTGGTACACAAATTTTGTAGGGAAATAAGGTAAAAAGTCATAAGTTCATAAGTCATTACGGTAATACAACAAGTGGCTTCTCAGTTCCGGTCAAAAACATTTCTCACTAGGATTTTTTCAATGGAACTGCTCGCGTTATATAAGCACATTTTATTTTGTGGTACAAAACAAACCACAACTGCAGGTATATATGAATTGGTGTAGATTGAATACAATCACCACTATACAGAGCTAAGGTTAACTTCTGACAACAAATTGAACGCTTTTTTAAGTGAAAAAAAAAAAATCCTACATGAGCTCCTTATTCTTGGACACTTTTTATACAACAACCTTCCCAGAAACGTTTCCCTAAATATCCCTACAATGTTTTACTTTTATTTCAGTGTTATTTGAGGAATCTTCTTTCTTTTATAAAGTTTCATGAAAAAAACTCAGGCGTCTAAAGGGTTATCCCTTTTTGCTGTGGAAGTTTTGCTGTGTTAAAAGGAATTATAAGTCAATGATTCATACTTAGAAGGTTGACCAGAGGGAGAAAAAAAGGAAAGATGGGATGCAGTAAAAATACAAATGCAAAAATGCTTTCAGGGCCCAAGAATGAAAGGAAATTATGACAGTGGCCGGTAATGGAAAAAACAGAAATCTGGACAAGGAGGGGTTTTGTCATAAAAGTCGGGAGAAATTGACAGGAGGGGAGAGAAAGAGGGAGTGGAAAAAGAGGAGTGCCGCCATAACATGACCACATCATCGTGTCTTTAACCTTCTTCCTCTCCATCACATTTCAATTAGGAGAGATAGGACGCATTGTTCCTAACCTCTTCTGTCACCGGCTCACAGCACACCAAGCCCGCAGCCAAACGTTAATCATCGAGCCCTTTATAAGCCATAACTCTTGTGCCTGCCTCGTGCGTGTGCATACAGGGCAAAGTGCTGTGTGTGTGTGTGTGTGCGCGCGCATACCCACTCCACCTCAGGGGCCTCCCAAGTGAACGCGGATTATGATTAACTATGGGTGAGCCCTTTTTGTATTCTTTTCCCCTGTGTGTGTGTGTGTGTGTGTGTGTGTGTGTGTGTGTGTGTGTGTCCTAATTGAATCATAGAGGCTGGCATTGATGGAAAAATTATGACAATTAGGCCAAATTAATATGAATGAGGGTCTTCATCCACAGCCCACATGACACCCATCCTGTTGGCCTGTCGTCACACGTCAGATTTAGCACCCAAAAGGTGGGCCAACAGGGAGATTGAAGAAACTCATTTTTAAACCACGCATGCTAACTACGCCATTAAGGCAGACAATTCCCCAAATTAACACCTGTAACACCCTCCAAAAGAGCAGCCACGTACAGGCTTAAAGAGGCAAAACGTCAGGGGCAATCAATCACCGCGCTGCCACATGCCGAGCCAACCCAGCTGCAGACCAAAGTTACCACGGAAACACCAATCAACCGGTGGTAGTGGATGAAAGTAGGCGGGACCTGTTTGTGTGTTTAGAGGAGGGTGTGAGAGGTGCAAACCAAGGGGGGGCACTGACAAGTTATTGTTTTGCAGCAAAAGGGTCTCACAATGCATGAGATTACCAATTGGTGAAATGGAGGCTTGTCCACAGATGTTAAACAAATACAGTAAAAGGCAATTTGAGGGAGAGATCTACCAATTTTTTAAAGATAGTTCCAATAAGAGCAGCTATGGTTACACAGTAAGCCATTTGCTATCCAGTATTTGTATCCTTGTGTCTTCAACCAATCCGTTTTATTCAACATGCTTGGATTACATTAACAGGTCATATTTAAGTCTTCTCCAAAAAGATTTATTAAAGACTGTTTGCAGTCGTTTGCAATGTACTTAGTGATTGAAATGCTTGCAGAAATCTCCCTCAAAGCGTCTAAAATGGTGACACAGAGCTGTTGTAATTTGAGAGGATGAGCACCATAGCTTCTCTATATACAGAAGTCTTATAAGAACCATTTTGCAGTTACAGCGCATGGATTCTGATAAGAAATGCAAATCAGTAAATAATTGCTAAGCATCAAGGAGGAAAAAGGCCCTTCCTCCACAGGTTTGACTGCTCTTAAACAGTTCACAACAAAACCAGCTTTCCAAATACTCAAAAAGGATCAGGTGCCTTTCTCACCGTGTTTAAAAACGCCG
This sequence comes from Knipowitschia caucasica, assembly GCA_964034765.1. Taxonomy (NCBI): domain Eukaryota; kingdom Metazoa; phylum Chordata; class Actinopteri; order Gobiiformes; family Gobiidae; genus Knipowitschia; species Knipowitschia caucasica. The sequence goes on along the minus strand of OZ035836.1, from coordinate 21,329,344 downwards.
ATGAGCAGAGACTTGTCGGCCTCTATGTCCCACCAGTCAGCAGGGACCTCAGCGTGGAGCGGCTGAGGAATCCAGATGTCCAACTCACTACGAAGAAAATACACAGGGGATAGATTAGAACAGTTTGTGCAACATGATAAGAAAACACAATGGGGTCAAAAAGTTTCCCCAGTGAGCGGTGAAACTAAATACATTTTAGGACAAGATCAAAACTGTCTATGAGTCAAAGATGTATTTGGAGCCAATGATGTGTCACTAAATGGTAATTGTCAAGGCCTCATGTTCACTGGGCCTACAGAAGAACCTTACCTCCACCCAGTGACCTAACCCTAACCCAAATTAAGGATCAATGGCGACAGTGTGGAACTTTAAGACGTAGGAATAGTTAAGATCCAGGAAATGTGTTCAAAACCATTTATATTTTTTTGTAACAGTCAAAATACCATGAATTTTAAGAAAAATGTTAGTGCATCCTCATAAAACTGACAGTCAGTCTGGTCAATGTAATGTCAGTCTACTATCTTGGCAAGTTGACAATATGAAAACTTACAAAACACAAACTTTGACTATAGTTTAAGAAGGAAATTCAAGGATGCGGTTAAGAAGTGTATTGTTTAAAAACGTAATGCACCAGATTGGACATTTCAGACTAATTTTGTGTTTTGGAAAGTGGTAAATCCTCCATTGTGAAAAGGTGCTTGCAGTTGGTTACTGGGAGAAAACCTCACAATGGAAACAGATCGACCGAGGGTGACAGAGGAAGAGAAGGACCAGAGAAACAGTCCCTTATCTCTGCAAACAGCAGCATGCCCGGCCTTGGCACCACACCGACAGACTGGCATGCTAAATCCCCCTGGCATATGTTGGCACAACGGCAGCCCGTATGCTCACGTCTGGCACGCGGCAACACACACATACACACACATACACACACACGCGCACACGTGTACACACACACACACACACACACACACACTCATGGGCCTGTCACAGTAGCCATCGGCCGGGGTGGGGGATGGGAGACAGACCGGAGAGATCGGCATGAAGAGCACGTGCAGCCCATTATAAATGCATTCACATCTGGGTGAAAGGGTGGAGCGCGGGGGATGGGGACCTAAAGATGAGACTCAAGTGCACTGCGGTAAAAAAAAAAAGGCAAAAAAAAAAGAGCAGTGCGATGGACAGATGGCAAGAAAGTGTAGAGCAACTGAGGGGAAGGAGCAGAGGAAGACCGTCAGATCAAAGAAACGTTCAAGCGAGTATGTTTCTGTGCGAAGGGGCTGCGTGTGGAGTGGTTAAGAGTTACACAGAAAAACGACAAAAACTAACTAAATGGGTGACATTGTGATTAAAAGTGCATTTCTGTGGTATTTTCAAAGAGCTGCGTGTGTTGTGTCCGTCAGAATAAGAGAAATGTCGCCAAAGAGGCCAGTGGAACGGACCAAAATATTCCCCAGTAATAATTTATAAGACTCAATAGAAGTATCCATTTCCAGTAGTCAGTCAGAATATTTGCCTCATAAAAGGCCTTTTGCAATACCACTCAAAATAAGAGGAAAGAATCTTTTGAGACATCCTTGTTTAGAGGAAAACTGTATAGGACATAACATTTTATTATGGCTAATAATTGACCTGTATCGTGTTCATATAAAGAGGTAGGATAAAGATTATTTCAATAAACCGAACCTGGAGTCTGCTCCTTCCAAGATGCGCTCGGCCAGATCTCCAATCACTTCCTGCCTTAGATAGTACAGCATCCTCACGCGCAACAGCACCCTGAAACAAGACGAAAAGTTAATTTGCCATCACCGAATGCTCAAAAGGTCACAGATCTGGCAATTTTCCCCATCAGCAAATATGCCTCACAACATACGAGTCAGATCTGATCTTGTGACATTGAAAATAACATGGAGATCTGCTTTATCTGTAAACATTTGTCACCACATTAGTCACCAGGATGTAATGCCAATAACTCTCGAGGAGGGGAGGAGTAGCCAAGAGGGAGGAGCGGGCAATAAAAGACACTGCAATGGGACAAAAGTTAGGAGAGACTGCGAAAAAGACACAGGGGGAAGGGGAGGCCGTCATGTCATTTGCAACTCATTCTGGTGTGGGGAGTTTGTGCTTGAATGGCATCACAAGTTTAGTGGGTGCGTGCGCGTTAGCTGGCAGCCTGTGTGTGCTCATCCATCAATGTGCCAGGCCTGATTAGCCACACAACGCTGTGCTCCAGCCTAGCAGATGGCACCACATAATCACCCCCAAGTGTGTGTATGTGTGTTAGCGAGCGTCTTTCACCCACTTCCAACAGGTCTGCCAGCAGCGCACCTGGTCTGGCACGCAGCCACGCAAATGTACACAAACACAAACAAACTCCATCCTCAAGAAAAATAGTGGACGAGGAGGGAGCGCCCCTGACAACAGGCTCTGGCCAGTCTGAGATGTGACCCGATGTGACTGAAATGGCTATCGGTCCATACCGATAGAGGACACAAGCCAGTGATCCCTCAAGATAAGATGCTCTGTGTGTGTGTGTCTCAATTCTAAAAAGGGAATTGACCACAAACGGATGAGCAAAAACATAATCAAAACACAATTACATTTTCTTGGATCTATATTCTAAAACTAATGCTTTTTATGAGATTAGCAGAGAGTCCATAAGCTGTCCCATTAGCTAACATGAGTAGCAGAAGACTAGCAAGATTGGCACCTCTCTCACCTGCGAGTGACATCAAAAGAACCCAAATTCTACACCGTTTCAATATTTAAAATCCATTATTCATAATATATCAAAAGCTTTGAAACATTGTGGAAATTATAAAGCTGCATTGACAAAAAAAAAGCACCATTTTAGAGAACAGATCCATTTTCAACATCTGTCACTTCTTTATGCTGCTATATAGTGGGATAGTTATGATAAAGCTTTGCATTTTCTCAAACAAGAAATGCCCTCTGTTTTGGTTTGTTGTTTAAGTGAATGAAGTTTCATTACATTCCTTGGTATTGACTGACATTGTTAGTGGCAAAAGCTCGTCAAAAGTATAATAAATTCAAAGACAATCTCATTGAAGGTTAGGTATTGTGTACTGTGATGGAGGCCTACTTGTTGCAGTGGTGTTTCAGGTGTCTCTTGTAGCTGTCCTCCTGCAGTAGGTGATCAGGATTGCAGCTGGCAAGCCATGCCGCACGGGGCATCTGTGTGGCCGGGGCTGGGAGCTTCCCCTTTTTTCCCTTCCTGCCACGAGGGACAGGGGTAGAGAGACCTGGGGCAGGACAAGGGGAATTCATTTAGTGTAATTACAGAGCGTTGCATACACTTAAAAGGTTAAACATTTCAACCAAGGGTGTTTTAGGACCACCAAGGGGGGCAGCACGACATTATAAAGAGGAAATGTGAAGCTTTTCTGTGTCCTTTATTTGTCCCCGAGTATTGTATATTACCCTGTATCCAGTTAGAGGTTTTTCATTACCAAAAGGCACTTTAGTGACTTTTCTGTAGAAAGTGTTTTATGGAAAGTTCCAGGCAAAGCAATAACATTGAGAATAATGATTGCTCTACCAATACGATATTAACTACCCAATGCAGATTAGTCCTTTTCGACATTACAAACCAAATCTTTGTCTTCAAACTGATGAATGTAGTGCCTCTATCTGAATATTTACCTGAATGGTTTGAGAGCGTTTTGGTTGATCCATCCTCACTCGGAGTGATAAGGTCCCAGATGAAACTTTTGATGTTCTCGTCGCCACGGTAATGCAGCAGGCAATAGGCCAAAAGCGCTCGACAGATCTTCTCCACATCAGTCACTTGAAGAGGGCGCTTGAAACGGCCATGAGACAGGATATCTTCCCATCGACCCCATCTGATGAGAGACCGGTCAATGTAAAAGTGAAAATGGCGGTAAATGAGCAAGGATCTGGCAGGTGAATGGTACCAAAAATATATTAATCAAGACATTTTTTATCATTGGTTTTTCACATAATGTGCATATTTTCAGAGCAGGCCAGAATATCAAATTTACAAAATCTGTATTCTCAAAACCAGCATCTCTTTAAAGGACAACTCACCCTCAAATCCACTTTTTTTTGCTGATAAACGGTATAAATGAGTGTCCAATAGTGTTGTCTACATATCCTGGTCATAATCTTGTCACTTTGGTGCAAATTAGTTGAAAGTTAGACTTTCTGCCTAAAACCGTCTGTGAGGCGCCATCTGCTGGCGACCTGTATTACTACATTTGAATTTTGAATCTGGCGCCAACACTGGCACAGAAGTTGGACCTGACGTCTGCAAGTTGGACCTGACGTCAGCAGCCCCCCGCCCAGAGCAATGTAAACGGCCCAGTCTCGTTCACGCCCCCTTTAGTCCTCCAGGCTACGCCCATTTAGAGGAAGATTTGAACAGGAAATGTGAGTAACGTAAGCTCCTCGGAGCAGACGTCAGGTCCAACCTCTGTGCCAGTGTTGGCGCCAGATTCAAAATTCAAATGTAGTAATACAGGTCGCCAGCAGATGGCGCCTCACAGACGGTTTTAGGCAGAAAGTCTAACTTTCAACTAATTTGCACCAAAGTGACAAGATTATGACCAGGATATGTAGACAACACTATTGGACACTCATTTATACCGTTTATCAGCAAAAAAAAGTGGATTTGAGGGTGAGTTTAAAAATGGCCTCTCCTTGTAACCCCCATATAAAAAATTTTTAGGCAATTGGGGCAATGTGGAGAAACACAAACAGAATTTTGACATTTTAGAGTTCATAAGTCAATAAGATCAATAAGGAAATAAGTGTGGTTAGTGTATAATGTTATATACAGTGCCTTGCGAAAGTATTCGGCCCCCTTGAACCTTTCAACATTTCGCCACATTTCAGGCTTCAAACAAAGATATAAAAATTCAATTTTTTGTCAAGAATCAATAACAAGTGGGACACAATCGTGAAGTGGAACAAAATTTATTGGATAATTTAAACTTTTTTAACAAATAAAAAACTGAAAAGTGGGGAGTGCAATATTATTCGGCCCCCTCGCGCTAACACTTTGTAGCGCCACCTTCAATATAATTGCTTGCACAGTGCTCCTTGAGATGTTCAAAGCTTGGGAAATCTTTTTGTATCCAAATCCGGCTTTAAACTTCTCCGCAACAGTATCTCGGACGTGCCTGGTGTGTTCCTTTGTCTTCATGGTTCTCTCTGCGCTTTAAACAGAACCCTGAGACTATCAAAGAGCAGGTGCATTTATACGGAGACTTGATTACACACAGGTGCATTCTATTTATCATCATCAGTCATTTAGGACACCATTGGATCATTCAAAGATCCTCACTGAACTTCTGGAGTGAGTTTGCTGCACTGAAAGTAAAGGGGCCGAATAATAGTGCACGCCCCACTTTTCAGTTTTTTATTTGTTAAAAAAGTTGAAATTATCCAATACATTTTATACAACCTGTTGGAGTTTGCAAAAGACCTGAGACTGGGACGGAGATTTATCTTCCAACAGGACAATGATCCAAAACATAAAGCCAAATCTACAATGGAATGGTTCACAAATAGACGTATCCAGTTGTTAGAATGGCCAAGTCAAAGTTCAGACCTGAATCCAAACGAGAATCTGTGGAAAGAGCTGAAGACTGCTGTTCACAAACGCTCTCCATCCAACCTCACTGAGCTCGAGCTGTTTTGCAAGGAAGAATGGGCAAGAATTCCAATCTCTCGATGTGCAAAACTGATAGACATACCCCAAGCGACTTGCAGCTGTAATTGCAGCAAAAGGTGGCGCTACAAAGTGTTAGCGCGAGGGGGCCGAATAATATTGCACTCCCCACTTTTCAGTTTTTTATTTGTTAAAGTTTAAATTATCCAATAAATTTCGTTCCACTTCACAATTGTGTCCCACTTGTTGTTGATTTTTGACAAAAAATTAAAATTTTATATCTTTATGTTTGAAGCCTGAAATGTGGCGAAATGTTGAAAGGTTCAATACCTTTCGCAAGGCACTGTATTCCTTTTTAAGAAGAGTGTCAGAGAAATATTTGTAAAACATTGTCGACAGTAATTTATTTACAGTCTGTGGTTCAGACAGACAAACTAGAACAAGGACCTAGATTTGGTCTAATATTGATTCAATTACATCAGAAGATCTACAACAACAACTGCAATTGTGCGAATCGTATATACTCTCCAAACTGGTGATTTGAGTGTTGGTGGCAGTGTTGGTGGCAGCGTAATGAGTGCCACCCAGCCTAAAGTGGATCACAGCCAAACTCCCTTCACCATCACACCCAGGGAGCGGACCGCCCTCAAGGCTAATGATGCACTATCAGATATGTACACAGCATTCTCCTAATATATCGCACAGGAGCGTTCTCATGAGATAGTTGGAGCATTTCGAGCTTGGCCTCAAAATGGTGGGAAGCGAGAATATGGATGATGGGAAAAGACAACAGCGCAGTGGGCAGAGGGGACAGCCCCGGTCAGACAGTGTGTTTTTGTGTCCTACAGCCTCAGGCCACAAGACTAGACTGGAACAATAACAACGCTGACATCTCACTAGCACCACTGTTCTGCCCGGCACAGACACAGCCACTCAGCCATGAAAAGAGAGGACAGCGAGCTCTGGTAGTCAACAGCCCGATAGTAAACATGTCCACATATACACGGGGCTTGTGTGCATATTTAGATCTAAAGTTAAAGTAAGGATGTCAAAAGTTAACGGAATAATGACAACTAATCGATCATTGAAATGGTCAACCAATTTAGTAATCAAATACATTTTTGAACCATTCCTGAAAAGGCATTTTCAAATCATATATGGACTAGATGCAACCCTTTAGCTGCTGTAGTTGAGGGGGTACTCTGTGGGTCACAACTGATTTTAGGCTTTACGGTTAGACCAAGGTCTCCCATTTTCTTTTTGTCTTGTATGTACCCAATATTTTGCATACGATTATTACCTTATTGTCTTTTGATTATGTATGAATTATTACCAAAATTTATTCTTTTATTTAACACGTCTTTTTGATTTTTCCTGAACCAAAAGAGTACGGTACATGCTTAGACTTAAAACTGGACCAAAAGTAAGACTCATTACCTTACTTGAACTATTCAAGTAAGGTTCAAGGTTCTTAATAAAAGGTGGTTTTCTTGGGAGAATTGGCTGCAAAATGATCCATGCCATAGTGGCCCATATTAATCTCTTTCAGCGTTTTCTGAGTTTTGAAAATCATTTCAAGCACCCCATGTAATACGCCCACATACCCCTGGTTAGGAAACAGATAGATTTTGCAAAGCTCTCATAGTGTCGTTTCAGGACTGACCCATATACGAGCAAGTTCTTCTCCACTCTGAAGCACTCAGAGCGTGGGTAGCCCTGCGCCTTGTCCTGCGGTCTTCTCGGTTTGGACACAGGTTTGCTCGGTTCATCTTCGTCGCTCTCCAGCTCTGAAAACTCCATCATCTCGTCCTCTTTAACGCTGCTGAAGTGCCGCGTTTGCTTCCTCACTCGCGGTGTGTCAATCACGAGTGTATTCTGCGGACAAAAACATTATCAACATACTGTAAGCACTTTAAATACGTTTTTGGTTCATGTTTAAATAGTACACCTGCAATAACAATACAGATGGAGTCAAATCCGCCGGCTAAGTCATCATCTGTCTCAAACAATATGCAAAACACCGTCTGGTTAGCTTCTACTTAGATGCTCATTTGTACATTTCCGGCCTGTTTGGTTTCTCCTGCGAGACCAAGGAAAAACATGACATCTTTGCTACAAATCACCGTAATTGGATATTTGGCCCCTTGTTTCATTTGAGATGCTGAGAAAATTGCCGCCCAGCTCGGATATAAAGTGGCATTAATTATGTTGTCTAATGAAATACATTTTTATTGCATTAATTTGATCATTTTCTCCCCTTCTTCTCACAATTCACATTAATATGCGCAAACATGGCAGACTAGTTAGTTCCACAATTATCACAGAGAGACGCAGTCATTTTCAATTCAACTTCACAACATCGCACAATAAGAAAATCCCGGGGGAGCAGCCTTGAGTGGAGCGCATTCAGGCTCGTAGCTGGATTAAGTGTTCCAGTGGAGGGCCCTTAAAAGAGGCAGCTACAGCGCAAGGAGAAAAATTGAGAAGAAAAGGAGAGGAGGGGGCAAGAAAAGTCAAACAGTGCGTACAGATCCGGGCAAAGCTGGAAATAAAGATCTCTGTTAGCAGGAGAGTGGATGTACAATGCAAAGGCTTTAGATTGAGTTTCTGTGCGGTTTTTTTGGGGTGCACAGCCTAAGTGATATCCCTGTACCCTCAAGGCATCTGCGCTCTTAAGTGGAGCTAAGCAGCTTACTTGCACGCTCAAACCCACACACAGGAGCAAGGAAACACGGGTAATTAAGGAGGAGAGGAGATTCCCAACTGTCAATATTAATCTCTTTCGCCCCCCATACCCAGTGCGTAGCTTTCTGGTCGCCCCTTCCTTTTCTCAGTCATGAGCGATGACTAAATACCACTGATAGTGGTAGCTCCAGAAGGGGACCACCACCAGCTGTGTGTGGCGTAGGATTTATAACAGCAGCAGGTGTGCTCTGTAAACATTAATTTCTGTTTTCATGAGATTGTGATCCAATTTTAACTTTGAGAGGGAGAGGAACTACATGTGTGTCACAATAAAACAGCTGTGGTGATCAGCAAATGTACAGTAATAGTATAACTTCATTAGAAAGCTTTCTAAAAGCTTGCATGTAGGTGAGATTATGTGTATGAGTCATCTTCCCTCATGAGACAAATTTCGAGGTGTATAAATTAATGAGAACGAGAATGATTACGGAATACATATTCTGGGTGTGCACGAGGACGAGATGACTGAGCAGTCTATGAGCATAAACCTGCATGATATATTTATTAATATAGCATCCTTTTCACTGATTACCACCTATGGCACTTACTCTTCCATTCATTGCATCAAGGTCCAGTTCAGCCTTTTTAGCCCATTTTTGCCAGAAATCAGGATCCTCAAGAGAAATATCCGTTCTGTTTCCAGTTGCAACAAAGCTGGCCTGTAGACATAAGAACAATTTAATGGTTTAGGAAAATTAGGGGAATAGGTTTTTTTTAAAAATCACATTTTACAAGTGTGTTTCACCTTAGCAAAAGTCGATCCCTTGCCTTCAGATTCGATGGTGATCGTGTGTGTTCGTCTTTGTAGGATTTGGTCGATGTCTTCTTCACAAAACTTTGATCCTTCATCCTCTTCGTCCATAAGGGCTCCGTAGGCTCCTTTTCTCAACAAGTCTTCAACCTCCTTCTTGGAAAGCTGCTGGACCTACAATCAAACAAAGTGACCGTTTAGTATATATATGTTCAGATTCCATTATGAACCCATTATTGTTCATTTTTAGTATTATTGTGATTCTAGCAAAAACTGGTCAAACAATTGGCCAGTAGAGGCAGAAGCAGAACTGAAATGAAATGAAATGAAGCCCACTTTTATAGCTGGCCTAAACTATATCATTTTACAAAGTTAGCCATGCAACAACATCTTTACTGGCATTAAAAGTTCAGATGAATTCGTCTTTAGAAATGTCAATGTCAAACTAGTATCCTAGTATCCGAGCCCATGTTACATAATGACAAAATACAACAAAGAATTGTCTCATAACTTACCCCACTGTTTGCGTTTTCACGGCCGCTCATGCTCTGAAGCACAGCTTTGTCCAGTCCCAGCTTCAGACTGGCCTTGTCAAACATCTCCCTCTCGTAGCTGTTCCTGGTAATCAGACGGTAGATCTTCACCGCCTTCGACTGTCCGATACGATGACATCTCGCCTGTGCCTGAAGCAAAATGGACACACGCATAAACTTTTGGTAAGCAAAATAGAGTTTGGTTTAAACTAATTCTAAACGTAAGTTTAGAAGAAGTAAAGCTCTCAAGTGACTTAAAAAAAGTATCCTATAAAAAAAACGCACACACAAATGATGACTATGTAGTGAGGTCCACGTAGCTCGTTTCTAGCTCTTAAAACTGTTTTTTTCCATCACTAGTTTTCACATCTATGGATCAGCTTCGAGTACCGGGCCTCCCTCAGCCAATCAGTTCTCAGTAATATACAAAAGAAAATGTTCTCTAATAGGATTAGGACATCATCTTGTGGTCTGATTCATTCACAAAATCTTACTTCAAGAGGCTGTTGAAACAAAAAAGTTGGGCACTCCAGCTTTACCTGCTAAACTTGTGTTTCTCACCTGGAGGTCATTCTGTGGGTTCCAGTCAGAGTCAAAGATGATACAGGTGTCTGCAGCAGTGAGGTTGATGCCCAAGCCTCCAGCTCTTGTACACAGCAGGAACACAAATCGATCGGAGTCTGGTCGTGAGAAACGATCGATCGCAGCCTGACGGAGATTTCCACGAACTCTACCGTCTATTCTTTCATATGGATATCTAAGAAGTCAAACGAGAAATCATAACTAATCAATCAAGGTAAATGCAAAGAAAATTATAACTATTGCAAGTGTCACAGACCTTCTTATAAACGTTCATAATAACTAACATACATTCTAAAACCATCACATTTGCACCCGCTTCCAGGGTACATCCCAACTGAAGTTGATGTTTACCGTCTCTGGATGAGGTAGTCCTCCAGGATGTCGAGACAGCGGACCATCTGACTGAAGACCAGGACCCTGTGGCCTCCTGCTTTCAGTTTGGGGAGAAGTTTGTCAATGAGAACCAGTTTGCCAGCAGCCTGGATCATGGCCTGAAGGGCCATTTCCGGCATGTCCGCACTGTGACTCTCCCTGAATTCCTCTGCAATCTTCTCTTCAGCTCCTACAAACACACACACATCATGTTTACAGTTACACAATTACTACATGCATTTAATAACCAGAGGGATTTAACATTTCAATGGTTAAATGCCTTTATCGCCCTGTCATTGAAATTTTATATTAGGTAAAATAATCAGCTTAGCAAAAACAAGGATGAGTCCAAGTTGAAACTGATCCTCTTTAAAACATACAATGTGCTGTTTGCATCAAGACATTGTTTCAGCAAAGTGCTTCTGCTTCACAAGTTCATTCTAGTGTCCTAATATTTGCTATAATAAAAAGTTGATCCCATCCACACTGTAGAAGTGATGTAGTATAATATCAGTTAGATCTGGAGCGCAATGGGGACTGTACAGTAAATACAAAAAAGTCATAATTCTTGTAAAAATGTCAACTTACAAAAAAAGTACAATGATTCTAACTCTGTGGTAAGACCATTTCATTGAGTGAGTCCAGTTTTAACCCAAAGACTTGATAAAATCAGTCCTGTTCCATTCATTTTTTAAATTGTTTTCATTTACAACAATTAGAATTCATTTTGAAATTATTTAGTCAATTTTAAGACAGTTTTGCCTTCTGGTTGCTCTCAAAACTCAAAATATTTTGTGAGCTGATACTTTGCGTGAATTAGCAAGTTCCATTTTGATCATCTGCGCCGTCACTGGGTTTGTCACACTTGAAGATCATTATAAATGATAAGATATGCACCATTGATGAGGTAGGGGTGGTTGCAGCACTTCCTCAGCTCCATCATGGTGTTGAGCAGATTTGGGACATTGGCACTTCCACCTCCTCCTCCACCGCTGCTGCTGCCCCCTGCTCCGCCTTTGGACAGGAAGGAAAAGTTCTTCTCCAAAATGGCCCGATAGTACTTCTTTTGGATGTTTGTGAGCTCAACCTGAAACAAAAATCAGGAAACGCGTTTAATACAATACTACAAAATCATGTGCATTATTTTTCTTTACCTCTATGATGGTTTCTTCTTTTGGGGCAAGATTTTTCTCTACGTCCTCTTTCAGTCGTCTCAGCATCATAGGTTTTAGGATTCCTTGCAATTTTTGAACCTAAACACAAATAGAGTGTTGGTCATAAACAAGAGATCAGTATATAGTTCCAGTGGAATACAAACATCTGCAGTACTTATGTGAAGGAGTCACTATAATATGTGACTCACCCCTAATCACATTGAAACAAGTCCTGTGTATTACCAAACACTCGTATCAGCCCTCTCTGTTCACATAAACACATCAGGAAGCAGGAATGTGTGGTACGTCATCAGCTCTGGATATCAACCGCTGATAGCTGTGTCCAATTTGTTTTCATAACAAAATAAAATCTATATATTGGACACACTGTTGCAGAGTTCAAAGACATGGAAATGAGTAGCGGCTTTTACGGTAAGTCAAATCACAATATTGACAAATTACGTAAGGGACAATGTATCGTACACAGGTCATTATCGGAAAATAAGCACCAACAGGGCAAAGCGGACCCCGACACGCAGCGGAGGGGTCTACTTCCGCCCTGAAGGTACTTATTTTCCGATAATGACCTGTGTACGATACATTATCCCGCTTATTATACGGCTTTGTACCAACAGAACACACAAAATAAACTTCAGTCTCTGGAACTGCATGAAAACTGAACAAAGAATTCTGAACATCAGCGGTGAGTGACCCAAACAAACCTAACCTAAATCCATAATTCGATCCTCTGCAAATGTTCCTATAATCACTTTTTCTCGCATTAAAATAGTATTTTTTAGGGCTGTCAAACGATTAATTTTTTTAATCGAGTTAATTACAGCTTAAAAACTAATTAATCGTAATTAATCACATTTCAAACTATTGGCAAAATTATGCCATATTTTTCTGTAAATTGTTGTTTGAATGGAAAGATAAATGACAGCTTAGTGAACATATGTACTGTATTTGTTTGTTATAACAATAAATCCATATAAAATGGAATTAACATTACAGTATTAACATTCTGTCTTTCTGTTTAGACTCAGACCAAAACCATTGTTTGTTACAGATGAGGGACATTTCAAAATAGTCTGAAAATAGTCTGAAATGCAGAATGTCATTAAATCTGTTTGATTTGCTCACATCATTACTTTTTTTAGCACAACTAACATGAACTGATGGTCGAAAGGAAAATTAGGTACCTCAGCTTTAATTTAGCGAGAGCGCTTAGGGAGAAGACACGGAGGAGACTGAGGCTCCGCAGTCCAGCTTCACCGCTGTACATATTGTGTGCATCGGTTACGCAAAGACACGTACGCACACTAGAGAATAGTTCTGTAATAGTTCTGTGCGTGGTCTTGGATATGATCCCATTACGCAGCGCCGTTCGCCGTGATCACAGCCGCTGGAAGTGGGACCTGCTGTCCAGAGCGCTGTGGCGCCCGCAGCTCATCATGCAGAGTTCATACAGGAAACAACAAGTGCCCCGCGGTCACGCGTGTATTCTTTCAAAACTTGAATTCCCAGAGGGCCTACCTGCTCTGTCCCCATCTTACACACGTGCATGTGTCCGCGGCATTCTGAGTGTTATTATGGGACACATGGGCATGCGTCAAATGCGTTAATTTTTTTAACGCGATTAATGAAAACAATTAATTAACGTGCGTTAACGCGATAATTTTGACAGCCCTAGTATTTTTGTAATGAAAACCTGAAATCCTCTGTGAATGTGTATTAAGAATTTATATGTCTGTATCCTCCGATTAACATTTTATTGTGTTGATCGATAGGTATATGCGTTTATCGAGTGTGGCTAGCTCCGGAGTTGCCGGAACTACTTCCGGGTTTTTCGCGATCGCTTTTTCTCGAAAGTTTTTTTGTCATGAAAACGTTGATGGAAAATTCTGAAATCCTCCGTGCATGTGTATTAAGAATGTATATGTCTAGTGTATTCTCCGATTAACATTTAATTGTGTTGATTGATTGGTATTTGCGTTTATTGAGCGTGGCTAGCTCAGGAGTGGCCGGAACTACTTGCGGAGCAATCTACACACATGAATTACAAGCAGAGAGTGCGTTGCCATGGGCAGCGGTCATTATTGTTTTGAGAGGTCCGTTATAAGAAATAATGAGCAGTAGAACGTTTTGAAATTCCATTCAAATCAATGGAGCATTGTACTGCTGCTGTGAGGAGCCGTATAATGACCCATAATATTAAATAGAAAAAATGCCAAAAATCCTCATATGTTTTCTGTACATGTTGAGAAACATGGACTGCAAAAACGCTCTCGTCTCACCTGTTCTTCAGTCTTGAGGTCTCCAAATTCAGTCATAAAAGTGTGTTCAGAGGGGAATCTCTCTGGCTCCAAAAAGTTGAGTAAGCTGAAGAGCTCCTCCACAGTGTTCTGAAGGGGGGTTCCTGTCAACAACACTTTGTGCTCCTGTAGAGAGACAGGAACAGAAATATTTAGAGACCAAAAATGGAAATCAGGATGTGCAGAGGGACATGACCTTGCAAACCAGAGGAAAACAACGGGAGTGCTTGCCAAACATACAGAGGATATCAGTAAAGGAATCTTATTAGGTCAGAAACCTGCTGCGATGCAAATTTAACCTTTAGGACCATTTCTGGGATTTGATGTGAAACAGACAAAAGGTGAAGCCCTGAAACTTTAAAAAGAGCAACAACAATGACATGAAATATGAAGCCAGGATGCTATTTCGAATCCTGGATTCTGAAGCTCATATAGCCATTTTAACAATGTAGACTGACAATTGCATACATAAAATCTATCAGATAATGAAATTGTACCAGCAGAGCAACTACTATATACAATACTTGCAAAACTAATAACCGCAACTGTATATAAACATCACCAGCTAATTTTTTTTGGTCACAGCATGATTCAATTATGGTTTTAATGCACTGTTGACATGTGATTAACAAAGTTTGGTGAATAAAATAATAGGATGCAAACATTCAGATTTGCATACTTTTACAGTTAAGTTTCCATGGCTCGTTAACCATTAACTTTTTTCACAATGAACAAGCGTTGTATAGCTACTAAAACTAAGTCATCATATGCCCATAAATCTGCTCTCACAACAGCCCATCGCTACCACATTCAAAATACATACCGGTACATTGGCCGCACCACTGTATAGGTCACAGGAATCAAAGAAATTGGAAAAGTACTATACGGTACTCTCTTGTGTTTTGTTCCCCATCTTTTACTATATAGACCAAGAGTCTGACTAAAATGATGATTAAACTAGCACTCATGTGCTATAACTCAAAAAACTTGACTCACCATGTCCATCATTTTGAGCCCTTCCAATAGTTTACAATTTCGGTTCTTAAGGCGGTGGGCTTCGTCGATGACCACACAGCGCCATGGGATGTTGCGGAGCTCGGGGCAGTCGGTCAGGATCATCTCGAAAGTGGTGATTACAGCGTGAAACCGATACGCTCCCTTTATTATTTTTCCCTGGATCAAACAAACGTCAAATAAATCCTGTGTAAATCTAATTATAATGAAGGCAGTTATATTCATTAAGTTGATTAGTGAAGGATGAATAACACTTTTCTACTCTATATTGCATGTGTTTCCCTTTGATTGGCCTTTGATTCACACCAAATACACCTATATTTGTGTGCGTAAACTCCGCTGCCATCACTCAACAAATTTGGATGAGTGGAATGTGAGAGTGAGGAGTTAACGGCTGCAACCTGTTAAAGTACATTAAATTGTATAAAATGTGAAGACTATAATAATAATGCAATTCAAATCAAGAACAGAATATTTAAAATCTCCAGACTAGCAAGTAGGATCACTATGCTGGTGGGATGTAGGAGGGCTGTGAATAAAAGTGAAATTGCAATTCCCATTTACCTGTGCATCTCTAAAGTACATTTCGTAGGCCTGGATAGTCTTCCTGCTGGCCTGGCTGCCGTGGTAAACGATGGCGTTCAGTTCGGTCCAGGTCCTGAACTCACGCTCCCAGTTGGGGATGGTGGAGAGTGGTGCGATGACCAAGAACGGCCCCTGAATGTCCTTCAGGTAAATTTCATTGAGGAATGTAATGGACTGGATGGTTTTTCCAAGACCCATCTCATCAGCCAAGATACAGTTACGTCTGTGAAAACAAATTACTATATGTTTAAAGCATCAAAATATAATCAAAAGTTTAAAGTAATTGTCTGGAGTTTGTCAGAAAAAAGAGAGGTACATGATTTAAAAAAGAAAAAAACGACCCAAGCTCCCTCCCCCTTCCTTTCTGATTGGTCTACGCTTACGTTTCCGTAATACATTTAAATGTTAATCTGAGAACACATACTTAAACATTATTAATACACATGCACAGAGGTTTTCATCATTATTTGTTAACGTTTTCATGTCAAAAATTATTTTTTAATGCACGAAAAAAGCGATCGCGGTAAACCCGGAAGTAGCTATTAACGTTGATTGAACATTATACGACACATCTGCAGAGGATCTGATTATGGATATAAGTTCAGTATATAAATGATTATGGACATAGGTTCAGTATATAAATGATTATGGATATAGGTTCAGTTTATAAATGGGTAACTCAGCGCGGATGTTCAGAATTCTTTGTTCAGTTTTCATGACGTTCCAGAGCCTAATGGAGGCTTGATTTGGAGGCGCCGCAAAAACAAACAACTGAGGATGCGCCCAGCTACGAGCATCAGCGCGATGATTGACAGCCCTTGGCATCACTCGATTGGTTAACGTGGATGGCATCGTGGATTTTGAGCTATAGCTAAGAGAAGGGAAGGCGGGACTTACCCGTAATATTAGAATTCCTAAAATGACTTATTTAATATCAACATTTAAGGCCAGGAGGTCAATCTAATAAAATTTTTAACATTTTGTGTTTCATAAATTTTCCAAAGACGTTAGCCAGTTTCCACTTTCCTAATGTGGCTGGTGCAGACTTCCAAGATTAAAATTGAATAAAATTGACTTTCACGAATACCAAAGTCCAAATTAGACCCATTGCCAGAAAACAATCTGAGAAAACCATGACTTGAGACCTATTGATCTATTTTACTGCTATTCTAGTGCGATTAGTAAATTGAGCTCAGATGGCACCACTGGGCAAACTTAATGCCTACTATTCAGGACGGCCAGTTAATGTGCTTCTTAATGTCTACTTAGCACTATCAAACAGATGCCATGAGGAGTGCGGTGTGACAAAGGTGGTGCGAGGCCCATTCACACTTAATGAAGGGGGACTTACGAATTGTACCAGTTGAAGGTCAGCCAGTTGAGGCCTTCGAGCTGGTACTCCCTGAGCGCGTTGCTGTTCCTGTAGTCTCTCGAGCCCTCCAGCTTCTTCCAGTCTGCCGTGGGTGGCCGTTCCTTCAGATCAACAGAGTGGATTACCAGAAAGCAAAAGCTAGTTTCTTGATTTATACAATAATTGTATTCAATTTTTAAATTATATTGATATTTGTTTAGCAAGAAAATGACTCCATTTTTTTCTTTTACATTTTTTACAAACATACAAAAACCACACACAGGAAGGAAATTGTGACTTAAGATGGCATAACGCGGCGTTACGAAACCTGTGTTGTTTTCATTGAAAACAAACACATGGCACAATAACTGAAACTGATGTCAGTTGAGTGTATTATATAGAAAACGTTACAAAAATAAAGTCTTCTAATGTTGTCATTATCTTGATCAACAGGTGATATTGGATTATTTCTAATCAAACAACTCCAGGAACACTGATTGAAAAACATTGGTCCAAGCAATTGTTCCACATTTAATGGTACTCGTTTTACTCTAGCAGGTAGTCCTTAATATCATAGTGTATAAAATGTTTGTATATGAAATCCAAAATGGTAAAATTATTGTTTTTGTGCAATCAAATCCAGTGAGTCTTGTGTAGTTTTTTGACAAAGCATCGATAATATGCATTAGAAAACCCACCATCACCTGTGTGAAAGCATTATGTTCAAGCTTCTAGACACTTTTATAAATCATGAATTTCTGCTGTCTAAAAACAGATCACACAATTCTTTTTTTTTTTTTCAATTGAAACTGTGCATCCCTACTACCCAGCCCATTTTGGAGACAGTATCAATGCCACATTTTAAAAAAGGGCCTCGAATCGTGCCTTTGAAGAAGCACTTCTGACACAAGTCTTGAGGAGGAACAGTAGGCAGTACTTAAATAGATGGACACAGGGAGAAAAGAGTGATGCAGGCAGCGACCACAGCCAGTCAGCTGCTTCTGTGCAGCATTAAACACACTGTTAGTGGTTTGGCCCGGCCACGGGAGCAGGGCGTGTGTGTGTGCGAGGCTCAACTACCGCAAGAACGTGGCCCTGTGGAGAGCAGTTAAAGGAGCAGTAAATCTGGGGGAGGAAAGGCAGGCAGCAGGCCAAGACACACAAACACACACCTCCTGCCCCGTTCGGGACGTCCCAGAGACAGATAGCACCAAAGACACACGCGGGACTCACCACTCTTTTCGTGTTGGGCGTGCGTGCGGCGATTTGCTCATATTCCTCTATTTTGGATTGGTCGATGTCAGCCTTCAGCTCCCAAGTGGAGTCTTCGTAAGGCAAGCTGCACCACTTCACCAAATACAAGGTCACCAACTGCACGCATACACAAAAGGGCCATGGGCGTTTTTGCTTAGAGAATAACAGACAAGTTTAAAGCCATGAATGATGAGTGTGGGAGATCAAAGCACCTCTCCATTTTCGTCTGTGCTCTCTGAAACATCCAAGACACGGTCCACTTCCACATAGTCTGGGTTAAAAGGCTCATCATCCATCTACAAAAGCAAAAAAAGAGCACCTGTTACTGCTTTGAATGTCAAGACCATTTTTATGTGTTTCAAAATTTCATGTTTGGAGCATAAAACTAAATGAAAAGAACAGGAGTTCTTCTGTGCGAGTTACATCTCCTCAGGAGTGTGTGGGTCAGTTTCCTGGGGAGAGTGTAATTGTAAGTACCTCTGTTATGAAGTTGTTGAGTTGCTGCTTGGCCCTAAACCTCTTGACCTTCTGTTGTATCCTTTTGTCCTTTTCTAGCTCTTCCAGGTCAGCCCAGCGACAGTGGAGGTACGAACTAGGACACAAAGGACACAGCCCGAATTAAAAAAATGTTAATTTTGTTTTTAATACATTATTCCCAATAATATTACATCACAAATCTGTACCAGGCTCTGAGATATCATTGTTATTTAAATCCCATAAGGTCAGTGAATATGGAATTTTTGAACATTTGATCAAAACAAAGCTCAAGTGATGTCCCTGGAGATCATCTTCAAAGAGACGTCTTATTATACGTGATCAATCAAACTTTAAACTGTAAAACGAGCTTCTGGACATTTTTGACTTTACTTCTACCTTACCATTTGTATGTTGGATGTAATGTGCAACGGTCATTTCAAAATTCAGACACATAGTATTTCCTGCATGTATACGTTATGATTTAGAACAGGTTATTTATAAGCTAGCAGTAAAAAATAAAACTTCATGACTGCCCAGTGGGGGAAAAAAAAAGGCTCGAGCTTTTCACACGTCTGGACTTACTGCCACAGTAGTGCACACTGAAAATGGGGCAAATGGGGAAAGAAAAGAGTGCAAGCTGTGAAAGACAAAAAAGCTAGGGAAAAAAGGTGTTACTCACAAGCCCTTGAACTTGACGTAGAACTCCTCCACTTCCACTTCCTCCCCGGATTCAAGCTGAGAGGGAAAGAAAATAGTTAATCGAAGCAGATATGGCAGGAGAGATGAAAGAGCGGAGTGGAGTTTTGTTACACATGAGGTGGAGTTGATTTCTCCACAAGAGCCTGTAATTCAGCTGCGACATGTAGCAAGTCCTCCATTTCACTGTTGTATTCACACGTCAATCTCCCAGACACTATTCGGGCGCATTTGTTTTGATTTGTTAGAATGTGGCAACTGCAGGTGCTGGATCAAAATGTGTCAAAAGCATTGTGGCAACTACATAACGAGACAACTATGTTGTATTTTGTGCATTATTTTGTTTTGGGGGGAAAGGCATTTGGCTATGATTCAGTGTTTTGATCAAAAATACAGCCTGCGCCTACAAACAGCCTTGCTGTTATATCATTGTATGAATCAAAATTGTATGAAAAAGAAAATCTAAAACGTATAGTATATCCCTAAAGCACTGAACTGTTAGTGGTTAATTTTCTGCATCTCAACTTTTAGGGTGCGTTCACAATAGTTGGTCTGGCAGTGATTCACTTTACTTTTGGATATAAAAATCAAACAAGTCGGTTTACATGTTATGAAACAAATTTGAAGATTTTTTAACCAGACTTTGTACAATTAAAGTAACCAGACCAACTAGGGTGAACGTGCCCTTAAAGAAACTGACTAAACATAGTCATCTTAATTAAAGATTTTCCTGAATTGGATTCTGCAGATTACTTCAGCTGAACCACTCACTTGTTCACACCTTCCATTAACCATTCCTCCTTCTAACTTGCATACATACCACTGCTGCTGCTGCTGCTACTACTACTACTACTGTAATGCCATGAATCATCAATCACACACAGAGCCTGAGGAAACGCTAGCTTGGCGTCTGGCGTAGCTAACGTTGTGGTTTTGGCCCAGTTCCAGGCCCGAGGTCAGGCCTGAATGGAGCTGTGAGAGGCTGTGAGAGGTGGTGGGGGAGTGAGCCATCGGCAGCTGGCTTTAGAGAAGGAAAAGTTGGCCGGTGACTATGTGCACACGAGTTGGCTCCAGGACGGGCTTTTTTCCTTTTCTTTCTTAGAGCGACTCATTGAAAACAAAGCCCAGACGGACATACAGAAGCAGTCAATGAGCGGCAGACACAGCTCCAGGCGCACACACTTGAAATACTAGAAGTCTTGTCTCTGCTTTCCCAGTGAATACACACTGTCTGCACTGCACTGTGTAATCTGCTTAGACCAGCTGTGGAGCGGCTAATCACATGACGTAAACCGACTTGTCCTGCACTGGCTTGAACTGATGTATGTGGAGAGGTGTGCAAGGGAGTTGTGTGGGAATGGGGGGGTCTCACCTGTTTCTTGGAAATGCGTACGCTCATGATCTTCTCCACAACAGGGCCCTCTGCCTCAGCAAAGTCCTTGGAAATAAAAGCAGTCAAGTTAGGCCCTCAGCCACAAGTCACCGCCCGTTTGTATACATTACACTTCTTTCCTATACTAAACAGACCCTGAGGCACATTCTTAAGGCTGTGGTTAATCCATCTATAATTCAATCAGAAATAGGGTTAGGGTTATGTCTGTATCAAGCAACGTTTTTGAGCTTCTTCTTGGGTTATTACAGTAAAAACAAGCCCACAGAAAAAAAAAAAAAATTGTGCTAGATCCGGATACTCTCAGGCTCTGTGCTGTACATGCCAATAAAAAGGCAGCTCCATTTCTGAATCGATTCTGCTTACAACATATGAGTTTAGATATGTTGCCAATAGAGAGAGGCATACAAATGAATCCTGGTAAAATCATAACCTTCTTGGCAGAGGTATTGAGATGCAGGGAATGCACAGGTGCCTACTAGACTGTAAAGGCTATTTGTAGGATCTCCGTCTCGAATCAAGTCTCTAATATCTTCATTGAACTGAAAATATGACTAGAAAAGCGCACACCTTTGCTAAAAAGGAGAAGTTCCATTCCGTGCAAAAAATTCTGGATCCAGACAGTAAGTCGGCCCACTTCCATAACGTTATCTTTTGTTCCTTGTCCAATTCTTGAGGAATGTTGCTTAACAGAGATAAACAAACCCAATTGAAATTTTAACCTTGGTGAAGGTAAACATTTACCAATTTTGATGAGGAAATAATTTAACAAAAAGTAAAATCAAAATCACAAGGCTCACTTGACTCAAAAGACCAACTGCCAACCTGTAGTGTTCCATTGGCCGATATGTGTAGCCTCGTTGTAAAGGGCTGATTGCTGCCTATAGTGCTCAATTACACACCATTATTCCTGCTGATGTAAGTACTATCATTTCAAGCTGCATTAGACCACACCTTAATCAAAATTACAGTCACTATGTGGACAATAATATCATCCAGTGAGGCACCTTCTCGAGTGATGAATTCAATAAAAACGTACCTGCTGTTGGGATGCGGATGAAGGGGATTTAGGAGCAGGGGAATCGTCCCCACTGTCTGCATCGTCTGTGATCCTGAACTCTAGATCTTCTGTGTACCGCTTCCTCTTAACCTGTCGACATGATCGGCGTTTCTAAAAAAAAAGAAAAAAAAAAAAGAATACATTAATTAACATAACATAGTAGGTTTAATGTGCGGAATTGTGCCAAGAGGGCCGTAGTATGCATGCATTTGAGGTGAAAATGGCATGGACTTTTAAAACAGAAAATATTCTATCTGTGTTTCAGTGTATCATATTGTCAATGAGTCTCAGTGATAGACATAATGCTGTTCCATTTCAGTTTCACCACAATGCTTACTGCTGTGGTGTTGTTCAATTAAACTAAAAGGCGATCTGTGGCTTGAGAATAGTTGATGATGGAACAGTGAATTTGGCTAAGATTGTTTGCTTGGGTTGTCAACAGAACTTCACAGCCTAACCCGCAGATGTCTTTACCGAGGGAATTTAATGTATTGGGGGACACAGATCACTTATTCATACCTTGGTCATGTTAGGCTTAGAGAAAAAATGCCTTTTAAAACAGTATTTGTTTGTGATATGCACAAACATGTTCGTGATATAGCTTAAATTCTTCCCACTCCTTTTTGAGCTTTGACAGGAGTGAAAAAAATTGGAAATCCTTAAATGTATCAATGTTTCTATCACGTATAAATTCTATAAAGGATTCCTGTTTATAAGATTGAAATAAATCCAATCAATCAATCTTGGGGAATCAGCCAAGATAAAAAAAAATAAAAAAAATGAATCAAGTCTACAACTAAAATTGTGCAGTTAGAAGAAGGGGTATAAACAATAATTGCTACAAATTTGTTTTTAGCAGCAATAGAATACGAACAGATTATATAACTGGCAAAAGAACTGAATTGTAAGTGGTCATACGATTGCAAAGCCTTATCACCACAGGTGAATGGCATATATACAGGGTTAGTGCTCATACAGCGCTGGACAGAATGCAACATTTTTGCAGCTACCTTTTCCCCATTTTTCTTGTTCCAACTATTATTCTTAATCGTAAGTCATCTTTATTAATATACCGAATTTCACAGACCAGAGTCACAAAGCCCTTTACATTTTTATATTTATGATCTTACCTGCACACCGTCATCATCTTCCTCCTCCTCTACAGGTGATGGTGGCGGAGACTTTACTTCTACCTCCTCAAAGCTTATGGACTCCCTCTTCTTTTTAGATTCCTTCTTAGTAGCACAGGCCCCTCCTTCAGCCTCCACTTTCTTGGTGCTGCAAGGGGAAAAACAAAAAGATTTAAATCTGATAGTCTTCTGAAAGTACACAGCTCTTTCCTCTCATTGGGAGACGCGTGCATGTGTATGTGCGCGCCTGCCTTTCTGTCCCAGGGCGGCCGCCATGTTTGATTTACCCATTTAGAAGTCATTAGTGTGCCTGAGGCTTTGGCGCACAGGGGGTTAATATGATGAAAGGCAGAGAGGGGGCGGGAGCAGTGAGATGGAGTGATATAAGAGGAGAGCGGAAGAGCGTCAGGAGACACTAAAAAACAGAAGAGGGCCTGGAGAGCAGCATGCGAGGAGGGGGAGAGGTTCTGTGTGGGCCCCAAGGCTTCCTCTAATCTCTGGCAGTGAGAAAGAGCGGAGCAGGGTCTGCTCACTGCCTGATTCACACACATAAACGCACACTGAAGCTAAGAACAATGATGCTAACTTCACTGAACAGAAGCAGAAGAGATTTCATATACACGGAAATGAAATCTTAAAATGTCACAACTAAACAAATGTGACAAGACGTTTGGGAAGTTTCTCAATCCAGATAAGGATCCTCACCAGCCATTATTTTTGATAGATGTAACCGTGCGACAGATTCACACACACACGTCCCCAGCGTGCACACCTCCCCTGGCTCAAGTTTGTGTGGGTTAAGCTGGTCAATCTCTTTCAGAGGAAGTTTACACCATAGACAGCCTATAGATGGACAATGCTAAACAATGCTGCACTTGAACGTGGACCTTGCATGTCTGAAAAACCAGTCAATTTCAATCAGCACTTACACGTTCATTGGGAGCTCATAACCTCTGTATAATGAACAGCAGCAAAGGTGAGTTGCAAACTGAACATAGTATTGCTGCAATAACATTTCCGAACAACCATATGTATAAACCAGTCAAAAAACAAATATATTTCTTTTTTGGCGCCACATTTACGCTGAAACCTGGGACATTTTCTGAGTTCTGACAGGGGATAAGGGTTTGTCTACATATTTTATCCCATGTTTTTGCTGAGCACTTTCGTGTTACCTTAATATAAACAAAGTTTCTACATTTTTAAGTTTCTCTGATTTTTGCAAGCAACACAAAAAAATAATACTGACAAAGAGCTCAAACCCATTAACACAAGTGTGTAAAGGAGCAAATATTGTGATGAATAATCTTTCCTCTACATCGTCTGTAAGAGAGATTGAATGGTCTAATACAGATAGAAGTGCCAATACTAGTTTTAGTATTATTTAATAGTATCAATGCATTTACTTTGTATTGTTCCTAGAATAATTAGCTTTATATCACTCAAAGCTGGATACAAACAACATGCAGTAATCATCTGACCAGAGAGCCAAGTGCAGGTCAGCCCCCACCATAAACAACACTACAAACATGACATTATCCTATATTGAAGATCTAGAATGATAGGGAGTGAGGTTTTCTTGGAGTTGCCCAGATAGTAAACGTACACATCCAGGTTTAGTGCGGTCATGTTTATGTCCTTGTGCCTCCATGGCCTGCACTCCTCTTATGCCTCCGTCGCTCTCTCTCTTCGTTCCCTCCTCTCTCGCCCCCTCTTCGTCCCTGGGGCCCTTCTCCTTTCATCCTCACGCCAAGAGCAATCACCATCTCCCTGGTAACGGCTGGTCATGTGACCTGCACCTGTTCCTCTGGCTGGTCGCCACACGCTGGAGCCATCTGGCCACACACACACACATACACGCATACGCACGTCAAACACAAACACACACGTCTCCACTTGGCTGCCTTCTCTCTTCCTCCTGGCTTCTTCACGGCCTCGCTCATTTTTGCTGTCGCTCCATCATCAACTCATGCACTCAGACATCTTTTACAAGTAGTCCCTTTGGCTTTGAAAAAAATGAATTCTAGCCAACTTCATAAAATCATATGGCAAGTTATATACACATACTTGCATTCATAATTCTGCCTTTCAATGTGAAAATCATACAAAATTAAATATAAACCGTAACAGAATTATCAATGAAGATTTCCTCTAAGAAAATCAATGCATCTTTATAAATCTATAACTAATATCAATTCCAGATTCCCAGTATTGATATTGGACCTGTTAACCACATATTAGTAAAATTGTTATAGATGGTCATACTAAAACCAATTCCACAATTTGCCTACTGTAAGTCATATAAAAAGGTTGGGGGAAACCTTTGGATTAGATTCAGACTTTTGCATATGTGTGCTTTAAAAAAGGAAATTGAACTGATTTAACCAGGTGTCACCTTTACACTCATGAGCTTGCCATTCAAACTATTGTCCTGGGACCTCATGCTGGCACGCACACATGCGGGCCAGCTGAGGAGATGCTCTTTTCAACCACAACCAACTGACTGAGGATGCAGGAAGTAGGCACAGGGAGGGGCAAGTTACTCCAGTGAATGGGACAGAAAAATCAGGGACAGGGTGGGGTTGGTACGAGACACCTGCTGCCATGATGAGTCATCCTTCTGAACCTCAAACAAATTTGGCCTCAACACAACACCGTGACAAAAAAGGCTGCACTTGCACCATCTTCCAAAGTACAGAAATTTTTTAACAAAGCTTGTCAGACTGCGTTGCAAACAAATCAGCCCTACGCACACACTATGAAGGAAGGGTGTGGCAAAAAAGAGCTATATATAGATTCAGTTCTACACACGAAAGGTGGACTGAGAACTACCAAGAGCAAAAGAAAGAGGGATGGAGGTAGTCAGAAGAGAAGAAGGGGAGGAGAGAAGGTCAAAAGATTGCAGTGAGCTGACTGGACATTTACATGGGGATTGGAGTGTTTTTATAATTCAGCTACACCGCAAACTACTCAAAGATTAAACTGCAAGATGAAAGAATTTACAGGACATGAAACAAATACATAATACATAGAGTATTGCTGAGAAAATGTACCTCTTTGCAGTGTACAGAGTAAAAAATGCGACAATGCTGATGGCATGGTGTTCTCAGACAGCCATCCATTTTCTTTTTCAGTCTAAGCGGAGACATCCAGACTTCCCTTTCCACACTTTCTCCAGCTCCTTCAGTAGAGTACCGAGGTGTTCCCAGGCCAATTGAGAGACATGGCCCCTCCAGCGTGTCCTGGGTCTTCCTGTTTTCACCAGGTAGGACAAACCTAGAACCCCTCCAGGGATGTATCCAACAGGCAACCCAAACCACCTGAACTGGATTCTCTTGACAAGGATTAGCAGCAGTTCTACTAAGAGGAAGTGCCAAGAAACTCATTTTGACCACTTGTATTCGCAATCTTGTCCTTTCAGTCATAACCCAAAGCTCATGACTATAGAACATATTGATCTGTAAAATAGAGAGCTTTGCCTTTCAACGTTTCTCCGTCTTCACCACAACAGTCCAATACAGCACTTCATCCGTAACAGAAAGGAGAACACCAGACTTAATCAATTTCCTCAAGTCCAGTCTAGAGCTGAACGTGTTACTCCAAATTAGAGTCTGGTGCGCACCTGCTTGGTTTGAATGAAAACCTGCAGCCACTCGAACTCTGGAACCACTGACACCAACACTTTTAAGGCCTTACATTTTTCTACATTCAACGTAATACAAGACCCTCTCTGGCTACAAAAACAATCTACCTGCTACCGCAAATTATGAGACTTGAGAATGCAAGGAACTTTAGATGATTGTTCATAGTAAAGTCTAAAGTTCCACTAAGACAAATAATTTTTTTAAAACCCACAAAATATTTGGATAAAATGTTGACTTAAGAAATGAAAAATTATATTTCCAAATCAATTTGTTGATGTTTCTCATAAACGTCAACAAATGAAACCCACATAAAACTGGTTATAATTGTAAACAGCAGAATTAAGGGTTTGAGGCAACTTCTTGATCAAACCAGTGCTGTGGTGGTTTATTTGTTCATAGAGAGACAAACAGAGCAAAGGAAACAGTCTGTAGTCTGGTGTGGCCCACATAAAAGCTCTCAGTGCCTGTTGCAGCTGGGAGGCCGGGCTTCTACTCCTACAAGAGGAAATCTTTCACAAATCCCCCAAAATACAATAAAACTGGTGCCCTACTTCCCACGTGGTTTTGAAGCTAGTGAAAAGTCTTAGCGAGCAACCCGCAACACTAAAGGCTACGCAAAGAGGTCCTTGTGCCTGCAGCCTTAAATCAGAGAGGGAGGAGGAGTGGGGAGGAGGGAAGATGAAAGGATATACTTCTCTCCAGGAGAAACACATGGAATTAGAGGAAGGGAAACTTGAAAACAAGGAGAAAAAATCCCAAGTGATTGCAGTGGTCCACCATTTTAGAAAAGCATTGAATGACCAGCAGACATTATTATGCTAAATTAACCTGGGAGCCCGCCACTCAAGATGGAGGCAGCCCTGACAACAGATAAGGGGCTAGTTTACCAACACACACACAAACACTGGGCCGGCCCCCACCCCCACATTAGCTGAAGCAGACTTGTGGCTGCTCAGTGGTCAAGCAGCACGGCCCTCATTATCATTAGACGCCATTTTCTGCCACAAGATTACTACCAAAGCCCCTCCCCCTCAACATGTACAAAATAGACCCTTCACCCACGCTTTAAGATCTGCCCCTTGCTCACTCCCTCCCCCCCTCCCCTCGGCCATCTCTCCACACACAGCCGCTCATCCAGCAGTGGCCGGCAAGAACAGGGGGCCAGCGCACACACCTCCCCCTGCACTGACCCTTGCCGGCTGCTTGGGGCCACCAGTTCTCCGGGATAAAAGGAGGGGAAAGAAAGGGGGAGGCTGGGAGTTGTTGATGGGGGGACGTCCCGGTACATTCCACAGCCCGATCAAGTTTCCACCTTCAACAATGAGAGCACCTCTGACACCCAGTGCCACTCAGCGATAGGCTGCATTCAGAGCCTGCGTGTTTTTATCTTCTAAATGGGGGACGCTGCTGGTGCAGATACAAGATCTAAGTGCATTCTGTTCCCAGTAGAGCTGTCAAAAGAAGAAATCTACATACCTGGCTTTAATCTTTTTTTCCATAAGAAATTGTACTTGTCTGGTCCTTAGTATTTTTTTTTATACAAAAGAATAAAAAATAATTAGACTAGATACTAAAGCATCAAAATTCAGGTCCTGTAGTGATTTCATCAACAATTGTGGTTCTAATACCTCATAAACAGCCGCACAGATCTGGTGGAGGAGTCAGGCTCCCGTCAATTTCAGACTTATTTCAAATTATTCCGCAGATTGACTTTTTCACAGGACACTCAGTTTTTTGTGTAAATGCTTGAAAAATCAGAAACTGTATTCATAAGTCGCTTCAGGGTAATCTTACAGGGCCAGCCCCACTGGAGGAACTTCCCCCACAGGGCCATTTACAGGAACTTTTACGGGAACCAACGGAGTACCTCCTCAAAGCTAGGTACTCGAAGGTCCCGGGTGAGACTTTTTTAAAGCATTTAAAGCATTTTTAAAATCCAGCAGCATTAGGCCCCGTTTATAAGGAGGCGCTGCGCAGACGTTGCCAAGCTATTAACAGAAACGACCAGGCTCCTAATGCAAATTTTACAGTGTTCAAACGAGGATCAAAAACGATGTAGTTCTAGCGCCCGGCCAGTAGTGGGCCGAGCGCTAGATACTCAGGCCCCGTCCCAATACTCGCACTTCCACCCTCGCGCCCCTCATTTACGCGTTCCCGATAAAGGGTGCGAGTGCGTAGGGTGTCCCAATTCTCCAGGGAGGTCTTTGGCCCCGCCCCCTTTGCGCCCCTGATCCACACTTTGTTGTAGCCTGCATCTATGCGCACTCTGGCGAAGGATATTGCCCATAATTCTTTGCGGTACAAACCAAAACGTCGGGAAAATGCATTTAAATATAAATGTTGAAATATATATGCAGTATGTGTGTAAATAAGTTTTGCTGTTACTTGGAAAGAAGCATAAACGTCTGATGAAGAATTACGGACATTGTATTTTAACAATTTAATAACTTTTTAAAGCAAGCGTTTATATAACATTCAATTTAAACTTTACACTTAGTACAATAATCTTAGAATGTATAAAAACTGACCAGATAGTTAGTTACCCACATTTAACTTAAAATTATACAGCTATCTCTAATTAAAAACAACTAATATACATGTATTTTAACGTGTGTGGAGCAATTTATTTTGTTTCCCAAAGGGTCAGACAAAATTACCTTTAATGTTTATAAAGTTTAGGTCTGAAAATGACCATCTCTTGACGAGTCGATGACGTAACCTTCTCTCAGTGTGCACTGTCCCAATTCTGCCTTTTTAGCACACTTGTAACCAGCGCACTCCAACCCTGGTGTGCACTTCGAACAAATGCACACTTCGTAGAGGTGTGTAGGGTGCAGTGTGGGTACTGGGACGGGGCCTCACTTTCTCTGCAAGACGTGAAAGAAAGCACCAACATCATTCTGCATTTTAACAGCAGCTGTGAAAATGGAAACTGAAACTACTGTGAGATTTCATAACACTTTTAAGCAACTTTTGTTAAAGTTAAACTCATCATTCTATCAATGTGCAGAAGCCAGTACTTTTCCATTGTTTTGTCTATCTGAAGGCCAAGCTACATGGCACCGTGGAAGCTGCTGATTGGAGGTCTCCATGCCTCCAATCCAGACTTGGCACATCCTCTTCACTACAGCTTCGTGTAGTTTCGTTTGGACGAAAAAAATTAGTAGAATCCTCTTCCGTGTAGCGCTCGAAGCACACATAGCTTGTCAGTGTACCCGCCACCATTGTCGTTTACGTTTGTTCTCTGCTACTGCACATGTCCAAATTCATGTGCGGGGAGCAGCGTGGAGGTCAGATCAGGCAAATAATTCACACGTTTTTCCCCCTCACGCGGGTGTGAAAGAGAGCCCCGCTGAGCAGCGTATCTGAGCTGTCCCACTCTGCAGGCTGGATCTTAAGGCCCTGTTCATACGGAGACAATGCGGCAGTAAAACGCTATAGTTGGATTCATTCGATTTCACGATTTTCACATTTCAAAAATGTATTGCCTAAATTCAATTTATTGCCCAGCCCTACAGCAGTGTGAAAAAAAAAAAAAGCCTTCAACCTTCAACTCTGCCAATATACATAGTTTATGCAAAATAAATAAGCAATTGATGTCCAAAATAGGAGTGGGAAGAATGGATGTTGGAACATATTTCTTCAGCGTATCAACATCAGGGTTTGCTCAAGAGGATATCACCTTTCAAATTTATTTATTCCCTATTTTTTAGACAAACATGTAAAAGTCCCACATCAAAAAGAGACTAACATTATTTTAATTGGGGTACATGTGGTCTTAAATGATTATTTTTACAATTAAGCTATAATCTGTAAAAAAACGTCTTGACCTTCATCTTTTACCGTTTTTAGAGCAATCTGTCATAGAATGTGATAACATGCAATAAATACAAAAAGACATAGCCCGGGATCGAACCCGGGTTCCTGCATCGTAAGCGCACAGTTTAGACCACTAGACCACCGATTGACACGAATAGAGACACTGTGAAGAACGGACTCAAACTAGAAAATTCTGCATCACACGTGAACTTTTATCAGCTGTCTCAATTGTTCAAAGGCATCCCGATATAAATCCTCGTTTTAGTCTTTGTTTTGTCATTAATGATTTGAGAGTCATAATAAGACCTTTTTTAGTTCTGCGCCACATGTTATTTTACCTCTGAGATTAATGAGCCGCGCGGAGTTCTGGCAACCCAATCACGGACTTACATGACACTTCCTGATTGGCGAAACGGCGGAGGGTAGGACATCAAAATCAAAACAATAACAACTTTTACGGGTCGTAAAACTAATTTTGATAATCAAATATCTCGGCTGAACTACTGTTATCAGTTAAAGATGAATTCGAAAAGAGTATGATTTAATAACGCCTTTTGAAATATTCGGGTCATTTAATGATGACTTGACATGCAAATATTACATATTGCTCCTTTAAAAATGAGAATGATCATTTCTGATCAGAGCATTTTATCCAAACTGTAAAAGTGCTGTGAATTCAGAAATAGGGGAAAAATAGGAGAAAAAACAATTGGTAAAAGTAAAACTTTACTTATTGTGCCATGTTTTTTCTCCTTGAATTGGCAGAGAATTGTCCTTGGTATCTATTAAGTAGGTATTGCAGAAATAGGATGTTTAATTTGTTCTAATATCACCATGGTGATATTGAGCAGTGATTGAGTAATTTTTCAAGCTAATTTGAACTTTTAGAATTGTAACACCTAACATTTTCCTAACCCTAAAAGTTATCACTTATCAACTTTTAAATGATTGTGACTGTGACTAAAAGAAAATGAGGCATCTATTTTGTCCCTGCACAGGCCTGTATCATAACATCCATTAACATGCATTAATGAAAGTCTCAAAGGGGAAATCAAATGCATACTTATCTATAAAAGAAAATAATCCACCACAGCCGCTCGATAGCTAGTGCTTTATAAAATTAGGAAGTAATTATACGGGTCTTGCATTTGTTACATTGCCTCCGATGTGCTGGGCCTAATGTGCAGCTGTCTAGTCTTATTTTAGTCGTCTTAATCAGAAACAGATGATTACAATTAGCACACACTTAATGAGCCACAACAGTAATGGCAGTTAGAGCCAAAAATCAAAAGCTAGAGACTCACGCAACTGAAGAACATCTATGAAAAACCATAAATGTATAAATATATCCCCACGGCTGTGGAAACTTCACTTCAAAGTTAGCAACGGTCAACTGTTGCAGGTATAAGTTAGCTTGTGAATTATTACATCATTATTTAAATATTTAAAATGGCGCCAAAGTACAACCACCTTCAGTTCAAAATTGACACATTGTAATTAAAGGGTTGACAGTCAGGGTGGAATGTAGACACTTCATTCTGGTGATATGTGTGACATCATATGTGTTAGTCATGTGTTTTTGGGAGATTCTTTAATGGTGCTTTCAGACCGGATCATGCGTTGCGTCGGGTTTCAATGCAAAGTCTATGGTGGCGCGCGTTCGACCGTCACAACGCATGGACCTCTCGGCACGCACAAACGGACTGTTCAATAATGACGCATGGACTTGGCGGGAAAGTGAAAAGGGAGGAGCAGGAGCGAAAAATCGACGCCCACAGGAGATGGATTCTGCTCATCCTTTCCTTGGGACGTTCGTGCGACAACCAATCAGAGAGCAGCAAAGTGGTCACGGGGACATTAGCGGACTGAGCGAGCAGACTGAAAATACTCGTAAACAGCCAAAACAGGACCCACACCAGGCTTCACCAGAACTCAAACCAGTGTTGACGATGGGGGACTCTGCTTGTGAATATATGCGTCATGCTCCCGTGACCTTATGCAACTACTTCGAGTGTGTTCGCCGATGCGGAAATTCCATTTAATAATATGAAAAAACACGGCGCACCTCTGAACACATACTACTGTTATATAAAGCCCGTGGAAAGTCTCTGTTCAAAGACACGCTGCAAAGCTGAATATTGGAGAAGATCTGTACACAAGAAGCTCTGTTAGCATTAGAGCCGGCTGGCTACTTCCGGTTCGCGTCAGGACGTTCTGGTGTGAAGTCCTCTGCGTCTGAAAACTAGAGAATGCGCGTCTGGTGAGCGGGGCTTCCGCGTTTCAGCGTTGGCGGTCTGAAAGCACCATAACACAATGGCGTGCACTGGAAGCCCAGGTTGGGCTTACCACTAGTGCTTCAGTTGCAAAGTTTCTACTCGACATGTAAAGTTTGGCATTCCATTTGGAGAAATACATTCCAGTAAAAGTTACCTACGTCTATATTGTCTGAGAATGGAAAAAGTGAAAATCTTCTTGGAAAGTGAGCTTGAGTGATGCCGACAGTGACTTGTAAACAGAGCGTGCGCGACGAGAACTGGGCTAGTGGATGTCTCTCGCACACATAGCCCATTCCCTTTCCGGAGCAGGTAGAGCGTTGCGCATGTGCAAGAGAGGTTGGTTCTTTTCTAGACCTTATACCTTCAAAAACCTTTTCTAGACCTTATACCTTCAAAACTGTACAGAGCCAATACACAATAATGCTCACCAAAATGTACCATGAATATGAGGGGCTGAAGTCTACACAGTAATTTGTCTCAAAGAGACAATTGGCAGTGATCTCTTGACCCCCTGGACAGAGGTTATGAACAGTAATCCATAACATAACCCGTAAATAATAACTATTAAAATGGTTGCCTACAATTTGAACAAGACAGACGTGGGCTCCCGGCTTCGTAATGTAGTACCATTACAACTTTAATGGAACTAAAGATTGTATACATCCATCTATCTACAACTAAAGCAACTCTACGCCACAGTGGGACATGAAGGATGAGAGTAGTCCAATGGCAGGTGAGACGTGACCCAGGGGACCTGACCTGTGGTTCCCCCCGGTTTGTCACATGACTAATGTGTACAGCAACATGCTCACCGTCTGCTTAGGAGCCACTGGAGACCGGGGTAACATATGTGGGACTAACCAACATCGTTGTAAAAGCAGTAGAAAAGTTTAGTTCATCCCACTAATACTGATGACAATACACAGCCAGAATGTTTCCCTCTCTGGTTTACAAAACCAAAGGGTATTGTATTAGAAAACTGGTCAACTAAATGAAAGTGGTTTAACGCAGAAAAAGGTTGGAATAGATTGAGTTATCACTTCAAATCAACTTTTGACAATAATTCTACTTCACTTATTTGTCTGGTTATTTTTTTGTAATTGCACTACTCATGAGGTTTTCTTTCTAACTATGAACTATTTGGACAACCAAAACAAAACCATTTTTTCTACTCTGAATGCAACTTCTTTGGTTGATTTATAAAGCAGGCAGTTTGTATTTGTAAGGGTGTGCGGCGGCACTGACAAATATATCTTAAGTCAATCTTTGAATGTAGCTACACTGCTACTTTACTGTACTTTCATTACAATAAACCAAATTGCTGTGTGTGATTGTACCTGGTTT
This sequence comes from Knipowitschia caucasica, assembly GCA_964034765.1. NCBI lineage: Eukaryota > Metazoa > Chordata > Actinopteri > Gobiiformes > Gobiidae > Knipowitschia > Knipowitschia caucasica. The sequence continues at coordinate 21,295,199 of OZ035836.1, read as the reverse complement.
TCTTGGGCGTTTTGGCCTTGGGAGTAGAGACCTTCACTTTCTTCTCCTTGGGCTCTTTCGGTTCTTTGGGGGTCTTGGGCGTTCTAGGCGCTTTGGGCGTTTTTGGGGTCTTGGGTTCTTTAGGCTCCTTACCCTCAGCGTCCTCTGCCTTGTCCTTTGGTTTCCTTTTCCTCTTTTTCTTCTCCTGCACCGGCAAAATTCCCTCTACAGTTCCTAGTTCCCCTTTATCACTTCCTGTGGCGGGAAAATCGGACTTCCTATCCTCTCCTCCATCAACCGAAGTGTTCTTCAGCTCCTCTTCATCCTCTGCGTCGAGAACTTTAGCTTTCTTTTTCTTTTTCTTTTTTGGCTTAGTCTCCGGGTCGCAGGGCTGCTCTGTGCTGGTATTTTGGCCAGAGGTGGTCAGCCTGTCAGGGAGCATCACCGAGCCTTCTCCTGACAGGTCTGAGGGGGAATGCTGCAGGAGAGACAAGAGAGGAAACAGTTAGAGCTCCTATGAAACTATGAAACAAAAACAGATTCAAACTCTCACATTTATCATAGATCCAACCAGTTTATCAAACCAGGAAATATTAATCAAATAGGTAAACATTTAAAACATTTAGAAATGCAAAAAGTCACCCAAAGGTTATGCCAAGTCCAAAGCAGAGAGAAAGTTTGCTAGTGGTGAAAACAAAAGAAAATAATTCTGTTCTGTAAGTATTGTGATATTTAGTTACAATAATGATCTGTTTCAGAAGTTATAGGCTGGGAGCTCACCATTCATGTGAGGTCACCTACTTAGAGAATGAGTATGTCCTCAATGTTCAAGGATACAGTTTTTGCACGACCCTCCTAAGTTTTTGCACTTCAGTTACTGTGTAGGCCATAATAAATGTGACATTTGAGTTGAGCAGTCTTAATATCCTTAATTCTTGTGATGCCTTTGAATAATATGAGTGAAATTAAGTGCTTCACACATCTTTCCAAAACAAGCAAAAACCTATCTTTACATTAAAACTCAAATTTAAGTAACACAGGAAGAACACATCCAAAGAGGTTTACTCAATATTTACTGAAATGTACAAATAAAGCAGTGATTGGCTTTTTAGGCACGCATTTGACGAATGGGCATCTTGCCTGCTCTAATTGTAATATGTATTGGAAATATGTAAAAAAGAAGACATTTTTCATCGTTTACGTTTAAGATATATATCGCCCACTCCTAAAAATATCATCCAGCCAATTTCAGCTCTGTCAATATACAATTTACATACATTAAAACTCAAAATGTTAACTATGAAATTAATGTGATTAATCATGATTTAATATTTCAAATTGTTTGACCAAACTAACACACATACAATATTTTGGCACATCCCAAATATAGGCCAGTGGATGTATAATTTGCAAAACATAACTTTTACAGAAAGCATTATACTCTGATGTTGTGAACCAAAGCATGATATTTACATATGGTAGAGACTGAAGGTTGACACTCTAAGATCTAAGAAATCCTGCCACGATTGAAAAACATTGGTTGGCCAAATCATCTGTATAGTGTAACGACACCTTCTCCATCCCTCCTTATGTGCAAATGACCCCCAGTAAAGAGTGTCTAAGAAAATCAAATATGGCCCCTGTAATGTGGAGCACATGTGCTGTGAAACCCGTCTGCTAATGTGCCATGGGCTCGGCTACAGCCTGTCAGTCAATAATGCTATATTTGCCGCAGACTGAGGGGGTGATGCCAGACTCCAGAGCTCAGAGGAGACATCCATCCATGCACACACACACGCACATGAGCGCGCGTGCGCACACACACACACACACACACACACACACTTTCTTCCAACTCCCCACCGATTCAGTTTCCTTGCCCCTCCAGCAGGCTAACCTTGGTAAACAAACTGGCTGACACCTCATTTTTCCTAGTCTTTTGCTCTTGTGCACACTAAACCTTGCAGTCGTCTCCTGCGCTCATTGCTCTCAAGTTTGCTCCCAGTGACAGGAAACTGGTTGCCAGCTGTTTAGAGCCTATGCAGCTGCCCTGCTCTCTTGCGCAGCCCTCCTTCTCTGCCTACTTCCTTCTCTCCAGCTGCTCAGGGTCCCAGCAGCAGATGGGAAATCAGGCATCATGACACGAATAAATTATCTCCATACTTCAAAAAGGCAGCGCCAGAGAGGCAAAGTGTGTGTCGGAGAGAGCAGAGGAATATGCCTTTGAGAGCAAGCGAACGTGCACGAGCCTGTATGAATGAGGGGCTTGTGCACATCAGCAAATTTACAGCAAAACGCCACCACAGCAGCTACTGTATCTGTGCTTATAGGTTTAGTAACGCTTCAAAATACTGCACTGAAGTGAATGTGTCAAGGGCCAGTAGAAAACAGAAGTAATCTAAACATGAAGGTCTTAAGAGTTAAATTTAGGGAAAAAAAACAAATATAAGAATGACTGTATGGTGTGATAGAACAGTATACAACAACAATACAATATACAATAACAAAAATCAGATATGAAACCCAATGGTGTAGGTTTGGTTGCAGCTTCAGTAAGGACACAAATAAAAAAATAAAAACTTGCAGGTCTCCTGTCCTTACCACTAGGACTCACATTTTACGACGCAGAAAACATAGCGCATTTATTGACACTGGCTTCACAGAATGCTTTTCAGAAAGCGATGAGAGTTGGACTTTACTTTTAGAAGGTAAACAACTTGCTATTCGCAAACTTTGGCGCCTTGCTTTGTTATCAACATGTGCACGTATGAGCGCCGCTTACAAGCGAAGAAAATCACTGCGCAGAGATGAGCTGCTGCTGCTCTGGAAGCGAGGAGGAGGAGGCGTGGCGTATGAATAAACTGGAGACAGTGGATTTGGATAGGAACATCTTATATTTGGTGAGGACATTTAAGCCCTCCCAAAAATATAGCTGGGGACATGTCCCCACACCCTTGATGAAACCCATTCTAAAACTTTTATGAGATACTCATTGAGCAGGTTTCCATGTCAAGGCTGTACTAGGGCTGGATAATTGATCAGAGCAAAATTGGAAATTGGTGGTTGAAACATGGCATATGGGAAGAAACTCCCAGAACCAGGTTCTCCATGTTCAATGATAATGGCGAGAACAGATTTAGAATAGAATTGTGACCCAAGAAAATTATGAATTCTTGTCATATTGTCCACGGACAAAATGTTTAAATAAACCAACATTGTTTCCATTGAGCCCCTGAAATGAATAGCAACAGCCAACTCTGGGACAATCAGGCTTCCTGCATCCCAAATGCAAACCTTTCTCCAAATATGGGCATCAAATCTGGCTCCATAAACAGTCCCCCAACTACAAGAGGCCAAAAGAGCGCTAACTGTAGTCTATCAGCACACTGCTCCATTACCTCACTTCCAGCAAGCTAATGCTAATGCAAATATAGAACACGTTATAGCAAGCTACCGCAAGGTCACACACATGCACACAACACCTGCTGACACACACGTAAACCGAGCCATTTAAACAGCATTGGGGGAGATGGAGGTGGCTTGGGAGTGAGAGACCATTATTGAAGGGGGGAGAGAGATGGGGGTGATGCGGTGCCAGGAGATAAATCTGTCCTCCTGCCAAGCTTCCGAGATAATCAATCACACGAATGACAATAGAGACCCACACGATGTGTACACAAACAATCATGCACGCACACAAAATCGGAGAGAGCACTGGTGTCGACCCAGTATAACCATCCACAATGAAAACCAGGTGTATTGATATTGCAGAATCCAAAGGAAGAAGCTGAAAACTGCTTCCAGAATTGTCATAAGGTTGTTTTTTATTGTACACCATCATTAATGAGCTCTTAATTTTGGGACCATGTTTTAGAGTTCTAAATGATTCAAATGGCAATCGGCATAAGCTCAAGACACAGTGCTTTCAAAATTGTATTATCATTTTGTGAACTACTAACGTAACAATTAGTCTTGTTTTCTAACTAGTTTGGCTTATCTCTTAAAAATAACTTCATTTTAAGGTCATTTCATTTTGATAAAATAAAGCATCGATTACCATTTTTTCCATTTTAGTAAAAAAAAAAAGTGGAGTTTGTATTAAAAAACTCGCTGCCATTTTGGATAGCTCCAGTAGAGCACTATTTTTGGCCCATTTGTTTGAACAGCGGAGATAGGCGTGACTACGTCCGTTAATATTTACAGTCTATGGTATCGATCCAGAAAAAACAGTTGACCTACAGGTATGATTCCTATTTAATAAAACAAAAAACAAAAGTGATTTCTGCAGTATGACTCAAGCGTTGCACTTGGTTACAACTTTCATTTTTGGGATTAAATTTAAAAAACGTGTGAGGGGACCTGCTATTTGCATAGGAGGTTCCTGGTTTACTCCGTCATGTGGAGAAATTCTTCCCATTTTAACACAAGAAAAAGGTAGATGCAGCCACAACCCAGAGGCGCAGGAGCGTAAAATCGCAGCACGCGGGAGATAAATATTGGTGAGCGTTTCCTCGGGACGCTCATGCAGCGACCAATCAGAGCACCAAAAGTGGTCACGGGGACATTAGTGGTCTGAGCAAGCAGACTGAAAATACTCAAACAGCCAAAACAGGAGCTAACCCCAGGACTAAGGGTTGACAATGGGGGATATAGTGCTTATGAACATTGTGCGTTTTCATGCTCCCGTGACTTTATGCAACCACTTCGAGCGTGTTCGCCAATGCGGAAATACCGTTTAATAATAAAATGAACGTATGGCGCACCTCCGTGAACACATACTACTGTTGAATAAAGTCTGTGGAAGGTCTCTGGACACAGACGCTGCAGAGCTGCCTTATTGGAGAAGAACATTACACAAAAAGCTGCTAGCTTAACTCCGTTAGCATCAAAGTCCGCCCGCTATGTCTGCCACTTCCGGCGCGCGCCACCACAGGCCATGACTTCTGGTCTGAACACCCCTGCGTCTGAAAATTAGAGAATGTGCGTCTGGTGCACGAGGCATCAGCGTTCCAGCTTCGGCGGTGTGAAAGCACCTTTAGTCTTCTCACAAATTAGTGGAAAAGTTCAGAGGGCAATGTAAATTCCTAAAATGTTTCACAGTATTACATCAAAGAAATTTGTCTCAGTTATGAGGCTACTGCTCATGTGAATTTAAATGTACACTTTTTATCCCTGTAGCAGACTTTTCCAAAGTTTAATTAACGTTTTCAGACCAAATAAGGGAGCCGGTGTACAGAGTAAAGTGAGAAGGAAATGTGTGGAGATGCAGAGTTAAATGTAGCGGCTCAAACACTCAAACCTCCCACAGGATCCACTGAAAGGAAATCCCACCGTTCCTCCTCTCAGCGCTGTCCGGCCATCCATTCATCCTTCTCCAGTTCTCTCCAGATCATCATCAACTCGCCTCCTCATGGCACAATGTGAATCTATCAAGTCCTCAGATGATTACAAAAATGTTCTGGTTAACCATTTCTATTTAGATTATAACTATTTAGAATCAAGTTTAATAATCATAAAATTAATCAACTTGAAATGGAAAACTTACAATACTGGTTTACTTTTCATGGCGGCTGTGATATATGGTCAGCATAGTAATTGTAAACAAAAAGTTTTGTTTAAAGCCGAGTGATCAACAAAGCATGTTTCAGTGGATTCCAGTATTTTTTTTATCCATTTCAAATTTTAGTGGCTAGTTTAAGGTGTTTCTGGCGAATCAGTTTCTTGGATCCACATGTCCACACTAGTGTTATTGCGCTTTCCGGACAAAACTGCAATAAATGAAAAATCCTTTAACAACAGTTTGCCAAACTGGAGTTAAGACTTGTAATTGAAGAAAAAAATGGAAGAGGTTTGTCAAGAAACTTGACAAGATTGAAGACTGGCTGCACATTTTTCTGTATATAAATATGTTCTCATTACTTCCACCAGCGTGTACACAAACTGCACTAAATTATGCAAAATGGAGTATTTCCTAGAAGCTATCGCAGCACCCTGACAGCGTGCATGACTGGGGGAGGGGCGAGACAGCCATGCTATATGTCAAATACAGTGCTGCACGCAACACAGCGTGAGAGAGGGATATGGAATAAAGGTCGACACACAGCACTCTGCAGGAGCAGTGACCTTGAGCTGCTGCTGAGGGCGTGCACATGAGGATGCATGAGAGTGTGCACGTGAGGGGTGCGCGTGTAATAACCATCCTTAGTGAACAGATGGAGCTTAGAGTACCAGACATACAGTCATGAGTGAATGACCACGATGTGTCTCTAACAAGTGCATAGCTAGGATAACCCTGTACACTAAAAACACTTAGTTTGACTACTAAATGGAAAACATGAATCAAATGTTTGTACGCCCTCTACAGCTGTAGGAAGAACTTTTCAGATGGAAGATCAACACCTTCATCTGAACATAACAATCCATGTTCCAGTTATCAAATCTTCCACATTTTCCTTTTCATTGTAGTGTTTCTAGAGAGAACTCCTTTGCCCACACACGCTTCTCCCCTGCAGCCGGGCTATCCCATTTCCTCCGGCGCGTTTGTCATCCGTCTCCAGGCCTCACTATCCCAGACCACAGTGCGTGTGTATAATAACAGGGGCCACTGTAGGCAGCACACCCAGTCGAGGAAAGCGCTTACCAGTCAGACCTGGCATCTAGGTCAGGAGTGCTGGATAAATTAGGTGTGACGGCTGAAATGTCAACCACAAAAACCGGCATTGGGTTGGAGGTGGGGCCTTTGGGGCGGAGACTGCCAAGAGGAGCGCAATACAGAGGGAGAAAGTGGGACTAGATCAGTGGATGTGGCCACAGGGCTGCTATTGTGTGGATGGGTCAGTGGAGAAAGGGGGCTTTGAGCAACAAAACAAGCTAATGGATGGCTGGGACACGTGACTGGCCTGGCGACAAAGATGCCACCGAGAGCTGCTAATGTCCTTGCTCCCTTCCTCCTCCCAAAAGGCCAAATCCCAGACAACATCCTTGGAGTCCTTTTTCTTGTTTTCCTACTTCTAACAGCAGCACCCATCCCCCAATCTTCTAACCATCCAGCTACAAACCTCTCCCCCACTATGCAACAATTCCTCTTTCAATAATATCTCGCATCCGGCTAAACTAGGAAGCAGTGATGTGCCAAAAATATCCAACTGTCTCAAACCCTTTCATGGACAAGCCAAACAAGCCTTGAACTTCAAATCAAAAGGGGAATGGCCTTGTGTGAAGATTCTGACCACATAGGGCATAGCTTGAGCATTTTTTTCAAAAGTTCCGACTGATTTTTTGTTGAGGGATAAAAAAAAAAGGAGACGAAACAGGGGAGGACAGGAAAAGAGGTTTCCTGAAGAGAGGAGGGGACATGTGGGAGCAGGAAGGAGGGGGGATTATGCTAGTGGCGCCATAGTTTGTGTGAGTGCACGTGTGTCAGGATATGGAGCTCACAGGAAACAAACAGCTGCAAAAATCCATTTCCCCTCTTTACAGAAACACACGCGCACCATTACCAAAGAACGGGAAGAGGACAACAGTGAGGGATGCAGCCAAAAAGACAAATCTAAACACCAAGATTTCCTAGAGAACTAGACTGGATCAGTGGTTCCAAAAATGGGGGTCAGACCGCCCAGAGGAGTGCATTTAGTCAAATGTTTTTAGTCTCTAAACGTGATGGTTTAGTAATTATGATATTTTATTAGAACATTTACAGTGAAATAATTTTAATATTGCTTGGTTGTTGGACAGATTGTTAGCAGGTGGCACTGACTGACACACTATAGCTCTAGCTTTTGTTGAACAGACCCCCAAGTCCGGTGCACTGCTGTGTTCTCAAATGTCATGTACACACACAGCGCTCACTTCCTCTCTGCTCACACACCATTCCCCACCCACATGAAAAATAAACATTCCTATTAAAAACACCCACACACAAAAACAAAACTGCCACATGGATAGTGATATTGTGCAACTCACCTGAATGTGAGGCACTTTTTGTGGGGTGAGGGGGGGCGAGGAGAGTGGGTGAGAAGCAGGTGCCCAGGGATGTGCAGCCTGGTGGGGGGGCAGGTGTTGGTGCAGAGGATGTGTGTTCTGATTTGGGCCTTGAGCTCCGTGCTGACCCACAGCAGGGCCCTGGAAACCCATTGGAGTGGGAGGCATAGGCTGTCCGTTTCGAGATGCCTGCTGCTGGGATTGAAGCAGGCGCTGGTCCCCCCCCTGACCCACTGGGGCTTCATGCGGACCTGAAGGCGGAAAAGGACAACTCTGTCAGACCGCATTTAGGATAAGTATGGAAAACAAGAACATAACCAAGTTAAATGATATCTTAAAAGTACTTTGGTCAGATTGGAAAAAGTGTCTTTAGTGTTCTATACTGAAATTATCCATATTTGAGGCTTAATTTGCCAATAACTCGTGAATGGATTGGTCTATGCAACTTTTTGAGAAATCCCTATTGGAATAAACAGATTTTCAACATTCAATGTTATGCACACATACTATTAAAATGATTAAATTGGTTTCTTGCAAAAAACCTGACAGGAATCCCACAGAGACCATCGGAACGCATAGAGAAATCTGTGCATGAATACCTAACCAAATTTTTTATAGACTTATGTAGGTCTGTACATGAATAAACTTTTATAACAGTAGTTTTCTTAGAGTTTGTTTTTTAAAGTGCGAGTTCTGAGTTAGTCCTTTCTCAGAAAATGTGATATTAGATATTGCAAACAAACTATTTGCTGAAGACTTTTAAGTTACTCTCCAAAAACAATGGCCGTCTTTAGAGTTGGCGATGTCCCTCGCCCATCACTATACAACACACAATGCCTCATGATACAATAAATATCACAATATAGTGTTACATTTTATACAATATAGATACTTAATGATGAGAATCACACATGAGACAAAAATGGTGATATTTTTCAACATAAATACTTTTGGTCTACTCTACTTTAGTTCAAAGAGTCAGATTACTTCAGTGCATCAATAGGTGAATAGGTAAATGGGTAAGTTCAAACAGGTGCAGAAGCTGTAACAGTGCTGCATAATAAACATAAAACTGACCAGAGCATTGTGGTGGGATGGGGTGTCTGTTTGGGCCCATTGGGTACATCTGTGCTGCATTGGGGGGAAGGTGCGGCTGCTGGTGCTGGGGGTGTGTTGCAGACATGGGAGCCTGCGGCGGTCTCTGTTGATGGGACATTGCGTGAGGTGGTGAATGCATGGAGTTATATCCGGAGACTTCTGAGGGTGCAACTAGTCCTGCACTGGGAGGTCTCCCCTGGGGTGGTGGAGTTGGGGTGCCCAAACCCTGCATGGGTGACAACGAGGAAGGAGGCGGGTACGATCCCTGAGTTGGAGGGGCAAGGTGATTCTGGGCCTGGTTCTGGGTATGGTTGAGGGTGTGCATAGGCTGGCCCTGTTGTCCTGCCTGCTGCAAAGAGGCAGGAAGGGACTGGTGTGGGGCTCCAGGGGGATACCTCTGTCCCGGCTGTACAGGCGCAGGGCCAGAGCCCTGAGGAAACCTCTGTCCCATGCCCTGGCCATTTGGACCAACATTAGAGTTAGCCCCTTGATTCATTCCAGGTCCAATAGCGCCATACTGGCCTTGATATCCAGGGTACTGGCCACCAGCATAATTCCCCATACCTTGCTGGGGAAGTGGGTGAGTGTGTGGGGGCTGACGAGAGGGGGAGTGGGGGTATCTAGGTGTGTGGCCCATATTGGAAAAGGCTTGTCCTTGCTGCTGTGGTGCATGAGGATGTCTTATTTGGGGTCCGCTCATCCCCACATGTCCCAAGTAGTGTGCTGGGTCCTGAGCAGAGGCGGGGGCAATGCTCGGAGAGGAGTAGTGTTGGTTCATGCGGGCTGCATTAGACCCTGGAGGGCCCTGCATCCCACTGTAGTTGCCCTGAGGCATTTGGTAGCCCCCCATCTGGTTAGGAGTACCCTGCGAGGGAGGCTGTGGATAGGGCGACCTGTTCTGCTGCTGTGCCCAGCCCCCTCCAGCTGCCCCTGCATCACCGGAATACCCTCCAAGGTGGGGGTTGGTAGAGTTTGCAGGGTTGTTGTGGTAGTGGGACGCCATACCATTCATGGCTGGGTTGACATTTGTTGGGCCCTGACTCGGACCATTCTGAGCCATCATCCGCCCCGGGGGAGCACCGGTCTGATCATAGCCACCATAGGAGCCATGGTCGAACATCTGGCCCATTTTTGGCTGTCCCGGTGCCTGGGCCATAATGCCCTGGTGGTACGGCCGGTTCCCCTGGTGGTCATGGTTCATGGAGGCATTCGTCTGGGCCGATGATGCCTGCTGAGGGAAAGAGTCTCCCAAACCATCAAATCCATCTGAGAACAGCCCCGCATCATCCCCAAACAAACTCAACATCCCTGGGTCCGCCATGACGGCCCGCAGGTGGGGCTGTGAGAAGTGTGATGGGCAGAGGAGTCGTCAACAGCAAATGTTAATCCATGTTCTTGATTCAGGTTCCTGTGAATAAGTAAAAAAAAGTATTTTAAATAATATGACAAAAAAACATGAATATGAGCCTAATAAACAATGTAAACACTTCAGATGCACTTCTAGATGATATTTATTTAGGTACTCAAGGGCAGCACACTGGCCTCCATAGTACTTTGGTTTGTTTCAGGGCTCTATCTTTTGTCTGTTTCACATAGACCTGTCAGAATAATTAATATTAACAATGATCAAACATTATTATTATGGTCAAACTTAAATATTCAATGACAAGGATGATCCTGCAGGCCTTGACATTAAGCTTTGTCAGCCACTTACCCTTTGGGCAAGAACCATTCCCATTTTACTTGCCCAATGTCAAAAATTACTTGCCCAAATATCTCTCAATACAATGAGTTAACAAGAGTTTGGCAATAAAGTGGCACTAACTGTGTGGAAAAATATATTAAAAATCCACTCTCCAAAAAGTCAAATGACTTAAAGGGCTCTTAAGTATTCAAAATAAAAAAAATAAAAAATGGCTTGTTGTGTGTTCTGTTTGATTTGTTCACAACATTTTACTTTAGTGCACAAAGTAAATTGTTTTGTTTATTAGGCTCATTGTTAATGCATGGGGAAAATGTAGGTATCAGAGCTTTAATTTCGAGAGTTTTGGTTGCGCTTTGGGAGGAGGCACTGGAGAAACACGGGAGAGACCCGGGGGGACACCCGCAAGTTTGCAACAAGTTGGAGATGGTCCTGAACATGAGTCTATGATTTTGTCCGTGCGTCTATGGTCGGCGCTCAGTACCACGTTACAGATGAGCTGTTGTCAAAGCGGCTGTCAGCACAAAGCGGTCACGGGTGCCCCAAGGTCAGAGCGGAGAGTGTGAATCTTGCTAAGAGAATGTACAGCAAAAAACAGAAGGTGCCCACAGTCACACATTTCACAGAAATTACATTTTAAGCGAGAGAAAGTCTGAAATTGTGGATCCGCAGAAAATGTTCATTCCTGGTTTATCCTGGTGCATTTCATTTTAATTTGCCAATGAAGAGAAGTAGTCACAAAAAGATGAACAGACGTGTCCGCCCCAGCTCTCGAGGTAGTAATGTCGGCCTGAATGGGTTACAGTAATACTAGCGTGAGCTAAACATCACTTTCACGATCTGGCAACTTGAGAAGACTGCAAACTTGTCCGTCCCATATCTTTAGTTGCCTCGGGCAAGCGGACAACTGTTAATGTCGAGCCCTGCCCTGTAAATTTGCTTCTACAGGGCAGCAGTGGCTCAGATCGATGCTGTAGACCAGGGGTACCCTATACATCAATCGCTATCTCCTATTCAAGGCCTCAGCATTTTTTTCGCCATGCAAGCTTAGAGCACAATCATTTAATATAACATTTATAAAAAGGTTATAGCTTTGCTACAACTCTGTGTGAATTTATGCATGCAGGACGAGGAACGCAAGTCTGTTCAGCGTAGCAGATGCGTTTTTGTCGCGGGTCAGGGGTAGTGGGTATGGCCGCATATGTGTGCACATGACAGACAGAAGCCAATAAGCTTCAACACCGCTCACAGGTTTGTGAAAATCTACTTCGGATACTACATGGAAACATTCTTTTATCACGGATAACGCAGTCATATCAAATTTATCAATTGGGAATTTCTACTTTTTAGATATCAATGGCAGCCTAGGTTATAATTAAAACCGCCTAAGAATTGGGCAAACAGTATCTCACATGAAAATTTTCTAAATGGGGACAGTACTGCATCAGTTTGGGACACAGTATGCTCATACATCACTTTATTATTCAACTAAACCATACTTTTACTTTGTTTTTTACAATTGTTCACTCAAATAACATTCAGAGCAGTAAAAGTGGTTTGAACAAATAAAAGCCCATGTAGACTGCAGAACATGCACATCTCATCTTTACCCCCTCCTCCACAGTATTTTCCCACCAAACAAAAGAAGTTCTCTTTCCAACACAGGCCGAGTCATTGAGTGAGACGAAGTATGTGTTAGAACAAAGACCTCAGCAGATGCAACTATGTTTGAACAGCAGCAGCTGCCATCCAGCCCACCTCCAGAGATTTTCAGTCGAACAAACCTCATCACTCCTCTCAGCTAACATGTCCACCAACCAATCAGAGGGAGCGCCAATGGGGCATCACAGCAGCTTGAACAGTCATACACCCATTTTTGTCTAACTACTTTAGGGGCTTTGACACCAGACAACAGAGGCGATGAAGTGTAAAAATGCCCAATTGAAGCTATAAAAAAGAATAATTTAGTCCAAAAGCCCATTTGTTGTGTGGGGAAACTTCTGCTACAAATCCTCCTCCCTCACTCAAGTTACTTTCTCTATTCTTCTAAGTCATTCTAAAATGTAGGCAAGAAATGTGCCTTGTATCGTGACATTTATCAGTAGCAATTATAAGTTACCATTCATTCTTATGTACCATTCATTTGTTATTCATTCTAAAATATGACCAAAACAATGAGATGCGCTGCCTGGGTGTGTACACTTTGAAGTGCAGCTGAATGTGCTTAAACTACACTCTACATTTGATGTAGAAGTTTTGGAACAGTTCATGGCATTTGTCTGAACAAAACATCCATCTATGCTGGTAGAGCGTCACAATATTGTAAAAAATAAAAGTTTAAAAGAAGAAATACATTGAACGTACGGTCACAACGGGTAAATAAGTTCATGTATGCAACAAGCTTGAGAGATCATTAGCATTACTTTGTTTGGTGTAAAGTGAGGACTCTTCCTTTGTGTTTTACATTTGTCATTGCGTTTTTATATTAGCTTTTATAAGCCAAAAACCTGCGTTTTGGGCACGGCAGTGTCTTTAATGGTGCTTTCAGACCGGATCATGCGTTGCGTCGGCTTTTAATGCAAAGTCAATGGTGACGAGAGGTCACCGAGGACCTCTCGGCACGCACGGACGGACTGTTCAGTAGACACGCACGGACTTGGCGGGAAAGTCAAAGGGGAGGAGCAGGAGCGAAAAATCTACGCCCACAGGAGATGGATTCTGCTCATCCTTTCCTTGGGACGTTCATGCGACAACCAATCAGAGAGCCGCAAAGTGGTCACGGGGACATAAGCGGACTGAGCGAGCAGACTGAAAATACTCATAAACAGCCAAAACAGGACCCACACCAGGCTTCACCAGAACTCAAACCAGGGTTGACAATGGGGGACTCTGCTTGTGAATATATGCGCTGTCATGCTCCCGTGACCTTATGCAACTGCTTCGAGTGTGTTCGCCGATGCGGAAATACCGTTTAATAATATGAAAACACGTATGGCGCACCTCCGTGAACACATACTACTGTTATATAAAGCCCGTGGAAGGTCTCTGTTCAAAGACACGCTGCAAAGCTGCATATTGGAGAAGATCTGTACACAAGAAGCCGCTAGCTAAACTCTGTTAGCATCAGAGCCGGCCGGCTACTTCCATGACTTCCAGTGCGCGTCAGGACATCTCTGTGTGAAGACCCATGAATCTGAAAAATAGAGAATGCGCGTCTGGTGAGCAGGGCTTCAGCGTTTCAGCGTTGCCGGTCTGAAAGCACCATAAGGACACCACTCTAATTTCCACCTGGATCGAGCCATGTGAGTTTGTGATTACCAGTACCTCAAGTCGAAAATATTCTTAACCATTTTCAGGTTTTCATAACTCCCCGTGCATCAGAATGAATACAAAGAGACAGACATGTGTTTGGGGAAAGGATGAGGCGCAGGACATGGTGCAGAAGTGTCAACAACATGGCCAAAGTTTGTAATATGGGCAGGATTCATGATTTTTGTTGCATGAAGTGGATGAAAATTAAAAGCAGTGCATCCCCCACTATAGTTCAACTTGTATCTGCTTAACATTACATGGCTGTGAATTAACTTCGTGAGGTTTTCTGACAGCATTCAACAATTAGAATTACTTTGTATTACAGAAAAGACGAGAGGATGACATCCATTGTGGAAACAGTTCCATTTCTGTGCATTTTTCACAGTTCAGTGTTATAGCCATAAATATTGAGTTGGCTGTCCGACAAATAGATATACATCAGACATAATGCAGACGTGATGCGGTTGGTATAAAAGATGGCGCAAAAAATATGACTAGTCATTTATTTACTGTGAGAAAAAGCACAAGCAAGTGCACACTAATATTTGTCATTTTATATGCAGTAAGACACTTCCCGTTTCCTGTAATTGACTTCACAATATCCAAATTGTAAACCTTCCGAGATTGATATATTTGTAATATATATTTGTACTATATTTGTGTTTATGATGACAATGAAACGGACATACATTTCTTTTGCCAGACACCAGGCCCTTTATTGTAATATTTATGCATCATGACAACTTAGTATTAAATGCTTATTACTTCTGTAGCGTCTTCTCACAAGAAACCAAACTGTTTCCATACATCTGACCTAAAAGTTGCACGGTTAAAAACTAAAATAATCCGCAGGAGCTTCATGGGGAGTGTATTTATTTTGCTGCTCTCCACCTTTGTCATTTGTTGCATTTTGCAGAATTATGAATCTATGGTAATAAAATCTAGCTTGCTTTTTCTTTTTTTACAGATACATGCCACTTTTATATGGGCTTGTTCACACTAAAGGGCACAAAAGTGTGACAAAAGGCCAAAAATTAGATTTTAATAATCATAAGATATTTTATGTTTTTCATGTTTCCAAGCACCTCCTCTGTCCTTTAGAAGTTGCTAGAACATAACTGTTTTATACATTAGACAAGTTTCCTTTAGCGGCCCTGATTATTTTATCTAACGGACGTGATGATTTGACGGAATGAGCTTTGCGGAAGTTTGATAGGTATTTTCAGATGTAGAGTATAAAGTGATACTTTCATATTGTCAACCAATTAAATGTGAAACCAGACAAGATTTTTTTTCTTTCTCAAGTTTAAATTTTAGAGAAAAGAGGACGGAAACCATCACGTCCGTTATACATTTTTCAAGGGTCATTTAATTTATTATTTTTTAACGATTCCTTTTCATATCAAGTGATTTCCTGATGTTGTGTTAACCATGTAAATATTGTGGGATTTCATCTGCCGCTTTTTCAGACTGAGGACATTTTATTTTCTATGTAACTGGCGTCACAGTAGAATGGTCAAAAAAGAGGCTGATTTTGTCGTTTAAAATGTCACCAAAAATATATTTGACAATCTTTCCTTTTGATTTTATCCACACTATCTCTTTGATCTGTCTGTGTTTGAAATCTTTTTTCCAATCTATGATAGTAATTTTAGTTTTTAAGTTATAACCTTTTAAAGTCGAGATACTTCAATTGACACTTAACTGTGAACACTCATATCGTAACAGCTAGATTGTGACATATTCAATACTGTTGACTCTTTAGCAGTCCAATCAAATATGAACCAACATGACGAACCATGGACAGCTCGTTACAGAGATCCAGACCATCACAAATTTGGTTCAGCTCAATAAGTACCAAAACTAGCAGCGTTTCCCCCCGCATCCACACATAGCTACAAAGCACCAGCATAAGTAAGCAAGTAATCTTTATTTATATAATGCAGTTTACAGACCAAAGTCGCACTTAACAAATTTGGTTTGTACTGGAAATGCAAGTAGGAGTGAGTGGGGCCAAGTGTGGGAGATAGACAAAGTTGGGGACGAGTAGAGCCAAAACACTCCACAACTTTTTTCAGCCTTATTTTTCAAAATGCCTTGTGGCTTGTCTATGGCTGGTATACAATATCCACACCAAAAGAAAACTTAAAAACAATTGCAGTTGCTCATTGGACAGTGTTGAGCTGAAAATTAAAAGTGGCTCATTGTGGGCAGTACAGAATAGCCATTGAGTGAGTGGGAAGGCAACTGGGCTCCCATTAGCATGACAGAAGATTACAGTAAAACAATCTTCCTGCAGCCTCAGGGCGCTCTGTGGGAGCCTCTTCAGGGCGAGCAGCAGCCCTCTGTCTGTTGTTGTGTAAATGGTGGTTAACAAGGGCTTTCTTCCAGATCTCCCTGAACCATAAACAACCTCTGAGCTCAGACAGGAGAGCAGTATCGTGGTCATTAGCAGCAGAAATGCCATAGCATCAAATCTGGACCCGACCTTCACTCTTGAAAAAATTAATTAAATGTAGATGGAAGAGTGAAATGGCATTACAAATTTTATTTAGAACATACAAAGCCTAACGGGCTTCAGCGTTTTCTGTGCTATATGGGTTTGTTCACACTAAAGGGTACAAAAGTGTGACAAAAGGCCAAAAATTAGATTTTAATAATCAGAAGATGCATTATGTCACTCTAATGGACAACTTCTCTGTCCTTTAGAAGTTCCTAGAACATAACTGTTTTATACATTAGTCAAGTTTCCTATAGCGGCCCTGTTTCTTTTATGAGACAGCCGTGATGATTTGGCGGAATGAGCTTTGTGGAAGTTTGTTAAATATTTTCAGATTCACGTTTGATTTAGACTTTATTTATTTTTTTCACAGAAGAAACAAAGTGATAATTTCATTTATTATATGACTTGGACCGTACGCGCGCTCTGATTGGCTGATTACCGGTCTGATACTTTCCCATCTCAGACCGTTACCATGACAATTGGTCCGAACAGAGCATACGAGCCAGAGGAAGAAATTACAGAAAATAACGAAGAAAAAATAACTAACAGACAAGATGAGATTGACAACTTCGTTGCAGACCAGAAAGCTAAAAACAGCATTAGGAAAACCAAGTCTGAGATCGATATTTGCATAAATTAAAAATAGTCATATAATAAAACATTTATTCTGTCCTGGTGTTTGTCCTGGTGTCTGTCCTGGTGTGTTCGTCCTGGTGTCTGTCCTCGCTGGTCCTGGTGTCTGTCCTGGTGTCTGTCCTGGTGTCTGTGGTGTGCCTCTCCTGGTGTCTGTCCTGGTGTCGTCCTGGTGTCTGTCCTGGTGCTGTCCTGGTGTTTGTCCTGGTGTCTGTCCTGTGTCCCTGTCCCTGGTGTCTGTCCTGGTGTCTGTCTCTGGTGGTGTCTGGTGTCTGTCCTGGTGTCTGTCCTGGTGTCTCTTCCTGGTAGTCTGTCCTGGTGTCTGTCCTGGTGTCTGTCCTGGTGTCTGTCCTGGTGTCTGTCCTGGTGTCTGTCCTGGTGTCTCTCCTGGTGTCTGTCCTGGTGTCTGGTCCTGGTGTTGTCCTGGTGTCTGTCCTGGTGTCTGTCCTGGTGTCTCCCTGGTGTCTGTCCTGGGTGTCTGTCCTGGTGTCTGTCCTGGTGTCTGTCCTGGTGTCCTGGTGTCTGTCCCTGGTGTCTGTCCTGGTGTCTGTCCTGGTGTCTGTCCTGGTGTCTCTCCTGGTGTCTGTCCTGGTGTCTGTCCTGGTGTCTGTCCTGGTGTCTGTCCTGGTGTCTGTCCTGGTGTCTGTCCTGGTGTCTGTCCTGGTGTCTGTCCTGGTGTCTGTCCTGGTGTCTGTCCTGGTGTCTGTCCTGGTGTCTGTCCTGGTGTCTGTCCTGGTGTCTGTCCTGGTGTCTGTCCTGGTGTCTGTCCTGGTGTCTCTCCTGGTGTCTGTCCTGGTGTCTGTCCTGGTGTCTGTCCTGGTGTCTGTCCTGGTGTCTGTCCTGGTGTCTGTCCTGGTGTCTGTCCTGGTGTCTGTCCTGGTGTTGTCCTGGTGTCTGTCCTGGTGTCTGTCCTGGTGTCTGTCCTGGTGTCTGTCCTGGTGTCTGTCCTGGTGTCTGTCCTGGTGTCTGTCCTGGTGTCTGTCCTGGTGTCTGTCCTGGTGTCTGTCCTGGTGTCTGTCCTGGTGTTGTCCTGGTGTCTGTCCTGGTGTCTGTCCTGGTGTCTGTCCTGGTGTCTGTCCTGGTGTCTGTCCTGGTGTCTGTCCTGGTGTCTGTCCTGGTGTCTGTCCTGGTGTCTCTCCTGGTGTCTCTCCTGGTGTCTGTCCTGGTGTCTGTCCTGGTGTCTGTCCTGGTGTCTGTCCTGGTGTCTCTCCTGGTGTCTCTCCTGGTGTCTGTCCTGGTGTCTGTCCTGGTGTCTGTCCTGGTGTCTGTCCTGGTGTCTGTCCTGGTGTCTCTCCTGGTGTCTGTCCTGGTGTCTGTCCTGGTGTCTGTCCTGGTGTCTGTCCTGGTGTCTGTCCTGGTGTCTCTCCTGGTGTCTGTCCTGGTGTCTGTCCTGGTGTCTGTCCTGGTGTCTGTCCTGGTGTCTGTCCTGGTGTCTGTCCTGGTGTCTGTCCTGGTGTTGTCCTGGTGTCTGTCCTGGTGTCTGTCCTGGTGTCTCTCCTGGTGTCTGTCCTGGTGTCTGTCCTGGTGTCTGTCCTGGTGTCTGTCCTGGTGTCTGTCCTGGTGTCTGTCCTGGTGTCTGTCCTGGTGTCTGTCCTGGTGTCTGTCCTGGTGTTGTCCTGGTGTCTGTCCTGGTGTCTGTCCTGGTGTCTCTCCTGGTGTCTGTCCTGGTGTCTGTCCTGGTGTCTGTCCTGGTGTCTGTCCTGGTGTCTGTCCTGGTGTCTGTCCTGGTGTCTGTCCTGGTGTCTGTCCTGGTGTCTAAACAGAGACTGGAACACTACATACATTACACACATATAACTCTGAGGATTACATTTATTGTTGTTGTACAGAATATGGTTAGTATTTGGCCTGAGACCCCGACAGAGACCTGCAGAAGGGGACAGAGATGAAATCCCCTAAAGTCTAGACCCTGGTGGTGGTGGTCCTCCGGGGCCTAGACCCTGGTGGTGGTCCTCCGGGGCCTAGACCCTGGTGGTTGGAGTTTAGGAGAAGGATGAAGAAGGTGGTGTCGAACGAGGCAGAGATGGGGAGGAGGAGGGTTGCGGCGTGAGTAAAGCTGCTGCTTGGATGGAGCTTCAGTGCGATATGAAGCTGATGTGTGCAATGCCTGATGCTGCCAGACGAGGGCAGTGTTGAGCTGAAGCTGAGTGTGATTGACAGGTGCTGTTGCTAGGGGCGACAGCAGGAGGACTGTGAGCAGTCTTCCAGTCTGTATGTGCTCTTAAGCTTCATTTCATGGTATTTGTGCTTCACTGATGGTTTTCCGTGTTTCCCTCTGGTTCTTTGAGTCGTCTGTGATCGAGAGAAAGCTTTAGCTCTGACCTCTGACCCCAGATGTTTGTGATGTTTTCTCAGAGCTGAAGTCTCTGTCAGTGAGGATTAAAGGTGACAGGTGCAGACTCTGAGGAGAGAGACTGCACTCACGCCCTGAGATAATGGATACTCAGGGAGAGAGACCAGGGAGAGACCAGGGAGAGTGACCAGGGAGAGAGACCAGGGAGAGAGACCAGGGAGAGACCAGGGAGAGTGACCAGGGAGAGAGACCAGGGAGAGAGACCAGGGAGAGACCAGGGAGAGTGACCAGGGAGAGAGACCAGGGAGAGAGACCAGGGAGAGACCAGGGAGAGAGACCAGGGAGAGAGACCAGGGAGAGAGACCAGAGAGAGAGACCAGAGAGAGTGACCAGGGAGAGAGACCAGGGAGAGAGACCAGGGAGAGAGACCAGGGAGAGAGACCAGGGGAGAGAGACCAGGGAGAGACCAGGGAGAGTGACCAGGGAGAGAGACCAGGGAGAGAGACCAGGGAGAGACCAGGGAGAGACCAGGGAGAGTGACCAGGGAGAGAGACCAGGGAGAGAGACCAGGAGAGACCAGGGAGAGAGACCAGGGAGAGAGACCAGGGAGAGAGACCAGAGAGAGAGACCAGGGAGAGAGACCAGAGAGAGAGACCAGGGAGAGAGACCAGAGAGAGAGAGACCAGGGAGAGAGACCAGGGAGAGAGACCAGGGAGAGACCAGGGAGAGAGACCAGGGAGAGAGAGACCAGGGAGAGAGACCAGGGAGAGACCAGGGAGAGAGACCAGAGAGAGAGACCAGGGAGAGAGACCAGGGAGAGAGACCAGGGAGAGAGACCAGGGAGAGAGACCAGGGAGAGAGACCAGGGAGAGAGACCAGGGAGAGAGACCAGGGAGAGACCAGGGAGAGACCAGGGAGAGTGACCAGGGAGAGAGACCAGGGAGAGAGACCAGGGAGAGACCAGGGAGAGTGACCAGGGAGAGAGACCAGGGAGAGAGACCAGGGAGAGACCAGGGAGAGTGACCAGGGAGAGAGACCAGGGAGAGAGACCAGGGAGAGACCAGGGAGAGAGACCAGGGAGAGAGACCAGGGAGAGAGACCAGAGAGAGAGACCAGGGAGAGAGACCAGAGAGAGAGACCAGGGAGAGAGACCAGAGAGAGAGAGACCAGGGAGAGAGACCAGGGAGAGAGACCAGGGAGAGACCAGGGAGAGAGACCAGGGAGAGAGACCAGGGAGAGAGACCAGGGAGAGACCAGGGAGAGAGACCAGAGAGAGAGACCAGGGAGAGAGACCAGGGAGAGAGACCAGGGAGAGAGACCAGGGAGAGAGACCAGGGAGAGAGACCAGGGAGAGAGACCAGAGAGAGAGAGACCAGGGAGAGAGACCAGGGAGAGAGACCAGGGAGAGACCAGGGAGAGAGACCAGGGAGAGAGACCAGGGAGAGACCAGGGAGAGAGAGACCAGGGAGAGACCAGAGAGAGAGAGACCAGGGAGAGACCAGGGAGAGAGAGACCAGGGAGAGAGACCAGGGAGAGAGACCAGGGAGAGAGACCAGGGAGAGAGACCAGGGAGAGACCAGGGAGAGACCAGGGAGAGAGAGACCAGGGAGAGAGACCAGGGAGAGAGACCAGGGAGAGAGACCAGGGAGAGAGACCAGGGAGAGAGACCAGGGAGAGACCAGGGAGAGAGACCAGGGAGAGAGACCAGGGAGAGACCAGGGAGAGAGACCAGAGAGAGAGACCAGGGAGAGACCAGGGAGAGAGAGACCAGGGAGAGACCAGGGAGAGAGACCAGGGAGAGAGACCAGGGAGAGACCAGGGAGAGACCAGGGAGAGACCAGGGAGAGAGACCAGGGAGAGAGACCAGGGAGAGAGACCAGAGAGAGAGAGACCAGGGAGAGAGAGACCAGGGAGAGAGACCAGGGAGAGAGACCAGGGAGAGAGACCAGAGAGAGAGAGACCAGGGAGAGAGACCAGAGAGAGAGAGACCAGGGAGAGAGAGAGACCAGGGAGAGAGACCAGGGAGAGAGACCAGGGAGAGACCAGAGAGAGAGAGACCAGGGAGAGACCAGGGAGAGAGACCAGGGAGAGAGACCAGGGAGAGAGACCAGGGAGAGAGACCAGGGAGAGAGAGACCAGGGAGAGACCAGGGAGAGACCAGGGAGAGAGACCAGGGAGAGACCAGGGAGAGACCAGGGAGAGAGACCAGGGAGAGAGACCAGAGAGAGAGACCAGGGAGAGAGAGACCAGGGAGAGAGACCAGGGAGAGAGAGACCAGGGAGAGAGACCAGGGAGAGAGACCAGAGAGAGAGAGACCAGGGAGAGAGAGACCAGGGAGAGAGACCAGGGAGAGAGACCAGGGAGAGACCAGGGAGAGACCAGAGAGAGACCAGAGAGAGAGAGACCAGGGAGAGACCAGGGAGAGACCAGGGAGAGAGACCAGGGAGAGAGACCAGGGAGAGAGACCAGGGAGAGAGACCAGGGAGAGAGACCAGGGAGAGAAGACCAGGGAGAGAGAGACCAGGGAGAGACCAGGGAGAGAGACCAGGGAGAGAGACCAGGGAGAGACCAGAGAGAGAGAGACCAGGGAGAGACCAGGGAGAGACCAGGGAGAGAGACCAGGGAGAGAGACCAGGGAGAGAGACCAGGGAGAGAGACCAGGGAGAGACCAGGGAGAGAGACCAGGGAGAGAGACCAGGGAGAGAGACCAGGGAGAGAGACCAGGGAGAGAGAGACCAGGGAGAGACCAGGGAGAGAGACCAGGGAGAGACCAGGGAGAGACCAGGGAGAGAGACCAGGGAGAGAGACCAGAGAGAGAGACCAGGGAGAGAGAGACCAGGGAGAGAGACCAGGGAGAGAGACCAGGGAGAGAGAGACCAGGGAGAGAGACCAGGGAGAGAGACCAGAGAGAGAGAGAGAACCAGGGAGAGAGAGACCAGGGAGAGAGACCAGGGAGAGAGACCAGGGAGAGACCTACAGCTTTTGGGGTTTGGTGTTCAAAATACATCTGCTATTGCCAGCAGAACATTTAAAAACAAAAACGGCCGCCGGCGCGCCGGTTGTTGTAAAAAGGTTAAAAGCATGTGGTTTAATTGATCATCTTTTACCGTTTGTGTTAACAAAAAACTACACAACATAAGAGCAACCAACAAATTTGATATTTTAAAATTGTCTTAAAGCAACTCCACGGAAGCAGAACAGGGCAGGAGTCTGCTGTTGAGACTTTGGCAGCTGAACTGTCTGTAGCCTCCAGGCTTTACTACAGGAAATCTCTGCCATGTCAACACTGCCACGCTTCCCCTTAGCTCCGCTCACACCAAGAAAGGAGACAACAAAAGTCAACCCAACAGCTCTGTAGTACAAGGCAACCTTCAAGTGGTTAGCGAGCTGGGGGCTTTTTCTCTTTCGGTGCACACGTGTGCAGCCACCCACCTCCACAAAATCACCCAGGATCTAAACCCACTATAATTTATACCTTTGTTCGCAAATGGAGGACAGCGCGCGGGGAGCTTGAGCTGTGTGTGTAATTATGCTCAAGTGTAGGGGATGCAAGCCTCGTGTCTGGGGCTAGGATTTGGGCCCGGAAGGAAGAGAGAAGGGGAAGGGGGAGCAAAGGGTGGGGGTATCAAAAGTAAAGGCAAGAAAGAGCGAGTCACTGAAGCTCAAGAAAATCTGGTTATTTTACGCACGGCTGCTTCGTTAATGGACAGTGTGTGTGCCGAGTGCATGCTGTGTGGCGTTGGAGGAGGAGGGGATGGGTCAGCAGGAAAAAGGACTGTGTTTATCCAATCTGTTCCCTGCCATTAGCATGTGGTATTGGAAAAACCACTGGCTCTCGCTCAGATCCCGGTGGACAGACTGGGCCAGAATCAGGAGAAAGCAAGATGGAAAATAAGAAGTAGGGCTCCACCATGGCCCAAAGAGCCAGTAAAAGGGCACACCTAATCAATAAAATTGATTAGCAAAATAGTTGTCAACCATCTTTGATAATTAAAGTTGCCTTATACATTGTTTGCACATTCTAACCAGTTCAAGTGACAAAGCTGCTCCACTCGAGTTTATCACAAAGAATTTAAATAGATGCAGCTTCATCTGAATCAATATTACCCATTATCAGCATTTTTACGTTTCCTCTCATCAGCAAGAGTGGAAGACATTGTTTAGACCGTCAGCCATGGCAATATAATTCAGGATGTGAACAATATTGGGGATGAGGGAATATCTACACAGACAGGCCTTTACTTCACTCACATTGGAGTCATACATAATCACAACAGATACTAAAGTTTCACTGTATGCAAACCATACATTTTGAGAATTACAAGAAAACCTTACATTTTTTGGCCTATATACATGTGCCAAATAAAAACTTAATGTTTTAGACTTAGTTTTAAGTCTTGGTTTTAGCGCACAGAGCTTGTTACAATAGACAATTGCTGATTTATGGAATACGTAGGATGCGATGAAGACTGCTCACATAATGTGATAAATTACAGTCACACAAGCATAATCTATGTAAAAATCAACCAAATAAACTCATTTTTCCATTTAAAGCTAGTAGTGAATACTTTAATATTATCTAAAAATGTTTGCTTTAGGTGCACAAAACATTTAATGTATTTTCCAGTTCAGTGCTGTATTAAAAAGGCCCATCAGTGAAACATCCCAAAAAGTCTGGAGCCTTGCACCAATCACACTGGTTTTACAGTTCAAACTTACACAAATCAATCAGTTTCATAATATAAATGTATACATATCAACCAAGGTCAAGCAATGCAAATTGTAAGCTCAATGAAAACTCTTATGAGCCTTAAAACCAGTCCATGTGCCAGGAATCTTTTAGGGGCTTTGAACAAGGGTTGATCAGACTGTAAACTTATCACCATGCCGTGTCTGGGATAGCGAAGACTAAGATGCCCACATCGCAAAGCATTGTACAATGGAGCTTCAAAGGTCATGAGCGCAGTGATATTGTGAAAATATAAAAAGGAAAAACCGTTCAACCCGGTGTCAATATCTGGCCAAAACCCGTATATTGGCATCTGTACAATGAAGAAAATCTGACACACCAATAAGAAATTATTTTTTAAAACTGCGTTACTTCTGCAAATGCAGCCTGCTGCTTCACTCCTCAGCAAGTTTCCCCTTTGGCATGATCTGATTGGTCAGCAAAAGTAAACACAAGAGCAGGAACTGGGACAGTGTCGACACAAACAATGGCCAGGCGTCAATTCCGTTCTTCACCGTCTCCGCGGCTGTAAACTCATGTTGGATGTTGTCTAATAATACAGCAGAGCAGGATGACTGTATCGGCCAAAATATACATGGATGAACGCATGCTACCATTTCTGTAAAAAACTCTGAACAAGTGACCAAATCATCAATAGTTGAACAAGGCAAAGTGTGATATATTTTATCACCAAAGAATGAAACTGGTTGGTAACAGTCAAGGTAAGAGTTGGAGCTGGGTACAGCAGTATTACTGCAACAGCCCTACCCTCATTTCCACTGGTATCCAGATAAAGGCCAAAATATAGGGCTGGGCGATATGGCTGATATATCACAATGTGACTTTATAGAACGACTTGGCAGTTATCAGCATCACCTTTCTCCTTTGACAATCAGCAAAAAGAAACACGGCATGGGAAAGCTCATCCTTCTGTTTATGTGACATTTTGCATTCATTTGTACTATAAATATTGCTCTACAGTAAATCAAAATAATCTACATTTCATGAACATAAATGTTTCATAAACCCAAAATCTTGACTTGAAACTTTTGTCTTGAAATCTTGCACTCAAGGTTCAAAAGGTAGGCTTTCATGACAGCATTTATCTCAACCTGATAACTTCTGTATAATCACAAAGTGGTTTTGGGATATTTGCTCATACAGACTGATCTGACAAACGTCTAACAAGAAAAACGGCTTTGTTTTTACCAGAGCTTGTGATTGATTAAAAGTACTAAGCATGATTGTACCAATGTAAAGGTTAGAAAAAAGAAAATTAAATAGGTTGACAACTTTTAACATAATTAAACTTGCAACTAATCAATTAAACTTGTTACAGCTTTACATTAGAGAAGACCTTTAGTTTTGACTAAGGTTAACTGGCTTTTAAAAAGCATGACAAAGGTTTCTGCATTCCGCAACAATACAACATGTTTATTTTGTTCTTATGGTGTTAACAATAGAAAAACTTGAAAATGAGTCATTCACAAATTTACAGCACAAGCACCCAGGATCACAGGGAAATTACATTATAATGGACTACAGTAAACGTATCATTCACGTGGGGCTGACTTTTGGACCAGGCCATAAAGCCATTTTTTAGAAATGCATTGGATAATTCTGTTTCCGTGTGCGCAATCACAGGCAAGGAGCCAGATTGCAAGGCACGTCAGAGCGCGTACACATGGAACTTTTTAAGCAGGGACCCACCCCCACTGGGCAGCAGTCGACGTAAAAGCACCCAGACTTATCCATCCACACAAACTTCCTCCAGCTCATCTAGGAGAACACCAAAGAGATCCTGGGCCAGCTGCAAGTTGCGAAAAAACAATGTGTCCAAAACAAACTAATTTCAACCACTTCCACACTATCCGCAAACTCCTTTCTGTCAAAAGAACACGTCTAGGCAAACATGGCGAGGGTGGGATTGTAGATTGACCAGTAACTCGAGAGCTTCGCCTTTTGACTCACCTTCCTCTACACAAAAGTCCGATATGGGTTCTGCATCACTGAAGTTGTTGCGTCTGTCAATCTCCCGCACCGTCCCCCTCACTCATGAAAAATATATGAACTTTGTCACTAGGGCTGGGCGATATGGCAAAAAAAAAAAATCTCCGATTTTTTCACACCAAATCCGATTTTCGATTTTAAATCGATTTATTTTTTTTCTATTTAAAAACAAACTACAACTGACAAAGAAATAGATTTTCCTTTATGCAGTTTAATCTAAATCCCCATGGAGCATAAGTGTAACAGGAATTAAGCCTTAAAACATGCTTGTAAACGAGATGGCTCTGCCATTGTAAACAGTGAAAATGTAGCTTAACAGTTTTATAATAACTTCACTTACAATGACACTATGCACCTTCAAAATAACTTAAATCACACAAACAAGGCCCATCGCAAATATATCAATCCTATTAAACACATGCATTATTTACATGAAATCACATTTTTAAAACTGATTACTCAAAATAGAAATGTTGTAACAATCTTTTCCTAAAGCCTCCTCGGGTTTTCATGCTTGTTCTTTCAACTGTGCCTGAGTAACTGTGCTGTAGTACAACGCTCGGTCCAGCTGGTGGCGCTAATACTAACTTCAGTGACTCCCGCATTGTGCGAGCTAAGCTTCCTGTTTACATTCTGATGCTGTAGCTAACAGCTACTGTAGCAGCTACTGTAGCTAACGGACAGCGGGGAACACGTTGTTTGTATCAGAGCAATGAGAACAATGTGTGAGACGTGTCTTTCCCCAAAGTGCAGCGGCTCAGTGGGACACGAGTGTGTGCGCGCCACGGACACGGGAGTGCGCTTTGGAATAACGAGCGTGAGAGAGCGTGAAAGATGTGGCGTACGAACATGGCGTACGAACATGGCGTACGAACATAGCGACCGGGGCTTGCGTGCGTGTGTGTGTGTGTGTGTTTTGGCGATTAAATAAAGTCTGATTCTTGAATGTTTGAAGTGTTATTGCAACAGCACCAACTGTGAGAGCGAGCATCAGGCCAGAGGGAGACTGTTAGCATTAGGTTAGCTTCAAAATGACTGCTCAACACCATAGACCCGCGGTTAGCGCGTTAGCGCTGTAGTTCTGCGATGGAGAAAATAAAAATCGAATTTTTAAAAAAAGAAATCGCCCTAAACGTAAAACTCGAATTAATGATTAAAATTGATTAATCGCCCAGCCCTATTTGTCACCCACCATGTATCCATCTAGGGCTGGGCAATAGATCTAATTTAAGAAATAATCTGCTTTTAAATAAATGGAATTTGCAAAAAAAAATGAAAATTGTGTAATCGAATGATATTGTGAGAGTTCTAGCAGCAAATGAATTATGCTTGCAATATCAGCACAGTCTGTATAAGACTTTTATAATACGTAATGGTGGAAACAAATTGAAAATTGTTTTGAAACTTGTATATTGAGCAGAAAGATAAAATATTTTGACAGGCAAAGTCAGCCATTGGTGACTTTGAGGAAAATCAGGAAATAAAATAAAGATTTTACTTTTTTGCATTCACTCCTGAATTGGTCTTCGGCCAGCGAATAGCATGTGGGAACAGATATGTGTCACTTCTGATAAGCTACTTGGTTGTTAAATAGGGTGGTCCCCCTCCTTTGTCATGGGGGTTAAGTTCTAAAAAATAACCACACACTAAAAAATAATCAGGAAGTGGCAGCTAAGCTATAAGTTTTAAGGCCCAGTCCCGATTCTGAGGGCCCTCCAGGTGTGAGTGCCCTCACCAGAAAAGTGCCTTCCCTTAAGGGAGTGCACTCACGGGATATTCTCCCTAAGAATTGGGACACCCCTAGATCTAGGGGACAATATGCAACTGACATAGCAAAAGTATTCCACGTCACACACATTATCAATGTGTCTGATTTAACCACAGATAAGATCTGACACATGACTTTATGAAACGCAGTATTTATTAAAATGAGACGTTTTTAATTCTATTTCATATGTAGATTTGCTATAATTAGGTACAGAACTGCTGCACAACACGCACTCAGACACACATTTACACACACAGAGGCGGACACACGCATGTACAAAAACAGACAGACACATGTACATACACATACGCGCACAAAGACGTACCACAGACAGACACACGTGCGTACCATACAGAGACATACACATGTACGTGCACAGACACGTACCACACAGACTGATCACAAAGCAAACTGTGTCAAAGCGATGCTCTAGTCTGAACTACATCACGGATCTGTAATAACAACATGGATCCACGTCTCTGAAGTCTCAGTTAACGCCACACGCTGCAGCCGCTTCGAGAGCGAAGGTCACCACACACGGCACCAACACACGCATTAAAAACTCTGAATGACTCGCACACGCTTCGAAGATTCCTCCCGTTCCGCACAAACTTGCGCCCGGGTGTTTAATGTTGTTCTCTTTCATTCTTTGCCCGACAGCTCTTTACCAAGAACTATCGTAATGCATTATGGGATCACCCTCGCTCGCAAGTGAGCAGCAGACCTCACTTGTGCTCAAGGGTGGTTTTTAAGGGTGTGAAGGCCCTCGTCTCTTCTCCCTACAACCCCTGCGGGCACGCGCAAAATCTAGGGCAAGGGTTCTTTTTAAGGGCAAGGGTGAGAATTGGGATGGGGCCTAAGGCTGTAAACTCCCTCACCACACACTTTATATACTTTTCTAACCACCTGAACTCTCAACTGCTTACGTGCGATTGCTGTCAAAAGCCGTGCATACACTGTAAATCCCAGCTGGACTACGGGAAGACAGTGGTAGTCCGTTGAACCAATCACAGCTGTGCACGCGAGCCAATCCTTTATTTACAGTCAGAAGATAATGCATAATCATGAGCAAAACGTGACTGTTACATGTTGGGACTATACACGTGGCGTATGAAAAGCACACTGTAAATAAGCATGCAAAATTGCACACACAAAATCTGCGAAACAGCAATGGTGAACTACGTTATAGTGAGGGACCACTGTAGCTATAATGTGGTTATAGCTACAGTAGGCTCCATGGGCTCCACATTCTAGCCCATGGAGCCTGTTAGAGCTAGCAGTGGGTACAAATCTGTAAATCTTGACATCCCTATCCCATACAGAAAAAGGTTTATAACATGTCTGTTTGCTTATGCCACTTCTGCAGAAATGGGGAGGACTGGTTTACAGCATCCCGCTATAATCGATCACAGCTATTGACATGGCCTGTTGGTCCCAACCCTGCTGTCCCATTGGGCCTGCTTATCCAGAGATTGGTCAGTTCCTTAAACGTTGTCCCGCCTACCCCGGTGCTAACCTCCAATTAACTTTGGAGCTGGTGCCATGAATGCATAGGGTTACTTCTCCTTAGGGACACAGGCACACAACAGCCACCACTCTGGACAGCTTCAGTGGAGCTCTTGAGAGCCATTTCAGTTAAATACAATTCAAAAAAGTTGAAGTTGATTAAAATAAGTCAATACTAGAGGTGCAACGGTTCATCACTGATCCGTGATCCGTTCGGTTCAACGTCTTCGGTTCGGTACAGACGTGATCCGCGGTTTGATTTATGAAAAAAAAGTTGTGCGCACGTTGTTCAGTCCACACACAGCGCGGTCATTGCGAGCGGAGGAACGGAGATGCTTGAAAGCCCTGCGTCATTTAAATCCCCAGTATGAGAGCATTTTGGCTTCACTGTAACTACACTGATGATTAATATTCGACAAAACTGTCACGATGTGTAAGCACTGTGGCACAAGAAAGACATGAGTGAAAAAAGCGTCTCAACGACCACCTATTGTCGCGGCATTTAAGCAGCTCCTTTACGCACAGTCAGACCGGGCTAAAGTCAACTCTCCCGCGCATCCTCAGCTGCGCTCACGACTGACGCTTGGACGTCCCGCGGAACCTATAATAGATCCATGAGCGGAACCGCTCACTTCATCACCGCAGACTGGGAGATGAAGTCTGGCGCTGAAGACACGCCCCCTCTACGACAGTCACACTGTCACACAGCGCAGGTACTGACACAGCAGCGGAGGAATGGAAGACAAAGGCCCAGTACTAATATCCCAGTCACAACTGATAATGCCAAAAATTAAATAAATGCAGTGAATGAGGCTGGGCCCAGAATGGAGCGCCTCCTCGGGAGAATCAGGAAGGTGGTGTAATATATGAGGGTAAATATCCTCATAAAGTGCCTTCTTATGTTGCACTTTGTGTTGTTTTTCATTAATTATGTTAAATAGACATAATTCCATCCATCCATTTCCTTCCCCTTAATTCATTTCTAGGTCAGGGGGGGGGCAGTCAGAGCAGGTGCCGAGTCCACATGAGCTGTGTTTATTAAAAAGACAAAACTTTTTTTTAGAAAAATGAACCGAAAAATGAACCGAACCGTGGCCTCTGAACCGAGGTACGAACCGAACCGTGATTTTTTCAAACCGTTGCACCCCTAGTCAATACTGTGGCAAATAGTAACATTTACAGTATGTGGTGCTGGGATTATTTAATCTGATTAACACAAATTAACTAGGACTAAACAATACTTTCCTAGTATACGGAATGTAAGGATGCAAGCAGGGAAATATCTAAATATTAGAGGCTAAGAATTTGTAGCCAAGAATTCATTTTAAGTCAAATCGACTGAAATAATGTTGCTGTCCTGCTTTGCTGTAGCAAAAAGCAACTAATTTTCCACACATGTAGACTATATATAAGACTCCATTTTACCATCCTCTATGACCTCACATCCATCTGCATTTTCCCAGTTCTGTGTTGCCTTCATGAGCAACCGGCACTTAACCTTTCATCAGCTGTGATTCACTGGAGAGATGCTGCTGAAAACAAGGGAGCACTGGAGGAGGCCACATCAGTGCCATTAATACGCTGTGTTCTATTGGTAACATTTCACACATTCGTATCACTCCAACCTGCACTCAAACATGTGCTTGGTGCAAATTCATTTCTTGCAACATCTGGGATTTGGTGAAGCGGTAGAACTTTTTGGAAAATTAGTGCATTTAAGGTTGCACAGGACTAAATAACAATGTCTTTACATGTCATGCAGTAGGGACATTTGAGTAAGAATAAAATAAGTTACACAAAAAGATAAAGAATAAACCCTGTAAATTAGGGAGGTACCGAATCCAGGAATCGGGTTCGGCCGAATATTGGCTTTTTTGACGGGGTTTGGTTTCTGGCCGAACCTTATCATTTTTCCCCACCGAACCCAAACCCTGCACTTACACTATGCGCGCTGTGGCTGTTGGATTCGTCACGGAAATCAGATTCGTT
This sequence comes from Knipowitschia caucasica, assembly GCA_964034765.1. Taxonomy (NCBI): domain Eukaryota; kingdom Metazoa; phylum Chordata; class Actinopteri; order Gobiiformes; family Gobiidae; genus Knipowitschia; species Knipowitschia caucasica. The sequence goes on along the minus strand of OZ035836.1, from coordinate 21,263,697 downwards.
CGGAAGTGTAAATAAACATGCACTTTAGCGGAGGTTTATATCCTCTTGCTCTCTGTTCCTCTTTGGGTGCGCTGAGGTCTCTTCCTGGTCATGTGATCCCCACGGACCAATTAGCTCTAGTTATACGTCGGTGCGAGGGGATGTTATGATTCTTGTTTTCACCTGTAATGCGGTTCTGATGGATCATAAACTAACTGCCTATTCACCAACTGTATGGAGCCAATTACCAGTGTCAGGTAATTGTCATCTGAGCTGCGTATGACTGTAGAAGCAGAGTTGGTGAGTCCATGTTTAGGCAACTAGCCTCTTAGCATTAGCTTCTCTCAACTTGTCTCTACAAGTTTGGCATATTTCTCAAATGTCCATATATATAATGTTTTGACCTGAACCAGTGGAAGCTATTTATGCATGTATGGTGCTTTAGCTCTTATTTCTACATGACATGCACAGTAATATATGTACTTTATCACTGAAGTTTTACACTGCTGTGAACTGAATGTATTTGTGTTTAATAATAAGCGATTATTATAAATTTTATAATAATAGATTCTGGTCGAGCTACATGTCCAATTTGCAATGCCGATTGGTAAGGAGTGGACCCTAAACAGTACACAACACCACCGCTGTTAAACCATTTGCGCATGAAACATAAATGGACTGAGGATGGAATAGGATTCGGTATTGGGGTTTGGCAGAATCTTAACCATCCATCCATCCATCCATTTTCTTCCGCTTTATCCGTTGCCGGGTCGCGGGGGCAGCAGTCTAAGCAGAGACGCCCAGACTTCCCTATCCACACACACCTCCTCCAGCTCGTCCGGGGGGACCCCTAGGCGTTCCCAGGCCAGCTGAGAGACATAGTCTCTCCAGCGTGTCCTGGGTCTTCCCCGGGGCCTCCTCCCGGTGGGACGTGCCCGGAACACCTCCCCAGGAAGGCGTCCAGGAGGCATCCTGAACAGATGCCCGAGCCACCTCAACTGGTTCCTCTCGACGTGGAGAAGCAGCGGCTCTACTCCGAGCTCCTCCCGTGGGACCGAGCTCCTCACCCTATCTCTAAGGGAGCGCCCAGCCACTCTGCGGAGGAAGCTCATTTCGACCGCTTGTATCCGCGATCTCGTTCTTTCGGTCATTACCCACAGCTCATGACCATAGGTGAGGGAGGGAACGAAGATTGACCGGTAAATTGAGAGCTTTGCCTTTCGGCTCAGCTCCCTCTTTACCACAACGGTCCGATACAGAGACCGCATCACTGCGCACGCTGCACCGATCCGCCTGTCAATCTCACGCTCCATCCTCCCCTCACTCGTGAACAAGACCCCGAGATACTTGAACTCCTCCACTTGAGGAAGGACCTCTCCACCCACCTGGAGAGGGCAAGGCACCTTTTTCCGGTTGAGCATCATGGCCTCAGATTTGGAGGTGCTGATTCTCATCCCAGCCGCTTCACACTCTGCTGCAAACCGTCCCAGTGCATGTTGCAGGTCCTGGTTCGTTGGAGCCAGCAGGACGACATCATCCGCAAAAAGTAGAGATGAAATCCTGTGGTTCCCGAACCGGACCCCCTCCGGCCCCTGGCTGCGCCTAGAGATTCTGTCCATAAATACAGTGAACAGAACCGGTGGAAAAGGGCAGCCTTGGCGGAGGCCAACATGCACCGGGAACAGGTCTGACTTACTGCCGGCAATGCGAACACCCCCCAAAGGACACCCCGGGGAACACGGTCAAACGCCTTCTCCAAATCCACAAAGCACATGTGGACAGGTTGGGCGAACGCCCATGAACCCTCGAGTATCCGATGGAGAGTATAGAGCTGGTCCAGTGTTCCGCGACCGGGACGAAAACCACACTGCTCCTCCTGAATCCGAGATTCGACCATCGGCCGTAGCCTCCTCTCCAGTACCTTGGAGTAGAACTTACCGGGGAGGCTGAGGAGTGTGATCCCACGATAATTGGAACACACCCTCCGGTCCCCCTTCTTGTAGAGAGGGACCACCACCCCGGTCTGCCACTCCATTGGCACCGCCCCCGATCGCCACGCGATGTTGCAGAGACGTGTCAGCCAAGACAGTCCTACAACATCCAGAGACTTTAGATAGTCAGGACGGATCTCATCCACTCCCGGCGCCTTGCCACCATGGAGGCTGCCAACCACCTTGGTGACCTCGGCCAGGGAGATGGAAGTATCCGCCCCAACATCCTCAGCCTCTGCCTCCTGGACGGAGGACGTGACGGGGGGATTGAGGAGAACCTCGAAGTATTCCTTCCACCGCCCGACAATATCCCCAGTCGAGGTCAGTAGCCCTCCACCCGCACCATACACGGTGTTGGCAAAGAACTGCTTCCCCCTCCTGAGGCGCCGGACGGTTTGCCAGAACGTCTTCGAGGCCGACCGATAGCAGTGTTTCCCACAGGTTTGAAGGCAATGTGTGGTGGTCGTCGGCGGGGGGGGGGGGGGCGTGGGGTACAGTGGTACAGTGGTAGAGGACAATCTTGAGGTCATGAATCCAGTGAAATTAGTCGCACACCTTTTTACAGTAATAAGTTACAGCAGATCAAAAGTGACATGTTTTGACAATTTTTAGGCTATTTTGGACCAAAATGGCTGCTTTAAATCAATATTTCTACAGTAAAAGTTTCTGGTCTTTGGTACAGTGGTAGAGGGCAATCATGAGGTCGTGAATCCAGTGAAATTAGTCGCACACCTTTTTACAGTAAAAAGTTACAGTAGATCAAAAGTGACATGTTTTGACTATTTGAGGTATTTTGGACCAAAATGGCTACTTTAAATCAATATTTCTCAATATTTCTACAGTAAAAGTGTCTGGTCTTTGGTACAGTGGTAGAAGGCAATGTTGAGGTCATGAATCCAGTGAAATCAGTTGCACACCTTTTTACAGTGAAAAGTTACAGTAGATCAAATGTGACATGTTTTGACCATTTTTAGGCTATTTTGGACCAAAATGGCTACTTTAAATCAATATTTCTCAATATTTCTACAGTAAAAGTTTCTGGTCTTTGGTACAGTGGCAGAGGGCAATAATAAGGTCATGAGTCAAGTGAAATTAGTCGCACACCTTATTCCAGTAAATAGTTACAATACTTGAAAATTGAACTAGCGGACCAAATTGTGTACTTTATACATGTAAACAATAGAGTGGCTATCCTCCTGAGGACTCACAATCTGCAGGAGGAATCGTAGGGGGCTGGTGCTATGTGTACTGGGTGGCATCTCTATACGGTTTTAATCACAAAAACGTGTCTCCCTGACCCCAGCGCGCTTTCTGTTCGATAAAAATGGGTGACTCCGAAAGGACGTTCCGCTGTTACCATAAGTTCTCAACAAAACGCGCACCGTCTTTTCCCCGATGCGGGCCGCATGTTCATAGAGCTGAAAGATGCGGGTCACTTTACCGCGGTAAATTAATAGACACAGCTGCTTACAGCGATGATCGCTGATGGAGACGGAGACACGCGGTGTGCACGAAGGGGAGGGGCTGTGTGTGTGTAGGTCTCTGTATGTGGGAGAGACGCGTAGCTTGAGTGAGAGTTACGAAGGGCCGCCACATTTTAAACCCCCCTCCCCGCTGTCAAATTGACCGCTGCGGCGGCACTAGACGATGCATGTTTTAAATAGCGTAACAAAAAATATATATATATAATAATACGAAACGCAATTTGTGGCGGGCGGTCTCTAATCTGTGGCGGTGCGCCACAGATTAGTCTATGTGTGGGAAACACTGGATAGTCATGCTCCATGGACTCTCCGAACTCCTCCCAGTGGATCTTAACCAGTGGATTCGTTATTCGGCCGAACCCCAAAAACCTGGATTCGGTACATCCCTACTGTAAATATTAGTCAAACATTTAAGTTAATCTTTGGGACAACCAGAAAAAGGTCAGTGTTATGCAGTGAGGCAGGGGGGACTGCTAGAAAATCATTTAACACAACAGATCTCAATGGACATTTGAGAAGCAAGCATGAGGCGGTGTACAGCGATTGCATGCAAGCTTATGAAAAACTGAAGCCACCAGTGTGCGTGTGTGTGTATATATATATAAATAAATGCTATTATTGTAATGTATTTGCACCCGCACACTGGCAAAAAAAAAATCTCCTACATCAGAACTGACAAGTATTGACAAGCATTTTGAATTTGCTTCATAAAAGATGGGTTTGCTAGGCCTGGAACATCAAACTGCATTTTCTGCACTTATCATTTGCCTAATGTCACATTTTTTTGCAACAACTTTTTAGAGCAGTGAAGTATGAAGGAGAAAAAACAGGACGTGACACAAGCGAACAGACGCCGGGAGAGGTCAAGGGGAGATTAAAAGACGCGTGCACGCACACACACACACGCAGGTCAGAGATGTACTTGACAGGCCGCCTCCTTGCCAGCACAGAAAACACATACTGCCCACACAGACACTCGAGAGGCACATTATGGCCAGCTTTCACTTCCAAGCACGGCTCCTAAGGTCCAGAAGGCCTTCGCTGCAGGGGGAGGACGGGGGATGGGGTGAGTGCGAGTGCGGAGGAGTAGGAGCCAGGTGAGAAGAAGAGAGAGAGACTGATGACACTCAGTTTTGAATGTCACAGCGGCGCTAAAGACCCCCGCTAACCTTTTGGCTGGAAATGATAGTGGTAGATGGAGGTAGGAGGAGGGGAATCAGACAGTTAGGCAGATATATGTACAGAGTCTGGCAAATTGTGGGTGGTGTGAGGGGGGTGGGGGTTGTGGAGGTGGAGCGATTGATAAGATGAAAAGAGAAAACAGCAGCACTTCTCATCTGCGTCAACATATCTACTAGTCCTGACAAAATGGCCTCTAAACAATGACCATACCTAACAAGTTACCGGTCACCAATGTGGTGTTTACATGGAGACGCTGAAACAGTAAAACGGTAGAGTTGGGTATCGGTTTGGCCTTCCGTTTACATGAACAGTGTTTCAGGGGCGTAAAAACGCAAGCGTTGAGATACAGCCTCCAGAGTGGAACAGAACAGATGCGCTGTTCAGCGGAGGGCTGTTTCACAGCTGTGTGAAGAAAAAGGTGTGAATTCTCTGCCTGCTATGACCTCCACTTCCCCGCACGTATATTTGGACATGCGCAGTAGCCGAGATCAAAACAAACAACAATGGCGGCGGTTCAACAAACTATGCTTCAAGCGCTACACAGAGAATTCAGACTCCTTCGTTCGTCCAACCGAAACCACGCAAGCTCTAGTTTCAGTTTATATTTTCGCAGCTGCTTTTAAATAAGGAAGTGATTATACTACTGGGGGAGATGGCGTGTGTCATGTTGTAAAGTTCCACTGCCCACGACAGAACTAAAGTGTTCTCTGTCGCTGTATAAAGGCTGTACTCTTGAATAAGGAGCTTGGTCGTTTTTGCTTATTGATTTGCAGCATCTCCACAGCATCTCTGTCTAAACGGGGCCCAAGATCGCTTCACTGGACCGAACCTCACCTGCCAGGAGGAAGTTAGAGGCATCAAGGGAGTCCAAGAGTGGCCTGTATACTAATAATTGCAATTATTAAAAACTAGGAATGCATCACTAATAGTATAAAATATTGGTAGTGATCCAAGATAATTTGGAGCAGATTTTGTTTAATAAGCTAATATGCAGAGTTGGGTCATTTTGCAAAACAAACAAAAAAACATGAAAAATAACTTCTTGCATTTCTTCTGAACAATTGTCATAATTTTGAGGTATCAATGTGTATGCAAAATATTCATATGTTATACTACAAGCAAATAAGAGTTGTCTTACATTGTTTGCAAAAGCAAAGGCAGATGGCACATGACTAAATGTTTGCTTAAGTAAACTTTGATAAGTGCAAGTCCTTTAACAAACACGTACATTCAGTAGCTGTGGCTCTGCTTCTTACAAGGACACTTAGCTGGATATTTTCTCTTACCAGTCAGACCTCATGGGATTCTGTTAATAGAAAGAGCTGCTGCTGATTTGACAAAGAATGAGTTCAAAGACTCTTCAATTACTATTTTAGGATAGCAATTTTTGTTTTTTCCAAGAGTTGTCTGTTCAAGAGTTATTTTTCCAAATGAAATGCTGGTTTGGAGAAACGCACGCCTTTCTCCAAGCCAGAAAGTTAGTCTTATTTTGGGTCACTACGCCTGACAAGGACAGTATGCGAGACATAATTCTGAAGAAAATAACAATAAGCCAGGTGGCCAGGAATGTGTCTCAAGGAAAGACACAAATATGGCAGACACAATCAGTTTTCATTGTGTTCAGATAATTTTATAAACCAGGCAAAATGCTGAAGTTTCCAGTTGGTGAAAAATCTTTGCTTTGACCCGAGTATTCATCTACATACTGTTGTTGCATTGTTTCAAATTTAAAGGAATATCAAAATGATATATGTAGTTGAGAATTTTGAGAAGCAACAAATAGGGAGAAAATGTTGAACCAACATTCAGTTTTATTAAAAAGGTCTCATATTTTGATATGCCAATATACTCGAAGAATGTATAAAAAAGTTCACGGTTATTGGTCAGTCAGCAATGGTATACAGCAAAATCATTGTCATGTCATGACATTTTAGCATATTCAACTCCATGTTGATGACAATCTAAACATCAGTTGAAAAGTTAAATTAAGATCATACAAAACTATACAGAGTTGGGAAACACTAAACTAAATATATAACCAGATTATGATAAGGAGTTTGAAAGGAGTTGTGTTTAGGAGACCGTTTCAAACAATGGAGAGTTTTAGCCGGACTTAAACCACAAGAAAAGGCAAAAGACCAACGGGACAGAGGACCAAATAGTGGTGAACATCTGTTGTGTGTGCGTCTTTGTGCTTGTGTGTGGTCAGGGCCTCTTATCTCTCACTCTCTGTGGCCCGCTAAACATGACTAGCTGCCATCTTGGCTCTCACAGACACAAGGTGGTGGGGGTAGCTGCTCCTGGCTTTAGCAAGAAAAAAAACAGAACCGTACTTGTGTAACACCAACTTAGGCGAATGTGCATTAAACCACAAAATAAACACAAAAAGCTGGTAGGGATCTAGATGATCAGGATTGCGTCAGATAAACATAGAAATTAGGCGTTCGCATAGATCTCAACCGCTTCTGGTAGTTTGGCAAAGTTGCGTGTGAGAAACCATTATGCAAGATGACCGATTGCTGCACGCATAATGAAAAAAGCAAAGGGATCTCTCACGATACAGACACGACAAAAGTAGAGGAACTGAGAAGTGCGCTTTTGGTCCAAGTAAATGTGTGCCCAGGGGTTCTAGCACAAGTGCCAGTAAACAGACAGGTGTTTGGAGCCTTGGAGACACCTTGTCCGAACCGGGGAACAAGTGTAGCCGAAGTGGCTGCCAAAGTTGACGGTCAAGATACAATGTGACACAGCCCACAATCACAAAAACTAACAAAAAAATGCATAAAAGTACCGTGGAAGTGGTGCGTTTAATGAGCTGCACTACCAACACAAACTGAAACGTGCTTTCCTTTGCCTCCAAGCTACAAGAGTAAATATCTGGGCTGGGGGCAGGTTAGAGGCTAGCACAGGAGGCTACAAAGTGGTCCAAACAATGAGGACAGTTGCTAACAGCTAGCTGAAGTTATGTGTGCTCGCGCTGGGCTAAGCTCCAGCGGCTAGCGTTGCTAATTAGCTTATCAGCGGCATTTCGCACAGCGTTCCGGACTGACAAACTAGTCTTTCGCATGGCAAAGCTCCGGGAAAACCACGATCTAATACATTTAACACTATGCATCCACTATAGTAGAGTTTCTCATAGCTTTCATGTGTGTTTATGAACAAATTATTAACAGGGAAAGGTTAAAATACGTGTGAATCTGAGGAATGACCGCTTGGCCTCATAACTCCCTCTACTGCACTGCTCCGTCCCTGCCATCCAATAAAACTGGCAACTACAAATACGCACTTTCCATTCTCGCATGAAACTAATCATTTATACTGTTAAGATGGGACCTACAGTTTATTTCACTGCGAGCGCCTTTAATTTCCACGTGTCCGCAATACTTTGAGACGTAAATGGTGTAGTCCGCTGGGAATCTCCCCGAGCTTCGTTCATTCAGTCGCCAGTGACTCACCTCTACTCTCAGCCACCTCGTGTCTTATACAAGCTTCAACACAATTAGCTAACTGGGCTAACCAACTCTGACCTAAGCGTGGAAAAAAAGTTAACGTCCTTATCTGGACTTTCAAATAAGTTATTCTTATAAACGTGTTGGATAGACGCCTATCCAGGGTCTTGTGTGTCGCGTTTCTTTCTACTTTTTAACTAAGTAGTGGGACTGAGCGGAGCGTATGTGTGTATGTGAGCGATGCAGCGGGTGGCAAAGCTAAACTTGCTATTGTTAGCATGTCGGCATGGCAGCCAGGCGAAGCTTCAATGACTTTATACTGAAATTTGCGATTGAAACGACACTTTGGCATGGAATAAACCCCACAAAGCGCTTCGTGTCAGTTTTGCCCTGAATGAAGCGCGTAGCCAACTGGTACGACGGATTAGAGGAGTCCAATCGCCGTGGAAAAAGTAGAGAAAACTTGCCGTTCAGAGACGATGGGATTCATGTTGAATACGACAAACAAGTCAATCACCACACGAACTAAATGAGGATCAAAATAGAGTTTTAGCTTACCCAACTCGCTCGGTGACTTCTGTCTTTTTAACAAATCAACTCCTCGCTGCGTGGTTAGTCTCCACTGCTTGGGGAGCAAAATCCACCGTGCTCCTTTTGAAATATAAATAAACAGAAAAAAAAGTTCAAGTTTGATATTTGTCTTAAAGGTTTTAGTCCGGCGTGCCTCTCAAGCACGACCTCGCCGACTAGTGTGCGTTGCTCTTGTCTCCTTTGTGTTAATTTCACTCAAATCGAGTTTAATCCGATCGATCCCCGGCTGGTCGCGCTCCCGAGTCCTCCCCTCCAGACACTCGCTCACCTTCCGCGGCCAAGGGGGGCGCGCTCCCGACCACCTCTATACGGATAAACAGGCGGCGTGCGCGGTCACTGACCCCGCCGTGCGCGTGTGACGCTCTCTCATTAGGGATGGGGGGGACGCATCGGCGTCACCAAGCACAAAAAGTGGCCACATGTGCGCACTGTTCAGCCAGGGTTTGGTTTTACGCATACGCACGGTTCCAAAGCGAGGGAGGGCTAATTATTCTCATTTCTGGTGGACTTACACGTTAATCAAGTGCATTTGTAGTCTAACAGTAATAGTAAATAAAATAGCATGATGGAATTAAAGACAAGACTTCCATTAACGGGAAATTGAGATGTTTTGGAGGTCTATTGTGATGAAAAGTTTCCAAAACCAAACTAGGCTTACTACTGTATTGCAGTATTGTACATTGCAAGCACGGCGAGGTCGTGCTTGCAATGTGCAATACTGCAACTTCAGGATGTCACAGAACAATGTCACTTTACCTCATGTCACTTTACTTATATACTTTTTATCCTGCACTATTTAACTGTACAGTATATAACTGCACTACTACATATATATTTTGACTGGCATTGAAGCATTTTCAGCATCTACAGCTAGTTATGTTAGCTAAGAAACATAGCTACTACTTATTTGTATATAGTGTATATATTGTGTGTGATCCCTGTGTGCTCTTACTACTGTCCTATGTGCGATGCAACATCGACATTTCCCCACTGTGGGACGAATAAAGGAATTCTTATCTTATCTATTCGATTGAATAGTTTATCACTTCTAGAATCTGTAATTTGCACAATATGATATACACATATCTGACTTTAAAAGCTTATAACACATTCTGCCGGTAAATTTCAACCGATTAAACCTAACACAAAAAATCTTTTCATGTTCTGTTTTAATTAATATTATAATCACATATTTTGGTACTGTTTCCCTCAAATTACTTGCATAATTATAATGTATTGAGTTTCAAAAACCATGATGCCATAGCTATTTTTGATTATTATCAAAGGCACACATGTAATTTTATCTCCACCATAGACCCCCTGCCCTGCCATATAATTTACTATTTCATTCATGCAGATGTTTACGTACTGATCTCTTTTGTTTAGACTTATACTTATTCTAATATGAGTATTCATTTAGCATAGCAAATAAAGATTCGACAATATTCTCAATCTCAGACACAAGAGACAAAAAAAATCAGTGATGCATTCCTCATTCTAAGTCATCCTTACCACAGCCGGCTGCATGGGTTTTACACATATTTCCGAGCTACATCTGGTTTGATCTTATTTTAGTTTGCTTTGAAAATGAACATGCAGAGACTTGAATAGTCTGTGCTTCAGTCATTGAAAATACCTTTTTATTCCAAGATGTAACATTTGTTCTATGTTGCTCATGCACCATTTTAAACTTCCAGGCTGGTGACTGAAGGTCCAATTCGGCTCCATGCTGAGATAAAAAGGGACGACGCCACATCAGAAATGAACAGTTGCACGATCGTCACTTTTTGAATCACATGCCATAAAGTCTATTTAGAGTCTATTTGATGTAAATTGTTTTTGATCTCAACAGTAAACAGAATTAAGCATTTTTTTCCTGTCTTTTGAGTTGGATGTAGGACATGGGAAGCCAGCCAGGGAAGACATCAAAAGTGTGTTGCATGAGGAGGCCCTGATCTTAACAGGCTGGTAAAATGTGCAGCTTTGAAATCTTTCGTAAACAAACGCACACACTTAACCTTTTAAACAAGTTATACATTGTAAGCCTTATTCCCACACGTTTTATAACTTCTGGAATGAGTCAGATGTATGCCTACTTTAGATTAAAGCTGGGGCACCCAACTTTCAAACCACAAAACATGTAACAATGTATAACGTTCAATAATTAGTTTTCTCATGCATGTATTTTTGGTCTCTGTAACATCTTTTAGATCAGGAATAACATTTAAAAAGAGGATCGCCTTCACTTCACCTTTTGGCCCAAAGCATCAAAAAAGTGACTCACAGGGCTCATTTTTGGAAAGATATGTTTTCTAATGGAGTGGAGACGTGTGGTCCGATTTGTTCACAACCGGTTAGGACAAACATATGAAAAAATATTGGTACCCCAGCTTTAGTATGCTACTAATGAATGAATAAGAGTCATTCACATGCATTTCAACCCAGGAAATTATGTTGTATTTGACTTTTATGTTGATAAATTGGTGACCCTAAACAGACGTTGAAAAGCAGGATATATCATTGAAGGCTGTGCAGTACAAATGCAAACTCCACTCTTTGGTTTCTACACAAGTTTGATTCATTGAGCAGAGTCCACCGACCTCCATCAGGAAATACAATCTGATGACGGCTGAAGGTCAGAAGGAGCTATTCCCACAGCTCTGGTCCAAACGTATTAATGACTTACACAGATAAACTGCGCTGGGCCTAGTGATGGATTGTGTCATTAAAGGCCTGATACCTGGTGAGAATGAGAGGGAAAAAAGTAACAACTTACTTATACTTTCTATTATCAACATCTGTTACAGTTAACGTTTGCTTTTCTGTTTTGTCCTGTCGATTTATCCAGTGGTTTTCAAACTTTTCACATACATATACCATCGTAGTAATGGTAAGTTTCCCAAGTAGCCACATAGTAAAATCCAATCTAAACAAGACTTTTCTGTCCTTAAATGAGAGCAGATCTATAGTAGATTGCTCCTAGATTCTATAATAAAGTAGTTGCAAATGAGGATTAGTACAAAAAAGGACAGAATGTGCAATAAAATGGGACTAAGTTGAGCAATTATGGAGCTGGGAAGTGCACTCCCACTTTCTTGTTCCACAAATAAAAAAATACAATTTACATAACATTTGAGGAAAGTAATCTGACATTGAAATCCAAAACAACTGTTTGGATACATTGATTTTCTTTTCCTGAAATGAGACCCGAGGACACAAATATACACATTTACAACTTACCAGAAAACTGTAACCTTCAAATTGAGTCATACCACTTTTTTATTGTAAAAATGAACCAGTTCCATTAGCTGCGTAGGTTTTGTTTGAGTAAGATCAAGATATTAAAAGGAAGACGCCACAAATCTTTTTGTTCAAACACTGTATTTTCCATCTCCACATAACCAACAAAAGGACATTTTTAGAGTTTAGAATGTTTTATTATATTTCATTGTGATAGCATTTTCAGCATGTTTTTTTGTTTTTTAAAGTTTTATTTTTCCCAAATAACAAACACAGCAAATAACGTTGAAGGGGGAGGTAGGGGCAGGAAGTAGAGGAGAGGAGGGCCACAAAGATTAGATTAATCCATCGATGGTTAAATATAAATGCGTTTGGCTAGTTCCTCCCCCGTTCACCCCTTAATATCCACGCATACGCGCACACACAATCACACTACATGTCGCTTTACAAAGAATAACCGTTAATCAAAAACTGAATATATATAGTCAAGAAAATAATGTAATAGAAACAGCCGACAAAACATGGCAAGTTTTAACACAGTTTTGTGTAACCCTGCATTGAACGCTGTTTAGCATCAGGGGGCACAGTAAAACACCACCAAAAAGCTTTAATATATACTTTTTTATGTTGCGTGTACGCGGGCTACATGTGTGTGCGAGCATGGAGAGGACAGGAGTAATGCATGTTGATCTTGTAAATGCCCCAAATGAAGAGTGTCTATCAAAGTATTCCTCTATGGCTAAATATTAGGCTATGCTCAGACTATAATCCGAATATTTGATCAGATTTGGTTATTCATTGCAATGCGCCTGTGTTTTCTAGCCATAATCATAAGTTCTGAGCCTAGCCCAAGCTGTGTCTAAATGAAATGCCAACTAGCTAGATAGTGGTGAAGACCTATTTGCATAAAGGTAGAATGAATACATTTAATTTAGCAGCTGTCCAAATCTCTCTCCGGTGCAGAGTTAAGGCAGACAGCTGATTCTGCTTGAGTCCAATTTTTGTGGGACGATACCAAGAATAATTTTTCCTCCAACAAAATACAGGTAAACATCATTTGGCATTAAACTTGATGAGAGATAAATGAAGGGGTGAGGAGGTGAGGAGCAGGTGTGAAACTTAAAGATACACCATATTTCTGGTGGAGAGTCAGCCATCAACACGTCTACATAGAGCTTTTATTATTTTACCTAAAATGGGATTTTAATGGGGCGGGCAAACCATGTTGTTACCAAAGTCAGATTTGTGGAGAGGCAACACATCAAGTTATATTTAATCCATTCAACTTAAGCGTGTATATACACATGTAAAATCCACTGCAAGTAAGCAGTATATTTATTTAAGTCAAGATTTCTTTTGTATAACACTATAGATGAAGACTACTACACTAGTTTCACACTGTGTGCCATGGCAAAGAAATATAGTCTATGAGACATGCAAATAGTACCTCTCCATCAGAAAAGTTCCGCAGTGCATCAACAATAAATGGTGATTAATACATACATAGAAGCGAAAACAAAAAATGCCAATATGAATCAAGCACTAGACAGAATACATCTTATCGCGGTCGGCTAATTTGGGGTGGAATTCAAGCTTTTAAAATGGATAAGTCTTTAAATTTGTAGTTGAACCTCACCAGTTACTTTCAATGCCTAAATAGGGCCGAGTTAACAGCTTCAAAACATTTAAAAAAAATCCTAATTTCACATTGGACATTTGGGCTGTCAACAAGCTGTTTCGAGGCGTACTTTCCCAGTTCTAGTGAGGACATGGAAACAAGCTAGACTTCATCAAAAATCTACATGAAAATCAAGAGCCATATATACACAGAAATGCACCTGATAAATATAGTTATCAAAAAGAAAATCTCTTAATTTCCTCATCTTTACTTCATGTTGGCCACCACTGCTTTCAACACCGCCCCTAACCACTTCCAAGAAACATCCATTCTCCAAACAGTTTGGTCATTTATTCTCTTAAAACACTTTTTGTAAGCCACAACCAGTTTATATAGTGTTCTTTAAATACAAAACATAACCATGACAATAATCATAAAGGGGTAGGGGACAAAGTAGCCTCACATTGTTGGTTACTCATTCCAAAGCCTTTAGATAAAACTGACATCTCTCAAAATACCTACACATGCACACAGGCACAGCATGTAAAATGGACAAGTTGGAGCTCGCCTTGCTATCAACACGGCCGCGTCACTTCTTTTAAAACGAATAGACACAACACAGCGCTGCGGTTTTAATTCAGTACAGTCAGACTTGTCTCTTACACTGGAAAAGCCACTGAAATTTGAAAACTATGGATTAATAATGATAATAATGCCTTAACATCTCCAGCAACAAGCAAAAACTGCAGCATTTTAATACAGGTTAAAATCTAGATTTGATTAAAACTGTGGATGATTAATTTTTGGAGGTGACTTTGTCCTTGTTAAGACTACATTATGTTACGCTGACTGGGTCGCAAAGACAACAAAAATATACAAGGAAATAGGAACAAAGATGGGATGAGAGAAGTCAATGGACAAACTGTTAGTGAGCCTGGACAGTCCTGTAGAAACGTAAGGGAGGGTTGGGACAGGGTGCTGGATGGTCAGGGAGGATAGAGGAGCAGAGGAGTATCCCCAGTACGAGAGAGGGGTCTTGGGTCAGTCGAGAGAAAGCGGTGGTGGTCAGGGGTCTTCAACAGCAGCCGCCGGCAGCGTGTTGGCCTCCCTGGCCACCGGACAGTGTGGAGCTGGGGGTAGGGTGCTGGGGTCCAATCTTAATACCGTTAGCCTGTAAAACAAAAAAACATATGGAAAAATGCATTTAGTTTATACAGTCAATATTGCACTTTAAGGTGTATTGTTGCGATACTAAAATAACACACACTGTTCCAAAACTAAGAAATAGACTCAATACTAATATATTTCTTCTTCTTTATCACCGTGTTATGAAAATGTAGTGCATAGTTATAGTGTGAATACAAGTATCAATACATTAGTAGTGTTCAAGCAAACTATGTGTTAAAAGGTGTATAGAATTTTTCAAAATGTTCCAAAAAGAATCGCCAGAATGATTGACAATTAGGAGGACCAATAGTCCTGATGAGCCACCCAGAAATAGAAAATCTTATATACCTTTAAGTTAAAACCGTTTATAAACTCTACTAATCATCCAGCCACCCATTTTATTCAGCTTTTTTTGGTCTTCCCCAACACTTCCCACTTTCTCCAGCTCACGCAGTGAATCCCATGGTGCTCCCAGGGTCGACCTCTGGGTCTCCTCCTGGTGGGACATGAACAGAACACCTCTCCAGGGAAGCATCCAAGACGACACTTCAGCCGGCTCCTTTAGACATCTATCTCTATATCTTTATGTTTCCAGGTTAGGTACTTGTGAATCCACCCTTTTCTCATGCTTCTTGTAACAAATACAGCAATGAATCAATGTCAAGACTGACTGACATAAAGGAAACAGCTGTTAAATAATATTGAAAGTCTTCTAGTTTAAACTGTTTTGCCACATTGTTGGTGAAAAGCAGGAACACAACAGCAGCTCAAGATCAAACCTTACTGTAACCAAGGCTGAGTCGAAATAGTGGACTTCCTCGTTTTGTTTGTTTAATCAGGTGTCATAAAGTGGCTAATGTGAAGTCTAGTGTAAATACAGGCTGTTCAACTGGTTATACCGGCTACAGATCATAAACAGTGTTTATAGTGTTGGGCGACAGTGGAGGAAAGGCCAACTTGACCCAAGGAACAAGACACTAGTTATTGAGGAGTTGTTATTGACCAAGAAAGAAAAGGCAACTTATAATATATATAACAAAGTATATGTTTCAAGCTCAAACACACTTTGTTTTATGAAGGAGATCTTTTTGCTCAGGCTGATGTTTTCTGATGCCCTCAAACTCAAAACATATGATTCAGACGTCATCGACTGTGTACAGTAAACACACTCATAAAAGACATTTCTCGACTAAATATAAGCAGCAGCCAAATGTTCAATATGACTACTAACAATGTCAAAGCAATATGCATTTGAGGTGAGATTAACAAGGACATGTATTTATATAAGCAAACATCGTACAGTGGGCGACAATACTTTGGTAGACGCATCGTCATATGGGAATTTAATAAAGGAACTTAAAACATTTCAACATTAAAACTTTGATATATGTTATTGCAAGACCATATCATAATGTATAGTGATCTGCAATGTTTTACAATTGGAAGCCAGATATCCCAATGTACAGACCAGAGACTAAAAACAACCTAGTCTGTATTTGGTTTTAAAATGTAGGCTTATTTCATACAGTAAACTTAAAAACTCAATATTGTATCAAATAGGATCCGTTCTGAGGCTTGTGTTAAAACAGTAACAGTTGGATAACAATGATAAAGAATCTAATATTAAAGAAAATAACGAAGCTATTGTGACGGCTCCTAGACATTTCTGTTGCCATTCATGTTTTCGCTCCATAACAACCTTTGAAGAAGTAAACACAAACTATGACCCTGAGAGAGGGGGGAAAAAAAAGAAGACATTTCCGATATTTGTGTTCCATTATTCCCCATTATACATCTCTAATTGTTTCTTTACAGTGGCCTCCCTTTGCCGCTTCCTTGAAAAGCACTGTTATGATTACTGCACAGTGGAAAAACAAAGCGCAGAATAAGTGTGTCATTGCTTTCATGGCGGGATTAGCTTTAGCCGTGCGCATGCTGCCTGCGGGGGCTCCTTCATTAGATCACATCAGAGGGGACGCAACAGGTGCCGGCGCACAAAGGCAGAGGAAACACCGCTGCACTCAAGGACACGAGCGATTGTAAAAGAAAAGACGAGAAGGAAGAGAGAAAGGGGGACAGGTGGGCGGCGGGGCAGACGTGGCCCTTTCAAGTCTCTCAGAGTATACCATCAGACACCTCCTCCCACATGCAACATCTCTGTAGGAGCGCACTTCACCGGTTTGAGTTCATGACATTAGGGCTGCTCAAAATGGCAAAATATGATTATAATGGCAATTATTATAAACCATTTCATATTCTGTCAATATTAACCAGTAGCGATGAGGTACACACTTTTCCATACTATAGCTTTGTTTCATGCCTGGTCGTTTCAAAATGTTCATCCAATTCAGCTTTGGTACACTACATTACCTCTTGGGACGTTTGAACTACTTAAAGATCAATAAAAGAAAAACATCCTGGTTAGATCGCAATTCATTGTAATATAAACTTCACAGCCCCAAAGGGGGACTTGAGGCTCAGACCTAAGTCCCCTATTCATAGAGACATGTGACTCTATGGTGCACACCGGGGTAGTCTTGCACAGTTTTTCCAATGTGGTTTTACTGCAAATGGAAAATAAATGAATCTGAATCTGACTCAAATTGAACTCATGATATCAGACTTGTGAGCATTACGAGTCATATAGTCTCGTTCTTAATCACCGTCGAGTCAATTTTCTCACTCTCCTCATTTTTATGATGCCAAGCAGGTGGCATACACTGCAAACCACTTCAGGCGTTTCATTATGGCATTTCCTAAAATTATGTGTAACTTTTATATTTTCACAATGACGTCTAAATGATAATGAGTCACCTAAACAATTGAACCGATTAATCATGCGGCTAGACAACTCGCAGAAGCAGTAGCACCACTGGGAAACTCTGAATGCTTTAAATCACATTTATTGAGACCAGGCCCGCGTGCGAGAGAGACTTTTCTCAGACTGTCTGCCAACATTTCTGGAGGGGTTTCCCTTCGCCTCGTAGCCCAGTCAGCTGATGTGGTTTGGCGGGCCGGCCTGTCTGCGCTCTGCCTCACTGTTGCTAATAACAAAAACATGGACCAATGGAACCCAGGCTCACACATGTGCTGCTGTGTGAAGGGAGAGGGCTGTGGTCAAGATCCACAACAATCCCAAACTAGCATCACCATAAGGAAACCTATCAAAAACAGGTTTCTTATTTAATGTATAATGGACGAAAACTATAGAAACATAAGGCAGTCAGAGCGTTTGCATACAAATGCCTTGTCAAATGTAAATTGATGGTACAAATAGATGAAAACCATTGAGTTGCAGATTGACGCTACTTGTAAGCACTGTTCGGGAATGTGTGGCTTATTCAGTCTGGTTGTGTAAAGTTTCTACTACATAATTATAATAAACTGAACAGAGTTTAATCTGCAAGTCAAAACGTCTTGATAACAACTGTTAATAGAAGTACTAAACCAGATCATTACCAGGAGCAGCAGAATACGACTGCTGAGAAGTGTTTTGTCTCCAAATAATAAGCCAGTTGCAAAGTCATTGTTGGATTGCAGTGCAACGAGATGAATG
Source organism: Knipowitschia caucasica (assembly GCA_964034765.1). NCBI lineage: Eukaryota > Metazoa > Chordata > Actinopteri > Gobiiformes > Gobiidae > Knipowitschia > Knipowitschia caucasica. Next base: position 21,245,440 of record OZ035836.1, on the reverse strand, counting down.
TCCTCTTGTATTTGTCCTTTTCAGCACTTTGGAAGTGGCACTGCTCCAGCTTTACGTTCACAAAGAGACACTCGATCCACGACCCTTTGCTCACCTCTGCACAGCTGACCAATCTGAGTTTAGTGTCAGTATCAGATCGTTGATTTGGAAACTGGAGGATGAGGCTCCCCCCCTTCTCCTTTAATCAAACATCAAACTGTGGAGGAGGGGTCCATGTCATTTGAGCCTCTTTGTCAGGGCTTCCACAACATTCAACAAAGAGCCGGTTTTATCAAGCTTTTTGTGACTTCCATTTTGGGAAAGCAGGAAGTTCCCAAATGGATTTATTTTCATTCCATTACGCTTTAGTAGATGGTTGGGTGCTACAATGCTTGTTCAATTACTTGTTGCATTTGATTTCCACGACAAAATATTTCTTTAAAGTTTCCCACCAAACACGAAGAAACAAAAGTTTTGTGATCATTGCAAGGTTAATCAATTTAGTCTTGAACTGGCGTCAGAACAGTCATAAAAAGGTGCTTGACAAAATTATTTCAACATCTTCCCTTTGGCATGTTGTCTCCAGGTGTTTTTAAGCTTTTTTCCCCTCCAACCCTTTATCCTCTTGCTTGAACTTTTCTCTTTTTCCTTCAAGTTTTATGGAGAATGTACTTTGTTTTCTGACAAAATTTAATTCAAAAACCAAATGTAATACACACCGATTGAACAAATATCTCTTGACTCAACAAAACTACAAATGCAGTTTTGCCTGAGCCATGTTGACTGTTCGGTCTTCAGTATGTGCGTGTACCAAGCTACAACACATCATATGAAAGAGGCTTGTCAGTTAATAAGGCAGGGGGCCATTTCGAGGGGAAAAGGAGCTACAGCGTAGAAAAGCCTCCAAGCCTTTTTCTATGGCCTATGAGAGGACACAGCCCAACTGCACTTATGATTGGCCGCTCGACGCTCTGGACAGTGGACATTCCTGGCTGGCTGTTCCAGTGGAGATAGGCATCTGGCTAAAGCAGCAGAGAGGAGCTTACGGACGGACTCGCCGTTTGTTTTCTTGCCGAATGACTGAGACCTTGTGGGATGTGAGGAATTTATGAGTTGGCAAAATGCCGAGAGAGAGACAGGCAGCTGAGGCCCAGGGTGGAAAAATAGAGCATGGAGATGAGAGTTTTGCTTGGCTACAGTCGAAGGAAGTAGTGAGCAGGAGTTTTTTTCAGTCTTTTTGAAGCTAGTGGGAGCGTGGCAAACCACACACAAGGCTGAAAAACCACAGACAGGAGGTGCAGGAACCAAGATGGAACGATTTGGAAAAAGAAAAGAGAAGTGTGCAAGGGGCTGAGTGTAGTCTCACCTCATTGTTGATATCAAACACTCCCTCTTGGATCTTCTCGTAAATCTCCTTGGCTGTGTTGATGAAAGCCTGGGGAGTCAGAAATGAGAAGGGTTACGAAATGAGCATTTTTTAACTGTGTTGTGTATATCCATCATCTACTCAAATATAGAAGTCACAACAGCAAGTCAAGTCATACTAAGATATCTTTACTTTTGTAAAAAAAAATATTTGTAGTTTATTTGGTTCGGACAGTGCATGTTAATGAGCTCTCTGGATTGTAGCCAGGCTGAATTGCATCAGTTGTCCCACAGTCACACTCACAAACCCTGAACTATTTTACATGTTTTAGTGGTAGAGGAAACCTACACAGACACAGGGAGAACATGCAAACGCCACACAGAAAGGCCTGGAGATGGAATCCAACCCAATGGGGATCAATAGCAACCAACCAGCCATCCATGAAATGTATGTCAAAGTCCTATTTCTTCATGTTGATTTTAGGCCTATTTAGCCATAAATGATAGAAGGCCTAAACATCGACAATAGGCTTATAAATACTTTCTGCCAGCACTGGATGCATAATTCTATATCAAAGCCAGTATTTTTCATGTCTTCTATCTCCACTCACTCCTCTGTTGCACATAGAGCCGAGACGAGGATCAAGCCTGTTAGCATAAAGTGGAATTAAGCTCCCTCTGCGTCAGGCTACACCGCACTACTGAAGCGTTTTCCTCTCGGGACGGGGAGATCGCGGTGGTGTCTCTGGGGCCTAAACTGAAGAACAAATGGGACAAACTGTTCATGTAAACTGCCTCTGTGCTAACCTGCCTATCTGAACCAGCGAGCGTGGAGTAAAACAAATTACTATCTGAACTTGTACCTGGCACTTGTCGGAAATAGACAGGAGCCCAGGGGTTCTGCTCTCGTCCTACGTCCTGTCCCGCTTTCATCCAGCTCTTTTCTATTAATGCACCGCTACTGTACAAGCCGGGAGTATAATTTAATATCCTCCCACACGTTACCTCATTTACAAAGATCAGGAAAAAAACAGGCTCTTTCTAGAGTTATCATACGGGTTTTGACTTTGACCTGGATTTACTTTGATTCACTACTAGACAGAAACATAACTAAGATATCCTGACTGTAGATAAATAAGTAAACAAACAAAAACATGCAAACGTTAAGCTGTGAAAATAATGCAAGAGCTTCCTTCTAGTGTGCTAACTAGCCTTCCTGTTTTGTGGCCAATAAAAAAATGCTTTATTTGAACGCAGATTTAGGAACTGCTTACACCACCCTGGCAGACAATCTTTTTTAAAAATTCTACCAGCACTTGTGTAGTGGCGAATCACGTATCCAAATAGCATATGGAGTTCTTTTAAACCTTAAGAGAAAGTTGCATTTTTGTTATAAATCCATATATAGCATATTGCAGAGCTGGGAAGCCAGTCGGGTACACTGTATCAGATTGCCATGTTGCCATGTTCCAGATCAAGATAGGATTGTTTTTCCAGCCTGGTAGTGGCCCCACAAATTGCATTGGTGCCTTCCTTAACCTCGTATTGATAGATCCACAGAAAACATGCCAAATGCCAATTCAATGTCTGAAAACAACAGGAAATCTTAAAAGGTGCAGCATTGTTATTTTTTCAGAGTTTCTTTTTACTTAATTATGGGGAAAATAGACATCATCAACAACATTAACGCCAGTATTTTAACTAATGCCTAACAGTAATACAATGGTGTATTTAGAAGGAGAGGCACACTTTTAGAAACATAAATGAAGACTTTGCACTGGAGAGGCCAATTGAAAGGACATATCAGGATATATCTATTGCCTTAAACATTATCATAAGGCACGCCCAGACAGCACCAGGTCAGGACAGTGTGGTGGAGTTTGAGCGTCCATCGCACCATCCTGGTAAACCGTATTATCAAACTGGAGGGCAGTGGACTGATATTATGATAATTATTTGAGGACATATGAACACAAGCACTGAACAAAAGATGGATCCCTTTTGGACAGCGTGGACTACACCATTATTGCAGGGATTGAGTGTTGACTGCACTGGACTTTCGACATTTGGGTGGATTCAGCTTGTTCCAGTGCAAAGGTAAAGCCATTTGCAACTTCCAGCAAAAAGATATGCGAGGGAATGTTGTTCATGAAAATCAGTATATGAACAAAGTTGAGGAAAGGCACCATTTACTGTTACTGATAATACCTTAATATTTGTGATAATTGTGAAGTCCTGGAGGATCTGATCAAGTCCCATGTCCTCTGGGGGTGTGTGGTTGTCCCTCCCCAAAAAAGGACCAACTCTTCTTATGTGAATGCAACCGTTCCAAGCTGGTCCCACCCAGCTGGGTCCCATTATAAAGTGCCTAATAGAACCAATATCTGATCAAACAAAGCTTCCTGGATTATTACAGATATTTGATACTAGAATCAGAATTAGTGCATCCCGTTTAGTTATCAATAAAAAACTTAAACATAGTCACAGCATTAGACTCCAGTCTCAGTCAGGCGATCTTTGCTTGGTCCAGGTTTGAATATATGGCCTTCCATAAAAATAAACTTTGGCCACCACTGGTCTATACAGCTAGTCAACAAAGTTAATACTTTCTGGAAACTCTGGAAATATAAGGTCGCTATTCAGTTATGAAAAGCAAAAATGCAACATTTTCCAAAGGCAGAGTTTGTACATGAGGGATCAATTAGTCACCATACAAAAACGAGCCCACATGCACAAACGGTACCAGATTTCAATTACTGTAGCTTTAAAACATTAATTGAGCAAGTAATAAAAGAGCTTTTCAGCCCATTGTTCAGTGACATCTGACCTTTACGAACAGAGTTCTGTACAAAATGACTGAGGTGGAGAGGGTTGCATTTTTGCCGTAAATGACTACACTTAAAAATCCTAATGGTTGTTTCATTTCAAATGGTCATTACGATAAAATGCCAAAAAAACATTTCATCATCCCTGCAGTGTCAGTGCTAACAGCTAACCGAAGCAAAGTTCACCGTCAAATCCGTAAAACTAAAAACATATGGGAAAATTGGACACAGCAATTAAAGCCCCCCAAAAAATCAAAACGTCAGAGAAATGGGGGCAAAGGAAAAGGTTACAAGTGGAAAAAGATGGCTGGGTACAGTAAAGGACGCGAGGTGCTTACAGGAATCTCTCAGTATCTGTCTCTCTAAGGAGCATCCCATCAACTGCGGTGTCCACCCACGAACCCTGACGACAAACCCCTGCCTTTGATTGGCTGTCGTGTGTCGCTAAGGGAGAGGCGGACCCGGAGCTTATGAATATGTATGAGCTATAACTGGTTGATATACTGCAAATGAGCGCGGGGGGTTGATGGTATAGAAATGAATGGAGGGCACTGCGCTGCTGAGATGGGGAGGGGGGGATGGTGAAATGGAGTGAGCGGGGGAGGTGGCTGGAGGATGGGTGGGTGGTAAGGAGCGAATGATGGACAGGGAGGCAGGCATGAAGGCAGCGGCGGTATCAGGAGGCTTCAGAGGACACTAATGAGACAAATTAATCATAGCGCGCGCACACACACCTCCCCCTCATCTTAACCCCTGGGAGAGAGAGAGAGAGAAAAGAGGAGAAGGGAGGGTGGTGCGAGGATGATATAGGCCAGGCTTGCTGATGCTGGTGGATACAGGAGGAGAAAAAAATCAATGTAAACACACGCAGTCTCTATCGGAGGTGCCCTGGGCTGGCATGCGGCGCTGTGTAGGATGGGATTATTTATGTGATTGGATAAGTGAGGAAGGGCTCCCCCAGGACAGCGCCGTGCATTCATTACACACAGCAGCGAGAGTGGCAGAGGCAGGGGTGTGTCTCGCAGAGGGGCGGGGCAGGTAGAGCTAAAGGAGCTAAATGTGCCCCATGATGCTAAATAAGTCAAAGTGTGTGCGTGCATATGGTGTGCGTGTGTGGGTTACATCAGGAGAGCAATGCTACAAGTTAAGAGAGACAATACTCGCCAGGAAGGTTTTGGAATTCATGTTGTCAAGTACATTTCATGGATATCTGAATCTGTTGTTATTTTCCACCAAATGAAAGATTAAATGTGAAAAAAAAACAGACACATCTTTAACTTTGATGTAATCTATTAAGACTAGAGTACCAAACCAAAAAGATAAATATCTAAGAAAATGTATGCATCTTGTTCCTACTTCTATCACTAGTTTTTACGTGCATGTATTTTTGACCTCCGTCTGTCAGGCAACTTCAGATCAGCTTTTTCAGTGAACAAGAGGACCAGCCCTGACTCAACTCTCAGTATGAAAAGACAAACATTTTTCACAAAATGTATTTATGAAATGTTAGGTCATAAAAATGGTATCAAGAAAGAATTGCAATTTATATTTTTTACCATTCCAGCACTATCAATATCTAAAAGTGAAAATAACCTTTGAGATGAATGCTTTCTACGACCTGTAGAAAAAGTCACTCATGTTGACCACCATCTAAAGCAGAGGTAATTTGCACATGACATGATTGGCCGTGTGTGGGCAGGATAAATTGCAGTAATGCTCAGTGCATGTGTAGGTGCCCACCTCTTCGACATTAGAGGCCGTCTTGGCTGAAGTCTCCATAAATATGAGACCGTGTTCTCTTGCGAATGCTTCGCCTTCTTCCTTCTTGACCTCTCTCCTTGACTCCAGGTCACTGTACACAAAACCCAACAAAGGCCAAAGAAGTGAAGAGGGCTGCTTCTTTCACACTGAAATTCACTTCAATCCGTTAATATTTGTGTACATCATGTGTAGTTGGCGCATTTCCATAAATCAATATTCAGATAGTAAACAAGCAGTGGTCATATTCAAGAGCAAATGTTGCTTATGTTGGAGATGGCCTTATTGTATTGAAACCAAAGATATATTCATGAATCTTGCGGGCACTGGAATAAATGTATTGAACATAAAAAGCTAGGTAAATGTTGAACTATTCTTTCCAAGGAAACATGAGTTACATGAGTTACGGTATATCAGAAATTATCTCAAATAATACATTGTTTAAAAAATCTCCATTCCTACAAGTTTTTTTAAAAGTTTAAAGTCATAATCCGACTTCAGAACATTGTCCACAAAGAGAGATGAGTTTTATGCCACACTGAAAAAAAGACTACTAACGGAACAAAGGCCCTTTTCCAGGTGAAGTGCGAGTGTGCAAATCCACTTACAGGAAGGACACACATTTCATTGTATTCCGAGTGCAATAAAAACATCAAAAGCAAATAGAAGTATATTTTATCCACTTTTTAAAGGTAACAGTGTGCAGGTTTCAAAATGCAGATAAGAAATGAATGTTAAAAACAATTTCTTAACATTGGACTAGAATCTTCAAGATAAAAGCCCACTTGGTGGAGGGTTACTCAAAAGCTTGTCTCCTGTATCACTCGCTTATCCCCAAGAAGATTGATATTTGAGGCACTCGAAGACAAATGAGCATTTATAAAACACTATTAAACCAATGATATATTGTGCACCTCTAAGTCTCCACATTTCCTGAGGTTTTCCTACAGAGACCATTTGATCCACAGAGACCTACCTCTTGTTACCGATAAGCATGATAACCATATTGGAGTTGGAATGTTGGCGAGCGTCCTCTAACCAGGTCGTCAAGTGGTTGAAGGTGTCCCTTCTGTGAAAACAACAAAATTATAGGAAACCTATCTTACAAAACAAGAAAAAAGTACAAACATATAAAAGCCTTATATATTACTAGATCAACAAACACAGGATGTTTAGAAATATGAACATGTATTCAGTTACCCACTGGTGTAAAATTTATAAAGAATAGTAAAAATATTGAGGACTAAAATTCAACATTAGTTTCAAGCATTCAATTTTGCACGAGATTATTTTCAGACATGGCAAACGGTGTGTGAATTCAATGGCAACAAAATGAAATTAAAATTTGACGTTGCTTTTTACAAAACAACTCCTAGCCCATTTTCCATTACCACAGTTATGTACTTTACTGTGTGATAAATAATTTCCAGCGCTGTGTCAACATTTGCAGCTAATCTATTGTATGTAACTAGGGAAAGCCCAACGCTAACGCTAAGGCTAATGAGGGTGTGGACTATGCTAAATTGCCTTTACAGGTTTACGGCTGCACAGCATTGTTTTCCCATATCACTCATGGTGGCAGAAAGAGGCCGTTACCTTGTGATGTCATAGACTAGCAGTGCCCCAGCAGCACCTCTGTAGTAAGACCGGGTGATGGACCGGAATGACTCCTGGCCAGCCTAAACACAGAAACACAATATATACACATTCTTAAAAGACATGTGGAGTTGTTGGTTTAGGACGTATAACACAGAACAAGCAGAGACTGCATATAACACAAAATACAATAGTCTTAAGCCCAGAGAAGAGGCTAGAGTTAAGGTAATGAATCCAAATCCATTTCACAAAATCCACCTCCAGGTTTTCCCCGGGTCTCTGCTGCTTCAGAAGGATGGAACAGAGGAGGGCCTGTAATTGGATACAATGGAGTTTTTTTCTCCATTTCTCCATCTCCGTCCTTTTCTTTCCATGAGTGTGAAGCTTGTTTCTCTAAAGTCACGGAGCAGCTATGAAGGTCACGTTATGCTTTATGTGGCTTATGTGTTGTTCAGGTCACCTTGTACCTAATTATCCGTTTATAGCTGCCTTCACTGTCCCTCCCTCTGTTGGATAAGTCAAGTTTTATTGTTTTCCCCCACTGTTTATCACATATCACGTATTCTCTTTTTGAAAAATACCTGCCCAAATGCTTTTATTCTGTCTAAATTAGAAGGCCTTTATATATAATTTACTGATAGCTGAACCGAACAAGTGTTCACATTAAAATGGCAAAGGTTTTGAAGCACAAATATTCTCAGAGAACTCTCTTCAACAGTGACTATCTGAAGTTGGACTACATTTCCCAATGCAGAGCTATAATTAACAGATCCCATGACGTCCCATTAATTCAATTCTTCATTTAAAACTATAATAATTCATTCAGCAAGCTCTCATTATACAATTTTCTTTACAATGGTCATTCAAATCAGCTCTAATGCCTTCACCAATGACCATTTTACAGTTACAATGTTTTCAGTGTTTGCTAGTTTTTAGAAAACAGCAGCTTCTGTGTTAGCAGTGACACTTGTCTGACATCATCGTACCACTAGACAAAGCACCACCAGCCAGTGAGATATAGCTGGACAATATGCCCAAAGACAGGTAGTGGCAGACACGCAGTAATGCCATTAGTGAATAAATGATAGATAAGGGTGAACTAGAGGCAAGGCCGTGTCTGTCTGCCATCTGGCCTACATATCTCCCCCACATCGGGTGAGCAATATTGACATTGAGCTTTAAAATACTTTCTCTGCTTTAATAATTTAATTGATTAATCACAACTAATTGATTATTTAAAAATAGTTGTTTTTGAAGCTTACAGTAGACTTAAACATGCTGAGAAAAGGTTTTATGACTCAAGAATCAGATCATTCTAAAATGAATGAATGGGTTTTTATTATCTCTATAAAGATGTTCTCCAGGGATATCACTTGAGCTTTGTTGTGGCCCATATTCACTGACCTTTTTGGATCTAAACAACTTCATTGATTAATCAAAAGAATGAAATAGTCGACAAATTGATTATCAAAATAATATACTTACAGCCGTACTCAGTTTATAACAAATGGGAATTGCCTTTAATGTTCCTGAACTCGATTAAAGCGTCAAATACATCATAAATTCTATCTTTTGATCTCCTATACACTGCCCAACACTAATTATAAATAGCTGCATTCGAGGATGTTCAATCTACACAACCAAACTCCAATCCAACCGTTTTCACTGTCCATTGAAAGCTCCAGCGCCCCGCAGAGCCTCCTTTCACAGTGTAATGATCGAGAGGACCACTTGACATGTGGAAAACCAAAGGAAGGTCACCCTCTACTGCTCAGCTCCAAAGCGTCCATTATAGAAAGCAGAGCCCCCTCCACGCAGCAGCGGAACAAGCACAGGAGGCTGTTATATCGAGCGAGTAGCCAATGATAGAGCAATGACTCCACCTGCTGGACATTCTAGTAAATACAGTCTAATAGGAAAAGTTATCAAGCACAAAAAAGAGCCATTTATTGCTCTATTGTATTTTTACAATAAGTAAACTCATTTACAGCACTTATCAATTATATTTCAAGGTGAATAGAAAGGGCATGTATTAGCTTTCTCTTATTAGTTTTCTCAGTTTCCCTCTCTTCACCAATGATATGTTTTAGTCAAAAATTGAAGCCAGTCTGGTTTTCAAATTCAAAATATGTATGCATTTTAGAAGCCGGTTTTAATAATTGAGTATGTATTTTCCACACTTTCCTCAAATCTCTACACAGTTGAGGACAGTAAAACAAAGGGGTAAACTATTAAACTCTACAAATTACACAATTATCAAATGCTGAAAATATACAATCCAAACAAGGAGATGATTGATTACCGTGTCCCAGATTTGAAGTTTAATCTGTTTGCCATCTATAGTGATCATCCTTGCTCCGAACTCCACCCCTGCAGCAGACATAAGAGAGAAGATGAAACGCTTCATAACGTTATCTTGAGTAAATTAATGATAGCGTCATAAAAGAACTGACTTGACTGGAAAATATAGCTAAAAAAGGTGATTTCTATAATCTCATGAATACTGGAATCAAAATGTTGCATATTTAAATCATCACAAACCATAATAGTTTATCATTGATTACAAAGCTGCAGAAGGACAGTACTGTACTAGTAATGCAATGAGCTGCAAGGTGGGATTTTCTTTTTCACAGAGCCTACATTCAAAACGCCACTCAAACTTTCAAAGGACAACTTTCCATTTGGTTTCGTACATTATAGTTACAGGCATAGGGCCATAGTTAAAAGGGCCATACACGCAGCAACATGGGGTATGACTGATTTGTGCTAATGTCGTCTATGTCGACTGCAGCCAGGAACATTTTGACCAGTTCATAGTAATTACAGTCTTAGAGATTAGAAATGAGCTAACTGTAATTAAACAATGGTGATCGGCCTGTGTGGACTTACCGATGGTAAGGTCGTGGACAGGCTGAAACCTCTTGTCTGTGAACTGTAATAATAGACATGATTTACCGACACCTGAAACACAAAAGAAAAAAGACAGGTCACAAATATTGTAACTTTTTTCCATACACATTGGTAATTCATATACAATTTCACCCACGACGTTAGGGAGAGCACAATGGACTTGTGGAATGCTGTTAATTAGAGAAATTGTATGCATTTTTAGTTTTATTCTTTTGTTGTCCTGGGTCTGTGCTTGTGCATACAGTGAGTACAGTGCGTGTGTGATTTTGTTTGTTCTTAAAAAAATAGATTTAAATAAAAAATAAATAAAAAATAAATAAACACTTTGATTTTTGGAAGTTTAGTGGCCATAGTCACTGTAAAGTTGAAGAGTATACATTTCCCCCTGCATTCACACTCTGGCCAGAGGTTGTCATGAAGACCTGCTTTCATTCTTTTCTAGGGCTGGTTTAGTCACACTGGCAGGAGGCCCCGGGGAAGAACCAGGACAATATGGTCTCTCAGCTCAGCTGGCCTCGGGATTCCCCCGGATGACCTGGAGGAAGTGTGCATAGATAGATTTCCCCTGAGTGCTTTCGGGGCTCATCATCAAAATGCAAAAAGAAAAAGATTGAAGGTAAAAGGTAAAGGTGCTTTTTATTTATCCCCCGTAGAAATTCATCCTCTGCGTTTGACCCATCCTGATGCCACTAAGGCATCTATCAGGAGCAGTGGTCGCCGTAGAACCAAACTAATTCAACTTCAATTTAAGTCTCGAAGCTGCAATGAATTTACACTCATAAAAAAATAACTTTGACATTTAAAAAAGAAAAACACACATAGATTAGTAAACTTATAAGTTCCAATAATAAAAAATATTGTTTTTATGATGATTAAATGTAAGTAAAGATATTTGGCACAATTTGGCACACTTGTGCCAAATTGTGCCAAATGTGCACTACTTGATGAAAAGGAGAAACTGCATAAAAACTATAAAACTTAGAAGTCTGAAACTTTAGACAGTTGTCAACAACACAATGAACAGAGGGTTTGAATATTTTTTCCCTAACTTCAAAGGATGCAGAGGAAAATAGGAATGACAAACATTATTTTAGTGTTTTTTTACATAAACTAGAAGGCTCTAGCTTTAAAATGATGCATCACACAAGCATGTGAGATGTAAGATGTGTTTTTAAATAAGCAAAGACATTTGGGTATGCCAAACTTTTGTGCACAAGCCAAAATGAGGCGGGTTTTAAGAGGCTAATATTTCCATAATTTTAAGTATTTATTCTGTAATTCTTTGAAACATTTTTTTATGTTTTAGAATGATAACTTTAAACTATTGCATGATGTGGCACACTGTCTGTGGAATAGTTTGAATGTTCCCCCCATGTTTGTTTTTTCCATGCGCTCCAGTTTCCTCGACTACTAAAAACATGTGCCAATGGTGGACCTGAATTCGGGCATTCAGGTGCAATATTTTCTCTGATCAGCAAACTGATCACAGCATCTCAAATTATAATTTATAATATGCATGGGTTTTATATTTGGCTTTTCTGGAACTCGTACATCACATGGCTTTATTCACACTCTCCACTGTTGGTAAACTACTAATGAAGCCACAGCTGCCCTTGGTCATACTGACTGAAGGGAGGCTACTCTGACCACTACCAGTCATTCACTCATACTGGACTTCCTCATGTCCGTGATGGTTGACACTGCCACACAGACAATACACCTAGGGATTAGTTTTGATCAGATGTTTTTCTGATGTTAAACAGGGTTGCCATGAAAATAGATGGATGTTTTTTCTTTTTCCAGATTTCCTAGGGCGACAGTAGCTCAGTTGGTAGAGCATTGGCCTTTGGGCCTGAAGGTCGTGGGTTCGAGCCCACCGTAAGACCTACTTCACGACTCCCACTGATGGCTGCTGTTGTTGTGTCCTTGGGCAAGACACTTAACTCCACTTTGCCCAAAGCCCCCACTGAAAGATCTCAGCTCCTGTGGACTCACCACCTGCAGGAGGATCAGTGAGGGGCTGGTGCTCTGTGTACTGGGTGCAGCTCTGACTGCCACCCCCCCCCCCCCTGACCCAGAAATGGATTAAGGGGAAGAAAATGGATGGATGGATGGATGGATGGATGGATGGATGGATGACAACATTGGACAAACCAGATGCAGGTGCTAATTTTCAACAGTCCACAGGGGGCATTTACATTACGTTATGTCAAAGAATTACAATACAATTTACAAGTGAGAATAAATTTTGACAACTGTTTGAACTCTCTGCTGAAGATGGTAATGTTAGTCCAAGTGACCCCATTACATCAAACGCTGTGCCCTTTTCTGCATATTTAAAGGTCTATTGCCCCTAAAATATGGCAAGTGGCAAGGGCGGCATGGTGGCTGAGTGGATAGCACTCTCGCTTCTCAGCAAGAAGGTCCTGGGTTCGAATCCCTGTCGGAACAGGGTCTCTGAGTGGAGTTTGCATGTTCTCCCCGTGCCTGCATAGGTTTCCTCTGGGTACTCCGCTTTCCCCTACCACTAAAAAAACATGCTCACTAGGTTAAATCCTCCAGCTCAGTAAGTCCTGACCAAGCCAATCATCAACATCTGGCGACCACTGCTCCTGACGTAAGCCTTCGCGGCATCAGGATTGGTCAAATGCAGAGGATTGAATTGCCCTACGGGGATTCATAAAGTGCGCCTTTACCTTTAAGTTATCAGGTGAAATTATTTTCTATGTCTGTACAATCACATGTATGTGTTTGCAGCCATTAATTTTCAATTTTGAAAAAAGAACTGACAAACCTCCCTCGTAAAGTGAAAAGTGGTTTTAAATGTATTCAGTCGAGGCTGAATATACATTTGTTAACACTCATTTTGAGAATACATTTACTTTTTTGACTAGACTCAGAAATGACTGGGACAAATGGCATAAGCTGGCTACCTCATTACCTTCTCTCCTTCTGGGAATATATTTAACTTTTATATACGGGCTTGTGTTTGGCATTGATTCATAGCTGAAATTAGATATGGGACATGTCCTCTATGTGGTAATACAGTAAGTAAGTAAGTAAGTAAGCTTTATTTATATACCGCCTTTCACAGACCAGAGTCACAAAGCGGTTTACAATTGTCATTTTTCGGGCATACAATCACTTTCCGCTTCCTTGTCCTGTGGTTTATGTTAAATTCTCTGTTGCTTAATTTGTGGGACTTTGAACCTACTAAAGACTAACATGTTTTCTGAATAATGTGAAGATGACGTGACCTTTTCCCATAAATCCATCCTTCAATTGCAACATAATGTCATTATATCCGCTGCCTTTTGCTGGTTTAGATTGTTGAAGGCTCCAGTGAAGAGTTTTGCCTTGATAATGATTGCTGTGGTCCTGTGAAGCCACACTGTTGAGACTCACTTTCTCTCTCTTTCCACTCGTCAAGACATCTGCCTCAAACACAAGACCTGGCACAGGCCAGGACACACAAATACACTATATTAATGGAAAGCATGTTTTAAATTGGCTTTATGTAATTGAGGTGTGGTTTCAATCAAGGATCAGGAAGCGAGTGCGTCTGGGGAAGTATGTCTCGGATTATAAATACAGGAGCCCCACAGGGCTGTGTTCTTTCTCCCCTGCTCTTCTCCTTGTACACCAACCACTGCACCTCCAGCCACGACTCCGTGAAGCTGATCAAGTTCGCGGACGACACCACCCTCATTGGACTCATCAACAACGATGAGTCCGCCTACAGGAGGGAGGTGGACCGGCTGATGTCCTTGTGAACGCCCAGAAGACACTGGAGATGATTGTGGACTTCAGGAAGAGCACAGCCCCCCCGCCCCCACCCTCCGTGATGGACTCCCCCATCACCTCTGTGGAGACCTCAAGTGGGAGCCGACCGTCAGCTCCCTCATCAAGAAGGCCCAGCAGAGGATGTACTTCCTGTGGCAGCTCAGGAAAGCCAAGCTGCCTGCACAGATGTTGGTGCAGTTCTACACGGCCATCGAGTTCATCCTCACCTTCGCTGGAGCCACAGTCAGGGACAAGCAGAGACTACAGCGCGTTGTGCGCTCTGCAGAGGAAGGGATCGGCCGCAGCCTTCCATCGCTGCAGGACCTGTACGTCGCCCGAGCTCGAGGCCGGGCTGGTCGTATCATAGCCGGCCCCTCTCACCCCGCACATGGACTATTCCAACCACTCCCCTCAGGCAGGAGACTGCGGTCCATCAGGACTAGAACCTCCCGCCACAAGAACAGTTTCTTCCCCTCTGCTGTTGGACTCTTGAACACTTCTTAACCTGTCCCCCCGCCCTTTTATAAAGTCACTTTACTGCCCATCATACGTCACTTTACTTCACTGTACTGCTGTCACCTTACATTGTGTGCACCATGTGCACTTGTAAGTAGTAACTGTAACTCTATTTTTAAATTTAAATGTATTCCTTAGAAGTGTTTTTTATTCTTTTTATTATCTCTTTCTGACTGTTGCACTAAGCCAAAGCAATTTACAATTCTGTGACTTCCTGTTACTTACGTTGCAATAAAAATTATTCTGATTCTGATCAAATATTTCTTTGATAAACCTAGGCCTTTTAAAATATACTTTACAAAATGCTGTACAGACAAGTGAAAAAACATTAGGTGAATCCTAAAGATGCTTATGTAAGGACGAGGGGGAAGGCTTTTTGTGTAGGCCCTGAGGACCCTGAGCTCCAGACATAGGTGTGACTACGTCCGTATACAGTCTATCTCCGCCGTTTAAAGTAATGGGCCAAAAATTGTGCTCTACTGGAGCTATCCAAAATGGCCGCGAGTGGTCCCGCCCACAAGAAAATTGTGAAAAAACGCATCTGCGCATGCGTCAGCCGGCAAGAGCCGCATTCATTGAAATGAGTGCCTTCAAAAATTCATAGCGACTAAACCAGAGTGTTCCAAAAAAATTCACTCCCCTCAGTATTGACACACATGTGGAACAGAGCTTTGGGCCAAGAGCCAACTTTTGGACCAACCCTGTAAAGACTTTTTCGAGAGTTCAGCTAATGCTATATGTTAGCATTGGCTCATTCTTATTTCGGGTCCACCCCCATCGGCCCGGGGTGGTATTGCAAGCATGTCGGCGCACATCATTTTGGCCACTTTGAAGCCAGGACCTGTGCCCACTGGCTCCAGAGTGCACCCACAATTTTGCACTTGACATTTCTAGGCGCACCTGTTTTTTCTGTCCAGGGACCTTTTCTGTCTCTTTAACCCTGGCTTAACAGCCCAGCGGCAGTGACTTGTGCTTGAATCTTGTATCTAGAATTTTATAATTTGAATGTTGTTGATGTTGCATATTTTTGGAGGATCTTCTCAGCAGGTTATGGATGTATTGGTCGCTCACTATTTTTCTCCATAAATTATTAATTATCAGTAAATTTTTTTACATAAATAAAAATCATTTGAATCCGACTCTCCCACTCTTCCCACCTCTGCACCTTCTCCACCGACTCCCACTGATGACTGCTGTCGTTGTGTCCTTGGGCAAGACACTTAACCCCACTTTGCCCAAAGCCCCCACTGAAAGATCAAGGCTGTGCTCACACTCAGAGAGCAGCTGTCCTCCTGTGGACTCACCACCTGCAGAGGGTCAGTGAGGGGCTGGTGCTGTGAGACTTGGGTGGCATCTCTGACTCTTACCCCCCTGACCCAGAAATGGATTAAAGGGTAGAAAATGGATGGATGGATGGATGGATGAATCCGACTCACCATAAGAAAATACATTTAAATGAATGACATTACAAACTTCTTAATAATCTTATTGATGACTGACCTTTTTTACTTTAATTGAAGATGCAAGATGAAGATGCAATTATGAATTGATTTCTAATTCTGAGCTTTAGAATCTAATTTACAGCTTGTCAAAATCTCCACATTTTGGTCAGCATTTTCTTAGAGCTGAAGAAAAGCGCTGACCCAAAGCTTGTAAGAATAATCGGTATGTGATGTGCAGATTTTTTGAATGTCTGTTTAGCAGTGCTACATTTTTTTTCTTTTTAACTGCCTTCTTTTAAACATTATATTGCCAAAATGTGTCCAAAATCAGTGCCTTCACTCCTACGCACCGGTCTTCCAGTCAGATGTGCAGAGTCTCCTTTAAAATGTATTTTAAACCTATAATTATCCATCTATCTATAAATCCATTGTCCCTGTCGTGGGGGCTACAGTCTCAGCAGAGATGCCCAGACTTCCCTATCCACACACACCTCCAGCTCATCCTGTGGAATCCTGAGGCATTCCCAGGCCAGCAGAGAGACTCACCCTTGCCCTTAAAAAGCACACTTGCCCTAGATTTTGAGCGTGTCCGCGGGAGTGGAAGGGTGTCCAATAGGGTTGGGCGATATTTTTTATGTACCGGTATACCGGTATAACTAAATCAAATGATAAGAAAAGGCCTTATACCGGTGAAAACGATCTTTTAACACTGTAAACTGCGAGCAGAGGACACTTTCGTTTGCGGCGCACTTTGATGACGCATCTGCGGCACACGTGTAGCAGAGCGGCGCGCAGAGAGACAGCAACAACAGAGCAGAGAACAAACATGGCAGAGGGCGGCAGTGAAGACACGGAGATTTTTGAAGACATTGTGCCAAAACGGGGAGCTACCTCCAACATATGGGAGTGGTTTGGGTTCAGTAAAGCAGACGTTGAGCAAGCGACAGTATTGTGCAAAGTCTGCAAATGTGTTGTGGTGGCCAAAGGTGGAAACACAACGAATTTGTTCCATCATCTCAAGCGAAAGCACAGAGTGGAGTACGAAGAGTGTATGAAGAAGCGGGATGATACATTGACATCAAAACTCACTCAATCTAAAATTCACAGCGCATTTGCACATGGCACTCCTTACGATACAAAAGGCAAGCGATGGCATGAACTGACTGATGCAGTGTCATATTATTTAGCTAAGGATATGATGCCTTTATACTCCGTGGAAAAGGAGGGATTTAATTACCTCCTCCGTAAATTTGATCCAAGGTACAAGATGCCTTCACGGAAGTATTTTTCAAAAACGGCGTTACCAGCGATGTACAACGACTGCCGTGAAAGACAGAGATTACTCCAGTGGAGTTTTTCGCCTCCACCACAGACATGTGGAGTAGCCGTGCGACTGAACCATACATTAGTCTCACCGTCCACTACATCACCGGTGACTGGACTTTAAAATCATCCTGCCTCCAGACAAGTTTTTTCCCTGAAGAACATACGGGTGAAAATATAGCAAGTGCGTTGAAAGAGTTTCTCCAGGAATGGGAACTAGATGAAAAGAAGCAAGTGTGCGTGACTACAGACAGTGGATCCAATGTTGTGAAAGCAGCTGCCCTAAACGACTGGACTCGACTGGCTTGCTTCGGACACGCTCTGCACAGTGCCATTGGTAAGCTGTCTTTACTGTTTACCGTCATTAATTTTACTTCAATGCATGTGTTTGTCTTCAATGCAATATAATTACAAATAAGTTATAATTTCATAATTATAGAAACGCATAAAGAATACAAAAATAAATACAGCATATTTAATGCAGTATTTGATCATTTTGACTATATTGGGATTAGAAAACATAAGCCAAAGTGATCAAATAATTATTTGATAATGCTACACTTTTTATATTACAAAGGACCAACTTTAATATAGTTTACAGTTTATATATTATAAATAAGATGTAGCTAAATAAATCTAATGCAATTAATTGGATCTATTAACACAATAGAAACTATATTTGCATTCATTTTCATTTTGTTTTCCAGAGACGAGCATGAAGGACACCAGGATAGACAAAGCAGTGGGAACTTGTCGGAAGATTATTGGAGGATTCTCCCATAGCTGGAAAAGACAGCAAGCACTCAGGAAAGCACAAGATGAACTAGGCCTTCCCCAGCACAAGTTAGTTACAGAATCGGTAACACGGTGGGGATCGAGGCAAAGGATGATTCAACGGCTGCTTGAGCAAGAGAAAGCCATCACCAAAGTCCTTGCAGCTGACCGGTCCAACAGGCATCTGGTGCCTTCATGGCAGGATCTAGATGTTTTGGACTCTGTCTGTAAAGCACTGGGACCGCTTATGGACTTCACTGACGCTTTATCATCTGAGAATTATGTGACTGTATCCTGCTTGAAGCCTACTCTTCATCTCTTCAACAGTGAGCTACTGATAAGGAAAGAGGGTGATTCAGAACTCACACAGACAATTAAAGGTTCAATAACTGCATACCTGAACAAAAAGTACAGTGGATCAGAGGTTCAAGACCTGATCAACATGGCAACAGTTCTTGACCCACGTTTTCGCCTTCAGTATTTGAGTCAAACAGAAATCCAGGCCTTCAAATGCAGAGCAGTCACAGAACTGGAATCTTTATCTGCTGCTACATCACCAAGTCACACCAGCTCTACTATCCCTGAATCATCAGAAAAGGAAAATAGTGCACAAAAAAAGCAAAGAAAAAGCCTTGGGAGCTTTTTCAAGAAACCACATGCTGCTACAAAGTCAGACATGGGCCGTCTTTCTGATAGAGAAAAATTGGTTGTAGAGTTAGACAGCTATTTGCAAGGCCAACTGGTGGATGGTGAGTCCAATCCTCTGACATGGTGGAAGTTACATCAAGTTAATTTTCTCTTTGTTAGTCGTTTGGCAAAGAAGTATTTGTGCATTCCTGCAACAAGTACACCGTCCGAGAGAGTGTTTAGTTCTAGTGGCAACGTGGTGACATGCCAAAGAACACTACTGAAACCCAGCACAGTTAATATGTTGGTGTTCTTGACCAAAAATCTGAAAACCCAACCATAGTTGCCTTGATGTGAAAGTCAAATCTCATGTTGAGTTCAGTTATTTGAGAATGTTCAAATGTTCAGCTTTGTTACATGATGCCTGCAATTTTCAGTTTTCTCTACAGAATTCTTTCAGTTTTGTTAAGTTTTACAAATACAAAATGCACTAGCTGTATTGCACATTTTGCTGCCAATAAAACAGTAAATGCACTTTACAATTTGAGGCAAGTGTTTTTTTTATTATCAGTGTTAAGTTTTTATAGCTTTTATATAAGGCTTTGTTGAAATTATCATATCGTCATATCGTGATACATACTAACAAAAATCGTGATACATGCTGAAGCCCATATCGCCCAACCCTAGTGTCCAATACTTGGGGAGAAGAGGCAAGGGCCTTCACACCCCTAAAAACCACCCTTGAGCGCAAGTGTGGTCTGGAGCTCACTCGCGACTTCGCGTCACAATGAAAGAAATCAACATGAAACACCAGCGCGCAAGTTTGTGCGGAACGTGAGGAAGCTCCGACGCGTGTGCGAGTCATTCAGAGTTTTCAATGCGTGTGTTGGTGCCGTGTGGTGACGTTCGTTCCCGAAGCGACTGCAGCGTATATATATATATATTTATTATTATTATTATTATAAAAAGAAGCCCGAAAAGCGAAACTCTAACGTGGATCCATGTTATTATTATAGATCCATAATGTAGTTCATTCTCAGAGCATCGCTTTGACACAGTTTGCTTTGTGATCAGCTGGACCGCGGCTGTACCAGTCTGTGTCTGCGCGTACGTTTATGTACATGTGTCTGTCTGTGTGGTACGTCTCTGTGCGCGTACATGCGTCTGTCTGTGTGTATACATGTGTTTCTGTGTGTGCACATGTGTGTCTGTGTGCGTATGTCTCTGAGTGCGTGATGTGCGGCAGTTCTGTATCTAATTATAGCTAAACTTCATATGAAATAGAATTAAAAACTTCTCATTTTAATAAATACTATGTTTCATAAGCTCTGACACAGGTATGACTTTATCTGTGGTGAAATCAGACACTTTTATAATGCGTGTGACGTGGAACATGTCTGCTTTTGCATATTGTCCCCTAGATCCAGGGGTGTCCCAATTCTTAGGGAGAATGATGTGAGTGCACTCACCATTGGGAAGGAACTTTAGTGGTGAGGGCACTCACACCTAAGGGCAAGGGTGAGAATTGGGTTGGGGCCATAGTCCCTCCAGTGTGGCATGTGTGCCTTTCGACTCCCTCTTCACCACAACGGTCCGTTACAGCGACCGCATCACTGCGCACGCTGCACTGATCCGTGGTTATATAAATATATACTTTTTTGTTTGTCTGTTGTTCTTGTTGAATGTTGATGTGTCTTCTTTTGTGGAAAAACTTGTTTTTAATCGTAGATATTTTCGATATGGATATTGCACGCACCAATATCGCGATAACAATAGTTTTTTTATATATCGTGCAGCCCTAGTTGCTACTTCTTTAGGCCACAATAAAAATATCTGTACAGTATGGAGGCGGCACATTTGATGTAATCTATAAATGTGCCTTCCGGAGAAATTCAAGCTCAATCAGTGGGGTTTTCACTGTCTGACCTTTTGATAGACTGTATAAGTTTCCTTCGGGTACTCCGGTTTCCCCTACCACAAAAAAAAAGCACTAGGGTTGGGATAAATGATTTTTTTTTACGATTAATCTAGCGATTATTTTTTTGGATGCATCGATTAATCTAACTTTTTTTTTTCAGTCCGATTCGATTCTCGATCATCCTCCGATTAACTGACTAATATCAATGTATACATTTTGATATGTCTCACTGACTGCAGGAGAACATGGACCAGTGGACTCACTCCTTCACTGTATCCAACAGATCAGTGAGTGGATGCAAAACAACTTCCTTCAGCTAAACGCAGACAAAACTGAAATGATTGTCTTTGGTCCCCAGAAACAAAGAGCGTCATCTGTCATCTGTCATCTACAGTCTCTCTCCCTAAAACCTTCAAACAAGGTCAGAAATCTAGGGGTAATACTGGACTCAGACTTAAATTTTAATAGCCACATCAAATCAGTAACATCAGCAGCTTTTTACCATCTAAAAAACATTGCCAGGATCAAAAACATAGTGTCTAAAGCAGACTTGGAGATTCTTATCCATGCATTTGTCTCCAGTAGGTTAGACTACTGCAATGGCCTGCTCACAGGTCTGTCCAAACAGGCTGTAAAACAGCTGCAGTACATTCAAAATGCAGCAACTCGAGTCCTGACTAGAACCAGGAAGTACGACCATATTAGTCCGGTCCTCAGGTCTCTGCACTGGCTTCCTGTGGCTCAGAGAATAGACTTTGAAACAGCTCTGCTTGTGTACAAGTCTCTCCATGGCCTCGCACCATGGCCCTGTGCTCCTCAGAGCACAGGGCCTGGACTCCTGTTAGTGCCCAGAGTCAGAACTAAACATGGGGAGGCTGCTTTTCAGATTCATGCTGCTAAAATCTGGAACAATCTTCCTGAAGATGTGAAACAGGCCTCCTCTCTGACAATGTTTAAAACCAGGTTAAAAACGCTGCTGTTTAGCTGTGCATACAACTGAGGGATTTTGTTTTTATCTTTCTTTTTAATGTTCTGTGATTATTTATGATTTTAATGCTATCTTGTTCAGCTCTTTGAGTTGCCTTGTGTATGAATTGTGCTATACAAATAAACTTGCCTTGCCTTGATATACATATCTGAAAGAAAAAACATTAATATATTTTTTGCTCTTAAAATTCAAATATAAGTCTTAAACACATCTAGCTTACTGAAAAAATCGTATTATTCTTCTTTCAGATGAAAATGACACATGTTTTGCATTCAATAAAAAAAAATCAAGTTCACCCAAAATACTTTCGAGCAACTGAAAGATTTCAGTAACCAATGTAAACTTGAGGACTTTAAGCTAAACAGAGTGCGTTTCCGGCAAAAACAGTTGGAGCCAGCAGCCTGTCATGGCGTCCTTCCTGAACCAACAGTTGAACATTCATGTTGAAAACACATAGGCCTAGCTTACTGAAATGCATTAATTAAAGCGCATCTTTTAAATTCTTCATTCACATAAAAATAACATAGTAACACTCTGCCACCTTTTTCTTAAACTCAAAATTCAAAAATAAAATTCAAGTAAGAGCGTACAAGAGCAAAATAATGCCTAATGTCTACCAAAAAAGGTCACCCAGCCACCCTGTCTTAGAGCTACTGAAAGAATACAGTCAGAACTGTAAACTTGGGACTTTAAGCTGATACAGAAAATGCTTTTCCAACAAAATAACTTGAATTCTAAATGTTTATTTTCATTATTTATGTTGAACATAGGCCTAGCTTACTAAAAAAATCATATTCATTCACAAATAACAACTTGGACTCGGACACTTTCCTTTCCCCTTTAAATTACTGTCTGTCTCTGTGTGTGCTTTTGAACATTTGCCTCCAGCCAGAGTTGTCCTTCTCCAGTGACTGTAAACAAGCGCAGCTAGCATGTTCGCCAATGCGGAAGTACCGTCTAATAATAAAAATAAACTTATCGCGCACCTCCGTGAACACATACCGCTGTTATACAAAGTCTCTGGAGACGCTGCAGAACTGCCTTCTTGGAGAAGAACTTTACACAAAAAGCTGCTAGCTTAACTCCGTTAGCATCAAAGCATTTCCGCTACTTCTGCCGGGCGACCTCTGGTCTAAACACCCCTAGCGCCTGAAAATTAGAGAATGTGTGTCTACTGCGCGTGGAAACTGCGTTCCAGCTTCGGCGGTCTGAACGCCCCATAAAACGGCACTTGCGTTGCAACTACTGCTACTACTCGCTGCCATCTTTGTTTTGAGTCTAACGAATCAATGCGCATATTTTGCGTTGACGTCATTCGACTATGTCGACGCGTTGTCCCAGCCCTAACAAACACAATAGGTAAAATCCTCCAGCTCCAGCCGAGCATCAACATCTGGAGATGGGTCCCAGTGCACTGTACTAGGTCAAACACTGCTCCTAACAGATGCCCTAGTGGAATTGTAGGATCGGTCTAATGCAAAGGACAAAGATCCCTACAGGGATAAATAGTGTACATAAAATTTTTAAGTCAGTTATGGATTTCACAGCATTGGTTCAAATGTTTTTGCTACTCCTTTTACGTAGACATATCATACCAGTGCATCCCTAATCCTCTACTTGTCCTGTGCATTGACTCTCCCCACGTGTGGTTTGTAGTCATGGGGGAGGAGCGTGGTAAGTGCCTCATCCTTTGATGCGATTTGGTGTCTAAAGTGGCACACTGACCATTCACCCAATTCTTCTGGGCTGACAGCTGGGACTCCAGACGTGTGTGTGTGTGTGTGTGTGTGTGTCCGTCCGTCCTTCCTTCCGTCTGTGTGTCTGTCCAATGTCACACTTTTTCTACTTAACACAGCTTGTGTCACACATGGATGGTGAAATGTTGGGATGCTACTAACCCTTATTTTGATGTCGACATTTTTGTGATTGACTTCGAAACCGATAGATCAGCTGGTCTGTAGATTTAACACATAACCACACACACATGGATTTGTAACAAATAAGGTATTTAGGGTTTTAATGATAACTAAATTAGTTATGTATTTGGATATTTTCCACTACTTCATATTATCCTTGGTCACAGAGATTAAAATATCATAATTGCCTTCTTCTGTCAGTTTTTCACTTGCTTGCTCATACATGCCTTTTGGCATTTTTTCCTTGTTCAGTGGTTATCGTAAGCTGCATTAACTTGTTTTAGTCAAACTTTTAGTCTGCAGCCCCCATTGTCAGTCTGGGTTTGTTCCTGGTGTATTCCTTTTTAGCTCTTGTTTTGTCTGTTTTTGAGTATCTTGTCCCCTGCTGCTCTGATTGGTTGTTGCATGTGTCGAGCCGAATTGACTTCCTGCTGGTTCCCAGAGTTTGTTCTAAACATGTGAAGTAAATGGTTCAATTTTAGTTTAATCCGACTATAGAATCTTGCTTATGTTCTGAGAAAATCCAGACAGGATGTCATGTGCCTTTTTACTGAGGAGAGGCTTTGTCTGGCTGCTTTTGCATAAAGACCTGATTGGTGAAGTGCTGCACTGATGGTTGTCCTTCTGGAAGGTTCTCCCATTTGCAATGCTGAAGACTTACTTTTTTCTATTGACATTGTAAGTAACTGGAAGAGTAGCCATCAGGATCTTGATCACCTCCCTGACCAAGAATGGAGGCCAATGTATTCACTGGGATCTTCAACTACTCCCATTTTTGTGTGTCCTTCCCCAGAATTTTGCCTCTGATATAATTCTCAAAGGTCTACAGACAGTTGCTTTGGCCTTATTTCTGGCTCTGTCGCAGTCAGCCTTCTGATCTTAAATCACACGTGTTCGATATCAATAGAAAACGGGGTCGATAGAATGTTCGATAGTTTCACTTCACTCCGTTAGAAAAAAACAAGAAGAAAACACAGGAAGTAAAGCAGAGTCAGAAGCGCGCGGCATTCTGGGGGATGTAGGCAAAGGCTTCTCGACCTATCACAGCCGACCACAAACCGCAAAACATTCTGGGAAAAGCAAAAACAACAAGCACATAGGGCTGGGCGATTAATCGATTTTAATCATTAATTCGAGTTTTACGTTTAGGGCAATTTCTTTTTTTTAAAATTCGATTTTTATTTTCTACAGCGCTAACGCGCTAACCGCGGGTCTATGGTGTTGAGCAGTCATTTTGAAGCTAACCTAATGCTAACAGTCTCCCTCTGGCCTGATGCTCGCTCTCACAGTTGGTGCTGTTGCAATAACACTTCAAACGTTCAAGAATCAGACTTTATTTAATCGCCAAAACACACACACAACCGCACGCAGGCTCCGGTCGCTATGTTCTTACGCCATTTTCGTACGCCACATCTTTCACGCTCTCTCACGCTCGTTATTCCAAAGCGCACTCCCGTGTCCGTGGCGCGCACACACCCGTGTCCCACTGAGCCGCTGCACTTTGGGGAAAGACACGTCTCACACATTGCTCTCATTGCTCTGATACAAACAACGTGTTCCCCGCTGTCTGTTAGCTACAGTAGCTGCTACAGTAGCTGTTAGCTACAGCATCAGAATGTAAACAGGAAGCTCGCACAATGCGGGAGTCACTGAAGTTAGTATTAGCGCCACCAGCTGGACCGAGCGTTGTACTACAGCACAGTTACTCAGGCACAGTTGAAAGAACAAGCATGAAAACCCGAGGAGGCTTTTGGAAAAGACTGTCTGTTACAACATTTCTATTTTGAGTAATCAGTTTTAAAAATGTGATATTTCATGTAAATAATGCATGTGTTTAATAGGATTGATATATTTGCGATGGGCCTTGTTTGTGTGATTTAAGTTATTTTGAAGGTGCATAGTGTCATTGTAAGTGAAGTTATTATAAAACTGTTAAGCTACATTTTCACTGTTTACAGAGCCATCTCGTTTACAAGCATGTTTTAAGGCTTAATTCCTGTTACACTTATGCTCCATGGGGATTTAGATTAAACTGCATAAAGGAAAATCTATTTCTTTGTCAGTTGTAGTTTGTTTTTAAATAGAAAAAAATAAATCGATTAAAATCGAAAATCGGATTTGGTGTGAAAAAATTGGAGATTTTTTTTTTTTTGCCATATCGCCCAGCCCTACAAGCACACCATGCGTAGCATCCATGGATCATGGATCTATTATAATAGCCATGGATCTAAAGATCATGTTTCAGTGCCCTGTCAAGTTATGCACGTCCGTGCGAGGAATAGCATGTGCGGCGCGGGAGAGGCAGTGGGTACAGAGACTCGATGCATTCGGAAAAAGCAAGAGATTAACGTTTTCCGGAGCCGTCACAGGGACACAAGACACTCAAACCGCCAAAACGGGAGCTAAACCACGAAAAAAGTGATTGCTAGATGGCACTAAAATTCCAGTGTACCTAAACCTACGCCTAGACACACATTTAATGAGAGAGAAGTAGCTGCACGATATTGGAAATTAGAGCGATATTCGATATGAGTGTTTAGTAGTGCGATAACAATATTATTAGGATTTTTTTTGTCTGTCATTGAAACGCATTGAGACGAATAACAAAAAATAAGTACATTATTGACCTTCATATTAGTATACTTTTTTGTTTGTTTGGTTCTTGTTGAATGTTGATGTATCTGTCTATTTTGTCTTTAATGTAGGAAAATAAATAAAAAAAAACATTTATTTTTATTGCGCATCTTTTCGATATGGATGGGCGACAGTGGCTCAGTTGGTAGAGTATTGGCCTTTGAGCCTGAAAGTTGTGGGTTCGAGCCCACCACAAGACTTTCTCCACCGACTCTCACTGATCACTGCTGTTGTGTCCTTGGGCAAGACACTTAACCTCTGGGAACACCAGATGCCACAGTAGGGCGCCTGCAGATGTAAAGGGCCAAACTGCCGTTGTGTCCTTCGGCAAGACGCTTCACCCCATTGCCTAGAATGAGTCAGGTGTGTGTGTGAATGGTTGGTGGTGATCGGAGGGGCTGATGGCACGTACTGGTTGCCTCGCTTCTGTCAGTGTGCCCCAAGGCTCCTGTGGCTACAGTAGTAGTCTATCACCACCGTGTTTGGAGTGAACGAACAATGTCATGTTCTGCGTCTTTGAGTGTCCAAAAAAGCGTTATCCATAATGCATCGGTTTTATATATCGCACGCACCAATATCGCAATAACAATATTTTTATATCTTGCAATATAATAATTTTATCTGACTCTTCTCCAAACACTAATTAGGAAGTAGTCTTATTGAATCAAATCAATTGCAACAAAAATATTTAAGAACTATATTTGTAACTTTTTTGTTGATTGTTTCACAATCTCTAGACAGTATGTCGTAATTGCTAACTAGCACATTAACATTGGCTTCAACTAATTCTCCCAGCTCAGCTATGAGTGTTTGCTGCATTTTCAGATTTACTATGGGCCATTTAAGCTGAACATACACTGTGATTTTAATGTGATTTTTGTGACTTTCGGTATTGTACTCAAATTCTTGCTCTGCGAGTGAGTCAAGGAAAGCGGCGAGATTGACCACACTGTTCGCCTGCTCACTCACTGTGTGCGTGTGTGTTAGTGTGCCTGTGTGCACCGCCGTGATTGATACAGTGGAAGTACCTTTTTTCATAGCCTCCAACCCTGTTCCATCATCTGAGCATGTTGATTGTCCTCTGCTGTATGTTTTAGTGTATGCATGTTTTTCACTGCACTGAAGCGGCGCTCTGACCATACAACTTGACACAAAAACGTTTGTTTGATATCCTCGCGATCACATGATCAACTGTCTTGAGCTCATTGTGTTGTCGCTCGTAGCCTCCCACACACTGTACGAGTCAGATTCGCGTACACTCATTTTGGCACAACCCTGAATTTGTTGTGTGACAAATTTTGAGCCAAAAATTGCAGTGTATAGACAGCTTTAGATTAAAGGACCCATATTACGCTTCTTGAATTTTCTCTAGTTAAAGGAGCTATACCCGTTTCTGCAAGGTTTGAACGTTTAGCACCGCCCCCCAACTCGCTCAAAGGCTTCTCATTTCCCCTACGCCACATGTGTCAAAGTCAAGGCCCGCGGGCCAAATCCGGCCCGCGAATGAATTATCTATGGCCCCCGGGACATTGCCTGCCATTGAGGCAATGTATTGACCCCTTAAGCTCGCTAGCCCCCGCCGGCGGGAGCAAACGAGGAAAAAAATACATCTGCTGGCAATAGCAGATGTATTTTGAACTTTATAAGCCACAAGCTATATATCATTTTAAAGCTTATTTTCTCAGATATATTTATATGTAAGTGTAAAAGACTTTGCATTAAAAAGATATAACGCATAATATGGGCACAAAATAAATCAGTCTGTATTTGTTTTTTACCTTTCGTCTTCTGCTGCTCCAACAAATTACTTTCCCCATCCTTGCTTAGTCTCTTTCTCTCCGTAACTGTTCATTGAAGAACATCCACTTGTATTTCCCAAAGTATAATCCATTCTTCAGATTTATTCAAAAAACGCCCCGAAAAGAGGTCCAGACTGCTCTTTTACATTTCACCAAGTTTGAGCTTTTTTTTTTTTACTATTGTCATGTTCTCAGATGTCTATTACATCTAATATGTACAGTATGAGGATTGGCTTTAGAGCATATTTTATCGAGCCAGCAGGTGTCACCGGCACTGCCTCTGGATGTTGAGAAACATTGAACCAGTCCGGCCCTCGGCGCGTAGCAAACATTTTTTTTTGGCCCTCTGATGTATTTGACTTTGACATGCCTGCCCTACGCGCTCATCCCACGGAGCCATCTAGTTTAATTTGCGACCTGATACGTATGCTAACATTAGCATTAGAGCAACTTCTTGTAAGCTGTACAACAATCACTGATGAAATGGTACAAAAGCAACGCACTGCTAACACTAGGTGTAGGGATGTAAATCGGTGACCGGTTAACCGGTGGTTGACCGTCACAGCGTTAACCGGTCAAAGCTGTCGGTTAAAAATAAGAAAAAGCGGAGAGGGGAGGTCTCTTAATAACGCTATTTTAAGCCCTATTTGTACGATGTGACGAGCGGGTCTGTATCTAGCTGTGTGCGCCAATGCATTAGTAGACTACGGGCGACTTTCATGGCGCACGCTCCACATATGCACACACGCGCACATGCACGCGCGCACACACACACACACACACTTCCCCCTCTCCATACGTAACATCCACACGCATCATCTCTCCCCTCTGTTACCGCCAAAGTTCCACACTAGTGCAGGTCAGAACTACATTGGAGCTTATATTTACACACACACACACACATACATGTATTGTACACACACACAGACATACATACATGTATTGTACACACACACATACCGGTCTGTCTCGCAGCCCAAAGAATCCTCGCAAATACGCGGCCCCAGTCAAACACATGAAACATGTTTGTGCTGCTGGTCCTTGTCATTAGATCAGATCCACACTAGGGCTGGGATAAACGATTATTTTTTAAACGATTAATCTAGCGATTATTTTTTCGATGCATCGATTAATCTAACAATTATTTTTTTCGCTTCGATTCGATTTCGATTCGATTCGATTCTCGATTATCTCCCCATTAATTGACTAATATTGATGTATACATGTTGATTTAAATATTTTAATGATAAAAACATGAATTCCTTCACAAAAAATATGTATTGCTTGCACTTAAAAAATAAGACATTCTTAGAGGTAGCATAAAACCTTAAAGCCTTGAAAACACAGCTTACTGAAAAAAGTGCATCTTATCATTCTTGAAACAAACATTTGATGCTTAGCATTCAATAAAAATATGAAAAAGTTCAGCCAAATACTTGTGTAGAGCAACTAAAAGAAAACAGTAACCAATGTAAACTTGAAGGCTTTAAGCTAAACAAAGAGTGCTTTTCCAGCAAAAACAGTGGGAGCCATCAGCCTGTCATGGCTACATAAGAGTGTAGAGTGGCCACAGGACGCGTCATCAGCCCACGTCAGCAGCTGCGGACTGCTATGAAAACATTAGCTTTGTGGTTTCACAGGCGCAGTTGACTGCTTAAACTAAACTTTGCACGAAACTTTGACTCTTAAAACCCACATGTGACAAAACGGAACCATCAACATATCGCCTCAAATTGCATTAAAAGTGACATTCGTGTCTGAATTCGTTGGTATTTTAACTTTTAAAGAAATTCACGGTCCGCCATCTTGGTTTGCTTCGGCTGCCGTGAGACGCGCATGCGCAGGTTTGCATTACATGATAAACAGCTGAGGCTGTGCATCTCTTCAAGGCAGTGTATCTCAGCGTTACACCGGCTTGCACTTCTCTAACACGGCACTTGCATTGCTACCGCTCGCCGCCATCTTTGTTTTGTGTGTGACGCACCGACGCGCATATTATACGTCGGTGTATTTTTTGCGTCGACGTCACCGATTACGTCGACGCGTTGTCCCAGCCCTAATCCACACACATCACTTTTAAACTTTAGCGGAGACCTGCGAGACGCGGCGTGTAACTCGCTGCTCTGACCATGTGAACAAGCCGTCTTTTGCTTAAAAATGCTTTAACCCGCAGCACAGCAGAATGGGAAGATTAAAAAAGCAGTTCTCTGTGCGCAAAGGTGCCGAAGCTGTTGCGGGTTTGGGCGCCGCTGTCTCAGCTCTGATCCAGTAGAACGCAGAGCTGCACTTATGAAAAGTACGCGGCTCAAAATGGCTGTTATATCAAAGAACGTGGACTATTTTAAACTACGCGGTTAACCGGTTTCAACCGGTTAATGAGGCTCGGTGGTCGGTCATGAAAATTCATAGTTTTTTACATCCCTAACTAGGTGTGTGACGATATATACATTTTTCGATATATCGCGATACTTTCTCCCGCGATTCGATTATCGATATGCATTTGCCAAGTATCTATCTATTTTTAAAAAATATATATTTTTTACATTTAAAAAAAAAAAAAATCGTATCAATACTTAATATATGGCTACATTACACATTTCCATTTCATTTATCATGAAATGAAGTGTCTTGTATTTATGCCATAAATTGGCATATTGTATCAAAACGTGGGTTGGCATCAGAGATACTGCACTTGGTTGGTTTCATTCTTATCTCTTAGACAGAACCTTTGCGGTCACCATGGGTGATTTTACCTCAACAGCCCCCATTACCTGTGGTGTGCCGCAGGGTTCTATTTTAGGTCCCATTTTATTTTCTATTTATATGCTCCCCCTAAGACACGTTATGGCCTGTCATAACGTGTCCTTCCACTGCTATGCGGACGACACACAGATCTACCTCCCGCTGAGACCAAACGACCCTGGAAGTCTGGCTGCTGTGGTCGACTGTTTTAACTATGTGAACCGTTGGATGGGCCACAACTTCCTTCAACTCAACACCTCCAAATCAGAAGTCCTCCTCATCATCCATCTATATCCCACATCCAAACCCACCTCGGCCCCCTATCCTCAAACATCACTCCCTCCGCCCGTAACCTTGGTGTCATTTTCGATTCTCACCTCACTTTCCGCTCCCACATCAATAAAACCACCCAAACCTGCTTCTTTCACCTCCGCACAATCTCAAAGATTAAAAACATCCTCACTCCTCCCGATCTCCATAAAGTTGTCAACGCCCTCATCTTCTCCCGCCTCAACTACTGCAACTCCCTCCTCTCCAATCTCAAAGCTAAATCCCTCTCCCGCCTCCAACTGGTCCAGAACGCACCAGCCAGACTTCTCACTGGTCTTAACAGAAGGGAGCACATCACCCCTGTTTTAGCGTCCCTCCACTGGCTCCCTGTGCGTTTTAAAATTGATTTTAAGATTTTACTGATTACTTTTAAAGCTCCCCCCCCCCCCCCTCCCCCCCCCCCTCCGCAGCCTTAGATCCTCGGGCAGGTCCCTGTTGACTGTTCCAAGGTCGAGGCTCCGGACGAAAGGTGACCGAGCCTTCTCTATCCGGGCTCCTCGGCTTTGGAACGACCTGCCCAAGGAGATAAGGCTAGCACCATCAGTATCCTCTTTTAAAACACTTCTTAAAACCCACTTTTATCAAACAGCTTTTAACTGTTAGTTTTAAACTTCACAAGCTGCATTTTAATGTCTGCTTTGTCTTTGTTGTGTCTTTTGTGTTTTGCTGTTTGCTTTGTGTTTCTGTATCTAATTATTTTGACCTTATATTTTGACTGTTTTATTGTTTATCATGCTGACTGTGCAGTGCTTTGTAAACATTGTTTTTAAAAGTGCTATAGAAATAAAGATTATTATTATTATTATTATTTCTGACCAATATATCAATAATCGTTATCCAATATATCATCGTTATCGTGATATCGTTATCGTGAGCTTTGTATCATATTGTATCGTGAGGTACCCTTAGGTTCCCACCCCTAGCTAACACAGTATTTAAGTAAAAGAATACCGCTAGTTTCGCATCCGAATTTATTAAACTTTAATATATATATTCAAATATTTAAGTATAATTTATTATACAGCAGCAGTAGAACACTCCATCGACTTGAATGTAATTGGGCTTGTTCACACTAAAGGGCACAAAAGTGTGACAAAAGGCCAAAAATTTGATTTTAATAATCGGAAGATATTTTATGTTTGTCATGTTTCCAAGCACCTCCTCTGTCCATTAGAAGTTGCTAGAACATAACTGTTTTATACATTAGACAAGTTTCCTATAGCGGCCCTGTTTATTTTATGTAACGGACGTGATGATTGACGGAATGAGCTTTGTGGAAGTTTGATGGGTATTTTCAGATGTCCACATTTGATTCAGAGATTCTATTTTTTTTTTTACACAAAGTAGATGCAAAGTGATACTTTCATATTGTCAAGCAATTAAATGTGAAAAGATTTTTTTTTTCTCAAGTTTAATTTTTAGAGAAAAGAGGACCGTCCTCATCACGTCCGTTATACATTTTTCAGGGGTCATTTAATTAATTATTTTTTTACAATTCCTTTTTATATCAAGTGATTTCCTTCTGTTGTGTTAACCATGTCAATCTTGTGGGATTTCATCTTCTGCTTTTTCAGACTGAGGACATTTTATTTTCTATGTAACTGGCGTCACAGTAGAATGGTCCAATCAGAAGCTAATTTGGTCGTTTAAAATGTTGCAAAACATTTTTATGTCAATATTTCCTTTTGATTTTTTCCACACTATCTCTTCAATGTGTCTGTGTTAGAAATCTTTTATCTAATCTATGAAAGTAATTTTAGTTTTTAAGTTATAACCTTTTAAAGTCCAGATACTTCAATTGTCACTTTACTGTGAACACACTCAATTTCAAAACGGTCTACCGATCATTTTTTCTTGATAACAGAATTCTAAACCAATAATGACCGCTGCCCTTTGGCAATGCAATCTGTTTGTAATTCAAGTGTGTAAAATACAAACCTTACTCAAAGTACGAGCTTTCAGCGCTTGTCACCACTTCTGTCTGTGCAGAGAAGCTAGCAGAGCTAGCCAAGCTAGCCACGCTCAATAAACAAATACATATCAATCAATCAACACCTTTAAATGTTAATCGGAGAATACATTATACATATACATCCCATGGATCTATAATAACTGGATAGGGTATTACTAGCTTACAGCGTTCCCACCCATGGGCACAGGGGGGGCCCGTGGTACTGCAGACTACTTTCACGTGGGCTACCCAGAAAAGTCCCATTGAACTCAACTAAACTAAAACAGCTCGACCTCAGCTGACCGAAAACCTACAGATTTCAGTAATATCGGATTTTGTGGGGATTTTTGTGTCCCTTTTTTCTTCTTAAATCCTTTGGTTTTCTTTAAAGTGATTGTCTGGAGTTTGTCAGAAAGTAAGAGACGTACTTGATTTGAAAAAAACGACGCAAGCTCCCTCCCCCTTCCTTTCTGATTGGTCTACGCCTACGTTTCCGTGACACTTTTAAATGTTTATCAGAGAACACATTACACATTATTAATACACATGCACGGAGGTTTTCAGAATTATTTGTCAATTTGTTCAGTTTTCATGTAGTTCCAGAGCCTAATAGTGGCTCGATTCGGAGGTTCCGCAAAAACAAAAGAGAATTCCAGTCTCTCGATGTGCAAAACTGATAGACATACCCCAAGCGACTTGCAGCTGTAATTGCAGCAAAAGGTGGCGCTACAAAGTATTAGCGCAAGGGGGCTGAATAATATTGCGGTTATCCCTCTCTAAGCTTGGGTCCTCTACCAGAGGCCTGGGAGCTTGAGGGTTCTGCGCAGGATCTTTGCTGTTCCTAGCACAGCACATTTCTGGACCGAGATGTCCGAGGTTGTTCCAGGGATCCGCTGTAACCACTCCTCTAGCTTCGGAGTCACTGCCCCGAGTGTACCGATCACCACGGGCACTACTGTCACCTTTACCCTCCAGGCCCTCTCCAGCTCCTCTCTGAGACCTTGGTATTTCTCAAGCTTCGCCTTGTTCCAGTAGCCCACTTTTCATCAAGGTGCTCTGGTTCCCCAGCACCTGACGCAGACCTTGTTTGGCCGGGATTAACATGTGTGTATATATGTGTGTATATATATATATATATATATATATAACATTTATTTTAGAATTATATTCAAATTTCGAAGTCAAATCCCTAGTGTTTAGCAGCGCTGTAGAGGCTAGAGGACGCAGGCTGTTGGCTCCTCGTTCTGTGAGTGGAGATCTAGCGTCCCGCTAAGTCTCTACTCAGCACTTTTTATGGCCTGAATTCATACACAAGCTGAATCAATGAGCTCAAGTTTTCAATTAAATTACGGATTATAATACAACTTGTATGTAGTATCAAGCATTTTTATGAACTACTTAGAAAAAAAATTGGGTATAGCTTCTTTAAAGCATGATTACAGTGCTATTTGGCCTTCATACACATTCCTAGAGTAGTTTTTTCATTGCGCTCTAATAGGGCTGGGATAAACGATTTTCTTAAACAATTAATCTAGCGATTATCTTTGCGATGCATCGATTAATCTAACGATTAATTTTTTCAGTTTGCTTCGATTGGAATTCGATTATTGATTATTTCCCCATTAACTGACTAATGTACTCTCTCCCGTCATCACCGTGTGTGGAATGATTGGAACAATATCTGAACTCTGAACATTGTAAAGCGCTTTGGGTGACATTGGTCTGTAAAATGCGCTATAAAAATAAACATTACTTACTAATATCAATTTATACATGTTGATTTACATCTGAATGAAAAAACATGAATTTCCCTTAACAATTTATGAATCTGAATCAAAAAGTAAAAGGTTATTTGAAATATAAAATTATATAATTTTTTAGTTTAAATGCTACATTAACTTGACTTTCAGAAAGTTTCTCCTGTTTCCACGGATCCTCCTGGAGATGCTTCTACTGCTTAATTGGAGTCCATCTGTGGTAAATTCAGTTGATTTGACTTGATTTGGAAAGGCACACACCTGTATATATATATAAGGTCCCACAGTTGACAGTGCATGTCAGTGCACAAACCAAGCATGAAGTCAAAGGAATTGTCTATCGACCTCCGAAACAGGATTGTCTCGAGGCACAAGTCTGGGGAGGGGTACAGAAAAGTTTCTGCTGCTTTGAAGGTCCCAATGAGCACAGTGGCCTCCATCCTCCGTAAATGAAAGAAGTTTGGAACCACCAGGATTCTTGCTAGAGCTGGCCGGCCATCTAAACTGAGCGATCGGGGGAGAAGGGCCCTAGTCAGGGAGGTAACAACCCAATGGTCACTTTGTCAGAGCTCCAGCGTTCCTCTGTAGAGAGAGGAGAACCTTCCAGAAGGACAACCATCTCTGCAGCAATCCAGAAATCAGGCCTGTATGGTAAAGTGGCCAGACGGAAGTCGCTCCTTAGTAAAAGGCACATGGCAGCTCGCCTGGAGTTTGCCAAAAGGCACCTGAAGGACTCTCAGACCACGAGTAAAAAAATTCTCTGGTCTGATGAGACAAAGATTGAACTCTTTGGTGTGAATGCCAGGTGTCATGTTTGGAGGAAAGCAGGCACTGCTCATCACCAAGCCAATACCATCCCAACAGTGAAGCATGGTGGTGGTAGCATCATGCTGTGGGGATGTTTTTCAGCGGCAGGAACGGGGAGACTAGTCAAGATAGAGGGAAAGATGAATGCAGCAATGTACAGAGACATCCTGTATGAAAACCTGCTTCAGAGCGCTCTTGACCTCAGACATACAGCCAAGATAACAAAGAAGTTGCTTCAGGACAACTCTGTGAATGTCCTTGAGTGGCCCAGCCAGAGCCCAGACTTGAATCCAATTGAACATCTCTGGAGAGATCTGAAAATGCCTGTGCACCGACACTCCCCATCCAACTTGATGGAGTTTGAGAGGTGCTGGAAAGAGGAATGGGTAAAACTGCCCAAAGACAGGTGTGCCAAGCTTGTGGCATCATAGTCAAAAATACTTGAGGCTGTAATTGCTGCCAAAGGTGCATCAACAAAGTATTAAGCAAAGGCTGTAAATACTTGTACATGTGGTTTTAGTTTTGTTTTCATTTTTAATAAAATTTGCAAGAATCTCAAAAAAAACATTTTTTCATGTTGTCATTATGGGGTGTTGTGTGTAGAATTGTGAGGGAAAAAAAATAATTGAATAAATGTTGGAATAAGGCTGTAACATAGCAAAATGTGTAAAAAGTGAAGCGCTGTGAATACTTTCTGGGTGCACTGTACCTTTAAGTATATTGAAGTAATAGCTGCACCAGAAATGTTTGCGTAGATGACAATTTCTATGACATATGTAACTTTTTGTTACAGTGCATTATTAGAGCGTGCATTGTTGTTGTCATTCTCCAGTTAAATGAAGCCTTTGTTTATTGCAGTTGCTTTGTAGTTTGTAGTCGTATGGCTCAAGAGATGTGTACGCATTGTAATGAAGTGGTCGTAAGGATAGCCAGTGTGAGAGGTGATGGAGAGGGACATGAACTTCCTCCTCTGTAGTTACCACGGGTTACGGTCACCAGGCAGAGCCCGTTACTAGGCAGGGATGCTGGTGATGAAGATGAGGGATGAAGGCCCAGAGATACAGATCCAGAGATATAATGGATGTAAGGATTTACTGCCTGTCACTTATCGCAAAAACACATTTCCACTGATGAGATCCACACTGTGATACAGTCACAGCCTTTTAGTGTCAACACTCAGAGCAGAAGCTAATCGACCACTCAAAGAATTGTTATTTAATTTTGTTCAAATATATAACATAATTACACAATATAACAAAGTGATTAAAAAAATAAGCCTAAATTAGTCTAAAGTAAGATTTAGCAAAACCGTGAATAATAATTGTATCTTCCCATTAGCCTAATTGTAATAATTAAATGGTTAATATGATCAGTGATCACCTACATGTGAAAGTTTGATCCTGTAAGATCTTAGAGGCTAAGCAGGGCACAGACTGGTTAGTAATGTGGTGAGAGATAGTAGTAGTAACCAGGCCATGGGGACACTAGATGCCACAGTGGGGCGGCTGCGATCACAAAAATGTTGTTGAGTCACTCCCACATCGTTTAATTTAAGTCTTGTGTGTGAGAAAATGATTGGAGGTGCTTGATGGTTCCAATTGGCAACCTTGCTTCATTCAGCGTACCGTAGGGCAACTGTGGCTACAGTAGTAGTTTATTGCTACCATATAGGGTGAATAAATAATGCCACGTGAAGCTATACAAAACCAAAACCTTATTACCTAAATGTTTAATATATTATAGAATAAATACAGTTTTTCCTGCCTGTAATTGTCCATTTAATGAATAGTAGTAGGCCTACATGTGTGGCCAGCTGTAGAGGTTTGAATAAACAACTTATGACTCAGACTAAATCTGATTCTTTCTGTGATATTATATTCATTCAATACATACCTTGCATTGCCATATCACTTTCACAAAATAGTTTTGCTGAAATGTTGCCATTTTAAAGAATTTGATGATGTATGTATGTATGAAGTACCATGTCCAAATAATTGTTGATGAATAAAGTAATGCTTGAATTTTTATTTTTTGGATTAATTGGTTAGTTGTTTAGATTGAAGATAAGAGTTTCTTTATTTGACCAATTGACATCTCCGTCCATCCATCCATCCATTTTCTACCCTTTAATCCATTTCTGGGTCAGGGGGGGCCAATTGACATCTCTCAACAAATAAATGTGTTGCTCGTATAAAGAGCAGTTAGCCATGACAATAGTTGTTGATCATTGAAAAACTCGATTTGTTGCAATTAATTGTTACAGTGCTTTAATAAAGTTGTCCAAGTCTATCAAGATAATGGAAGTTTTACTGTAACTGGTCTAATAACTTGTTAGACCAAAGACAAGTTGATCTGGATTAGATGCTGGATGAAAAGCCGTAAGAACTCGTGGGTAAAAAACAGCCAATGCCACCACCATTTATTCCATCTCGACACCAAACGGCCTCCTTTGGAGAGCTCTTTGTGAGGGACATATTGACATGTCACAACAGTGACTTCGGAAATCTGAAAACAAAGGTTTGAAGGGTACAGTCAGAATGGTTTCATTAATTACAGAGAAAGCAAGACCCAAACCGAGCATGGATTGCAAATGCAGCAAATGCATCTGATCCAATAAAAACTTGAGTGGATTAATCTCCAAACTTCTACTACTGAAGTTTTGATGCAACGCAAGGAACAATAAAGCGCAAAACACTATTTGCAGATGGTGATTACATGAAGGAATATTCAGCTATTTTCAGACTTAAAAAAACCATGATAATTCATCTCCGCAGAAGTCGGTGAAAGAAAGGCCCATTAAAATGGCAGGCATCATCACCAATCGGCAAATCAAAGACATTAACTCAGCCCCAGCGTACTCGAGCCTGTGCTGTGCACAACAGACAGTGCTGTTAGCAGGTATGTGAACTTGACTGTAGAGTCACATCCAGGCTGTGTAAGGGCTATTTGACTAATAAGGAGAGTGGTGGGGTCATGGATCTATAATAATAACTGGATAGGGTATTACTAGCTTATAGCTGTCCTGACTACATTCACGTGGGCTACCCAGAAAAAGTACCATAGAACTCAATGTAAATTTAAAAAGCTCGACCTCAGCTGACAGAGAACCTACAGCTTTCAGAAAGATATGTTGTGGGGATTTTAGTGTCCCTTGTCACCCTGAACATTTTTTCTTCTTAAATCCTTCGGTTTTTTTTAAATCCACACTTTATTGCCACAAACTCTGCTCCTTTCCTTCCCGCTCTCACCCCGCTCTGCCGCTGCTCTGATCAGCAGCGCTGATAGGTCAAAGCACAGCCGAGCCCCTATAGGCACGTGCATGAGAGCGACACATATGCGTATTTGGCGCAACGCATCAGGGGAGCTCGTCCACTGCGCAGAACCGGGAGGACCAGACGATGCCCAAATATAATAGAGTTCTGCTAATCTCCCGGTTCCCGTGAAGTCCCATGCGCTACTGAGCACAAGCCATTCATTTGAATAGGGCGCTATCTTGGATCACCGGGGCTTGGGTGGGGTACTGGGCCAGATGACCTGGCATCCACAGCCACCGGACCTCAACACAATCCAGATGGTTTTGGGGTGAGCTGGACCACAGAGTGAAGGCGAAAGGGCCAACAAGTGCTGAGCATCTCTGGGAACTCCTTCAAGACTGTTGGAACTACCTCTTGAAGCTCATCAAGCGAATGCCAAGAGTGTGTGAAGCAGTAATCAGAGCAAAAGGTGCTACTTCGAAGAACCTAATATATAAGACATATTTTCAGTTGTTTTATACTTTTTTTCAGTATGTACATAATTCCACATGAGTTTATTCATAGTTTTGATGCCTTCAGTGTGAATCTACAATTTTCATGGTCATGAAAATTTTAAAAATATCTTTGAATGAGAAGGTGTGTCCAAACTTTTGGTCTGTACTGCATTTGTAGCCTATACTTAGTCATTTTGATAGTCGGCTAGTATAGGTAACATACACTTAGAGCGGCTGGGATGAGAATCAGCACCTCCAAATCCGAGGCCATGGTGCTCGACCGGAAAAAGGTGCCTTGCCCTCTTCAGGTGGGTGGAGAGGTCCTTCCTCAAGTGGAGGAGTTCAAGTATCTCGGGGTCTTGTTCACGAGTGGAGGAAGTGTGTGTGGATAGGGAAGTCTGGGCGTCTCTGCTTAGACTGCTGCCCCCGCAACCCGGCAACGGATGAAGCGGAAGAAAACGGACGGACGGACGGACACTTAGAGCCTGTGTTGCCTTCATATAAGCCTTATATAAGGCTGTTATTTCTTTTGCAGCTCCGGACAGATTTGTTTTCATTTTTTTGGGTCAAATTTGGATCTTTGAACCTTATAAAAAGGTTTCCAGCCCTTGGTCTAGACCAAATCCTTTAATGTAATGTATTCACATAGAAAACTTCCTGGATTAACAAAAAACAACAACAAAAACATCAGCAAATCACTTGCTGATGATTCTGTTCTGATAATCGGCCAGGCCAATTTTCAGTCACCCCCTACTTTGAATGTTTACAAACAAGCCAAGTGCAAGCTGGGATAAACTAGAGTGGTTTGATAAGAACCTCTTGATAAATTGTCCCTGAATTAAACTGGCATAGCTGCTGCAGTGTTGTTTTTGAGCTTCATCATCTTCTAGCCCAAAGGCAGAGTAACACAAAGAGGCGTAATGTGAGAAAGCCTGTTTTTTTTCTCATTTAAGAGACAGCTGCTTCTTAATTGATCTGCAGACATCACCGTGGCAACAGATCCTTTGTAACTGAGGCATTATTGGCCATTTGAGTGTGGGACCTGCATCAGGAGGTTAAAGACCGATCAGGATGTGAGGCAAAGTTGTATAACATCACTTTACTTTATTCTAAATGAATGAGTAATACACTCAAAAATAAATGACAAATAATAGATAGAGAAGATCCGTTCAGGACATTCATCACAAAAAGTTTTTTTTTTTTAAGGATCCATTGGCCCAAGTCACATCTTTGTCATTTGGCTAAAAAAGCATTTATATTTAATGTATTGTTATAAAGTAAAAAAATACAATCACAGTCTATACGTTTATCTTTTTGAAGATGAAAAAAACGAAAAAAAAAAATATCTATTTTGTATTGTAGGAAAAAAAACCTGTATCGATATAGCACACCTGTTTCTCCGACCACTCTCTAAATTCACCCAAGACCATGTGGGTGAAGTGTCTTGCCTAATTACACAGCACTTTAAAGCTCAAGCCATCCATCCCCCTATGACTATGGAATTCCCTGAGGTCTTCCATCACAGTACTAACCAGGCCATGCACTGCTTAGCTTTTGAGCTATGACAAGATCAGACTTTGACAAGCACACTATGGCCCATTTCAATAAATTGTGCTAAAGTCCCCAAAGACCTAGGAGGAGTAACTTGAATCTGTGCAGCCTCAGCAGAATTCTGAACCGCAAACCTCTGCCGGGAGCTTACTTTAGCATCAGGAATCTTCTTTACTGCAGCTGTCACAATATACGCTCACATTTATGCTGAACTGTGCCATAGTTGAGACACACATGCCTGACCAGCCAGGCCCTTCTAAATTTTGACATACCTTTTCAAATGCAGAGAGTTCCGGGCTCAAGAAGTTTGGTTCAGAGTTCTACATGGCTTTGCACAAATATCCGAGTAATTTATGTTTTTGAATCAAATAGTGAACCAGAGAACCATAGGCATAAGTGCTGTCATAAATCATAATCGATTAGTTGTTAAAATAACACAACTAGGGCTTAGTGACAGGGGGAAAGCAATGACTCCGACACACAAACTGCATACCGCTGATCTTTTTCTGATACAGTAAAATATTGCCACTATGATTGCCACCAGGAAAGTGCGCGTATCGCGAAGGCCGATGGTAGTTAACACGGCAAATATCGGCCGATATCAATGTTCAGCCGATGCATCGGTGCATCCCCAGTTTGTGTCTTAAAAAAATCTCAACAAATAGATGTGTAGAAGTTTGTATAAAAGAGCAGAACGATAAATCAATTACTCAAACAGTTGTTGATTATTGAAAATAGTTGATTAGTTGCCATTAATCGATTTGTTGTTACAGCTCAAACTATAATGTACTTTCCTACTGAAAATTCCTATAACTCTGGTTCCACACATTTTTGAGCACTGCCCTAAAATGTTTGAAATGTTTGAAATGTTGAAAATAGCATGTTTTTACTTGTGCTTTTACTTTTCTGATCATATGACTGACCAAGCACACTGCAGTTCAAAGCTACATATTCACATTCTTGACATCTTGATCATCACTTGCATTTCCTCCTTATGAACAGACAAGCTAAGGGAACAAATAAAAAGAGAAATCTGCACAAAACAGAACTTTGACGGAATAACGATATTTCGCCCACAGCAGCAATTCCAAGAGTCCAAGGCTTAAAACCTTATAACTTGCTGTAAATTGCTGTGCATTAGTAGTATTGGTAAATTTGTCATAACCATTTGTTAATCATCAGATCATCAATTGCACAACAAGTGACCAATCACGCGATGGCAGTGAACATGGCAGTGGTCCCTGCTCCACTGCAGATCAAGGGTGATGCAAGGATATAATTTTTCATTCGAGCTAAAATTACAATGCAAGGCAGGCACATATCACGGACTCTGAAAAGGAAAAACAGTGGGAGGGACTTGGTGGCTGTGGTCAGGGTAACATGTATGAATCACTCTAAAAACAGCTTTGAGAGTATAAATGTTGATGATAGAATGCCATATGGGGACTCCACTTCCATCACTGTGTAGAGTGAGAAGATAAATGCCCATAGCAATTGTAAAGCGCTTTGTAACTCTGGTCTCTGAAAGGCGCTATGTAAATAAAGATTACTTACTAGAATACATGGCCAATTGCTGTGAAAAGTCAATCTTGCATCTCGCATTTAAAGTGATTTTTCTGTGCCGTAGATAAAATATCTTCAACAATTTTGGAACAAGTTAAACCCATAAAGAAAATAGATACAGATTTGAAACTGTACTAAAAGATTCTCGGAAGTATTGATGGATGCTACATTTAAGACAAGCTGTGAGGAGTTATAGAGCTTCACGGTGAAGCAAAGGGTGGATTCAGAAATATGTATTTGCTTTGGTAAAGATTAAGGGGGCAAATACCACACCTGTGCGAAACATGTCAGCAAGTGGCGGGCAAGCCCAACGCAAGATAATGAAAGAGATAACAGCACGCTGAGCAAAGTTACAACAACTTCATTTTAGTCACGGACAACAGTACTTAATGCCAAAAATCTTCAATATGAAAATAAGGCTATGATAGCTTATGCGTAATTTGTAAATAAAGTTACAATAGATTTGAGAAATGCTACTCACTCGTGATTATCAACATGGAAGGAAGCCCACAGATGCTTATACCCACAGATATGAGACCATAACATAGTTCGACTTTACTCAAATGTTACTGTAGATCCTCACATAGATAACATAATGTAATTTTGCTTCTGAATGACAACAGTGCAAATACTGTAACAACGATCCCAAAAAAAAATCTCAAAACGAACTGTACGGCATAGAGCTGAGTCAGTAGTACGAGTGACAGATCATTCCACACGGTACACACTGCACAACAACAAGTCTAACTAACCACCATTTCTTTTTTATTACTTGAACCTGTCAGAATTTAGAATGTGTTCAGTACTGTGCCGAGACCGTTGGGAACACCAGGTACCAAAGTGGGACTATGAAGTTTGAGAATGAATCTAGTGATCATTCAGATTGCTGCTGGTCAGAGGGTCTGAAGGCACAGATTTTAGCTTTCAGTATGCCACAGGGCATCTGCGGCTACAGTGGCTTTCCACCACTGTGTGTGGAGTGAATGTATAACGCAATCATGTAAAATGTCTAAAACAGATCTATGTCTGAATCAATTACTCTGATACTCCTGAGGCTGTCAAAAGCTGCAGAACTATGTGCAATCACTTCCAGATAAACAATTGTCATGTAACTAGACAGTGGTTTGAGTATCTCCCAATGTCTGTAAAGTAGACCTGTTTGGCCACTCATCCAATATGAATGAGACCCAGCTGGAGAATTTACCCACCCCAATGATAAACAATAATGGATGAATACATGGAGTTTAACCTGTTTGATTTTATCAGTGAGCAAGTGTTAAAAGCTTTAGGCCCATCAGTTTGCCTTTGGCTAAACCCACAAAATTCTGTACTGAAAAAAGAAGATAAAAATACAAAAAACACTATGAGGATATTTAAAATGTTATGAGGCATGGGTTAGTAGTAGTAGTCACTATAGTCGTAATTTTTGCTGTCAAAATTGATTGGTCTGAGTACTTGCAAATGCACAAAGGAAATAGAGATCATTCCCATGAGATTAAAGCAAGAGCCGTGGAGTCTAGAGAATTTTATTGTGAACAGATAAACCTCATTATTTGAGAACAATTAGATTATTTTGGATTGTATAATTTGGCTTCAATATAAATAAACTAATAAAAACAGGACAGTGATGCAACTGGGTTTGGTAAGAGATAAACGAAAACAATCTAAGGGCCATGTCGCAATAACTATTATGTAGCATTAGTATTGAAGTGATTTAGATTTATCTTATAGTACAAAATTTGATGCGAACGTTGTATAGGTAAAGTCGTTTAAAGCTGCCTTACTGTCACTTACTTGTGTTAGAAGCTTCAAAATACAGCATAAACTATGAAGCGCAAATAAACACTATCAGGTTGTTTGTACACGTCTTTTTATTATTATTTTACAGATTCTAATTGATTCAACTCTTCAAACAATAAATATAAAAGTATACTATATATGTATTGTTTGAAAAGTTTAATCTGTGAGGTTACGCAATTAATAACTGGAATAGTCTTCCT
The DNA here is from genome assembly GCA_964034765.1 of Knipowitschia caucasica. Classification (NCBI taxonomy): domain Eukaryota; kingdom Metazoa; phylum Chordata; class Actinopteri; order Gobiiformes; family Gobiidae; genus Knipowitschia; species Knipowitschia caucasica. The sequence goes on along the minus strand of OZ035836.1, from coordinate 21,200,838 downwards.
AGTATGTTTACAAGCTGATTAGTCAACTTGGAATTGTTTACTAATGCAATTTCATAGAGTCAGGAGCTCCTAAGATTACACGTGCTGATGTGTGCATGCTAGCTCAATAGACCCTTTATAGTTGACTCTAGAAGTCTGCCTGTTAATCCATTAGTGTGCTAATCATCTTGAGATGTGCATATTTTGGGCCAGTGTTTGGTCAACATTATGAAGCTTGAGAGCATTTCTTTAGTGATTGGCTTCACTGACATAAGGATCTTAGTTATTGCTTGCGTATCACAGCGCCTCCAAACCCTGGGCTTGAAACATAGATTTATCCATGTATTTATCCGTCTCGTTCTCAGTTTAAAAAACATCGAAACAGCTAAATGTCTGGCTTCTTTGCCTGCTAACAGCCTGGTGCTAACACCCCCACCCTAGATGGATGCAAGCAGACGGCAGGCCCACAATGTTTTGCCACCATCAACAGAGGCGAGACTACGCTAACACACATGTTGAATTTGGTTGTACACCTATATGCCACTTCCAGGCGCTGTCAAGGTTCATTAAAAGAGAACAATATATACTCGGTGTTAAAAGTGTAGCTGTCACCCCACCCCTTGCATCTGGTCTTTTACCACGTCATTGGGTCTATCCAACACTGCGGAAATGCACAGCTAGCTCAAATGCTAAGTGCTACTAGCCTGCTAATGCTAAGTGACAGTAGAGTGGCGCTCACCAGTGTCTCCGATGATGATGTACTTGAAGAGGTACGCGTACGCCATGGCCCAGGTTTGTGTTGTCAGGTGTCGTGAGCCCTACGCCTTCGTTTTACAGACTGAAACCCGCGTGAAAATGAGTAGCACACAGCCTGTTAGCTTGTTTTTTCTCTGTCGGTGCTGTTCGGCAAGGAACAATAAACAGCCACGGCTCTACGTCACAAGGTCCGCCCTCGCCACGTACAGGATACAACGTGATGAAGTATTCAGGGGTCCGCCAGACCTCTGCATGAGAAATGCAGGTGTTTTAACTCTTATTTGCACTTGTACTCATTACATCTTGTGTATAGTAGTTTGTGTACATTTTTCTTGATGCAGGGAACTATTTGAGAGCTGTAAACAATTCACACACCAGCCATGTATTTTATCACCCCCTTGTGGCTGTACTGTATAATGTGATTCATCTACTGAAAAGGCTCATTCTTGGAAATTTCGCCCTGACCTTACTGTGTGGACACGTAGTACTTTTAAAGTACAGTTATAAAACTGCAAAGAAAGACCTGTAATATTATACCTACATTTGTAAATATGTCTCCCACCAGCTCGACCTACTAAATAGTATACTAAGGAAACACCCTAAAACCAGATCATGGGAAAACTTGACTCAAATATGCAGACTTCTGTTAAAGATGAGAGGTGGGTTTTAACATATCTGAATAACATCTCAAGGGCCATTCAAGCATAAAAGAGAAAAACAACTACATACTTACCTTTTTATATGTATGTATGTATCTTTGGCCTGTGTCACATCCTTAGATGAGAAGAGTGAAAAATGAGGACCACCCTCAACCAGTTCTCAGCCTAAAGAATACAATAGTAACTCACAGGGTTCTTTCTTACAAGTATGCAAAAGATCACGTCTCTTAAAAAGATGAAGACAGCATTATCATGGTGTGATCACAGCATTCTACTTTTACAAAGCACTTTCTGTTGGGACATACATTTAAATCTATTAAACCATTACAGTTCTTAAAAAAAAAAAAAGGTTTTTCAGTGAATTATTTACTTGATTCTACCATAGTTTTTCCCTGACTACAGCCATAAACTACGGTAGCCAGACTGTTTACCATGTCGGATTTGAGTAATATTTACTTTAGTGACATCTTGTGGCACAAAGGCATATTACATCTAACACAACTCATTTTTTATAAAGCATTTGCAGTAAATATGTTCATTACCTGTAAAATGGTAGCAGAAGAAATGTCTTTGGGCTAAAAATCAAGGGAATAGTTTTGCAATCTGAGACATTTGGTTTTTAGAATACGTAATAAAAAGAGGAAAAACATATTTTTATAGAACAAACGTGAATGAGGAGATACTCATAAAAACTCTATGGTTTTACAGTCACTATATTGATTTCAATGACATAACCTTGTCTGCTATCCAAATATGGCTGTTTCCTCTAGTCCAGTTATATACCTCTGGTGGCATTTGGGCCAAGGTAGCGCTGCAGAGGTCCTTGATGCTACATCTCGGTGTGATTTTTCTCAATCAGACATAGGTGGGTCTTGTTTGTTCAATTGTGTTTTTAAACATGTCAAGAGACCATTTAAATTGCTATCTACATAATTTAATTCATTTTAAACACATATACCAAAATGGGCCTTCACTGCTTGACTTAATGACCTTTTCTTGACTTCTTATATTTAGGTCAGACAAGAGTTGATCGGAAGGTGCAGCTAGTGCAGTTGTGGCCTTTTTGCACTTTGATTGGAATCAAAAACAGAACAAGTGATGGAAGGAAGAGAGAGCAGAGTCACTGATTTTAGCTGCACACAGTTTGAATCAAGGGAGGTCGCCTGCATAACCACTTCTCCAGGGGTTTTTAATAAAGAATATAGGGCAATTAATATCATGAGCCTTGAGGATAGGAATTAACATTGTCACAAATACAGAATGAGGACTCTTGGTGTATTCTAAGGGTCTGTTAGTTTTAGAGAATTGCATTGTAAAATGTCCTGGTTTGAATTGAATGAACTGAATGACCGCTCCTTTTACGAGTCTGGCTGTAACTCTGTATTGGTTTAGGTGTTTTAAGACTACTACTTCAAGACTCCATCTTGAAGTACTCAGCGGTGAGAACAGTTGTATTATTCACTCTCTCCATTCCTGCTGTTTTGAGATTGTTTTCACAACGGCCGCTGTTACCTTCACCCATGGCTGGGACTTTATGATGTCCAAAAGCAACACCAGCATGACCTCCCTGCCTATGCCTTTCCATAACACACACATACAAGCAAGGTTATTCAAGAGTACTTAAAAGCAGACTAACCGACTAATACTGTATCACATGTATGCATAATTATTCATTGGATATGGACTATTGTTGGAGGATGTAATTGCTGGAAGAATGCCAGTGCTAGCAAGTCCACCTGCACTTTGGTAAGCAAGAAGGAGGGTTGAGTTACTGTGGGCAAAGAGAGACAGAGTGGGAGGAGCCTTAGAGGAAGAAGCAATGCACATCACATAGCTCTGAGTGAACTGCTGTAGCCAGGGCAAGTGAAAGGGGCTGTTGTAAAAAAGTTGGAAGCCTGTTTCAGCCTAGAGATTTGGGGCCAAGTGAAGCATACAAAGGAAAGGCCTGGACTGACGAGCACAACAAGAACTAACACAGGGCCATGGCTGACAACGTGAACGAAGAGGCAGAGTTTAAGAAGAGCAAAGACGAACTGGACTGGGGATATGAAGAAGGTAGGATGGAAAAAAATGACAGTATTTGCATCTAGTGGGCTGTTGCTTATCATCATTAAGTCAATGAATCAGATGTTGTTCAGTCAACCAAGAATTTCTGTGAGTTAACAGAGGAACAGAGAATGAATGGAGTGAGTTTGTGGAAGGTTTGATACTGAATTGAATTATGGACATTCTCTTGTGACCATCACATATTCAGGTGTATTCCCACGAGTGTTTTTAGGGCAGACACCAGGACATTACAGAAAGTTTTTTACCATTTGTATGTATTTGTCATTGAATAACCAATCCAATATTTTTTTTTAGTCCATAGAAATGTTATTTGTTGAGCTATACTTTTAAATATATGAAACAGTTTGTATGGCTTTTGAAATATCGAATTGTTTTTTAATTTACTTTGGCAATGCACAGTAAGTACAAGTAACCGTTGTTAGCATTTGTGTTGATTTAGTAAGTGGTTGATTTACTTCTGCACAGTGACTTGAAAGGCAGGTAGGAGCAGCTGTAATATAAGTCGTAGAGCCGGCAGCAGCAGAAGAAGTGTCAATGAGGGACAAAAGCCTGAGGAATTATTCCAGTTATCTACACCTGTCTTATTTATGTCCCCTCAGGTCAAAAAGGCTCAAACCAGTAAAATATCACCCACAACATTCTTCATGCTTGTAACCCTCAACATTTCCCAGATAGTAATAAAACACATATTCCATTGCATGTATCTACCTATGTAAGTTATTAAGGATATGTTTATTAATTGGGATTAAATAGAAATTCCAAAAAGATGTGTGGAAAAATACTTCACGCATACGTTATGTTGCCAGAACTGATCATAATGCACTAAGTGACCATCGTAAGTCTAATGTGTTGAATGAGTGCCATTTGTTTGTTTGGTTTGTCTTATCTGACCATGTTTTCTCTTTATTGCTGCCATTACTGTGTACCACTGGGTTGCTGCATTACTTCCACTGCTCTAATGTTGTTACTGTAAGTATCCCAGCGCTGCGTGATGACAACAGATAGCTGTTTATTACAAATAGGGCGTTCTATTGACTATAAGCTTTGATCTAACAATCCACTCAAAAAAAGAGTTTTAATTTATGCATGAGAATTTTGGTATTCAGAAATATGTACTTTTGTGAACAAAGTGGACCACAAAATAAGAAAACTTTTGTATTTTGATTATTTGTAAGAAAGAACCCTTTGAGTTACTATTTGATGCTTTGGGCTGAGAGCTGATTGGCTGCATAGGGGTGGTCCTTTCTCTTTTCTGCCTGATAAAAACCTTATTTATAGATGTAACAGAGGCCAAAAATACATGTTTGTGATAGATGGATTTCATTAGTTCGAGTTTATTTTTTTCTGAGGTTTATAATGCAGGCTGTTAGCTATAAGTTAAAAGTTAAAAGTTCTTCATCATAGCACTATTATTACATTACTAGTAAATGGGAGCCCTACACTTTTTGCATGCAGCCATACATTTGTCTAAAGCAAATGAGATTGGAATTGGAAGTAATTGTGGAGGCTTCAGTTGCTGGGGAGCAGAGGCATCAGAATCACCCTTCTCTCTAAAGTGGTAAACACATGAACAATTTGACTGGGGAAAAAATACAGTGTTTATTTTTGAGTTTCTAAAACAGATGACACAAAAACAAATGATTCTTGCCAGGAGACTCGCAAGTGGTACAATGTTTTCCTTGTCACTTTCCACGCTGTTGGCTTTGCTTTCTTTCCCGTCAGTCAGGGTCATAACATGGAAGCAAGTGTCAAATTGCATAAGCCAGCCAACGTGTAAGTTCTGATGCAAGCAGCGCTCAAAATTCCTGACTGATTCTCCATTGTTGGAAAATATGTCTTTCTTCAATTGATTACAGTTCTATCAACTTAAAATAAACTAGAATTTTGGTCAGGCTTTGTCATGCTGAGAGTGAGTAACAGGTGGGTTTAACCAAGCAAACTCACAATATTTTGAACTATTAACTAATCAAACATAGAGAATGAACTGCTTATACATGTTTTGTCAGTAACATACTTTGGTATAATATTCTATTTTGACAGAGTAGAGTGTGCTTATTTCATGTCTGTGTGTCTAAGTAATTTGAACAGATAAGAAGGTGCCTATTAAGTACACTAGTCTACAAGTGTATTTTTTTTGGTGGAGTTTTGTTTACATTGGATGAAAACCAGCGGGTATTTAGTATGCTAAAATAAATGAAACGAGCTCTTGTTATCCTTAGCTTGCTTGTCTCTAATACTAATAGTATGTTTTATTGTTATTACTAATACTATTCCCAAATAATTAAGAGCATGTCTGTTTTGAATGCACTTAATTCTTCATCTTGGTAGGAATGATCTGTCTGTTTGCTCCTCAGGTGTAGAGTGGGGACTACATTTCCCAGCAGCCAACGGGGAGTACCAGTCTCCCATCAACCTGAACTCAAGAGAGGCCCTCTACGACCCGTCTCTGCTGGATGTGGGCTTGAATCCAAACTATGTGGTTTGTCGGGACTGTGAGGTCATCAACGACGGGCATACTGTCCGCATCCTCCTCAAGTCCAAGTCAGGTGACAGATGATTATTGGGGATTGAAAACTATCCAAAATACAGTGAGAGGAGAAAGTAGTACCCTTTGACACTGAAATCTGTTCCACTAGAAAATCTGGACCACCAACAGATTTATACAAAATTCTTACAGGACAAAACCACATATACTTTTAGTTGACAGAGCCTTTTTGGGACTGTCAATGTCGAATAAGGGCACAGATTTTCTTTTTGTTTTGTTTTGTTTCTTCCCTGGACCTCTTTATTCAGATCAATATAAAGTATTAAAGGACAATAATTTTCCTTTAACTGCACACACAATGTATGCTTTTACCATAATATACTACTTAATAATTTAATAAAAATATCTACTACTTCCACTATCCCAAATACTTACTAATTCCTTGATGTTTCCTTCTGCTTGTTCTAGAAGTATTGCTATTTTTCTTTCAATGCTGCTACCACTATTTCTTTACCGACCACGTTTGTATTTACTTGCTGGATTACTTGAAGTGCTTGAATGTATCTAATCCACAATCTAATCCCACATGTATCCTGTTTTCCTTGTCAGTGGTCACCGGAGGCCCTCTCCCCAGCGACCACGAGTACGAGCTTCACGAAGTTCGGTTCCACTGGGGCAAAGAGAACCAGAGAGGCTCAGAGCATACCGTCAACTTCAAGGCTTTCCCAATGGAGGTGCGACGAGCAAACAACACACACAAAACATTTCAGTTAATTATCCTTGTCTTTAACAGCACTTTTCTATATACTCAGTAGAATTACAATTTTTAATTCACACACCTTGTAAAGTCGTCTGGTGATTAAGTCTTTTGCGTTGTTGGTCCCTCTTGCTATAGTCTGCGTTAGTACAAACCACATTTTGCAGTTATCCATCCTTATCTGATTCACAAGTCTGAGAAGTTTCGAGTGCCATTTGTTCTCAGCATGTCTCAACATTGTTCAGCAAAAAGTAACTATATCAAAGTTAAGATATGATAGATAACTACATAACAGTAACTGACCTCAGATGAAGGCGGAAGTCTACCACATAAACAAGTCAGATAATTAAGCAGTACCAGCTTCATGCACTTTTTGTTTTGTTAAAAGAAAACTTTAATCCTCAAATTAGTAGCTATATGTTTAATGAGCCAATTAATTCAAAACTAAAAATGCTTTGTTGCTTCTGTTTTCTCCATATTTCCAATCTCAGTGGAGAATGTGATGCATTTGGCCATTCATTATTATCAACAGTTTTCAGGTCATTTTGGTAACTTTTTTATTTTTATTTTCTTTAACCAAGGATTGTCTTCTTGCTATTATAGGTGAATAATATTACCTTTAAAGATCACCAAAACCCAGTGTATGCTTTTTATGTACGTGTGCTTGACATTTAACGAAATTATGAGGTCAAAGCTGTTTCTTTATAAAGGCCAGTGTTTTTTTTTTTTTACAGTGCCCTATTGTGCACTCTTTGCACTTTGTCCTCTCAGTCAGACCGGATTGTAGCCAATGTTTTCATTTTCGTTTTATGTAAGTGTGATTTTCAAGACATGTTTCTGAACAACACAAAAACCATATGAGAGGTGAGATTGACAAATGATAATGTAATGGTTTTCATCATTACATTATCATTTTCATTACCCGTAAAGAAAAATAATACATCTTATAATGAAATTAATAATTATATAACATACCTAATACAAATATCATTTACCATCCACCTCTGAATAGATAAATAGATAGATAGAAACTTTATTGATCCCTTAGGAGAAATTCAGGTGTCCAGTAGCAGCAAAAATAAAAAATAAAATTGATCATTCTAAAAAGTTAACAATAGTAATAATCAGCAACAGCCCTTCAGGTCGCAGCAGAAGAGGTGGTGTAGCCTCTGGGTGGAGTAGGACGGGTCACAGCAGCAGAGGTGGAGTAGCCGCTGGGTGGAGCAGGACAGGTCACCAGGTGGAGTCGCCGCTTGGTTCGGACCATTTTCTCGGCTCTAGTCCAAAGTAAAATGCAAAATGCTTCATTAGCATTTCAAAAAAGTTAGCATTCTTCCAGTGGATTTTTAACTGATCCACTTGGTTCGGACAATGAATCCTCTCCGCTCCGGTCTGGACCAGTGCAAAACCATGAACACTGTACTGCAGCAACATCTCAGGCAGAAAAAGCAATAAACATTTAAATTCAAAGGCACAAAACAACAACTATTTCGCTAGGACTTTCAGCCGTTTCCAGCCCATTTAAAAGTAAACTCCACAGCAGTAGCTCTTGGTTTTTAATAAGCAACTATTAATCACATACAATACTCTTTTTACAAGTGAGACTTGGAAAATTAGAATTTTGTTCAAAAGGCCATTTAATTTCAACTTACAATGTGAAACAGCTATATTTTATAGAGTGGATAGCACTCTCGCCTCTCCACTCAGCCCGATGATCGACACATCTCAAAATGTTATAATGTTGATAATTTGCTCACCTTTTTGATAATGAACTGTAATCTGTTATCATCAAATTGATAACAAAGGTAATATGTCACATTGAATGCAATGAATCTATATACACATTTTAAGTTAGAAATAAATGAATTTGATTTTTTTCAAGTTTCACCTGTAAATGACTAGTTTAATGAGTATGACCTCAGCTATTGGACTGAACCTGCCTATTTTGCTGCTGTTGAACCATATCTAATAATTTACTGACATTATGGATTTGAGAAACTTATCATGGTTGGCTCCATTGTTTCCATTCAGCATAGGCATAGCAATATTATATGCAACGATGAGATGATTTTTACCCCTTTACTTGTGTAGAAGTAGTAGTTAAGTGTAGATGGACTCTGAGGGCCTGAAATGTAAACCCTTGTGTCATTAGCAGCTGGTGGTTGGACAACTTGATTCTTATGCTTCTCCTTCCACCTGTCAAATACAAATGTAATTCAAGTGGGTTTTTTTTCTCTCTTTGTTGTTCTATAGTTGCACCTGATCCACTGGAACAGCACGCTCTTCAACAACCTGGAGGACGCTCTGGGCAAGAAGAATGGGGTCCTCGCCATAGCCCTGTTTGTTCAGGTAAGCCGTAAAGCTTTAGGCTATTTTAACCTATATACTAAATAACTTAAAAAGGACCTCAGTATGCAGCACATCATCTGCATTGTCCCTGTCAAATAAATAAATACATACTGATAATACATTGGTTTTGTTTAGCATTTTTCACATAGACATTCACATGCATTCACACAAACACACGCATTCACACAAACACGCACACATGAATTCTTTGGATTATTTCACACAGTAACCCATGTAATTCATTCACTTCATTGTCGTTTTGTTCTTTTTCAATGTCATTATTCGACCCTCAGTTACAAAAGTTTGGATATAGTTTTTATCCTTATTGTGTAAAACCTAACATGAGCAACCACACCTGCACCATCACAAAAAATTGTGGCCTTATTTGTGTTTCCTGTGATATTATTTTTGAGTAACAACTTATTGTGGCATATTTACTGTCAGCTTATTGTACTTTCTGTTTATTTACCCATTATTTGAGCAATTTTAAATGATATTCTTTGTTGAAGTTTGAATATTTCACACAAAATCAAAGCCACACAGCCTCAATGTGCCAGTAATCCTGCTCACATAATAAATAAATTACTTTTGACCCTTTGTCAGATTGGAAAGGAACATCTGGGGCTCAAGGCTATTACTGAGGTACTGCAGGATCTACAGTACAAGGTAAAACTAACCATCTTTCATGACACAGTAAAATAAACACATTCCTTCTATCCAGGGCTGGACTGGCCATCGGGCGTACCGGGCAATGCCCGAAGGGCCGATGCCCATATATGGGCCGGTCTGTCTGCCTCATACAAAAAAACATGTTTGTGAAAAGTGTAAATCCGTTGAGAAATGTCTGAGGGGAGCGCGCGTGTCCGCGGGGTACATGCTGTATGTACTCGAACGGGATTCCACCACCTCAGCGGCCGCAGTGTTCCCGCATCCAGCGGCTCTGAGCTGGACGCAGGAACCGCTCACCGGGAGCCGCTCACAACACAACACGGTGAGCGCGTAGCCGCAACGTGACCATGTACCAAGACCATAAACGCGCACAGGACCATGCATGTCTTTTCGTAATTTGTGCACCCAATAAATACACCGCTGTAGAAAACAGTCCGCGTCTCCCCTCTCCTCAAAATTAAAGCTCGGGTACCTAAATTTTCCATTGCATTAAAAGTTCATGTTTGAGCCCAAAAGTAAAATGTTGTGAACAGATTAAACAGATTTAGAGCCAGCTAATGGCTGACAATATGCATTTCAGAAACGTTTACCAATTCTCATCCCTGTAACAAACAATATAGTATTGTCTGTGCCACCTCCCTCACTCTGAGACATGTTTATTACTCTGTTTAATGTAGACTATTGTACTTTATTTTATTGTTGAAACTGCAGACATCCTGATCCTCTACAGTATTTGCTTCCACATACTGTATAAACCAGGGGTCGGCAACCTTTAGTGCCCCTAAAGTGGCTCCTGGAGCCTTTCCAAAAATGTCTGAAAATGGAGTGTGAGGGCTATATTTTATTTCTAGTTTCAATGTGGTTTCTGTAGGAGGAAAAACATTCTTAACGTTTTTCAATGCTGCAAAAACTTGTATAAGTAATATTAAATTTTAGCATTTCTGTCTACGTAGTGCGTCATGTCCTGTGACACGGCCCCGTGCCAGGCGGCCGCTGCTGTAAACAAACCGGTGTGTGTGCATTATAGACTGTGTGTGCGCATGGATCCCAAAGATACAGAGAGAAAGAGTCGATAAGACTGGACTAAGAATGAGAATGAACTTTTGCTTTCAGTCAATGAGGAAGGACTGCTTCATGTTTGCGATGTAATGAAAACAATAATGAACAATGAAGCTTTAAACACCGTTCACTGAAAGATTAATTCATCATAAAGTCAGAGCACCTATTTTCAGACTTCAAAAACCTCCACAGAGACGGTGAAAGAAAAGGCCATTAAGGACATTCAGCTCCAGCAAACTTCAGCCTGTGATGTGATCGATATGAACAGACAGTGATGCAGGTGAACTCGGAGCCAAAAAGCAGATGTATTTACTGTATTTGTACAATTGCATGAAGGCAAAAAAAGTTAAACTTAAAGCAGAGTTGTCACGTGGTGCGTCATTCTCTCCAGGACACGCTGCAATGAAAATACACATTTGATAATCATGAATGGTTTTCATGTGTTTGTAGCCTTTACTTTGTCATTTAGATATTAGTCTAATATAGCTAATATAGCTAATGTAGCTAATGTAGCTAATGTAGCTAATGTAGCTAATACAGCTTCAGACCCTGTTACCTTCATATAATCTTATACAGCGCTGTTTTTTTTTTTTGTCAAATATGGCTCCTTGAACCTTTTGAGTTGCCTGGGCCGCTAAAAAGGAAAAAATGCCCGGGCCGTTTTTTTGTCCCAGTCCAGCCCTGCTTCTATCTAGATTACAAATGTTCTTCTCATTAGGGAAAGAGCAAGATTATCCCCTGCTTCAACCCCAACACGCTGTTACCAGGTAAGAACACATCCTCACATTGTCAATTGTAGAACTTTTGTTGGTTATTTTTTGTCAATTCCTGTTTTGAGACCTTTTTTTAGATTTTGCATCCTGCTGCTCCCAAACGACATATAGGTTTTGAAATTGAGGAGTAGTTGTTTTAACTTTTATTTAATTATAGACATTTTTCTCTCCTTGTCCTCAGACCCTCTGCTCCGAGACTATTGGGTGTACGATGGCTCATTAACCACTCCTCCGTGCAGCGAAAGTGTTACATGGATCCTCTATCGATATCCTCTAACGATCTCTCAAATGCAGGTGAATGTACAGTTTTGACAGAATTCCAATAAAATGGCAGTCAAGAAAAGACGCTTAAAGCTTGAGTACCTAACTTACCATCTATCAAGACAGTTTGGTTCTATTACTACTTTACAAGAATGTGTTATTGGCCTCTGTCACATAGATCAGCTTTTTACCCACACTCACTTGACTTAAATACTTACTAAAAAGAATTCTCAGCCTAAAGTGTCCAATTGTAACTCCAAGAGCATGTTGGTGGTCTGATTTGTGCACAAGATTCTACTTTTACAAGACTCTTGTGTATGTATTTTGTAGTAGTGTTGTAGTATTTTGTTTGTCACGGCTATAGCAGTTTCTATATATAATATTATCATAGTTCATACTTTCAATCCAAAGCAAGGGCTATTTTTATACAAATACTAAATAGAAAATGTGAAGCCCTGTAGATGTGTCCAGAGCTGTGTTCAAACAGTCCACTCAAGCAGATGCACATAAACATATTCAGCGTTTTTTTTTATCTTGCTGCTGTTGCCATGCCATCTAACGCTGCCCTTTGACAACCACTAATGCCACTAATAGGTTACATTCATGTGACACCACAACATGCTTAAATCTCTGGGACTTTTGGAGTCTTCCAGTGTTTAGGTATAAAGCTCTATGCTGCTGCTGGTATCCCTAACATGAATTTTCCATTATCACTAACCCAGCCACCTATGACCTCTAACCAACCATGTTGAATAATAGGACATTCCCACCAACAATGAATGAGGGAACCAGCCTCATTCTCACATTTACAACAAATGCATTGTTCTTCAGACAAAATCTACAATGTTCCTGGAGTCCAGTCATATATTTTCATTATACTAAGTTGTGTAAATGTATCTTTCTATTCACTCACACATTTAAATTTTTTCCTGATAGAATTGTTATCCTCGGCTTCAGATGTCCCATGCATGTCTTTTTCCCATACAACTTTCAGGATAATTTCATTACTCAATGGGTGTGCATTTGTTCATTGTATCACTATGTGTCTCAGGTTAAGGATTTTCTAAGCTTCATAGAGAGAATACTAACACAAAATAAAACTGTAGGCAGAGTGTGAAATAATCCTGTTACACACACACACTTTTTTGCAAGTGCCTGCTATATGAGTACAAATTCCCCACGTTTCCCACTGTGCAGGAGGTGATAAGGTGTCAATGGAGAGTAGTAAATTACTGTGCACAGTTCATTTTTGCTGTAGGTAAATGTTTGTTGAAAATGTACACTTGAGTAAATATTTGACAGGACATATACTAAGTAGGCATACCTGTATTTAATTATTTCATTACTATTAGTCATTATGGGCTTTGTCATGTTTTCTTTTGCCTGAATGATGTGCCAAGTATAATAGTAGTATGACGTTTGATCTATCAATGACAAAAGAGTCTTCTCAAGTTTTCCTTCTGCTTTCTTAAATGTGCGATATCAATAAACTTGACTTTCCAGATTGAGGAGTTCCGGAGGTTGCGGTCCCACAGTAAAGGCGCAGAGTTGCTGGAGGGAAACGATGGATTATTGGGAGACAATTTCAGACCGACGCAGCCCCTCAGCGACAGGACAGTCCGAGCAGCCTTTCAGTGACCCCAGCCTCCACCAGCAACATCAAAAGGAAAGGGCATCCACTCATATGAGGGTAAAAGGTACAAAAACCGCACTTATTTGACTTATTTGTGCATTGGTGGTTTTCCTACCTTTGTAACTTTTTCTCTATCTGTACGTAGGTCATTTATATGTCATTATTGCTATGAAATTATCTAGTTTACCATTACCTTACCGCAGTTCTTTCATTTGAATGTTAAATGTAATGATTTTGCTATAGGTATGTTTTTTATGATAATAGAAACCATGATGCCCCTGTGTTTGCCTGAAATAAATACATCAAATAATAATAAATAACAATGTATAATAATGTAAAATTCAAATGTAGTCATTTTGGTTGGTTTCTATGGACGTTAAAGCCCCTTTTCTCAAGGTGCTGGTCCTGGACTTGTTCAGAGCATTTTCAGCCTGGAGCAAGTGCTAGTTACCATAGCAACACACTGTTTACTTGCAGCAGTTAGCATTTAAAAACCTTTCAACAAACTGTTTCTGTAGTTCAAGTTATATTCACCAGTCTTAGCATTAGGCATAACATATTAAACTATTAAACCATTAACATTTGATTAAAAACTAAAACTGTGATATTTTCAGAATTCCATTTATGGGTTAGGGTTAGGGAACGTAAAAATTACTCCTTGTGTGAGTCCAAATTTACCATAATTCTGAAACTTCTAGAACTCCCAGAGCCGCCATTTTGACTGCTCACATTCAAACCAATGTAATCCTGAAAATAGTTCTCCGCCTGTTTCAGTTTTATTTAAAGTCATTTTTTTACCTTAAAGACCTTATGACGGGTTTGATTTATTTAGAAATACAGTTTTAATACCATTTTATATTAGAAGAGAACTACTAAAGGTTTCAAAATCAGTTGTTGTTTTTTTTGTCTGATCCCCCCAAATCGAAATAACCCCATAGCAACGCCCTTAGAAACGAAAAAAACTTCACAGCCCTTGGTGACGTCAGAACGGGTACGTTTCAACACTGTAAGTTGTTTACAATTTGGTATTCGTTCTTTTGTCAATGGACTGTCGACCCAGATACTTGGGTTCAATTCCCACCTCGGACACTTTTTCACACTCAAAACGGCAATTTATGTGTAGTGAGCAATTGTCACCTGTAGAGGGCAGTATTGTGTTGGGCATCAGTGGAGAGAAGAGAGAAAAGGCAGTCCTGTGGCATAGATCCATGGTTTTCAATGCATGGGCGTAACCCGCTATGACGTCACACACAGGTTAGAGCATAGACAACTTAAATTCATGAAAAACACGTTCTTCTTATAAAATATAGGATTTTTTTTGCCGGAATCTCTTTCAAATTGACATTGTCATGCAATTTTGATATCCACTATTTTTTTTTTTTAAACCCGTCATAAGGTCTTTAAGTTTTTTTAACCTTAAATTAGTAACTTGCACTTGCGCTTCTCTGGTGTTACTGAACCAGAACCAGAACTAGTCCAGGATCAGCACTTTGAAAAAAGCCCTTTAACTGCCATAAAAAAGCATCTGAATAGATAGACCTCACATTTCAAAAATAAAAGACATTTACATAAAATAATGGCATAGAAGTAAACTTCATATAAAAAAAGAAAGAGTCACAAAGCTATGAAGAAGAAGAAAATACAGATGCAGAGTAATTAGACGTTCTGCCTCTTCTGTTGTAGAAAAGTAGCTCTCTGATTGAAAAAAGCTGGGGACCCCTGCCATAACATACATAACCGTATTTTACACACAAAAAAATTCTTCAGCTTACAACCCCATCAGGGACAAACTTTAAATGGAAACAATCCCAGAGGAGTTTGGAGACATGATAATGGATCAAGCCCAGGAAGATCCAACCCAATTCTAATCTGGGACAGTAAGAAGCAGTGTGGTGAGGTAGCTCAGCACAAGGACTTCAGATGGACCAGAGGGAACACAAGACGTCCCAGCTAAACAGAGCAGGGTTATATGGGGAAAAGATGAGTCGGCTTTATCTTTTATTTGTCAACCAGAGCTGTAATTTTCTTCAATAATCACCTATTTAACCATTCATTGAGTTACAGTAAGTACCTACTCATTGGCAACATTCTTCTTAGTAAATCAAAGTTTGCAGAGTTAAGAGATTTGGTTTGTGAACTCAGGAGTGTGATAATGAAACTGAAACAAAGTATTTTATCAAAGGAATGCAGCCTGTTCATGTAACAACAGCCTCTGACCACATCTCTGTTATTTCAAATGGATTTACTTTACGCTTATCCGTCTCTGTATTTGTGGAGACGCACATTTACCCGGACCAACAATAACCTTTTCTGTTTGTGGAAAGAGATAATCTATTCTTCATTATTACAAGATAGGGGAAATTATCTTAATTATTGTTCAATGGAAACAGATGTGGTTGAAAAAGTACCAATACAACCTGAACCTTTGTCGCATTTAAACAGAAAAATGCTTGTGGTCAAAAAAAAAGATACATGACTGTGTGGTGGGAAACTAACAAAATATTTGTTATAATTATTCTGTCTCTGTCTGTTACGTTGTTGTGTTTTTTCAGGAAATGGTTTAAATTAAATAATTACGGTTGTGGTTGTAACATGACAAAATGGGCAAAAATGAAAGTTCTATTGGTACTTTTGCAACACACAAATTATTTCAATGATTAATTTCAATGTATTTTTGGAGAGAGGAGGAGAACATTACAAAGTTGTAGATTCACCATCAACAGATAGTAACTTTAAGATAGAACAGTTAAAACACAGGAAATGCAATAATAACAAACACGTAGGAGCCATCGGTCCATAGGCAGCAGATGACCAATGCCCATAAATGTTTATAAATAGATAGATACTTTATTGATCCCTGTTGGAGAAATGTAGGTGTCCAGTAGCACACATCAATCCACACAAACAAAACAAATAATTTGAACATTCTAAAAAGCTACCAATATTAATAATAAAATGCAACAGGACTTTAGGTCACAGCAGCAGAGGTGGAGTAGCCTCTGGGTGGAGCAGGACAGGTCACAGCAGCAGAGGTGGAGAAGCCTCTGGGTGGAGCAGGACAGGTCACAGCAGCAGAGGTGGAGTAGGCTCTGGGTGGAGCAGGACAGGTCACAGCAGCAGAGGTGGAGTAGTAAGTAAGTAGTAAGTAAGCTTTATTTATATACCGCCTTTCACAGACCAGAGTCACAAAGCGGTTTACAATTGTTATTTTTGGGCACTTGTCCTCTCACTCCACACAGAGATGGGAGTGGGGTCGCCGAACAGGAGGCGCATGCCAGAACTATTGTACATATTTTTAGTGGTAGGGGAAACCGGAGTACCCGGAGGAAACCTACGCAGACACGGGGAGAACATGCAAACTCCACTCAGAAAGGCCCTGGTCCGGCCAGGATTCGAACCCAGGACCTTCTTGCTGAGAGGCGAGAGTGCTATCCACTCAGCCACCGTGCCGCCCAGAGTAGGCTCTGGGTGGAGCAGGACAGGTCACAGCAGCAGAGGTGGAGTAGGCTCTGGGTGGAGCAGGACAGGTCACAGCAGCAGAGAAGTAGCCGGTTCGGACCATTTTCTCTGCTCTTGTCCAAAGTAAAATGCTGAATGCTTTTTTGGCATTTTTCTAAAAGTTAGCATTCCTTCAGTGGGTTTTCACCTGATCCGCTTGGTTCTGACTATAAATCCTCTCTGCTCTGGTTTGGACCAGTGAAAAACCATGAACACTGTACTGCAGCAACATCTCAGGCAGAAAAAAGCAATACAAATAAAAATGGTAAAGCACAAAACAACTGTTTCAGAGTTACTTAGGACTTGTAGCCGTTTCCAGTGCATTCACAAGTAAACAACCTCCACAAATGTCCATACATATCATTATTTGTCCATAAATATGCCTTTCAATGTCATCTTATGGAACAGATTGGATCATTTGCATTCTTAATGAAGAACCTTATGAGTCATTATTTGTCACTTTGAGCTGAGTGAGGGCTGAGTGACTGCCCGATGGTCCTCTCTGTCACTTGTCTGATCAAAGATGTGACAGAGGCCAAACATACATGCATGTGAAAACTAGCGAGAGCAAAGAACTTCCTGTAGTTTCAGACTAGATGAATTCTAGGTAGATCTTTTCTGTGGTTTGAAAGTTAGGTACCCCGGCTTTATGGCACTTTGGGTCATTTTTGGGTTTAAATATCAAAAAGTAATTGAATCTTTAAGGGTGTAGATAATTGACTACTAAAAAAATCTGATTCATATGGTACCTAGAGGAACGTTCGTTCATTACAGAAGTATCCAAATTAAGATAAGATAAGATTAGAAAAATATAAAGATAAATTGGGAGCTTTTGAATATTTTGAAGAGCAGTATATTACTGAGTAGTTCTCACTGTGAGGATGGAGGGAGGAAAGAGGCTGAACAGAGACACATTGTTCTGGTGTAAGTGATATGTGAGCCTGCACTCACCTGGGACTATCCTGCTACAGACTTACAGGGGCTACCCCCACGACTGCGCCCATGACTAGACAGTGAAAAATACTCAATCTGCATGGGATTTGGGAGGCTGACCATCTAAATATAAAACCTAGTCTGCCATTATTGTAATGTTGCTGTAAAAAAAAGTTTGGTTGCAGAAGAAAGGGGAGAAAATAGTTTATATTTAGATTCTTTACAGTTATAAATATGTGAGAATCCATGCAAACACAATTCAACAATATACTTTTATAAATATAATCAATATTCTCTTGATTTTCAATTGGGAAACATCTTTTACTATTTTGGTGGTATGTTTGAAAATCCCACACAATGTCTGGTAACTATTGATACACAGTCTTTAGATCATAGACCCAAAGTTCAAAACCAGGAAAGCATATATTTATATGTCAAATTTTTTTTTGATCGTGTTAGTCACACAATTCCGTACATGGCCCTAATGTAGCTTTGTCATTCAGCCAACTTCAGCTCCGTCATTGCAAGTTTTAAAGCTCAGAACAGCTCAAATCCTGTCAAAACTGTTTAAAATTCCATTTTTTTAAATTTTCAGCACCTGGACCAGCCTGGTTAAACTAAAGTGGCCCTCGTACTACAAAGTTTGGATTTAGAGTTTCAATAGAGTGCTTCAAGTTATTCATTTATCTGGAAAAGTTGTTTTAAAAGTTGTGCCATATCATCATTTACTTCATCCTTTCTTTTATAGCCACAGAAGAGAGGATGCAGACAAACTAGAAGTGCTCGGCTCTATGACAAGGTGTCTTCATCTTTAGAATGACATTGTAGAATGTGAGTAGTGTTTGTTGCATAGCTGGTTTTGTGTCCGTGCATACTGTAAGCGTTTGTATTTTCAGTGTGTGCCCTGATTAGAAACATGGCTTAGCTGCTTTCCAAACGAGAGGAAGCATAAACCACAAATGCTCTGTTATATTTACACTCTGCATAATGTAGGTTACGGACCAAAGACCCCTCAACACAATGTATCATCTCTACTTATAAACACATGTATAGTGCTGTGCCATTATTCTCAGCTATGGTAGGCACTTTTATAGGCAAATGATGAGGATAGATGCTAACAGAGATATTGTCATTCGTAGATTTCTGTATATTTGCAAATTCTTTTTTAAAATGTGTTTTTATTCTACCTTGAATATAAGAAGTGTGTTAAGATTTTGTTTACTGTTGTAAGTAACTGAAGACTAAAGAAAATAAACCATTCATGGACATGAAACTCTGTATTGTCGCATGTTTTGTAGCAATTATTTATTCAACACTCAATTACTTAAGACATAATGCATCTTTTTAACACTTTCCCTTTTCTGATTTGTATTAGAAAATTATGTCAACAAGGGCGTAATAACCGAAAACAAAAGACACAATCTTACCTCTTGCCTGCACAACAACAACGACAACAACAACAACAAAGACCTGCAGTGTGCCTTCCAGGTGCACACTGGAGCAATCTTGCACAGTTATTCCAATGTGGTCTTACTGCAAATGGCAAATAAACTGAATCTTTGATCTTGATTAGTAGTGGTTGTAGCAGTAATACGTCTAAAGTAACAATTTCTAAATGCCTATTCTGTAACAAGAGTTTACGGTTGTAAAATTGGACGGACATTTGTTCCCAAATCTAAAATGACTGGAAAACTATTAAATTCTCACTAAAAGGCAATGTTGCTATATCCACAATTACAATCCACCTAGAGGTACATTACAGTAAGTAGTTAGTAAGCTTTATTTATATACCGCCTTTTCACTGCACATCGGAGTCTCAAAGCGGTTTACAATAGCTATTTTTTATTTTTTTGGGAGTGGGGGTGCCAGTACAGGAGGCACATGCCAGACCTATTGTACATATTTTTAGTGGTAAGGGAACCCAACCGGAGCACCCGGAGAACATACAAACTCCACTCAGAAAGGCCATAGACTGTACTACTCACGCAATATTTGCAACTGCTGCCATCTTCTGCTAGTAATAAGCATCACACTATTAACACTTCAATGTGCAACTATAATTACCAAACCCTAACCCTCAATGTTTCTATGAATTTCAACGATTCATTCACGTTACGATGCATATAGCATTTTAAATTAAAATATATGCAGGGATTACTCTGCACAGACTCCCGCAGAAAACTCAATTCTGCCATTTATGTTAAGAGTCAGTTCTATATTATGGCCAGCAGGGGGCTCTGTTGACACGTGCAGCACAAGTGATGCCATGAGTGACTCTGAGCTCTGCATGTCTTCATATCCACATCAATGGTGTAAAGCATAAACTTATCGAGAGGGGGCCTTTTGTTTCCTTCCGACAGTGAGTGGTTTAGTTATTCATTAAAATTGTAAATTTTAGCTAATATTCTAATAGTTTCACTCCAATCTCTGATATGTGTTTGATGCAAGCCAGTGTCTTGACCATCTGTCTTACTCATAGACTGTAATGTCTTTCCACAGAGCACGCTATTTTTGGTAATGATCACATTAAATAACATTTTCCACTGTCAAGGAGCAGAAACAAAATAACAAAATGGATTGTGATTCTTAGTCATAGTCAATTTCAGAAATACCCGCTTTTTAAAACCCATTGTAGATATCCAGTCTACTGTGGAATGTTGTTTTCCTCATGTGCCCACGTTGGGGGTAACTTACAAAGGAGCCCACTGTAATATAATGCTGTTTGAAGTAACACAAAAAGGTATTGTACTACTAGTTACAATCTCAGTTTTCAATCTCCTTAAGTCGAGTTTAATTGAATTGCATTGATATTACAAAAACATGAAGCTCAAATATATGTCGCCTAACGTCTGCAAGGTGGACTCACTGTACCACAATGTCCAACTCAATCATGAAAAAATAAAACAACACAATTTATATGATTCTTTCTGCATTCTGAAGCAATATGTGGGACTCCAAGTAATTCTGAGTAATTCCCTTATTCTGTGACTTTTTAAATGAACAATACAAAATAATCACAATTTTGAAGTAACCTAGCCAACACTGGGTTTCATAGACTAAAATGGTGGTTAATAGTAGTGGATACATTTATTTGTATAGCACAGAGGTGAACAGAATGTTTTAGCCAATTGTTTTGAACATGGTCTGTCTCATTTTTTCAGGAAGTTTCAGGAGTTTTTCTGTATACATTTAAAACACAGGGTCTTAATGCTCACGTCATCATGGATATTGTTAGCCTAAATGCGAAAGACCCCGATTTGAACATAAGATAGCTGGAGCCACTTTAGTTATATTGGCATTTGTTCCGGCAGGGTTAGCTTTGCACCGTAACAGGGGCAGACATGTTGCTATGGCAAACTGGAGTTTCCCCTGGGAATGAAGGCATCTGATTGGTCAATCCTTACATATCTGGATTTACAAAGACAACATCACAATAAAATAGCAAGATCAGAGCGCTAAAAGAACAGATTGTTTAAGCCCAAAATGGTGTGAGTGTGACACAAACTAGAGGAGTCATCAGGAGCCAGAGCAAGTTGGAGCAAAACTTTGTTCATGAGCACTTCCCTGGCATCTGTATACAGTCAGTGCCTTTGTTAAGAACATTGAATTACAGTAGTGTTGGCAATGTTCAAGATAAATAAATGTCTTTCCTTCCATCCAAGGAAATAGAGAGGAAATACATCTATTTTTTCCTATTAGTTTTTTTTTATAATTTATGTTTCTATTATTATGTAAATACTATAATTTAAGTAAATGAGTAAACGTGGCCCCATACAGCAATCAATGTAACAGATGTATCTTGAATGTCGTTTCTCTAAATCCATTTGGAGTTTGAATTTGCCCCATGAACTCTCTCTTATTTGTCTTGCTGCGTGTCTGTGTGATCATTCCAGGGGTGCAGTGGAGCATCATGGGAGCTGATCAGAACTGAAGTGTAATTGTGTCAAAGCAAAGAACCAGAAATCACAGTGAGGTCGATGGAAACCGACAAGAAGGGACAGAGGAAGCATCACACACAGTAATAACATTTATGCCAGTCATTTACAAAACAAATTAAGACTTTTTTGATGCCATAATATAACCAGATACAAATCCAATGACACTTTGACCATGATTAGATCGTCTGAAATAGCAAATGGAGAATCAACTAATTGGATGAAACAAAATCTTGTCCTGCAAAATTGGCATCTTAATTAGGACATTCAATTATTTTGTTCTTTCCTAATGAGAGGTACTTATTTATAATTTGTTTTTGTGAAATATTATTGCAATGTCATGGGGATATACTTAATGGGTTAAAGATGGTGAACAGAACCATAGCTGCGCCCTCCTTCACTGGCCTTGACCGACAGGCTAACCTTGCAGCAGGACTTTAAACTGCAGATCTGCCATGGTTTTAAATGCACACACAGTATAATAGGGTTATTACATGTTCCCATCAGGACCATCGATCTCCACATTTGAGGAAAGAGAAAATAGCAAGAGGGTGAAAGAGGGGGGAGGGTAAAAAGAGAAAAGTCAAGGTAAGATTCTCAGGTTCAGGAATACGTGTATTTGAAGTGGATATCTACTTTAACCATTATTGTTGTTATCTACATTAGTAATGCAGGAAGAAAAAGACTATATTGAATAGTAAAAAGCCTGCAATCTGCAAAGGGCCTGCAAACTGCACATATGCTCTCCTGCTTCAGCCGACTCCTTATGAGTATATGTCGAGATGTTTCACAGCAAGAAGGTCCTGTGGTTGGTACCACCTCCAGGCGTTTCTGTGTGGAGTTTGCATGTTCTCCCCGGGTCAGCATAGGTTTTCTCTGGGTGCTCCGGTTTTCCCCTATAAAATACTTGCATGCAAGTGTATTAAAACAGATATTAAATCTTTCAGGGTTTTTCAACATCTCTACTGCACACATGCTCTAGAAGAGTAACATCATCATCTGGAGCAGCAGAAGACAAACTTTAGTTCTTTCTTTAAATATATATTGTTTGAGTTGTACAGTTGACTGTTTTTGTTTGGTGTTTTCTGTTCTGGACCTGTGTTGTAAATGTATGTATGCTTATGTTTGTTAAAAAAAAGGTGAAAAAGATTACTGTATTTTTTGGATTATAAGTCGCTTTGCAGTATAAGTCGCACCATCCAAAAATGCATATTAGAAGGAAAAAAACATATAAGTCGCACTAGAGTACAAGTCACATTTTTTGGGGAAATTTATTTGATAAAATCCAACACCAAAAATAGACATTTCATCTTGAATCAATTTCACTGTCAAGTATCTTTGAGATGCAGTTTTGACAGAGTAGGAGTTCTGCAACACAACAAAAGATACCGACCTAAATTGCACAATGGTATTCAGTGCTGGTATATTAAATTATTCTTTGGGATCTTCTTAATAGCTTAATCGCTCCACATTAATGGTCCAGGCAATCATTTGATATTTAACGGTAAATAAAATATACATTTTAAAAGATGAAAATGAATCATTTCACACATAAATCGCTCCAGATTATAAATCGCACCCGCGGCCAAACTATGACAAAAACTGTGATTTATAATCTGATAAATACGGTATGTTTTTTAACATTTACAGTAAAACTCCCTTCCTCCGTTTGACATGGAGGGAGAGCGAAGCAGATGTGTCAATGCCCTTTTTCTAATATGAAACATTAGGTAAAAACTTTTTGTGAAAACGAAATACTGTATGAATATTTGATTTGTTCTTAAAAAACCAAAGGGCAAATTCTGCAAGAAAAATCTGAAATAGAAACATGCTAAAAATCTTGAATCAGCAAGTGCAAAACAATGGAGAGTATTTGAGACTGCCTCAGTTATCTGTAATTGTCTAACTCTTACTATTCTCATGTGTCTCCCTGTCATTTCAAGGTAACATTAATGTATTTATGTTCATTGTATAACGTTGCTGCCTCTTGGCCAGGACTCAAAGGGGCTTTTCCTCGTTAAATACAGGTTACCAAAAAAGCATCCACTGACCTTAAAGGCTAGATTATTGAATATATCATGTTTATCCAGAGGAACACATGTGGGATTTTGCTCATACATGTTATGTTCTATAAATAATAACTAATAAGACCTATGAACCTCAAGTGGCCACATTACGCAGACACTCAATACATGACTAATGGTATTGCACTGGTGAAGGTGGGTGTCCATAATCTCCTTCAGCTGGACAAAAACAACATATTCCAATGGGTCTCCATGGACTAAAAATTAAGTTGATGAAGACTTGTTTTTCAGAATTAAAAAAAAATAAAACAAAGTCCAACTTCAACCAAGACTGAGCTGTGTGAACACCTGACTACTATGTTGCACCAATATAATTACTAAACGATAAAATGTACATGGTATTATTTACAACATAACTGAAATGGCCACTTTTGTATTTGCTCATATTTCAGCCTGTTCCACGGTGTAAAAGATGGCTGCTTTCTTCTCTGCCTTTTTATATGCCTCTTTCTGTGGCATTTAAGTGCATTTAAATTGATTTGAGAGAGTAGGAGACATAGGGGAGGAGGGTAGGAGAGAGGACAGAGGAGCTAGGACTTAGGGAAGGAGGGAGGAGAGGAGGGAAGGGTGCACGTTGCCATGACAACTGCCATAATAATCATCCTAATGATTGATGTGCTGCGCTCCATTTCTCTGCCTCTATCTGCAATTCTCTTCTCTCTTCCCTCTGTCTCTCTGTCCGTGTGTCTGGCAAGCAAGCTTTTTTCTTTTTCTTTTTTCCCCACTGGTTTAGCAACAAACAACCACTTAAATGACAAATGAGCACTAGAATACATTGGATATTATGTGCAGCTTTGAAAAATGACTGGGTCCGGAGAATATAAGAGTATTAAATATAAAGGCTGGTTTAGGAGCTTGGATCAATCTCGGCATGTCATTGCGTTAGATCATTCAGGCGTATTATGAATGTGTGTGTGCAAGTGTGTGTGCTAGTGTGTGTGCTAGTGTGCATGCGTGTGTGTGTATGTGTGCGTGCATGTGTGTGTGTGTGAGAGTGTGTATACAGTCTTAATAGATAGCCCAGTAATGGAGTACAGTCAAATTGCTCCATAAATGTTCATGTGAATTATGCAGAGACCAGTCTAGCCTGACACACTGGACTCCAAACCTGTATGAGATGTTCTTTAAATATTAGACAAAACATGCAAAAAATGATGATTCAAAATAAGATTAGACTTGAATATATACTTTAATTTGTTTTATACATATGTTTCCACTAATGTTGTGTGTTTTAATTTATGCTCAAAAACATAGTGGTCATATTTGGAAAGTCAATAATGTGAGGCTTTTTTACAATAATATGATTGTGGCTAATTAGGACAAACTCTGCTGACATTAGCCACAAGAGGGCAGCATTTGACTGCTTTGACATTTTAGTGTCAGTTTGTGGTTAGTAAATCTAACACATTTTTTGTAATGAGGACAAAGCTTTTAACAGTTGTTCCTTTGCCTGAAATACATATTGTGTGTCCAAATTAACTTGTCTCATTGTGACATTTCCTTCTATAGAAACAGACCAAAAGGGGCCCCACATGTAAAGGTCATGTGTCTGATTCGCCATCTCTGAAGCCGCTGAGTTCAACATTACAACAAAATGCTTAGATTTAAATGTTCTACCTATTATTTCAGTCATTTTAAGAGATTCAAAGAGCATTGAAGTGTTTTAATATTGACACAATTAGCATTTACTATTATACACAATGTCAAAGTAAAGTCCCTGTATGTATAATATACTGTAGGTAGTACATATAAAAGAGAAAATAGCTTCTTTAAAAAAAAAAAATCTATTTCATGTATTTACTTGTATGCCTGTCTGTGTTTAAATTATGAAGTTAAACTTGTGTTTTTGACCTCACGTAGTACTTTGAGACATGTTTGCAGTTTGTTACAAATAAAATGCATTATTATTGTATTATTATTTTGATTGATTGCCATTAGAGGAGAGGGTCTGAATGTCTCATAAGGGTTTTTGGGTCTCCTTCTGAGTTATGTATATCCTTACTGAGGACATTTTTTTACTTTGGGTTGTCGTGACTTCATCAAGCCATTATTGTCCCATCAACTTCAAAGGGCAAAGTATAAGCTCCTTGTGATAAATCAGTGTTGTGATTGGCTGGTGCTCGGCTGGTGATTTATGTTTGGGATGAAGTTGCTATGAGTGCTCGTGTCTGATCGGACAGGGCTTGTCCTGTCGTCGTGTCCTATGGGAGCTGACAGGCTGTCACCATCGCTAACATGAGCTCCTCTCTCTATTGTACACACACACACACACACACACACACACTCACACACTCACACACACACACACACACACACACACACACACACACACACACACACACACACACACACACACATCTTATATATATATATGTATATGCACATGTACACACACAAATACATGTACACACCCACACACACAAACATAACACAGACGCATGCACAGAGACACACACACACACACAATCACACACACACAGAGACACACACACACACACACACACACTAGTTAGTAGTCCCATCATTTCACTTTTAAACACTTGTGTCCACTGAGGCATGAACGCAGCTCTGAGACCAAAGATCCTCCTCCTCGCTCTGATAATGTCTTCACTAATATGTAATAATGCATTGTATTAGACCGTAATGATGAGAGGAATTAACAGTGTCCTTCAGGAGTATAATTGAGCCCAAATGCTGATACGAAACACATATATAGGTCTCAGTCGAGCTTCATTCAGGAGTTATTTTGAGTCTGTGTGAATACTTCTAGACCCAGATCATCAGCTTTGATCCTGTCATTCTATAACATCATTAATTTTTCATTAACACAATTTCACCACAGGAATAATAGTATTTCAATTTTAAAAAATAAAGTGGGAATGGATATTTATGACTATGTATTTGTCAACAATAATATATCTAAATTTCACTTAGGCATAATTAAACCAATGACAAAGGGCCTCAAGGATTTGAATTTATTGTAACCAATCAGGAGGCTGCAGGGGTGAGCAGTGGCAGGGGTGAGCGGTGGCAGGGGTAACCAGAGTGTCTTCAAAAACTCTCTACACTTTAAAAAACAACCAACTTTCAATTTAATATACACATAACGTACACAGAAGAATAATCATTTTGAAAAAGGGTTGGATGAAGCAGACGCTTATTTGGTTCCAACCCCTCGCACTCATTCAACACAATGTAAAATAGAAAAAGAATCAAATTTATTTTATTGCCCTTGTAACAGGAAGTCATAAACTAGAAATTTGCTTCGGTGAATTGTAATAAAATAAACAGATATAAAGGCAGGGATAAAAAGTCTTACTAAAATTTAAATATATAAATACACACAATAGACATTTAACATTGCAGGTTATCAAACAATGCCCTGAACATTAAATGAGCAGTCTTAAAGTTAATCAAGTCTTGCAGTTTAAGTTTTTCCAAATCTATGGATAATGAATTTTATTAAGAGAGTAGTTTGAATTATTGTATTGAATTTATACATTCAATTATAGTAATGCCACTTGTATAAAGGGTCGGCCAGAAGAGAAATAGCTTCAGCCTACTCTTTTTCAGTCTCTTTGCTGTAAAGTAACTCTTCTGTAATGATGTATATAAATGTACCAGTCACAGAAATAAACTGCATTCATTCATTCATTTCAATTATTACGGTAAGAAGGTTAGAACACACTGACCTGGACAAACGAATAGGCATTTGTGTTATTTTCGTTATTTAAAAAAGTCTGTTATATCCTCAATCTTTTTGTTTTGTTTAGTTTAGTTTAGTTTATTCCAAGCCGGTACAATACAACACAAGATACAAATAAATATATTATGGTATACAATATTAACACATCATTAGAGAGAGAAAAAAAAAACAGCTTGGAAGGGAGTGTGATGAAGACAAGCTTATCCCACCCCCAATAAGTCCTTAAATATATGGTTGTCTCCATTTACAGGGAATTATAACAAAAACAAAACCAGCAGTAGTTTTATATACACATTTCCTTCTACATATAATGTCATTTATCCTAAATTTCTCCTACGGTGGAACAATAAAGTAGCTATCTATCTGTTTATATGTATATGCATGTATATTTGTGCTATAGACAAATAATCCCTCACTTTTATATTATATTATTATATAGTGAAATTATGATTCAATATCAATCAGCTAAATAATTTTGTATCTACTAGAATATAATTTAAATACATACTATAACAATAACCAATAATATCAATGATAATAATAGACATATAACACAGTAGACAATAATCAACAGACAACACAATAAGGGACACAAACAAAAAAATCTTGAATGCATAATGTTGTTCACAAAAACATCCAAAGTCTATGAGTAAAACTGGGCAAAAGAGTGTGTGCTGGTTCTATATCCTCAAAACCACATGAATAAACAACATAACTTATTCCAAAATGTATCCTTAAGTGAGGGCTCTTTGTGAAATATCTTTTTGGTTTGTGGATTTAAAATGTCCCTTCTTCATTCACAACATTCACTTCCTCCTCCAATCAGATCCCTTCAAAACCCTTCAGCTCATGTTAAGTCAAATCACCTCGCCCCACACTCAGCCTTTGAGATGCAAATGGCCCAAAGACATCCCCTTTATGATATGATTTCCAATTCACCAGATTTTAATGACTTAAAAAGAGACTAAATATACCTCTCAAGTGGCTGTTAAAAGGAATGTGTTCCATGTGGATGATTTTTGTCTTCATGTTGACTCTCCATCTAGCAGTTTGTACTCTGACCAAATGTGGGCTGTATCTTCTGTAGCTGCCACAATGCTACTTTGCTGCTTAGAAAAGGCAGCACTGAAATATTTATGTTTGAGCAGACATTGTGTTTAGTGAGGTACACATTGCTCTAGTTTTACAGAAAAAGGACCCAGCCAGGACGAGTACAACGTATTTTATCAGTGCTTAAACTTGGAAGATTTTTCACCTTGCAATACTCCGGGGACCAGGTGAACTCTGTGACATTATGGCTAAAAATTCAGAGAGCAAACAGAGTGAATTCATGAAGTGAACCAATAGGTGTGAATGCTCTAAGTCAGTGGTGTCAAATTAATTTTGGTGGGAGGCCAAATAAACATTAGAGCTGGTTGGGGCCAGAAGGTTTATTTGACATGAGTTTGTATATTATTTTCTGGCACGTTTGGATTCAACCAAAACTGGGTCAAATATGTAAAAGAGATGTAATTGAAGTCTGAAAAGATTGGATGGCCCAGTGTGACATGCCTGCTCTAAGTCATCCAAAAGAAAGAACTGTAGCACGTTTCAATGGATCTACAAAGTGATAATAGTAAAGTCAAATCTCCCAACATTTTTTGAACAGTAATCATAGAAAATTGAAAACTTGATGTGGGCTATATTTTTTTATTTTGCTTATGCTTTCCCCATAGCACTCTGGGGAAAAGAGCACTTCTGTTTAGGGCTATTGAACAATATTAGGGATGCTAACAAAGAGGAGTTAACCGAGACATGGAGGGGGTGCCAAAGTAACCACTACACCTCACGACACTGATACAAATGAGGAAGAACTTAACACTATTTAACTTCCTTAATTTATGGAGACCTTTAGTACATCGTCATGTTGTCTTACAGTATCTACTTACACGTACAAATACAGTGTATACACATAAATATAAAACATTTGCTTTAGTTTTACCATGTGTTGGTATATTAACAAGTTCAATATGTACTTACACATTTATTTCTATTTCCATTAATGGTTGAAGAAAGAAGCTAAAAATCTCACTTAACCACGAAAGAATGTTAGTTGTTACTCACTGAATATAAAAGTTGAATAGACTTTTGGATTTTTGACTGCACACAATATCCAATGTATTAGAGCTCATCTGTTGCCACTTGTAAATGAGAAGTTATGCACATACTGCACACAAACAAGCTGGGTTCTAGTACAGTAGGAGCAGGATACTGTTATGCATGCAGGAGAAAGGGGAGTAATACCCCAGGCACAGGCAGAATGTGCTAAACTCCATATGGGGAGTGAGTCTGCAATTGAACTGGACATCTTCCTGCTCCGTGCACACACTATACCTCATATAATAGGATATTACCGCTCACCATTCTTCAATATGTCTCCAAGTACCATCTCCAGTTAAAAGGAGGTCATGCAAGCCGCTGATAACACCACTGCAACCGTAGCAATCTAAAGTATTCTTCTAAATATTATATTCAAATTCCCTAAGGCTTACAGTTTATGAGGTTAGATGCATGACCCCTTTGCATTTTCTATCCATAAAATTATAAATTATGAATGAAACTTGTCTTTGCAGCCTTGTATTATGTGAAATGTACATCAAAACACATCAAAGCTGTTATAACATTAGGACGAAAATACATTATCACCATAAATTAGGCTGGGGTATTAAAATGAGGAAAACTCATTCCAGTTCACGTTATGCGCAATATTTAGACTTTGAATCTATCTTCGAGATGTCACTCAACCCGAGTAAGCCTAAAACTGCTGCAGTTTGTGTGTGCGGGTGCTGTACAGTAGCATAATAAATAGCAGAGTATGAAATAATAATGAGATTGGGTGTAAAACAGTGACAGCAGGGAAAAATAGCCCTGAATGATGCATCAACCCACTGCTAAAAATGTGCAAATGAATTCAGTGGACTGGACATACATCAAACATGAGAGTGTCAGATCATACCAGAGAGAGGCAGAGCAGCGGAAGAGGAGAAGACATTCAAGGAAAATTAGGTGGAAATATGTTTTTGTTGTTGTGCGGATATGGATAAACTTCATTTTAAGTGATAGCCAACTTTGTGATGATGTTGATAAATGAAGGGTTGCCTGACCAAAACCACAACTGTTTATAATAAGTAAACATTTATACTTATTATAAAAGTGTAAAAAGTGTGTAAGAGTGTAGAAATACAGTTTATTTTATGTTTTGTTGTATACATTGTTATTTTCATGTTTGTTTTAATTCCATATACCTGTACCTGAGTAGAAATAATAACCAATAGTTTAATGTTTTTTCATTGGGACCCATGATGTTGATGTTTTCGGCTTGGTCAGGGCCAGAGTTGGAGGAATACTTATAATTTTTAACAATTTAAGTGAACCAATTCACAAACACATGAATAAACAAATAAACAACAAACTCAAAACATCATTTTAAAAGTTCCCTCTCTGCATCCTTGCATAGATCTAAGCATCCACATCACCACCTCACCACCTAAAACACACTTTTCTGGACATTTCTTGTACTAACCTAAAGTTAGATTGTTAAAAATAAAATAAGTCAATCATTTATTCAATCATTCAGTTATTGATCGGTTGATCAATAACTGAATAGAAGAATAATCCAACCACCAGAGTTCTACCGCCACATTTGTATTGACACTGCATTACACCTTTTCATACCTTTTATTCATTTATTGTGTGTGTATGTTACTCCCCCATGGACCAATACCTACTGTATGTGTTCTATATTTTTTGTGCTTGAATTGTTTGATTCTCTGATCTGTGTTGGCGATTTCAACGGTTTTGTTAAGTTCTCTATGAAAACTGCAGTTGTGATTTAGGGCTGTACCAGAATACATTGAATTTAAGTGTGTGTTGTTTTTTAATTTGGGGTTTTTAGCACCTGTTTAAAACAAATAACATTATAAACCTCAGCCATGTTTTCAGCCACATGTTTAGGCGACATAAGAAAGCTCCCTCTGGTCAATGACTTGACAGAAGTCTAATTTTACATGAATAAAAACGGGATTGTCCTAAACATGGTCCACACTGACTCCACACTTTGACTGTTGAGTCTTTTAGGAAACCATCGATTGTCTCCACTAAACACCAAGAATATTTTAATTTGCTATCAATTACTTTTTATCTCATTTAAAATAATTAAACGTATATGTAAAAGCGGTTTTCATTCTGTCTTTTATTTATCGAATTCTCAGTATTGGGGTCTAAAGCAAACTGAAAAAGCACCGTTGTGTAAATTCTATACATTGCATATTATCTTGTATCAATCCAATGCATGGATGAACCCAGAGGAGTTCTGGTCCCAGCAGAAGAACTGAAGTGACAGGCCCTGACAGATTCTCATCATTTGGCATTTACAAAGAAATTTTCAAAATAAAAGTTGCTGTCATTAAATGTATGGAGCTGCACCTCATACGAATGTGAATAATTGAAAAGCAGTGGAGAGGAACCTGTGACAGACAGCTCCATATGAGACCAGAGCAAAGGCACCGCAGACTTTCAGCATTAGAAAATATATTTGTGTTTATTTGCAATGTTAAAACACACATATATAAAGTCTACTTGTAACCATTATTGGTACACATTTTCAGTCAAGTGCACACTTGTGTGTTATACTGACATGTTCAACTGACAAACTCAACTAAACAAACAGTAATGTAAATACATTATTTTTTCTTACCGTCTGAAATGAATGACTTTGTAGAAAGTAATATGAATGAATAATACAAGAAGACACTGCTCTCAACAGTGGCACTGTGCCAGGAGGAACAATTGGTAATATATAACTGACCTGAAACAGTATGTATTTGCACATTATTCCAAGGAAAATAAGGTTTACTTTCTCACCCACTTTGACACTTTAGATCCTAGACCCAACCGCAGGATGTTTTAATTAGGACCATAAACAAAACATCTGAAATCAGATATAATGTGAACTTCATGCCTTCACAGTCTATAAGACTTCTTAAATCTGCATGCTTCCACACAATAATGTGTTAGTTTTATTTTGTACTGTTTTTTAAAGAGTCCTTAAGCACTGTGTAAGTTTGATGCATTATTATTATCTATCATGACTAATGTATTTCTCTCCTTTATAATTCTGTGAAAACTGTCTGTTTGCATCCATCTTAAATCTGATCTGAAGGTTTTGGAGAACCTTCTCCTTGACCAGCTTATGTCCATGGAGATGTGATTGCTTTGCCTGCAATGTTCCACAGTATGGCATTAGACTTATCTAATGCCAGTGATTTTAATGACATTTAAATGGATTTCAGTGATAAGAAATATGTTTTTCATTTGGTGTAAATGTCATGCAGTCCCTTTTTAAGACACAATTATGCATAATCTCAATACTAGAATACTTAAAACTTCTGCAGTTAGGCTCTGGAGGTGCTGCAGTCACACAAATGATCCGAGGAAAAGTATATACCAATATACCCTTACAGTATAAAGTCAAGATATTTAGGGTAATAGCACCAGTGTCACCAATTCTCACCACATCCTGTTGTTGGTCTGCACTTCTACCTTTGCCTCTGCACAGCTGTGGGGCCCTTCCACCTAAAGCGCTGCTTGCTTTTTGCCAGGAGTGCATTGCAGTGCTATGAATCTATAATGTAATCCCCCCAACATGTGGAGACAGACATCATTCAAATGCTACAGTACATTACAATTTCCCACAATCAGATATGTTGGAAAATGCATGGAAATCCAACACCTTTTCCCCTTCTCTCCCATGTAACGTATGCATTAGTGGTGTGCGTATTTAAACCTATTTTAGTGCATAGCTATGGTTTTATTGGTTGTGGTTTAGTGCAGTGTGCTAGTGTAGAGTTTTATAGAGAAAGAGTGCGTGGGGGAGGAGAATTGTGGAAGTGAATTATGCCTTTTTTTTCAAAGGGGAGGGGTGGTTATATATGTATGTGTATTGGTGGGGGAAGGGTAAATCATAGGCAGAACTGTATGTATGTGTGGGCTGCAGTGTGGCGTATATGCTTAAGAGAATGAGGTTTAGGCAAACTGCGGACTAGAGTTAACTTGTTTTGTAACGTTTCGATATTTTGGCAAGTTGCTGTGCTGACAACAATATTTACAATTACTTTCAACTATCTAGCATGCTTGCTGGTGAGAATCCTGCACTAATTGCAAGTCAAAATATGCACCTCAGGCAGTCATTATGGTAGCAAATGCTTATACTGTTTATATTTATTAGTGTTGTTGATCATATTGGAGAAGAAGTATTTAGTAGGAGAAAGTTTCAACAGCAGAGACTAGCCTATAGCATTATAAAATCATAATAGATAGATAGATACATACATATATACTGAATAAAATGACGTGGGGGTCTGGGGTAATTTTTTTCTACAATACATACATACTGGTACATGCATACATACAGTACATTCATAGTTAGTTACTTAGATTGATAGATAGATACATACATACACATACTGGTGCAAACATACATACAGTACATACATAGTTACTTAGAGATGGATAGATTTATTGAAACATAGACATGCATACATACATACAGTACCTACATAGTTAGTCAGTTAGTTTGATTGACAGATAGATAGATAGATGCAAACATATTTTCACTGTGCGACCCCTACTGCAAACCTTCATAGATATAGGGTTAATTCCTTAGTGGAGCTCTACCGATGCTGCCAAATGTAAATTCAAAGACAATAATAACACATTTCACTGCAGGTTGTGTCTGTGTGCAAACTGCATACATTACTGTGATACATTTATGGTTGTGTGAACAGGTGCAGGTGAGAAAGAAAAGAAAGAGAGAGAGAGGGGGGGGGGGGGGGGTGGAGGGAGGGAAGGAGGGGGTGTGTGGGTGGAGGGAGCTGCTCTTTGTTTATCTGCATCTGTTTATGTCTTTTTTATTTATTTTTTTACACAAAATATAAATGTGTCCTGTCGTTAGAAACACACTGCGCTTTTCGCTGCGTTTCAACTGTTCAGGTTGTTTTTCTCAAAGACTGATGGCACTTGCCTGCTCTGTTTAATTTACTCTAATCAAAAGGTGACACGCAAAGGATTTTATTGAATTCACTTGGAAATAATACGTATTTCAGAATAAAGGTGGCAGATGCAAAATGGAGTTTTATTATCACTCATTGTGTGGAATTCATCAATGTCGCATTCATTGCTGTTCACTAATGGCAATGAAACTTTCTTATTCTAATAATATCCGACTATTGCAGTATATCATGAGTTCTATAGCAACACAAAAACCTATTCTAGATAAACGATGTGTACAAATGTGACGTTATTATAATTATATACACGCACAAACTATATGCAGCAATATCCAACAGGCTCCCAAGTACACCAGGGGGTGCTCATTTTACGCATATTTGAAGAGGTTTGAACATAAAACAGCATAAGGAAAATATGAAGAAAGTAACAAAACGCAACAAAAGTAAGTTCAGAGCATCAGCCACACAGCATAGTTTAATGTAAAGTGTATAAACCCCAGGATCCCCATAGAAAAATAACCCAAACATTTAACCAATCTTGGCATCTGTGCAACAGCAGCACAGATACGATAAGTATGTATTTCCGTAGTAAGTACAGGAGAACTACAGGTTGAGCTGAGAACATAATGAACAATAGAGTCATGCAGTTGTTGCTTATGGACTTGAATCAAATCTTGTAAAGTACTATTATTTTTTACTATGTTTCCAGAAGGCTTGGGATCAAACAAATCAAGCATTTTTTGTACAGACAAAAGAACAATACAGCAAACTTTTCAAAGGACGTCCAAAATGTTTGAGTTGTCAACAGCAGATATCAAACAAGTATGGCAAGGTAAGTGTATTTGTATAGCACAGTTCACACACAAGGCAAAAAAAAGCTTAATAATAGAAGAATATAAATTAAAATCATACAAGGCATCTTTAAAACCATCATTGCTACAGAAAAACACATTTGATTGCATTGAGCAACAAATAATGATATTACAGTTACTGAGAAAACACCAACTACAGTTACTGGTGTCTAACGTCTTCTTAAATTCATTAAAGTATTGAATGCGCCAAAAGTGACA
Organism: Knipowitschia caucasica; assembly: GCA_964034765.1. Classification (NCBI taxonomy): domain Eukaryota; kingdom Metazoa; phylum Chordata; class Actinopteri; order Gobiiformes; family Gobiidae; genus Knipowitschia; species Knipowitschia caucasica. The sequence goes on along the minus strand of OZ035836.1, from coordinate 21,165,119 downwards.
AACCCACAGACAGAATTCTGCTTCATAAAAATCCCTCTAATTTACACAGGAGCAGTGATACACAGTATCTACAGTCTCAAGAAAGTCATGCTGGTTAATATCAATTGTTCTTCACCAGTATCTTTCCTCAAACTTGAAGGCACAAATCATTAAACTATATGACGATGAAATAAACGTCACTATAATATGTGCTTGATGAAGTAGAGAAATATAAAAGAGAAATGTATAATACACTTTTAACACTAGTCCAACATATTCTTTTTAAGATTATAGAGATTATTATTAAGTATATGCAGAACAAAACATCACTAATTCCATAAGATTGCCAAATTAATTTTTCCTTTTCACTTTGGCTTTTATATGGTGTTCTCCCCATGACCTATAGTATATGAATTGGCTACTTTTCATCCTGTGAGGGTGAGTCAACACAAGCACATGCTACTGTGTTCTGAGCCTGCAAAAGAATAAAGTATTTCAAAGGGCCTTAAATCACAAATATGTAATCAGTAATGAGTAACTATTCACTCAGCCACCGTGCCGGCTGAGTGGCTGAGTGGATAGCACTCTCGCTTCTCAGCAAAAAGATCCTGGGTCGAATCCTGGTTGGACCAGGGCCTTTCTGAGTGGAGTTTGCATGTTCTCCCCGTGTCTGCGTAGGTTTCCTGCAGGTACTCCGGTTTCCCCTACCTCTAAAAACATGCACAATAGGTCTGGCATGCGCTTCCTGTACTGGAGTGAGAGACAAATGCCCAAAAATAAAAATTGTAAACCGCTTTGTGACTCTGGTCTGTGAAAGGCAGTATATAATAAAGATTACTCACTTGATATATGATGGATATTTATGTGTCAATGTTTGAATAGAAATAAACAGATACATTAATAATTAGTTCACATATATAATAACATAAGAACAGCCTGATTTGAGAAATGACTGATTCTATTTTTGCGACATGATCATTTCCCAAAATAAAGCTCACTTCCGGTCTGTGGACACGCACGAGGGGCTTTTATTGTGAAACCAGCGCGCTGTTTCCGGCTGCGCTTTGTGCCGGCGCCTTGAACATGGAGCTTCTCTTTGTATTGAGTTAAGTCCGCGAGGTTTGAGGCACAGCACCACGGAGAGAGCAAGAGCGCACTGCCGCCTGAACTACAGTCCCACCGCGGGACACCACATCCACCAGCCCCTGTCCCCAGCTCCTCACGGGACACGGACCACCAGGGACTCTCTATCCTGCTCTTTTCGCTCCTCGCTCCGGGATCAGTGAAGTGCGTTTTCCCGGGAAGTTTGATCCACTACTGCGTGAGCCGGTGCGCACACATAGGCAACTTAATTTAACCGCTTAAAATCTCTTCAAAACGCCATCAATGCGTGTCCAAACTTTATAAAGCATCACACTCGCAAACGGAGAAGAAGCAATCAGTCTGAGCGTTAGAGTTAGTGGATGTATCGCGGATCATGGATGTAAGCGTGTACCCGCCTCCCCCTCAGCCACTGTCCGCTACAGACCACAGCAGACTGGGACAGCTCTCCTACCAGGACCCAGCCTTTGGAAACAACAAGGTGGGACACATTCATTTGCGTATTATAAACCCCCAATATGTTTCATCTGTGCCTTATCAGCCTCTGTTGGTGTTTTCATCTGCGCGCGCGCCATGCCAATTAACTTGTAATTAATTGCGTTAATAGACTGCAGTTAATTAAGGAGTAAGTGAAAGAAGGTTTAACCTCATCTTGTCTTTTTTCACCAGATCCACCCATTTCACAAAGGCATGCAATTTATGTCCAGGCTTAGTGTCACAAGGGTATGATACCTTATAATTAAGGATTCAGCGCTCCTAATTGGAGGGTAATTACCGTAAATAGGAGCAATTTTAAACATAGCAGTCCATTCTGTAAAAATTATATGCTTTTCGTCATTATGCATTTGCGCCTTTTGGGAGTCTGCTAATTAGTGCGTCTCTAAGGTGTCTAGATAGTGTCTCCATAGAGTGAAAAGGCCAAGATCAGAGCCAGAGGTGTGTATTATGGTTGGACAAGGCAACCTGGGGCCATCACAGTGCCCCGTTTGATGCTGGCTGTGTGTGGACTAACTTACATGGGGCTATTGTCACAGTGGGGTGTTGGACTCAGTGGGACCTGCCTCCTGTGGCAGTGATGAATGGCTAAATTATGTCATTAGGCCTGGAACAGTGCGGTCAAGTTTATTAACGACTAGTGATATGGCTTTTCAATCATTGTGCATCAGATGATATTCAAGCATCAACGATTCTTTAGGATTACATGAAGCATTTTTACATTTCTTCATGTCTTTGGCAGTTGTATCGATTTGAGGTGGGAAATATACACCAAACATGTAATTTCATGAATGCAGTTTTCAATCAATGGGACCTGTATTAGTCCCACAGTGGGGATATTAAAGGTATTATCAGTTATATAGCTTAAATGACGGCAAGACACGAAATTAAAAATAACAATTCCTGCACCGGTCCATGCAGAACTTGAACCACATTGTAGCATGTTTAGTGCAATCATATGATGGATTGACACTTTATCCTCCAATATCAAATTACTTCAATACTATTCTATTGCAAAATATTGTCAATATCGCATATACTAATAACAGTCAAACATTTAATAGAATTGAGATGATGCAGTTCTTCCTGGCTATTACAGATTTGCAGGTTTTGAATCATAAAACAAAAAGTATAAATGAACAAAACTTTTACATTTCTATTTCGAAGATTTGCATTTTTCCTTTTCACTTTAGCTATTATAGATTTATAGTTGCATGTCTAGTGTTTTCCCTATGACCTATAGAATATGAATTGGCTACTTTTCATCCTGTCAGGGCGAGTCAACATGAGCGCATGTTACTGTGTACTGGGGCTGCAAGAAAAAAAAAGAAAAGAGTAATTGGAATGGTCGTAAATTACAAATACTGAGCATTTCTTTCTTCAGCAAAATATTCCATGTGACTTGCTCTCTGTGTTTGGACGTTCTCAAAGCAAAGTGAACCTCTGCAATGCATGGAATTCTTGTTTTAGTTTAACGGTTCATATTTCAGTCCTCTCTCAATTGTCAATGCTGGACAAAGAGCAAGTTAAACTGAATACTGCTGGTAATAAAGAAATCCATTTTAAAGATGTTTTTTTTCCAAATGGTCTTTTTCCGTTGCAAAATAAATGTGGAGTTAAAAAGACTGTAATTGGATTTGGCATTAGGTATTACATCAAATGTCAAAATAAGATACATTAAAACTAAATGAAGTGAAGTTAACTAATACACAGGGAAAGCTGTGCTGTTCTAACATTGACTCATAGTGTCTATATATTTGCAAAAAAAAGTCATAAAAATTTTAAATGGGTATTACTACTATATTACTATTTCATTTAATGGTTTGCACAATGTGAGTTGATGACCGAGCCTCATTTGGCTCAGTATTTCTTGAGGTGAAATGTACATTAGTGCCTTGATTGTGCTATAATAAATCCCTTTTAAACCCAATCCTTTCCTAGAGTTTGGACTTGGACTGAAATGACACTTTCTGTACAATTGAGTGGGAATTTAAGACGTTATGTTTGAGTTTGCCCACCAAAGACTGCCTGTGGTTAAGCAGAAAGTCTTAGTTCTTTTAATTAAGTTGACAAAGCTTGATATAGAGGCTTTTCACATGTGCACAATTATAAGAACTATTTCATGCGCTGCCTTGAGTCTCAAAACCACATTCAATTACTCACAGCTGCAGATATAATGGAACGGACTGTATATGTGTGAGCCATAAAAATGCACATTCTTAAAAAATACAAAAAGACGAAGCGGCTTGTGTCAGTATGGCTGATAATAACTATTGAACTGAGAGTGTATGCGTTTTAACCTCATTTTTGTAATGACTAGAAAGAGTGCAATAGTTGTGGGTTGCAAACACACATTGTCCTTCTATAGGCGAAAAACTAGAACGCAAAAAAGCCACCACAACGTTCACAAGAAGATATGTTATGAAATGACAGCATGACAGAAACCTGCGCACATCAGTGTCATGTAAAGTCTCACTGATCCACCAATGTAAATTAATTATAGTCGCACTTCTGGAGGTGACACCTGCATCACTCTGGGGAAATAGAACGTTAAAAGTGTTAGGGATGTTACATGTATTATGAATTATAAAACCAGAAAGAAGTGTGGAGGCAAGCTTGTTTCGAAAGTTGTTTTTATGCATCAAAAGCACAAACAATGACAAATAAGTTATGTTTGGGATTCATTGCTCGGGCTCAAACCACCTCATGCTGTTTAATTAGCCTGGTAGAATCCACAATGCTTCTATTGACCAGCAAGAATGATCTGAGTGAGATTGACATTTAAAACAACAATCCTCTAATTATTGTGGTGTAATAATATAATCATTAGCGGCACAAGTAGTAACTGTGTTCATCATCTTGATAGGATTGAAAAGTCATATATTTACACACATGCTTTTCAAAAAGTGTATGATCTGAATAAGTATTAAGTAAAGTTTATGTATACGGCACATTTCACAGACACAATAAGTCATAAATTGCTTCACATGTTCAAATATGACTAGATTATGACTGAAAAGACTGTAGAAGTGTATGGAAGGAAGAAAGAGGTCTATGGTCAGAGAGTGTTTGGGCCTAAGTTTTGTGTGTGTGTGTGTTGTTTGTGTTCTGTGAATGAGTTGGAGCCAAATAAGCTTTTGCTCCGTTCCAACCCCTTCACAAACTGTCTTGTTCACACTGTATTTCTGTATATTGTTTGTTTTATGTAATTTAAAACATTTATGAAAATTATAAAGTATGAAATACATTTATACTCCTGCTACTACAACACAGTTTAAAATACAACAAAAGCAAACATCTAGCAGGGCTTTTGTGTGGCAGAACTGCATGGCTTGAAAACATAATATTTCAGTAGAATGATGCTTGCTGTTGCTAAATCAGATTTGGAGAAACTCAATACAACTCATATGTGTGATCGATCCTGGCTTACATCAACCACAGCCGTATATAGAGCCGTGTTTATGACTTCTTCAAGTAAATATAATGGACTTTTTACGTGGTATTTGGTTTTTTTGTGTGAGTTTTTTTAACTTAAGATTAAAGGTTGAGAATGTGCAGTACAGTAATGTCAGCCAGTGTGTTTCATAAAGACGGAGATGTAGATGGCATGGTTGGGGGTAGGGATAGGAGAGAGAGGGAGAGAGTTGGGGGTAGGGATGTGGCTATGTATTGGTGCCGATGGGGGTGGGGCCATAAAGGTTTGCACTATTTTTCCCTGTGTCTTTTGATTCACGGCTCGCTGGAACTGATAGACAAGTATTACTGCTTGGAGTGATGGGATAGAAACAGAAACGAATTGAAAAGGAGTTTTTTTTTTTTTTACAAGTGAAAATAAATGAGAAAGAGGGGTGTGCCTTTACTTTACAGATGTGAGGAATGGACTGATGTATTTGAGAGTTTCTGAACCCATTCAAATAACACTGAACTATTCTAAGTTAAATGCATTATAACAGTATCTAAAATACTTTATTGTGTATTGTATTGTAAGCTGTATTCAAGCAGCAGCCATGTTTCAAAGGTATGCCGTTCTTTGATATATTCACACAAGGGATTTCAATTCCTAGCTACATGGAAATGTTGGCTATAAAGCACGTTTTTGGGGGAATTCCAATTTGAGTGGTTGCAATTAACAAATGGCAAAGTCTGGCAAACATAATTCCCATCTTATATGTCTTTCAATGCATCAAACAGTAGCCCTGTTTTAAAGTATATATATAATTCAGCCCAATTTTTGCCAGCTTCCTCAATGATGTTCATATTGTTAATGTTGTCATATTAGAATCTTGCAAAACTTCCCCAAAAGCTGTCAAATGATGCCAAATGATTACATCTTGCTGTTATTATTTCAGCTAGAAGACAATAGTAAAGATTATTCCAGCTCAGTAAAGAGACAGTATTGTAATTGCATTGTTGTATTATTTATAGATATCAAAATGGCATCAAATGTAGTCACCGGCGAATGAGACTCCACACATCATGCTAAAGTTATTTCCAGGCCTCTGATTCATATAATTGGTTTAACATTTGGACAGCAGGGCGACTCGAGTATGCAAACATATAGTGAAAGAAAATGTTTTAAAATGGACAGAAAGAGGAACAGAGATGGTGGGACAGCGGCGAGAGGGAGACAGGGTGTAATGTAAACACGATGATTGTGAAAGCTGGGTGAGGTATTTCTAAAGCAAATAGACTGATGGGAGACAGCGAAGGTTGGGAACGAAGGACACAGAAAAATGTGAAAAGATCATCCTTGTGAAAAGACATGGAGATGATTGGGTTCAGTAGCTCGTATTTCGATTGTGTGATATTGAATTGATGTTCATTTAATACGTGAAAAACATTTTGATGTGACATAATGTTGTATGTGTCATTGCATGCTCCTGTGTGAGTCATAGAGTCATTGACGTCGGCAAAATACATACAGGTGCAAAGCATGTCAAAGCATGATTGTTCTAAATTTGACTGTTTTTGTAAGTTAACTTGATTAATCATAAATTACACATTTGGAATACAAAGTGAAATGGACAAAAAGGAAGGCAAAATGCAGGACTGGAAAAGAAGTGTACTTTAATTAAATAAAACCAAGCCCAGGGTAACAATAAAACACAAAAATCAAAAAGCCAGGTACAAACGTGGGATAGACAATGGACGGGCAACATGGTATAAAAAGCACAAGGCATAAATACGCAGATGAATCACATTAGGGTGGTGCAAACAATCGGGACAGGAGAAGATGAGGTAACAACATAAATCAAAGTTCAAAAGAAAAGTCCACACAATGACAGTTTGGATGTTTGCAGTGGACCAGTTATTCAGATCTATTTGCGACCATTCAATTTGCAGTGTCTATCGGATTTTGACACATCTTTCTGCCCTGATGACTAATGACTCTGGGCACGCGATGGAAAGCCGTTTATATTCAAGAAAACAAGCCGAGAAATGACTGGTTCAATTTCATAAGCATCAACCATGTTACTAAAGATTAACCCAAAGAAGTCTACATTTGGGTTGAGGCTGTAAGAAAATCACATTGATAACTTGAATAGTTTTAGACCAAACACGGTGTTATAACAAGTATTATTTTATGTTCAGTTCATTCTATGTATAAAAACAAGTGAGTTTGACTCTCACTAGTGAATTGTGAATGTTTCTTGTATTTGATGTCCGACCACTAGGGGAGCACTGTGGCTGTGTTAGTAATGCTATAACAGCAGATATAAGCTTGTTTTTAATAGAATACTTTACAAGAAAAACAGTCAAGTTCAACTGGAATTTGAAATAAAAGATTTTATCCAGATGTTTGCGACTTGGATCTTTCTAATATGATACAGAATGTGGTCTAGGAAAAAGGAAAATAGAACATTATTGATAAGTGCCAGTTTGTGTTTCATTTATAAGTTCCCAGTGATATAGTTTTGCAAAATCAAAACGCACTCACGGTGAAAGAACAAGAAAGAGCAGCGTAATGTCATTCTGTGGATAATTCATCAGAAAGTTATGACATCTCCTAATGTAAAAATGCAATCAGAAATGACTTTTCTTGTGACACTAAACTAGACTAAACACACTAATTGAACGCTGTTATTCTCTGATCGTATATAGAGCTATATACAATCAGCACAAGTCATGTAGAGAGAAAGGAATGTGCACAGGAAGTCGGTAAATCTCATTGTTTGGATATATTTTTGCATGGACTAGAAACAGGAAATACTTGAGTGGTGTCAGTCTGTATCTGCAGCAATGTGTGTCTTTGTAAAGGGAGGGGGAAGCTGAGATCATCAAGTTTAAAAGAAATTATGACCAGGTGTGAATGTGTAATTTAGGACCATGTTTACAGAAAAGAGGCAGAACATTTTTACTGGTCTTTCCCTGTCAGATTTTAGTCTTTGGTTGATGAAGATTTGGTTTGAAAGGCACTGTGGCTGCTTTGTTTAAAAGTTTTATTCTAGGGTTGTGTGTAAAGTTGAAATAGTTAACTTACTTAGTAATCGTGTTTTGAATCATACCTGGACCAAAACTAGAGTCGTTTTGGAAGAGGTTTTATGACTCAGACAATGCTATTATTATAACAGAAAAACATATCGAAACTACACGTGAAACTCAGTACACTTATAATATCGTTTAAAAGTACTTTACTTCTGTTATTCATCTTACCATGTTGGGAATGTTCTCAGCACATTTGAATATTTTGGAAATGGACTTTTAGCCATAATCTTAAAAATTATAACACACTGCATATAATGAGTCAATATCATATACTGTAATGGTTTCACAAGTTGAGCATTTGAAGTCTTTTTCTAGATAAACAGTCAATGAAGGTACATCCAGTTCTCAGATGGCATTGCTTTAGCTTTGGTTTGGCCTAGTTTATAAAAAATTTAAAAAGAAATAGGCCAAGTAATAGATTATGAAAATAATTGTTAACAGCCATTCACCTGTCCCAACATTCATAAGGAAGTTGAGACATAAAAGACTGCTTTATCTACTATATTGTTTTTGCAAAAGACTGACTTAAATAGTTAGTATAGTTAGATTTGAAGCACAAACAAAGTCTCCATAACTTTTTCTTGTCTTGGCTTCTTCAATATGGCAAAAATGACTTATTGTTTAAGTCATAATCACTTTTGCACTGTGGAGATTACTTGCCTAAGATAAAGCTTAGAGCTGATTGGTCCGTACAGTTTTGACACCCCTCTCCTCAAAATCCAGTTTTGTAGGTAATCGCACAGATCCTGAACAAAAGGTAATTCATTGTATTTTCAATTACACCATTTTTGTAATTGAATATCGAGCCATAATTGACACCACCATAATAGATGTGATTAATTGCAGAGGCCTCATAGCGCCTACTGCTTAACAATTAAAAGGAGCCAATAGACAATTATGGGACAGCGAAATTAATGCAAGACATAAGAATTCTGAAATGTTCCTCAGAGCCTGCTTTATTGCTTCTCCTTTTTGCCTATGCGTTTCTCTGGTTCACCTGCTGCGTGCACACAAGCCCTTTGCATCACGATAACAGCGCTCTCCGTGAGTTGGCTGAATGAACTCATTGGCAGCTCTCCATAGCCTCCACCACGTAATCCACTCAACAACACTATAAAAAAAATAGTAATAATACGGAAACGCTTGTGGCAGCTTTGTCATCTGCCCTGAAACAGTTTGAGTCAGTCAGGATTACTGGGAAATATTAATGGATTTGTAAAACATGTCTAAGATGGCTTGTCATGTCTGCAGGCAGCGCGTTAATGCGGCCTGTTAATTGACATCACAGTGAAGACATGAAACAGGATTGAGCTGTGGAACAATTGTCTTGACAGCTTTCACCCTCAGGCCATTTTTACACATGGGAAAGAATAGTAAATTTATACAACTTGTTTATTCACCATGCTAAAATAAACAAGGCTTAGTTCGAATATCTAATTGTGTTAAATCGTCCTCTCAATGTCCATTCTCTACTGTCATTTTGAATGCTTTATCAGCTCAAAGGCTTCTTAGTCTATGCTATTGATCTATTTTTATTAGGAGCACTCTTTACTTCTATAGATTATACACACTCAAAGTTGTATTTCATCATTCAAAAATATTTAATAATCTAATCTTCTCCTAATATCCCAATTTCTATACGTCATATACTTGCTCTCATGCAAAAATACATACAAAAATACATGATCCATGAATATCATAAGTTTTAACTACACAATCTTGATAGAGCTAGACATATTAATCCATCATCTATAATCATGTAACATCACATCATTCCAAAGTTTAAACATTCCTATAGTTTTTTTTATTGTGGTGAGGAGCCATCTTTCCTGGTAACCATGGCAACTGTAAAGTCAGATTTCTAGTCTTCAATTTTAAGCTAATTTCGTTGTAATTCCTGGACCAATCCACATGACACAAAAACAGTCACAAAGCTCAACATCTTCTTTGTCAGTAAATATCAATATGGTTGAATTATTTTCTCGTAAAAGTGTCTTTAAGTTGTGGCAATATGCAAAAAGCATATATATGCAGGATGTTGGTCAGTAGAGAGGACTTTTTCAGACATTAGAATAATATGGCAGGTTTATGAATCTAAACTATCAAATAACAATCTGGGAAATTCCACACTTCTTTCAAAAATGCCTTCTTTCTCATATAGTTGTATTGGTACCTGCCCTCCCAGTGAAATTATTTCTACAACCCATTCTGCATCCCATTCTCACCGATGTAGATGACACCTGCATGATTTCTGCAAATAGAGAAATCTCACAAATATTCATTTTTCAGTCATTTTATTCATGTCTCCCAGTTCAAACATAGCCCATCTCGTCTTCAAATGTTTGCTATTGTTCCTGTTATTTTTTGCCAAAGTGTCGGCATCTCATCTAATTATCTATCAAACCACAACCAGTCAATCTGTCTGTCCGTCTGTCCAGTTTGGCATCCTCATCCTGGGACAGACCCCTTTGCCAAGTACCCCTCTTCCACTCCGCCTCCTAAAAATATCCCCTCCTCAACTATTTCCACGTCTTGAAGATGATTGGGCGACTTGTAGCACTCATAGCCTGCGTCTGGAAGTCGTTCGCTGGGTTGAATGGTGCGGTCGGACGGACGAGGGACCCCCATTTGGTGGAGAGGTGCCAATTGGAACAGATGGTGGTGATAGAGCACTGCCAGAAGAGACTAATTATCAGGATTTGCTTTCCAAAACAAACATATTGCAATCAAAATCGCACACGGCAATCATCGCTGTATTGTTTGCCGCCGCATATTAGCGACAATGGCTTGGATCAATTAAGTAGTGGAGGACGAGTTTGGACTGGTTCCTAAGCAGCACACTTTTGATTTTCCTTGTTTCTTTTGCACGTTTTATTCATTTGTAAGTATTCTTGTCGTGCTAATTGCAGCGGGGACGTTGAAATTGTTAACTGTTGTTCATTTTGACCCCAAACTTTCACGTAAGAAGTTTATTTGAAAGCTATGTCTGTTTTATATGACTCTGGCATTGCATTTGCCAATTACAGTTAGGGAGGGAGTCAACCAAAGAAATTCTTGGTCGACGATACAGTACAGATATGTATGTGTTTGAGATTTTGTATTTTCATAAATAATTTTCAGATAAAGATAATTTTTCTCATTTTTTCCCTGATTTCTTCTGAAAATTCCCTGAATTATTTAGAGATTAATAAAGAAACAATTGAATGAAGGGTTTTATCTGGATAAATTCAAATGTTCATATTTTAATTCTCTATAATTTAATTAAAATAATCAGTGAACTAACATGAATTGTTCACGGAGATTGACAGTCATAAGTAATCAACCTAGGTCTTTGTAAAATTGTGATTGTGAATCTAAAAGTCTTTGAATATTGCGGCTAATGGTGCGCCATATTTATTGCTAACATAAAATACAACTCGAATGTCAAAATGAATAACAATGAATGCAGCTACTTAACTATGGGCTTTTACCATAATGCCACATTCATTAATTATGAGCTCTTTAGAGAAACCAATAAAAGTGATACATGTGTGTCTTTAGAAGAGGAGTGAGGCTGTTAAGAACCCGAGGAGGACAGCACTTCATAAAACCTGTCAGAGCAGAAGCAGTTTGCCCATATATCTCAAACCTCCAGTGAAAACTCAGAGCAACAACTGCAAAAGTTTGGGCAAAAAACACTCTGCATTAACTAATATTTCTGTAATCAACATTTGCATGTTTTCAAATCATGTTTCAGTCCATAGTGCGTTTCTCCAACACAAATTTGTAAAAAGACGGTAAAGATTTATGTAAATATAATTTCCATTTGCAGATGAAAACCACATTGATATCTTCATATTAAAATATTCTCGGTGTGCACAATAGACAACAAAACATTAAAGACATAGAAAAATAGAATTGACACTTTGACACAAAGAAAAATAATTGACTTAGGTAAAGAAGATTTAAAAATAAGCAATATTAAGAGCCAGATCAGTCAATTAAAGTGCCCTGTTCACTCCAATATATTGTTACACACAGATCAGCTGCTCACTTGGTCCTACTCTACTTGGCTCTGCTCGACCCTGATTGGGAGGGTTTCCACTGGCCCTGTTTAACCAGCGCCAGGTACTTTTGTAGTACCTGCTGGGCTCTAGTTCTATCCAGGCCGAGCTGGTACTAAAGTGCTTTAACTGACAGTGATTGGCCAGAGCGCTGCTGAAAGCCATTGTCACCATCACATTTCCACAGATACTGGTTTATTGTCGGTACGTTGCTTGGATACGGTACCATATACTAAAATGGTATGGGAAAGTCCTCACTCACTTTTAATATTTTGTGCAATGTATGGGTTCTGGATATTTTTAAACTTGGATCATTCAGACCACAATAATTGAGACGTACTATTCCATCTTTAGTGTTTTTCATGTAGCCATTTCAGAGAGATCGATTTAAATACAGTTTTAGTGACATTTAGTAAACAAATAAACAGACCTTTAATTTCATTGTCCTTTATTAAACCTGGAAAGTCCCTTTATAAGAATCTCTGAAGCTCAGGGGAATTCTGGACCCAGAAAGAAGGGAACTATTGTGCATGGGGCATTCTTGCTGCGAAGCAAGAGTGCTAACCACTATGCCGTCCAAATAGCAGTAGAATTGAAATTTGAGAAAAAAAAATAGGATTTTTATTATTTTGATGAAATGAGCAAGTTTTCAATCCCACAGTTCTTAAAGCTGAGTTAGATTAGTATACTTTCCTTTTCCATTAGCAGAAAATCAGACACAATGCACTCAAATTAAGAGAAATACTCCCTTATTTGTCCTCTCGTTTGTCTGTTTTGTAAGTGTTCTTATTTTAGCTATTCCTAAAATTCTAACTCTGCAGCTGCATCTCTTTGACAAGCGATGTTGACAGAGCTCTAATCTATCACCTGCTCTGGGCTTTCTCTGCATGTGTAAAATAAGACCAGGCCATGCAAATCTCCCACTGTATTCAAATGTGCTGCGTTCGGCATTACTCAGGGTTTCAAACTGGAAAAGTACTCGACGGACGCCGGAGAGACAGTTGCACCAATAAAACCCGGGTTTACATAGTTCCCATGGTGACGGAGATAAGGCGCAGGTAAACAATCAGCGAGCGGCACTGGGAAAATCTGCAAACATGTCCGTGCTCACTCAGCAGCAACATTTCAATATATGTCCATCAGTGCGCTACGCTGAGCAGGGAAAAATAGCACTCAAAGTATTGTGCGTTTGAATTAAAACTGGGGGACCTACATTCTAAACCACAATAAAGAAAATGTGTAGTATAATCCATCTAACTATCTAGTTTTTACATCCCTGTTTTTTTGGCCTCTGTCACATCGTTAGATCAGATTTTTTTTTCAGAAAAGTGAAAAACCGAGCACCACCTTCACTCCAGCCAATGAGCTCTCAGCTGATAACGTTAAGAAGATAACGTGTTTTCTAATAGGATGAAAACAGCATGGTGTGGTCTGATTCGTTCACAACATTTTTTAAAGATCCTCTCCGTCGGGTTTAACATGTGTTATTCCTGAAACAAAAGTTTGAGAAAAGTCGTCAAAAAGTCACCTCTAAAGTTCAAACCATTGGTATTGTTGTGTGTGGGAGTCATGTGAAGATGCATTAGTTATGATTGAACTTCTGACTTCTCCAATTCAAAACGCCCTATGAACAAATAAATGATATTGTGATTTGTGGATGAGGTTGTCAGAGTGTTTCTTCAGTGGTATAGGGAAACGTCAAAACAAAACATTCAATAACCTTTTTATTGACTGATTAACATGAATAAATATCACATGCACTTTTAATATTGTAATGTAATTAATGTATATAGTAGCAATTTAGCTGCGACAGTGGCTCAGTTGGTAGAGCATTGGCCTTTGAGCCTGAAGGTCGTGGGCTCGAGCCCACCATAAGACCTACTTCACGACTCCAGTGATGTCTGCTGTCGGTGTGTCCTTGGGTAAGACACTTAACCCCACTTTGCCTGGAGCTCCCACTGAAAGATCTCAACTCCTGTGGACTCACCACCTGCAGGAGGATCAGTGAGGGGCTGGTGCTAAGTGTACTGGGTGCAGCTCTGACAGCCACCCAGTACATGGATTAAGGTGAAGAAAATGGATGGATGGATGGAGTAGCATTATAGTAGCTTTGTACAGTCTCATATATACCCGATACATTCTGGTTAGATGCTGAACTGCTTTTTGTTGCATTGTTCTGACACTTTAATGACAATAAAGTTGAATCATATCTAATCTAATCTAGTCAAATAAGAGGTGAAATGAGGTATTATTGCACAGACAAAAGGAAAATGAAAAGTGACCATCAGTAGCCGACAACAATACACAGACAATCATAAATAGTCAAATCCAATCTAAAACATGTAACCCTGGCATAAACCCTCTATTATTATTATGTATTCAATTCAATGCATCAATTTTGATAATTAAACAGCTCTATTCAAAAGGCTTTCAAAACAACATATCAATTCATCAAACGAATAATGGTGAGTTGCATTTTAATACTTATTCAGTCACAGCTGTAGCCTTTTGTATTGGGCTCATTATGACGCCTGCACCGTCATAATCCTGGTTAAAAGTTCTCCAAATCTGGCTCATGATATATGTTTAAATAATTTGAATATGTTTGATGGTAAGATGCCAAGGCTTCGATGAAATCAAAACAGCAATTTTTGTGGTCGCAATTAGCAAATCGCAAACACTGTGATTATTCAAAGTTCTTTGCAAACAAAAAATGGACTAAGATAAAGAAAACATCTCTTAAATTTGGGAAAATGTCTCTTGATTTGAGTTCATTTTGAAGAATGAAACAAGCTTGTATCTTTGTTGTTGTGCAGAAGCATTCTTTTCTCCTTCCAAATTAGACATCATCTTTTTCATAATTTATTCAAAACTGTCAAAATGTGTTGCACTACTCTGGTCTGTTTATAAGAATGTTGTGGGGAAAAAAAAAATAGACCTAGATCAAGCTCAAGCTAAAACATGTGTGTGAAATTTGTTTATATGCTTTTTCAACTAGAAAAGGTTTTTTATTTTGTTATTTTATTGTACAAAATTTGACTTTTTAAACAAAATCACAGTTAATTTTGGTCCGAAATATTGCACTTTAATTATTAACCAAAATCATGCAGCCTTATGAGACACACAATCACCATACGCCCACCTCCACTCCACCCAACATAAAGACATTTATTAACCTAATGACAAATGAGTTTGACAATTATGTGTGTATTTCATAAAGGCTTTGCTCATTCCCTTTGCTCACCCCTACAAAAGAAGAATTCCAAAGCTGTTATTCCTCTACAGCCAGTGGTCACCAAACTCATTTCCCTTCATGGCTGTAGGGTTACACCATGTCCAATTCTATAATGCAACCATAGTGAAACGCTTCAACCTATTTTTCAGAATAAATTACTTTTCCAACAAATCTCTACCACTCTGCTCAAATCGATGCACACTGACTGAGGACGCACTTGTGTAGCTGCTGGCAGATGTTTTCCCTAATAGCTTTTCTCCACGTGAACCCTTACTATATTACGCAGTATTCCTCGTATTTATTTCCACAACATGCCGTTCCTCTTCTTCTTTTTTCTACTTTACCTTGATACACTGTATTTCTGCTGTTCTTTGTCCTTGTCTGTCATCCTAATAGACTCTCCCCAGTTCTCTCTCCCCCTTCACCAACCCTGACCCACTTAGCTGGGTGCTTGTTATTCAAACGTTAGCTTTGCACACATACGCACACACATATATGAGATGAGAGAGAGGGGGAGAGAGAGGGAGAGGAAGGGAGAGAGGGTAATTTGGTTTGACTACGGAGCTTGCAATCCTTTTATTTCTCTCACTGTAAGCCTTTCTGATTCAAAAGCACTGAAATGATGGGAAAGTTCAGGTTTTTGATTTTTTTTTTTTTTTTACTTAGAAATAACTCAACAGAGAAGCAGCACCTCTACTGTGTTTCAGATCAGAAAGAAGGCAAAGTGCTGTGACCGGGATTATTTCTCAAATAGAAAATGCATTTGCACTTGGTAGATAAGGAACAGAAAGAACTGTATCCGGCTTTGGTTTGCTAAAAATAAAGCGTCAACATTTTATTATGTTATTAGTCAATGTGTCCTTATATTATAATGTTGCTTTTGATTTGGTTGAACATTGAAAGTTCCCAAACACATACAGGTTAAACTTGGAAAAGTACATTTACTCCTGTCATTCAATATAAAAGAAAAAAAATCTGAAAAAACTAAACTAAAAAACACTTGAAATAAAACATAATACTGTATAAAATGTCATACAATCAATATATATCTAAATATAATTTTTAGCACACATCTAATGGTTCATCTGTTTTTTTTAATTTTATATGAAATGTCTTGTGACACTGGATTATTATTAACAAAAGCTGATATCAGTGAAAGATTGCACTGTTTCATTGCTCTTTCCATGACAACAATTAAAACAAAGTGAGATTGTTTGTGGTCGTGGGCACCTGTCACCTTCGATGGATTAGTATTTTGAATCAGAATGAGTCTTCAGTTTCTCTTTAAATAATTTCATTCATCATCATTACACTTAATGTTAAAATGCAAATGAGCCCCGCGGCTGTAATTTGTCACTCCAGGAGCCCAACTTATGGATATTATATTATTATTACCTCTCAAGCATGACATTCATCTTAATAACAACAATTATGTACATTTTATAACCCTATTAGATTTGAACAAAGTCATTTTTTCTAACATGCTAATTTTGATGTTGACTATTGGAAAAGTTGCTTAGAAACGTGTCAATATCAGTTTCCTACAGACTCTATAATCAATAATACATTACATCAATATTTGTCACTTTATCAGTAACAGCTATCAATATTGATAAGCTTTATGGTCAGTACTATAATCTCTTATCTCAATAGTTGTAAGAGCAGGTGGGGAGTGGGGCCTATTTATTGACAATTTTAGAAGAAATCAAATGAACATATAATCAATGTTTTCCCTTACTTCTATTATTAGTATTTCATTATTATTTCATTACAAATATATTCATGTTTATTTGCACTAGAGTAAAGCTCCCCCACATTGACCAGTCAACCCAAACTAACCACAACACAACAACAGATACATTCAAGTATACATTATTTTATACTTAAAAAACTGAAGTATAAACTTGCAAGTACAATGCGGTTTACAAGCCATTAAGAGAAATACTGCCTTTATTATCTTTTTTTCTGAGAGATTCTTGTTTTTTCTACATATTTTTTAAAGCTCAAAACACAGGGATTTAGTGTTTGTCAAATTTAAAATAATGTAATATGAGTGCAGTCTTTGTGGCCACTCCAATTGCATTTTTGTTTTGTTTACTTCTGCCCTAATAATAAATAAACTGAACTAAACTAACTGAAACTAAATTTTAATTCAACCCTGATTAATTGTCCACCCTTCGCCCTTTATGCGCACCCTACATAAACGTCATTACATCACATCAATGTAGTTTTGATAATATTTTCTCTGTATTGCGGGAGCTTTGTATTTTCCAGTGGCTCTAAACTCACAAATTCAATCCGGTTTGCAAGCAATTAAGAAAAATACTGTCTGTTTTAGCCTGTTTTTAACATTCTGAGAGATTCTTCTATTTCTACACCTGTTTTAAAACTCAAAACACAAGACCATACAGTGTTTGTAAAATTTTGAATAATGTAATCTAAATGAGTGCAGTCTATGCAGCCACTAAAATTGCAATTTAGATTCAATCCGGATTCATCGTCCACCCTTCGCCCTTTATGCGCGCCCTACATAAACGTCATTACATTCTTCCAGTCAGTTCAAAGTGATGAGTCGAAATGCTCGTCTGTCTGTTCACATGTAGCGGATACGGTCAGTGGTCATGCTCTCCTCTTTGTCTGTGATCAAAAGCCTCTCAGAAATCTAACACTTGGCTGAGAGCATTTCTGTTACTGCTCCTATTGTCGTCTGTGTTGTGAGGCTTTGTTGCACTGAAAGTTACTGCTGCCAGCGCACGCCGCATCAGTGTTTTGGCCTCGTGTTGACTCTGAAATCCTACACTGCATTTGCATAGGACTCAACAGCTGGGGTATGGCCAGCCCTGCACCTGTCCCTGTGCACCTGCCTGCATCACACCTGTTCAAACGATATGTGTTTTTGATGGTAGTTATGGATGAACCAAGGCTTAGGTAAATATCACTCATTTATGACTTTAGGCTGGCGTTATTTGTATCTCTTTATTAATGGATACGTTTCAGCAATAAAACTTTATATTGATGGCTATTATGGATATTATGTTTTTACTTGTTTGAGGATTTTAGTAGTAGTAGTTGTAGTAGTAGTTATTATTTGAATTATTATTTTGAATTATGATTTATTCATTGCACACAAAAAAAGAGAAAAAATAATAATAACCAGAATGTGTCCTTTCAGGTTTTCAAAAACACTTTGAGTTGCCCTGGGTGTTATTGTGCTAAACAAATAAACTTGCCTCGCCTGTGATTAGGGCTGGGTCTGTTCCAGAGCTTGCCAATATGATACGTATCAAGATACAGGGGACTTTTTCGATATGATAAGATAAGATTGTTTATACCTATATTCTTCCCTCAATGTCATAGTTGCGCACATTACAGCAGAAAAGAAAGAAAAATGTATATAAATATATTTAAATATATACACTTCATATATATTAATGTAATTTAAAAACTATATTATATATTTCTGTTTTTATACCCTTTTTTAAAGACAAAAAACCCCCATCACAATCAATATGTATCTAATTTAAAAAGTCGTAACTCTAACCATTTAGCGCACCCCTACTATTTTCTTACACATTTCAAAAACCCAAAAATATCTTATCAATCAGTTTATTCAATATTTGAGTAGTAAACAATACACTTACATGTTTAAAAGGTAGAATGGAAAGACAAGTAGACAGTGACTGGGCTCTTGTTCGTGCCCAGAGTCAGAACTAAACATGGGGAGGCTGCATTTCAGATTCATGCTGCTAAAATCTGGAACAATCTTCCTGAGAATGTGAGACAGGCTTCTTCTCTGACAATGTTTAAAACCAAGGTTAAAAACAGTTCTGTTTAGCTGTGCATACAACTGAGGGATTTCACACTTTTATCTTTCTTTTTAATGTACTGTGATTATTTATGATGTGACTCTTGTTTTGTTCAGCACTTTGAGTTGCCTTGTGTATGAATTGTGCTGTACAAATAAACTTGCCTCGCTTCTATCAATCACAAAAATATTGGGCGTACAGATAATTACGAGAAGATGATCTTACACTGTGTTTTCTGAACTTAAACAGATTTAAGTTGTATTAAGGAAAGATACAGCATCAAGTAAACAACAGGTCGGCATCAAAGAACATGTGTTATTTTCTATTATAGTTTCTACAGAACAATAATTATACATCCCGAACTAAGTAATTCTGCAACATCAAAGCTAAAGTTAAAGCTGTCCTTGAAGTGAAATTATAAATGTTTACTTCTGCCTCTCTCATTTATGCTATAGTTTATTACTCTTTGATGTCCCCACTGCACTCAGGTTGCCTCCATAAAAACCTGCCGTTACAATTTAAACAAAGAGATTGGATCACTTTGTTGACTTGGCTTCATTATTTGTGTTTTTCTGTCTTCTGTCTGTTCAGCTGGACGCAGACGCCTTGTTTCTGGGAATGACAGAGACCGGTCTGGACTTTGGATCAGCCAATCAGGTGAGACCAGCGTATGAGGTAAACTAGAACAACAATAAAAATGTGAGGATGTTATTGTTGTACATTTCCGAACATACAACAACGTCTAGTATTTTAAGAAAACAAATCAAAATGTGGTTTATAGAATTACAATCCATAAGCACTGGAGAAATGGTTGACCTATACGAGAACAATTGTTTACAACTAGCAAAACCAGTCCATCCAAAACGTCCAATGAAACAAAATTTACTATACAAAATATTATAATTAAAAAAGGTAAAAATGTTAAAGGTAAGAAAAGTTACTATACAATTACAACACATTATCACAATTTTAAGCAGGACTAGTTACGTGCGTCCTATTAGAAGAATATCTTAAGTCTTTGGCTGTGTTTCTTTGTTCCATTTCAAATAATCTGAAATAGAGGTAGGATGACAATCTGAGTTAAAGTAATATTACAATATCAAAATGTGACAATATTAACTTCAGACAGTTCGAAAGCACTTCTGACTGCTCTTTCAGTTCATCATTTTATGTGAAGAAAAGCAGTTTTTCTGGTTACTTAATAATAATAATCGGCCTGTCTGTCCATGTGCCTTAATAGCTCTAAGAATTGGTCTGTTTTTGCTAATTATCTGAAAAATAGAGGACATAACAAATGAGGAAAAATTACTTTGTATTGCTGAGAAACCTTTTGCAGAAATCTTACAATACAAGAACAGATAAGATATCCTTTAGTTGTCCCACAGTGGGGAAATGTCATTGTTGCAGCGCACTTACAGGACAGCAGTAGGAGCACACAGGGAGCACACAAATTATTCAATCTAAGTCGCTGAATGTAAATTGTAAATGAGTGATTTGCTTGAAAATTCCATGTAATGACATTTGATCATTAATGTTTGATGTGCATTCAACTCAAAATAAATAAACACCAAATCAACTCAGCTGCTATGTTTCTTAGCTAGCTGTAAATAATCAATATACGGTCATACCATGGTATTTTAGTCAGACTAATAACACCATGGATGTTATATACAGTACGTCCCATTCCTTGTGTGATCTGTGGCTTGGATTACAGTCAGAAAACCTAAAATAATCTAATTTAATTATTTGGTTTAGAAGCAATTTTTAATAATTGTACTTTTATATGCTGTTGAAATGGTGTAAAATGCATATTGGCTTGTTAGTTATATAACAGGCTTTAAGCATATGTCTAAATATATTGATTAGCTGTTTTATTATGAGTCCTCGCACACAGCTCTCTCTATTGCATCGTTATCCTGCACAGCCTATATCCCTCCTATGAGATTATTTTCCATGTCTTTGAACTCACCTTTTGCTATTTCTGTCTTCAGTTATTTCCAGATGCATCAAGCAAACTTTTCTTCCCATCCAGTTTCACAAATCAATATCACTTACTGCCAACCTCGGGCACATAAAGCATTACAATGATTTTCTATCTGTTTTCTTGGACAAACTGCAGGAGTGAAGACGGCAAGAGATTTACCTTTCCATGAGAGAAAATAGGGCTTTAAAAGAGGCACCCAGAGGTGTTTTATTGAAGGAACTGTTGAAGAATTTCTTCATTTACACATGGCATAGGAAATAATTGTGTTTTTATCACCAGACTTTGTTTTCATATTTTAGAGGTGATGGAAAAAGGAGAATGAAAAAATTTAATAGCAATGCATTGTGGTATATTTGTGGCTTTGTTTTGGGCTGCTGTGCTGTTCCGAGGTTACACATTACACTTATTAGTTATTTGTTTTGAAACATGAACCCAAAAAGGCGTTTTACGTTGACCTGTCACCACAAATATAAAAATGTGATCGAGACCTCGCCTTGTCACCCACGACTGATCGGAGAAACTAGTGATATTCTGGTAGTGTGGATGGAAATACTTTAAAACAATAAAGTACAGTAGCTAAATAAGACCATAATTATTGTAAGCACATATTTTAAAATCACAGAAAAATTATGTTTTGTATTGAATTGTTAATGTTTTATAGTGTTGCCGTGTATTAAGTTATACTATTTTATACTCAAAGGGAAATTTGTCCTCTGCATTTGACCCATCTTAACACAACTAGGGCCTATTTGAATATACTGTGCTCATTTTATGATGATTTTGTTTTTTATCAATTACCATTTCTGTGATTGGGTTTCCGGCTGCTCTTGACCGGTTTAGTGACATCAGTTAGTTTACACGTATCTGAACCTAAAGTATAGTCTCCTGTAAATGTGAAAATGTGCTCGTGGCCAAAAACAACACAAAAACCCTCCAGAATCCTAATGAAAATACATTAACTTCTTGAAACAATGTTGATTTATTAAAAATATGGTGATTGCACATTCATATTGTGAGACGACAAGTTATTTATAGAACGGCAGTGATCTCCGGTGTTTAGAGTTGTTGTTAGTCGGATAATGCTGTTGCATTTATACAGGCCGTATTATTAAGAAACACTGTGGATACATTATTCATATGGTACAATATAGAGAATACTCTTCCATATAGGGATCCGTGATTTGATGTTTTATTCATTGCGTCGTGTCATAAGGAGAAGGGAGTGGTGTGTGGAAACTGAATTTATGGCTTTATTATTGAAGAACCATTGCTTCCATAAAGTCACAGAGGTTGTTGTGATGAATGTGGCCAATCCTTCTCAGTGTGACCCTCGTCCATGTAGCTTTTTTATATGTAAATGGGACAGTGGCTTCAGCAGAACGCAACAATGTAAAGGGAATACAAAAGCATTATAATTAAATCCAGTATAAGGTGAGCATTTGATATATACACAATTAGACACGCTGCTACTTTGTGGAGCTTCTATTTGTTTTATCGTGTTGGGTAAAGATATCATATTTACCATAGAGCAAGGACATTAAAATCCTTTCACAGTATACGTTTGAATAAATTGTGTTTCTGAATAATCTTTATCAACACAGAAATATTAAGCAAATGAAGTGTAACTTGTTCCCACTCATTTCATAGCTTCTTGTAATGTGAATTGATCCTTCTTGTATTTAATAGGTAATGTTCATGTGACATCACAACATTCCAACTAGCCTATAGTTTAACATTGTGGTGGAGGGCAGCTGAGACATCTTTCAATAGTTTAGCGACAATTTCTCTATAATCCCTGGGCCAATCCACATGGAACTGACACAAAGTTCCACATGTTGTTTGTCATTTGTGAACAAAAACACATGCATGATGTTGTCCAGTGATGCCAGACTTTTTAGAAATGAGAATTATATGATCTTGAATTTTATGTTGTTGTTACTTTTCAAGATTTCTTTCCAAAATTGCTTTCCAACATTCTTTCCCATAGAGTTGTCTTTAAGCTGTAATAATGATAATAATAATAATAATAATAATAATAATAATAATATTTTTTTATTTAACACTTTTCAAGGAAACCTCAAACAACAGGTGCATTAAATCAGAAAACAACAAGTGATGACAGATGCACAAAAACAAAAAAATACCATAAAAACAAACACAGAGGCTGCACAGACCTTAATAGAATCTTACAAGTGTTTTAATGTATACAACAAACAAGCATCTCATCACTTGTTTGTCGTCTTTGAGATCATTCTGTTCAGTTATAAGTGCAAGTGGCAAGTGCTGATTCTATTCTATGATGCAAACCTACAGACCATAACCGTGGACCACGTCATCAAATTACCCACATGATCAAATGGATGCCAGCTGTTTTTATTGTCTTCGCTCATATCATAAGAAAGTACACAGCTCCTTTCTATTTACCAGAAAAATAGTCAAATTAAATGCTAATCTTTCTCCCTATCGGCCTGTATGTATGATTAGTTCTGCGTGTTTGTCTTCCTCTTGCAGCTCTCGATGTAACCTTTTCTTATCAGGGTTTAGTTGCGTAGGAACCAAGAAGCAATTTATTTACCACCCCCCTTCCCCCAATACGCACACACATGCCCCCTCATTCTCTCCTCCACCCTTTCTCTGTAAATAAAAGTTGCCCCTCAATGTTAGAACCAGAATGTATTATTTAAGACTGTCAATAATTGATGTTTTATTATGGAAAGATCGTATCAATCAAGTTTATGTTCTCAAGGATAAACGGGAGGATGCAGTCAACACAAATAAACCAGCTCTATGTGAACTACAACACTGATGACTGATTTGCAAATAAAAGAACCAGTAGATAAATGAATAAAAGAGAATAGAAACGTTGCCAACAATGTGACTAATAACAATGAAAACCTCAAAAAAAAAATAATCAGGTGCTGCTTGTTACCAAAACCATTAATAATAATCTGGACTAAACTAATGTTAAATAGAAAGGACAAAACGGGAACTAAATGCACATATTATGCATAATCACTGTGGTATCAAATATTGCTATTGAGTATTTTTCTTTGTATGGAAATAAAGTTTGAAATTTTATATCGTTGCTCGATGTTGCTATTATATATTTCCGCTCCGACATAACTCAACAAACTAGTGAAACGAGCTGAAATACATATTATTTACCATGTCTTTCTGTGTCTGTCAAGTCCATTTATCCGTGTCTCAGTGGGCAAAGAAAAGCCTCCACTATTAGGGACAAAGCGCAGACGTAACCTTTTGTGTGACCCTCACCCGAACCCTGAACTGACCGCTGTTTTGTCTCTCGTCCACAGTTCCGTGTGCCACAGCCCCCCATGAGCAAAGGCCCGCCCCCCAACAGCGGCCCCCACAACTGGAGGAGGGAGGGAAATATGGCCGACTCCCACAGACTGCCCTGGGTGAGATTTTTTATCAATCATTACCTTGATTCTTTTTCATAAAAAACAAAACAAAAACTGAAACAAAATATCCATCCATCCATCCATTTTCTTCCCCTTAATCCATTTCTGGGTCGGGGGGGTGGCAGTCAGAGCTGCACCCAGTACACATAGCACCTGCCCCTCACTGATCCTCCTGCAGGTGGTGAGTCCACAGAAGCTGAGATCTTTCAGTTGGGGCTTTGGGCAAAGTAGGGTTAAGTGTCTTGCCCAAGGACACAACGACAGTAGTCAGCAGTGGGAGTCGTGAAGTAGGTCTTACGGTGGGCTCGAACCCACGACCTTCAGGCCCAAAGGCCAATGCTCTACCAACTGAGCTACTGTCGCCCAGAAACAAAATATTAAATATTTTGATTATTTTTTTTTTTTGAAACAAAATATCAAAAATACTAATATTGGGTGATTTATGACTTTGAAATAGTCAATCCCTTTTATGCAGATACAATGTGCGCCATAGAGCATATACACATTTGGTGAAGTGCTGGTCCTTCATAAAAAAAAAAAAAAATATTATATATATATATATATAAAAATATATAAAATATATATATATGCGTATATTAAAACAATAATAAAAAAAAAAAAAATATATATATATATATATATATATATATCAATAGTAATTTCTTTTTTAGAGCTTTGAAAAATATCAATATATTTTTTTATTTGTTTTGCGGGTAAAGGAAAAAAACAAAATAAGAAGAAAGCTGAGTTGCATTGTTTCCATTGTACACAAGCACATTTCTCACAGTATTCAGAAAAAAAAAACATATATTTGGACTGGGACAAATCTGTTGCCTTTTTATTGTATAATTACCACATCCTTCACTGTGGATTCTATTTGTTTATTTCAGTGATGCAAAAGGAATCAGCTCTTTTGATATTCCCAAAAAGTATTGTTCAGTCAAAGGGATGTATCCCGTATCAAGCAATTTTATGAAGCATACCCATGACCAGTTCTATTTTATTCTATCATATATATATATATTTTCAGATCACGTTTGAACTGCGAATGTCCCATTGAGATCCAGGGGCCCCAGGGGAATTTCTACCGCGAACCACTGTGCCGCAATATTTTCAAAACTACTTCTGTACAATTACACTTTTGTTATTCTTTGCTGAGCGTATGCGTATATTTCCACTATTATAAATCCACGACCAAACACAAATGACCATTAAACTGTACATTTAGACGAAGAAGATGAAACGTGACTTTGAAGTATCAGCCTTAATGCAAAATGACAAAACGTCCAAAAAATGGGTCGGATTCCAAAAGTAGGTCAGTCCTGCATATACATAGAAGGACCCTGCAACTCTGCCGGGGTATCAGCCACACTGAATAACTGTTATGAAGCAAGTAGACAGGCACACATTTAATACGACACTTTATCAGAACAAATCGAGAAAGTAAAGCACATTGTAAGCCACTATGTTGAGCTGACACGCCATTGTTTTCTTTACTCTCAAAATCATGTTAGAAATATTACCATAGACATGCACATCTGCGGGCCTGTAAACATACATTTGCTCGACATTATTAAGTATAAATGTTTGAATAAAATAGAGAACATTTCCAGATCAGTAACTGCCGCCTCAGTGTTCCGAGTGGGCGAAACGTGGGCGTAATTATCGGTGGAAAGTCCTGTCGCGTTTGAACATTTCTGCAATCCTGCAAACTTTCAACTTCTGCGTTACAATCATTTGAAAATTGATTGCCATTGTCATTTCCAAATTACCATTTTAATCTCTGCTCAAAAAGTCTTTAGAATGACGGCTTATGGTGCAGGATAATCAAGTTTTATGATCGCAAATGGAGACAGAGCATCCTGACAAATAAAGCTGCTAAACCACGTCATAGTGGTTTCTATGTATCTAGACACTCGGTAAATATAATTGGAAGTGTAATGGAGGAACAGCAGTTTATAATAAAACTAAAATTAGAAGGTACTTTTGGTTGGAAGTGGAAGTTCATTTTGTTTTTAGTACATACAAATTTTTAGTCTCAGGGTTCATTAAAGCCAGGTTGCCTAATAAATTATCATAAATATCTCATGCTGTTTATCCAAAGAGAAAAATTCTGTGAACAAATCAGACCACAACATTCTGTCTTCATCTTAATAGAAAACATGTTATCTTTTCCCTACTTGTAAGAATGACCCCCTGTGAGTCCCTATTTGACGCTTTGGGTTGAGAGCTGATTGGATGAATGAGGGTGGTCCTCTCTTTTTTGGTTTTCTGTCTGGAGAAGCTGATCTAAAGGTGTGACGGAGGCCAAAAGTACGTATGTGAAAGCTAAGGTTAGAGTCAAACTGCTTTGAGAGCAAGGATACGTTTTATTACATAGATCCAATTTTGTGGTTTAAAAACGACGTACCCCTGCTTTAAATAGTTATTGGTTTGATTTAGTTTTAGTTTATTTATGATAATTATGAACCCCCATAATAATAAAAACATTGGCCTATATGTAATGTATTTCTAAGGTACATAATATACCTGGTTAGATATGTGGATATGCAAGAGGCCTAATATATTTTTTTTTACTGTGTTTTTGTTTTTTGGAAGAAATCTGTACTCACACAAGCTCACCTTAAATAAGAACACATGCTCAAGCTGTTATTACTATTATACTATAATATCAGTGCATCTTTAAAGAGACGGTTACAGTCATCAACCAAAGAATTTCTTGGTCGACTTAATATATGCCCAGTCGGTTGCGGCACAAATTCTCCATATGTAATATGTATCTCACCTAAATTGTACTCACAATACTTTTGACATAAAATCTCACAAGAAATCACTATTAATAATTATTATTGAATTGATAATTGTGGATGGAGAGATTGATCTGGTTAAATACAAAAAAATCTTCTGATGTTTGCCTTCCCCCTTAGACATCCTTGTAATTTAGATAAAACTAAAAAGTTGACTTATACAATTTTAGCTCGACTGAGAAAGACAAACAGCCATACCAATTTCCTGCTCTTATTTTGATTAACAAGTTTCTACTTGTTGGACAATAGAGTGCATTATGTCTGCATGTGTCAAATATGTATGTTTGAATATTGGCCTCTTCCTCACGAGTATCACAAATCTAATTGTTGCGAAAGTTGTGAAAAGACCTTGAAATATCGACATGCAGTAATATGGCATGTCCTTGTGCTGACAAAAGCTGATAGTGGTGTAATGTACAGAGCAGAAATGAGCCGTAGAGTTTGTGGGAAGTGTTTTAAATGTGAACACGCTGCTGTGAAAGAACTTAATCCTGCCTACATTAGTTGTGCTATAAGCCCCCGGTGCAGAGGGAACGGCCATTGTACAGAGTGAATGGGAGAAGAGAGAGAGGAAATTTATGCACAAGTTCAACATGGAGAGACAGACAACACTCAGGAATCTAGCAGCGCTTTGAGGAAAGTGTTTCTCTGGAACCACTGGACTCTGCCATTCCTAGTTTTGTATTAAAATGGAAACATATTTAAGGGCGCATTCACACTTGTCGGTCTGGTTCACTTTAACTGGACCAAGTCTGGGTCACTTGGGAAAAAATGCTTCACAGATCTGTTTCCAAAGATGTAGACTTAAGTGACCAGGAGACACATGTCCACTTGTTTGGTGGTTTTATATCCACAAATGAAGACTTTTTGCCCCAATTGAACCGGAATTGCTCTAGTTAAAGTGCAACTGTTATTGTCCAACTAATTAGGACGATAATAATTTAAGTCAAAAATTGCTCAAAATAACAGACAGTTTGCCAAATTTGAGCAATTTTTGACAGCCCTAAAATGAGATTTGCCAATGGGACAAGTAAAAAATATTTGTTTTAAAGATACAAGCAATGTCTCCCTTAGAATGAGAAAATAAAGCATGTTTTTGAAATGAGACTAAATGGCTTGTTCCTTTGGCAAAGCTTGTTTTCAATCAATCAATCAATCCTTTAAGTCAGAATGCATGCAACAACAAAAAACCACTTGATTAAAGCAATTATTACCTAATATTTAATCATTTGTTGCAGTGTTAGATAACTATTGGAAAGGTGCACTGTAATTATCTGTGAATTATCATTAGTGTTCCTGAGTTTTTCTGAGATTGGGCTGTTTAATCAACTAATTGATTATTATAGTATTGTAGAGATCAAACTGGGTGGCACTGTGGAGGATCAGTTGTGGTTCACAGCAAGAATGTCCTGGGTTCGATTCCACCTCTAGACAGGGCGCTCCTGTTTCCCCTACAACTAATAACATGTAGAATATTTCAGGGTGAACGAGTGTGTGTTTGTGAGTGAGAAACAATGGGTGGAAATTAGCTCAAGGCTAAAATCTGGTATTTTCACAGCACCTACTGTTCATTACGTCCCATTACACAGAATTAAACATTTGGTGATCTGCAGTAATGAGCTTTCATTACAGCAGGTTAAAATCTGCAGGGTTTAACTCAATATTATTATAAACTATTACAAAAATAATATCCAAGGCACTTTTTACTGGATTAATTCATTTTATTAGTAACTGGAAGTGCTATTTCTTTGGCCAAGCATTGAACCACAATCAGTTGAAGCAGGTGAAGTTACAGGTGCATCTGTGGAAAGAATAGAGGTTTTTCCCAATGTTTTTAAGTTAATTTTGTGATTGAATGTTAATAAGTAAAATTCAATACTGAGGAGCTTTCCAACATAGAAACAATATTTCAGTTGGGACAAACAGGTAGCAAAGATTGCGTGAAAGCATTGATGCAGTTTAATGTGGTTTTGATTGAATTGGCTAATGTGAATGTAAAACACAGTTATGTCACCGCAGCCAAATTAACTGTGCCTCTTGTTGAAATGATAGAGGGCATTGTCCCAGAGAAGATACTTTGTCAGCAGTTCCCATCCATTTACATGTACTGCCCTGAGTCATCAGCATGGAAATAGGTCACTATACAGTACGCCCATATATGGGAGCGAGAAGCAGAGGCACATGAACTCAATCTCATGTTTAAAATGTCCGTGTCAACAAATACATCACACGGTATTAAAATCTTTCCATAAACATGGTTGGAAGTTTGCTCGAGGCTGGTGGAAGCCTCTACAACATTCACAGTAATATACAAACCCAAGAAGCATGCCCCAAATCCATTTGATTGGCTGTGTATCCGGCAAGACAAAGAAATATACATTACTTATGGTTGGGTTTGTGTGTCTAGTTGTTTTCTTAGTTTCTGTTTTGTGTTTGATGACTGCTCCTATTGTTCTGTATGGGACCATAAGGTGTATGAGTGGTTGGTTAGCGGTTGTAATCTCATTTTCATTTTATTGATTTGTCCCATACTGGGATTAGTAAAGGGCTGCTGTAGTGTGAATGTGTCAGCTTGACTGTGTGAAGGTTGTTGGAGAGACCATTGGCCTGTCATTAGTAAGTCCTGGTCATAAGGACCAGATTCTGTTATTTGTGTTCAAATGTTTGCATGGATTGGCCCCTCAGTATCTGACTGATCTGCTTGTGCCCCACACTCCGTCACGGGCTCTAAGATCAGCAGACCAGGCTTTCTTAGTGGTCCCTAAGACCAGAAAGAAGTCGAGAGGGGATCGTGCTTTTGCAGCAGCAGCTCCCAGACTGTGGAATGGTCTGCCTCTCCATATTAGACTGGCGGACTCACTTCCTGTTTTTAAGTCGCTTCTTAAGACTCATCTTTTTACTGTGGCTTTTAACTCAGTGGGTTGACTTTCTGTGCAAATTGTATTACTGTATATGTTTCTATATTATATTGTGTTTTTACTTGTGTTCAGCACTTTGGTCAACTGTGTTGTTTTTAAAGTGCTCTATAAATAAAGTTATTATTATTGTTATTATTATAACATTGGACTTATATACGCCTTGGAGTCCCCCCGGACGAGCTGGAGGAGGTGTGTGTGGATAGGGAAGTCTGGGCGTCTCTGCTTAGACTGCTGCCCCCGCGACCCGGCAACGGATGAAGCGGAAGAAAATGGATGGATGGATGGATGGACTTATATATCGTGCTTTAAATGTATGGGGTTAGATCAGAGGTGGATGATTTGACAAGAAATTGTCATATCGTGTTAAAAAAAAAAGTGTTAAATTATACCAGTATAAATGGTCTCTTTGTTTTACATGTTCTGTTTTGGGGCCCAGATTAAAAGCTAATGCACCCTCCTGGGAGTTCCCTTTTACAAAGCACTTACAAGTCATGGGAATTAGCAAAGTGTATGGACTTGTTTTGTCAATAAAGTTGAAAGTACAGACAGGGGATTTTTATTTGATTGTGATTCATGTAAATTCAGCATCATCCCATCGCCTTGAAGTGCCAACAGAACCATCTCCTTACAGCCTGACTTAATTCTTTGAGACTCAAAATAAGAGCCTAATTCTAGCTTCCAGAATTCAAAAGAGAAGTTTGAATTCAACAAAACCAAAGCTAAAAATGAATAAATTTTGATAAATAGATCAGGCCTAAAGCTCTAATATTCCTTGTGTCCCATATTATCACAATTATGTGTGCAGTTCTTCAAATGGCCAGCAGTCATTTCTGTTGTTTATAGTTCTCACTGCACATTTTCCACATCTAGTCGACAACACAGCTTCTATGGGTGATACCCCCCCAAGGTGCAAAGCATTATGGGCAATGTAAAAGTAGCGAATTCCGAATACGACATTATATTTGGGAGTTTGCGTATGACTAATTACAGCCTTTGCGATTTGATATTTGTAAACTTTAGCTGCAATATTGTTTCATAGAATTTTTAGGTGAGCCAGGTTAGTATAGTCCTGCACCTCCCAGCACCATTCTATAGGTCAGCACTAGATCATATACGGAATCGGGACGGAAGCGGAAGTAAATATAACAAACTTACCTATTCATGCCTAAACTTAACCAGCCATTCCCATAAAATAACCCCTACCCACCCTTAACCCTAACCTTAACCATCTTACACCAAAAACTTAAACAGTCACCACTTAAGGATTTATTAGTCTAAAACTAATTTGAGGGTAGGATTGTTACTTCCGGTTTTGTCCCGATTCCGTATATGATCTAGTGCCGACCCTATTCTATAGTGAATAATACTAGTAATAATAATAGTGAATAATATACGGCAACAACGACATTGACCAAGAAGGGGAGCATGAAAAAGTGGATGATAGTGAGAGATGAGAGAAAAATAGAGGATCAGATTAGAAGAGGATGACTATAAGGAGATGAAGAGTGAACTTGGAGAAAGAGCTGGTGTGTCCATCGGAGCAGAAACGCTGTCAGTGTCTATAAAACCTCCCCTCTGTCAGATTAGTCCGAGAGACTTTTCCTTCACTCTCCTCTCTCTCTGTCCACATCATTTGTCTTGTAAAAATACATCAGCATGGAGGCACTATTCATCAGAGCAAAGAGGGTCGTTTTAATGCATTTTGTGTCCAATGTTGTTTTTTTCAGCGGGACAATCTAAATATAAATTGTAGTTAGAGTTTAGTGCACAGCAGTATACACTCCACTGGCTTCTCCATAAACACAGTCACTCATTGTACATATACCCAAAATAAAAACTAAATATTTTGAATATTTTTAAATATCATGTGAAATTAAGAAAAAAGGATCTGAAAATAAAATATAATGTTAAAAGTTCCAAATCCAGAGTAAAAAAATAAATAAAATTCCAGAACTGAAAACGAGACAGGAACAAATGTGGTGGAGATAATGGACGGACAAGGAGTGTGGAAAAGCACAGGGTATAAATACACACAGGGAGACACAGGTGACACACATCAGGGCGGGGCAAACTATCAACAGGACAGATGGGAACCAATATATGACAAAAATAAAACCAATAAAAATAATCAAAAAGTCATCATCATGACATAAGCCATAATCATTGAAATTATACTGAACAATTTGTAGAAATAAAATTAACTTTTTAACAATACTGTAATTTTCTGAGTTCCACCTGTATCTGGTTTTATTATATCCACTTTCTTATATATATAGTTAGTTTACTTGTAAAGGCTGTGTTCTCCTAAACAGAAAATTTATAAAATATTGAGTCTATATCACATAAAATGAAGGCTTTTCTGCAATGCTTATAATTCAATGTATTTGTAATTCAATATTGTTAAAGTGAAATATTGGCCTTTGCGGTTGTTTCATTGATCTTTATCTTCTGTAGGTCAAGTAATCTTCAAATGTATTTTTGTTGTTGTGGCTTTTTCATTGACCACAACAGGCTATAGAAAAAGTGCTGCTATTTCTGATGCGCCCCCTCCATAAAAAACCCCCTTCTTTTCAAAACCATAAAAGTGTTACAAGCACCGATTCTGCTTAATGAGACGAGAACACAGTATTTTACAAAAGCCACAAACATTTAGACATAACATTGACAGTATGAACTATGAAGGACACGGTGACTTTATTCTCGAGGTCAGATTAGATTTTGACTACAGGTTCTTCAATAAAACTTATGTCAAGTATTCATTTATGGCCCTTACCTGCTTGACAGATCTCAGAAGCTAAGCAGAGTGGAGCCTGGTTAGTACTGTGATGGGAGACCAGTGGGAGTACATGGTGCCACAGTGGGGCGCAGTGGTTATAAAGTGCAAACTATTTAACGGGACAATTCACAGCAGGGCATACAACTGACATCATGATTTTTTTTCTTTTTCCTGTTAATTATTTTGACATTGCATTATTATTACTGTTTTATTGGCTATTTTTAATTTATTATGCTGACTATGCAGCTCTTTGAAAACACTGTTTTTGAAAAAAATCATGTTCACACAGCAGCCTGGGTATTCCCAAGCTCGGTTTACTTTATCTTTGTCAATCAAAATAGTTTCTTATGTCTTTATTTTTAGTTAACTACAAAAACATACAAACAAAATTGACTATTTTGTAGACAAAAAGGTTGTTTGACACTAACCCTATTCTTACCAAAATCAAGAACAAGATCCAGTTTTAACCATCCATCTATCCATTTTCTTTCCCTTAATCCATTTCTGGGTCGGGGGGGTGGCAGTCAGAGCTGCACCCAGTTCACAGAGCACCAGCCCCTCACTGATCCTCCTACAGGTGGTGAGTCCACAGGAGCCGAGATCTTTCAGTGGGGGCTTCAGGCGGAGTGGGGCTAAGTGTCTTGCCCAAGGACACAACGACAGCAGACATCAGATGGAGTCGTGAAGTAGGTTTGAACCCACGACCTTCAGGCTCAAAGGCCAATGCTCTACCAACTGAGCCACTGTCGCCCCAAGTTTTATATTTTAATAGTTTTATTTTTATATTAATTTTATTTAATATCCACTGAAAAACTTGGTGATTTCTGCAACTAAACTCTCACAAAGTTTAACCTGCGTTTCCCCGTGTGTCTTCTAGTCTTACCCAGTGGGAGACGATGACTACAACATCCCGCCGCTGACTCCGCCCACTCTGCCAGAGCACATGATGCCTCCACATCTGCCCCATGAGACCCCTCCAGGCTCAGGGCAGTACCACTCGCTGGACCCCCCTTCTGCCTCCGGACCCCACCACCACTACCAGCTGCAGGGGCTGGACATGGGCCGCATGAGCTCAGGGCAGGACGGGCGTATGTACAGCCCAGAGGGAGGCCCAATGACCAGCACGCTGTCTGTGGTGAGTCTGAGTGATGGATAAGATCATGTACTAACCCTCCACAG
The DNA here is from genome assembly GCA_964034765.1 of Knipowitschia caucasica. Lineage (NCBI taxonomy): Eukaryota > Metazoa > Chordata > Actinopteri > Gobiiformes > Gobiidae > Knipowitschia > Knipowitschia caucasica. The sequence continues at coordinate 21,130,888 of OZ035836.1, read as the reverse complement.
GTTACACAGCCGTATGATAAGAAGAAATGTAAGTAAGTCTTGGCCCAAGGTCTTTACAATTTTGGTGTTTTTCCATTATCTCCACACATGGTGATTGCTCGAGAGGGATGCACTGAAGAGAATAGTACATGCAAACTCCACACATAAAGATCCTGTATGCACACAAATATGCACCTGAATAATAATAGAGTTAGTTTAGTGCGTGTTCCCAAATGTGATATTGATAAATAGGTCAATATACCGTATATTAAATCCAAATATACAATTAAAGAATAGAATTGAAAGAATGATTTTATTTCCATGGAAATTACACAGGTGCAGGCCACAAAGTTATAGACATATACTTAAATAGATAGAAAATAATATGTATTTAAACATACTGATGTGAAATTAAAAATGAAAGAGAATGATAGAAAGCTGCCATAGTTCAGGTTTTTAAATTATTCTTAATAAATGACTTAAATCTCTGTATACTTGGCTATACAGAGCTTAGTGCCAGTAAACAGCAACATTGGCCTGTAACTTTATAAATGTAACCATCCAACTTTTAGTCAAGCACTCGCTGTGGTGTTTCGGAGCTGACAGCAGATGGATGTGTCTGCTCTGAACTCTCTTCTCTGTTTCTGTGAGCGCAGTGAGAAACAGGTTGTTGCCCGGGGCACTGTTTTTGAAGGCCAATCTCGGCACTGGGTCGACGTGACATTTTCTTTATATTTAAAATCTTCATTTCACAGTAAAGCGAAAATGTTGCTTTTAGTGCTGACATTCAAATGTGTCATACAGTAAAGCTCAGCGTTACTCAACTACTACTCGTTTTACTCAGAAATGAAACTTGCTCACCTCCCACTGCTGCTCTTTCAGTCTGCTGAGTCTTATCAAATGAAATATCTCTCAAATTGTTTTTCCTCACTTTCTCTTATCGCTTACAGAACTTTGTGCTATTTTGGCGTCGTAGCTTTGTCTCATTCTTGTGGTGAGCTTTTGGTTTTGTTTGTTCGGGACAATAGCTAGGAGATAACATACTGAAAGGTCGACTGTGGGACAAGGACAACACAAAAAAACCTCAAATTGCCTGGATGTAGGAATGACCCCATAAGTCTGAAACATTTGAGTTCGTTTGGGATCACTTTAAATCATATTTTAAGTATTTGTGCATTATGGACGGTCACTTATCGCTCTATTCAATTACAAGTGGTGCCATTGCTTTTTCTAATCAGCATCGGCCTTCATAACAACACATGATTGATATTGCATTTTTACAGTATGGACGTAATTATTAGAATTATTCTTGATTTAAATGATGAGCCAAAAACATATTATATAATATAGTAAATATCAAATTATGTTCAATTATTTCCGGATAAATGGGTACATATTTTTTGATTAGATTTTGATTGCCAAATGTATTTTTCATTTCCTATTATTTTCCGATTACACTTTTGTAATTGGGGTCAATATATAGAATCCAGCCCAATGCTAATTGATCGGCACGATGGCGCAGTGGTTAGCGCTTGTTCTTCACAGCAAGACGATTCAATTCCACATCCAAACCTTTCTGGGTGGAGTTTGCATGTTTTCCTTGTGTCTGAAATGTGGTCTGTGAGCAGCGCTATAAAAATAAAGAAGGCTTACTTACTCGCAATGCCCATATTTGTTGAACAGTGCTAGTTCCTCCATAACCCCCTCTGACTACAATTACTATACTAATTTGAAGCGTCTAAACATCCTAAGTTAATGTTATTGTTGTGTGTTTAAATAATGATCACTGATTGTAAATAGCTCATGTGTAAATTGTAAAAAAAGAAAGAAAAATGAACCTGAGGGAATCCCCCACGACCCCCACTTTGGGAACCACTGCTCTATAACCTACAGTATAAGTCTTTTTTATCCCAATTTTTCATTCAGTTTCACCAACGTACAAACACAGACTCAGTTCTGGGTCAAAACACATCATTCTTAATATTAGAATCCCCTTTTCTGTGCGTGTTTCAAAGCATCATCTTCATTTTAGATCACATTTTCTCAGTCTTTTACAACACTACACTAAACAGTCATATCTTTTCTCTCGGCCTGATGCCTCCTCTCTCTCCATCTCTGTTTTATTTCTCTGAACATTTATTGTCGGTTCATGAATTACGGTTACCAGGCAACCGCTCAGCTCGGGCCTAAAGGGGTAGGGCCCGTTTATATCACGCTGTAGGACTGTGTGCACAGGAGGTATTGTAGTCGCACTGAAACCGGACTTTTAAATGCGTCTACCTTTGGAACTACAAAATAATGACAATGTAATAGAAATCCTTGTGACTTCAGTAGTTCCTACAGCTCCTAAAATGTCTTGGTTCCATCCCTAGTTTTTACATAATTTTATTCATCAAATGATATAAAAGGTCTATTTGTAACTGAAGTAGCTTTCACTGCACTCTGTTCACATTATTAATAATCACATAATCAAGGATAAAATCACAAATTACATGTTATTTGTGTGTCACTCAAGAACTAAGGCAAAGTATTCTCTTTTAACTGAGGTTTTTACACGGCTATGTAACAGAAAAACACATCAGGTTGATGCTAGGATGTTGGTGGATGTTTTCACATTAATTTTTGGTCTTCAGCTCAGAATTTTCAGTGAAAAAGAAGAGTATCATGCCTTACTCAGCCAATCAGCGCTGAGTATGTAAAAGGTTTTCTAAAAAGATGAAGGTAGCATGTTATCTGATTTGTTCATAAAATATAACTTAAACTAGAGTCTTCTTTTCAAAAAAGTTAGTTACTCCAGCTTTAATTGGATTTTTACAAAGATTTTTGCTTTATTCAATCCCTTTTCAAACCATGTACAGCTATTTTCTGTTTTATTATCATGTTCTATTTTTATGTGAGAAATTGTTTGTGCATGTTTGAGATACAGATGTAAATGTATGAAATGTCAGTGTTGCATCACAGGTAACAGAGCAGTAAGAATGAGGAGAACACAACACAACTAGCAGTGAATATTAAGTACAGCCCAACTCTTTGTCAGAAAAATAATATCTCAGCTCCATTAGGTTCCACACATTAGCCTAACTTAATTAATAAGGCAAGACAAGACAATTGTCAAAAAAACAAGTTTCAAATTAAAACTTATGATCCTTGACTTGGGATTTATGCAGCCGCTAACCCTTGTGATTTAAAGCTTACTATTGTCTGTCCTAACACACAAGTCTGTATTCTTTCAGAAAACATGTGATTTTTTCTATACTTGAGCCCTGTGAGTCACAATTTGACACTTTGGACTGAGGCTGCTCTTCTCTTTTTCACTTTTCTGATCAAAAGATGCGACAGAAGCCAAAAACACATGTGATAACTAGTGTTTTGAGAGTGCGGAACTAGTTAGATATATTTTATTACATTACCCAGTACCCTATTACCCTACTTCACATAGTTTTCATAGAGTGAAACCTTCCTCTCTGGCTGAACTTTCTCTCTCTTGGGGTTCCAGTATTTCTTGTCTCCAAAACCCTCACTTCATTAAACTGGGTCGTTCTCGTAAAGTTAACATGTGCCTGTTCTCATGAAAATTGCAAACGTAAAGTAAAGATGTGTGTTTTGGTTGTGGACTTGAGATCTGAGTCATTTGGAGCTCTCATGCTCGTGCACGAGAATTCTGAGGATTCATTCTGAAATATGGTCGTCCACCACCACCGCTAAGATCACAGCAGTCACACGGGCAGAGCCTGAGTCAGCACATTTTAGTTTCCCATGTCCTTTTCAATATTATTTTTACTCTTTATCTTTAATCCACTTAATTCAGCGTATAGATAGAACCAGGGCTGGACTGGGACAAAAAAAGGGCCCGGGCATTTTTTCCTTTTTAGCGGCCCAGGCAACTCAAAAGGTTCAAGGAGCCATATTTGACAAAAAAACTAAAAACAACATCTGTCTGGAGCAACACAAAAAAAAAAAAGCGTTGTATAAGGCTTATATGAAGGTAACAGGGGCTGAAGCTGTATTAGCTACATTAGCCTAATATCTAAATGACAAAGTAAAGGCTACAAACACTTAAAAACCATTCAGGATTATCAAATGTGTATTTTCATTGCAGCGTGTCCTGGAGAGAATGACGCACTACGTGACGACTCTGCTTTAAGTTTAACTTCAATTTTTTTGCCTTCATGAAATTGTACAAATACAGTAAATAAATCTGCTTTTTGGCTCCGAGTTCACCTGCATCACTGTCTGTTCATATCGATCACAGGCTGAAGTTTGCTGGAGCTGAATGTCCTTAATGGCCTTTGCGAAAATATTTGAAGTTTGAAAATAGGTGCTCTGACCTTATGATGAATTAATCCTTCAGTGAACGGTGTTTAAAGCTTCATTGTTCATTATTGTTTTCATTACATCGCAAACATGAAGCAGTCCTTCCTCATTGACTGAAAGCAAATGTTCATATTCATTCTTAGTCCAGTCTTATCGACTCTCTCTCTTTATCTTTGGGATCCATGCGCACACACAGTCTATAATGCACACATGCCGGTTTGTTTACAACAGCGGCCGCCTGGCACGGGGCCGCGTCACAGGATATGACGCACTACGTTGACAGAAATGCTAAAATTGAATATTACTTATACAAGTTTTTGCAGCATTGAAAAACGTCAAGAATGTTTTTCCTCCTACAGAAACCACATTGAAACTAGAAATAAAATATAGCCCTCACACTCCATTTTCAGACGTTTTTTAAATGGCTCCAGGAGTCACTTTAGGGGCACTAAAGGTTGACCCCTGGTTTATACAGTATGTGGAAGCAAATACTGTAGAGGATCAGGATGTCTGCAGTTTCAACAATAAAATAAAGTACAATAGTCTACATTAAACAGAGTAATAAACATGTCTCAGAGTGAGGGAGGTGGGCACAGACAATACTATATTGTTTGTTACAGGGATGAGAATTGGTAAACGTTTCTGAAATGCATATTGTCAGCCATTAGCTGGCTCTAAATCTGTTTAATATGTTCACAACATTTTACTTTTGGGCTCAAACATGAACTTTTAATGCAATGGAAAATGTAGGTACCCGAGCTTTAATTTAGAGGAGAGGGGAGACGCGGACTGTTTTCTGCAGCGGTGTATTTATTGGGTGCACAAATTACGAAAAGACATGCATGGTCCTGTGCGCGTTTATGGTCTTGGGTACATGGTCAGACAGACCGGCCCATATATGGGCATCGGCCCTTCGGGCATTGCCCGGTACGCCCGATGGCCAGTCCAGCCCTGGATAGAACCCAGGACATTCTTGCTGAGAAACGAGAACGCTAACCACTCAGCCACTATATAGATTACTATTGCAATAACAAACCATCAGCAGAGTAAAACTAAACGGTCTCAGGATGGTCTAAAAAGTTACTTGCACCGTGGGCGGCACGGTGGCTGAGTGGATAGCACTCTCGCCTCTCAGCAAGAAGGTCCTGGGTTCGAATCCCGGTCGGACCAGGGCCTTTCTGAGTGGAGTTTGCATGTTCTCCCCGTGTCTGCGTAGGTTTCCTCCGGGTACTCCGGTTTCCCCTACCACTAAAAATATGTCCAATAGTTCTAGCATGCGCCTCCTGTACTGGCGACCCCGTTCCCATCTCTGTGTGGAGTGAGAGACAAATGCCCAGAAATTAACAATTGTAAACCGCTTTGAGACTCAAATCTGCAGTGAAAAGGCGGTATATAAATAAAGATTACTTACTACTTACTTACTGAACAAACAAACTTTTGCCTTTAAACTTTTCACTATAACTATGCATGTAAACTTTTGCTGTGACCCCATAATTTCGCTCGTAAACCATTAGCGATGGAAACTACACACAAGCATTGATTTGACATTTACCAAAGTCTTGACCCGACTAGCACCTAAACCACAATTATTATTTCTGACTGTTTCCACCGGTTCAAGCCTCAGCCTCAAACCTCTTTCCGTGTTCAAAAATGTCACTCTTCGTTCCGTTTAAATACCACAGTTTGAGTTCAGTGGCGTCTTCCAGGGCGCTGAGCCACATCCGATCAGAAACTACCAGCCTGCGCTAATAGAAATACTTCACATTTGGGTAATTAGGTGTTGAAGTTCAGTGGTGGAATTGTAGCTTTTGTTTTCTTCATAAATTGGATGGAGAATCTCCAACTAATCACACATTTTGGTTAAATGACTCATAACAGACTTAAAAAATGAAATTACAGAAATCTCTATTAAATGACATTATGACGTGTTTGGTATTTTTCTCATGGGTTAAATGGCATTTTCATTACTTATGCCATTACAGGTAAAACTAGGAAAATTAGAATACTGTTCAAGAGTTCATTTATTTCTGGGATTCAACTTAAAATGTGAAACCAATAGATAATTTAAACTGAGTTACCAATGCCAAGCCTTTGTTGGTTATCATTTAGATCAGCCATTCCCAAACTCAGTAACACCGAGGCCCCCTTAAAAATCTGACGGGTCTGCGTGGCCCCCCAAAATAATAACCAAGAAGACAACATTAAGAATAGGCTCTTCTGGTTATTTTATTTTGGGGAAATAGCCTCTGCTACAAACATTGTAATACAAAAATGATTACAGTGGATTATTCAAGTCAAATAATGAACACAGATATTTTAATATTACAAACAAAACATTATAAATTTAACATTAAATAATTATATTATTTTTTTATTTTTTTTATGACCTCCCGCGGCCCCCCTGCAGTACCCCCGGACCCCACTTTGGGAGACACTGATTTAGATGATTATGGCATCATACAATATTCTAAGATGTTCTATTTGTGGTTTCAAAAGCTGTGAGCCAATCATCAACATTTTAGCATTATATATCTCACTTTGTGTGTAATGCATATATTTGTTTCACTTTGTAAGTTGTGGCTCAGTTGGTAGAGCACTGGTATTAGAGCCTGAAGGTCGTGGGTTCGAGCCGACCACAAGACCTACTTCATGACTCCCACTGATGACTGCTGTCGTTGTGTCCTTGGGTAAGACACTTAACCCCACTTTGCCTGAAGCCCCCACTGAAAGATCTCAGCTCCTGTGGACTCACCACCTGCAGGAGGATCAGTGAGGGGCTGGTGCTCTGTGACTGGGTGCAGCTCTGACTGCCACCCCCCCGACCCAGAAATGGATTAAGGGGAAGAAAATGGATGGATGGATGGACATTGTAAGTTGAATTACAGAAGTAAATGTTAGTAGATGGAATGGCTTTGAACGATATTTGAATCTTCAGAGTTCAGATTAATTTAGCATTTGTACAAAACAAAACAGAGTTGGTAATAATGAGTTGGTAACAATTAAGTATTTATCCCAGAAAAATTATCAACCTTAGTAAAGCCACTTTAAACTTGTAAACTTTGTCCATGTGCACTTTCCTATTGGGCTCCATTGAGCTAGCGGTTAGCATTGTCCATCTATATAAAGTCAATGGCTTTACAACGACGATTCTTGTAGTAAATAACATTTCTCATATTATCATTGTATTAGTTTAGTTGTTACTTTAGAAGGACAATCAACAATTTAGTAGATTGATTGGGTTGATTTTTCCGTACGAAATCCAACTTAAACATTTGAATGCATGACTCAGGTGCTGCGGTGAAACAACGGATGGTTCTGTCTGGTCACTTTATTTCCAGCATAAACTATTTTCTGACGCATTAAAGATGAATCACACTGGAACAAAATGAAGACTTCAATCTCCCGTCTGCACCTGTGGCCACGGATGTATTTTCTTATTTTCTGCTCTCAAACCTGTATACCTCGCCTGATAACACATCATCAGCCTCTTAACACGGAGGGAAGAGTGTTATAAACATATGGCATCACATTTTCCTGGTTTTAAACGCTCAATAAATCCATACATGTAGAAAACTAGAAGCAACATTCTTGAGTAGAGATTTTTGTAATAAATACATTTTATTTTTGTATTATTATAATTTAATCAACACAATTATCAATGCAAGGAAAGGGGTTTGGATTTGGAGCATACATTGACGCACTTAATAAAAGTTTTAAATATATTGATAGATTTAAAGATGTATTCTTTATCTATTGTGCCAAAATGACTACTTCGAATCCAAACTCAAAATACTTACACCCAATCAGTTAAGCTGCATGTCTATAATAAGGTTCATGTTGTAGAATGAACACACGGGCAGATACCAATACAATTCTATGGGAAAGAAGCCATTTTTTAAAGTAAAGTTGAAAAAGGAACTGTCCAAATATTTCTCCAGTTCATTATTGGATCATGATTAGATTCACAAACCTGTCATATTATTCTCACGTCTAAATGTCCATTCTACTTGTCCACATCCTGAAAATGTTTTTTGAATATTGTCACCACATCTAGACGCCTTTATGAGAAAATAATTAGTCCATTGTTGTAAGGTACTGACAAAAAATATGACATTTGTGGATTGGCCCAGGAATGACAGAGAAATTAGCTCTAAGACTGGATGTTTCAGCTGCGCTCCTGAAGAATTTTAGACTCTAACCCTGACAAAAGGTTCTCGAATAAAAAAAAAAAACGTGTATCTTCCACAGATGCAGCAGATGGTGAATTCGGATTCGCGCTTCACGAGCAGTCAGCAGCCAATCGAAGCCGCGCTGGGACCGAGGGGCCAATCAGGGATGAACCAACACAACCCGCTGTCCACCATCAACCCGACACAGCTCGGCCCCAGCAGGAACGCCATCATCCACAACTCCCCCTCTCCTCCCGGAAGTAAATCGGCCACGCCCTCCCCCTCCAGCTCCGCACATGAGGACGAGAGCGAGGAGACTTTCCGGGTAAGAACTGTTCCATAGATTCACCCGGAGTCTGTGGTTCTTCGTCTGGCCCAGTCTGGATGTGATCAAACTACCCCAGCATGGTTTTGATGTTGAGCACTGGTTTTCATTCCAACCAAGCAGGAGCACTCAGTCTCCACTCATTTACTCAGTTCAGTTCAGATTGTTTATTTGAGCTCAAAGCAATACATGCAGATACAAAAAAAAAAAGACAATCTTATATAAGTGCTATATAAAGAGCTCAAAAGAAGTCCTTGCATAATTATTAGATGAAGTGTTCCAAGTCAAGAGAGTCCAGTCTTAACCTGAAGACCTGAGAAAAGGGATGGAGTCCTGCAGCCACACCAGTCCTTTCTGGAACTAGTTTGACATCCTGATGCAGAGGATAGTTTTTGGTCATCAACTTCTTACAGTTAACCAATTTTAGCATTATACTTGTTATGAACATGCCATTATCATAAATGTATAATTGACACTGACCAATCTCGTGACAACTGTGACAATTCTGACCTGAGAAGCTGCTGTGAAACGTTGTTAGTGAAACCAACACGCTCCAGACGCATTAGATAAGCCTTTCTTCGTTATCATTTTTTTGGATTATGGCTTACAGTCCATTTCCAAATCTTCTAATTTTCTAAGATTTTTTATTTGTCGTTTTTACAAGCTGTGAGCCAATGATTCACACTATGACATAGAAAGGCTTGATATTTGTCGCGTCACGTGTAATGAGTCATATAGGCAAGTTTATTTGTATACACACAGGGCAACTCAAAACAATCAATCACACAAGGCATCGAAATCATAAACACTCGCAAGAAAGATTAGTTCCACATTAAGTGGTTGAATTACAGAAGTAAATGGACTTTTTCAACGATATTCAATTTTTTGGAGTTTCACCTGTATTTTCAGATTGATAAAGATGTCATAGAGAAGTAACAATATATTTAATATGAGCAATTTACATGTCAATCCAGGGACGCCTCAGGATTCCCCGAACTGGAGGAAGTGTGCGGAGAGACCTGGCAACACATAAAACAGAGGAAAATGGACACTATTTTGTCTTTTAAAAATAACTTATAAATTGGGTTTGGAGCTCTGTTCCAATATTCTCTGGGGGTAAAACTCCTGTTGACCCACTGAATGTAAACTTCCTTCTGCTGTGACACAATTAAAATCAATATTTTGGTACACAATACTAACTTTTAACACACACACACACAATATGCCATAATCTGAATTTGCAGCAATAATGAAAAAACTAGACCGCAAAATTCCACTGAAAATACTGGCATTAGGTTTATTTAGATTCGGCCAAAATTGTAAATTGGGTTATGAAGTTTTCTCCTCTTTGTCCTAGACCCGCAGTTATTGAGAGACACTCCATCCTCTAACCATGACAAAAAGAATTCTTCAAAAAACATCAAATCAAACTTATGCAAATGAAAGATCTTACACCAAAGTGCTATGTTTTGTTTCCTTACCGCACAGACATGTACTTGTGTATAGGAGTGCGTAGACAATCATTATGTTAATACTGGGTGTCATAACGGAGTCTTTCTCTGGGAATACGAACGAGATGGAAATCAGCTCCCAGTGTTTTTGTGTCTCGCAGAAACAATACTAAACTGACTGTTCGTATTACGGCGAAATGAAACCATCACATTACGGGCTGAATAATGCCGCACAACTTTATCAGCACATTTCCTATGCATTGAAGAAGTAAATGGGAATGGTATCACCCTCGGCTACACAACAGACACCATTACCCGCGGCACATTTGTTCAAGAGTCTTTGTGGTGTCACTGAGTAAACAAGAGAAATGTGCTCTCACCTTTATAATGCGCTGTTTGGATTTTAGTACGACAACTTCATGATGTATTTTAATTGTTTTTTTTTTTCTGCAGGGATTTGTTTTAATATAGAAAATGGTGTATATCTTAGAATACAACATACAGTATATGCTTTAAACCGCTTTCAACCCTAGAAGAATTCTTATTTGTTTTGCCATATTTTGAGCCTATGAATGAAAACAACACAATTTTTTACCTTTTTACTCATTGTTATTGGTTTTGTGAAGCCGTATATTGTCAAGTAATAGGTTTTATATTTTTGAATGATAATGACAACAGACACTCAAGTCTCAATCGTGCAGTGCTCAGTTGCGAGTATTTCCCATTCAACATATATTTAGCTTGGAGTCCTTTGTGGTAGTTGTGAATGAGGTTCTGTATCCTCTCTGATGGTAAAGCTGCCTGTAAAGCTTTTCTGTAAATTCCTGAGCCGCCTTGCATCAACTGCATGTTTGAAATCTCCACAGATTTATATATACAGTATATAGATCATGCTACTCTCATGCTGATAACATGTACAGATGTATACGCACAACTATATATTCTGTGCACTGGAATACACAGCATTTTATACTTGCTCCATATTCTGCTAAAGTCAGGGGTTTTTGTACTTAAGTCTTGCTTCTTCATCATGCTAAAGTTGGAGATTTTAGACTTGTTTCCTTATTATGCTAAAGATTTTATTCTGCTGTGGTCAGATATTAGTGATTTGAGATTTTCTTGTGTTTCTTTTTTCTTAGTTGATCCAGTTTACTTTAAACATTTAGAAAACATGTTTATTTGACATTATATGGCTTCACACAACCAACAATGAGGAAAACAATGTAATCTATGGCTCGGTGTGTGAACTTTCAAGCACAGCCTTTTGAGCTCAGTAGATTCAAGTGATCAGGGTCAATAAGTGATGCATTGGTCATTTATACTGAATTAATATTGGTGATAAGTATCAAAGTGCACCTCTCTTTACGCAATACAAACATTTGAAATACTGATGCCGATGGAAACTGACCATTAAACCACATGGCACTGAATCTCTGTGACTCTGAGTATTTCTAGTGTACATATGATATGCAACAATCCATGTTTTGTATTGTGTTGCAGGTGAGCGGAGAAAAGAGGCCAGCAGGAATGGACATGAAAAAACCCAAAACACCAAAGAAGAAGAAGAGGAAGGACCCGAACGAGCCGGTGAAGCCAGTCTCGGCCTACGCCTTGTTTTTCAGGGACACTCAGGCCAACATCAAGGCCCAAAACCCCAACGCCACATTCGGAGAGGTGTCCAAGATTGTCGCCTCCATGTGGGACGGTCTAGGAGAGGAGCAGAAGCAGGTACGTCCGATTTTTTGGCTCATATCTTACATTCTGACCTTGTGGTGATGACGAAGGGATCTTATGTTGTTCATGTTTCAGGTGTACAAGAAGAGGACAGAGACGGCCAAAAAGGAATATCTGAAACAACTGGCTGCTTACAGGGCGAGTTTGGTCTCACAGGTAAATAGAACCTCACAAAGTAACAAATAAGTGGATTTATTTGAATACATAAACAGTTCGACGGGTCATGGTTGTAACTATGTGAATAACGTTGTGTTTTCTGTCCCTTGCAGAGTTATAACGACCCCTCAGAGATGAAACCCCCTCACTCCTCCACTCCCCCCTCATCCTCCTCTTCCTCCATGTACAGCCCCAAACCCCCGGTGTACCCCGTGCACCCGGGACAGCACCCCTCCGCTGGGCCCCACTCTCTGCCGCCTCAGCACCCGGGCATGTACATGTACCCGCACCCCCCACACGCCCACATGCACCCGCAGCTGCTGTCCTCCAGAGGCACTGTCCCCCGACCCAGCGGCCCACACCAGGGGGGTCTGGGCGGGGTGGCAGGAGCTCCGACACCCCCCCTGCAGGTCAGCCCTCCTCTGCACGGACAGGGTCACCTTGGGGGTCTCCACAGCCCCCACCAGCACCAGCAGCTCTCAGGACACAACATGGGCATGAGCCACACGTCGGCCATCGGACAGGTAAATCCCTATGATAATAATAATTTAAAAAATATTTGTGTTCTACATCTTAGAAAATCCAAAAAGAAAAAAAAAACATTGCTTTCTTCAAGGAGTGAATGTCAAAGGGATAAAATATGGATCTAGTTATGTCAATCAGCTGCTTTCTCTCTCTTATGTGATAACAAAGTAAGAGTAGTTAAAAAAAAGTTTTCAGTTCAATTCAATGTATTTTTGTATAGCCCTAAATCACAACAGTAGTTATCTCAAAGGACTTTACAGAGTTGCTGATTGGCCAATATCACAGATTCTGTGATTCTGCCATATCACAGAATCAAACAAACACAGGAAATGATAAAATGATAAAAACCACATAGAGCCATTGGTCCATAAGAGGCAGATGACCACTGTCCATAAATGTGAGTAGATAGAGATTGTTGGATCCTGGATCATCACTGTCCTTAGAACTTCTTGCTTCAGATTCAACATTGTTATTATGGCAACATACATTTGCAGTATTTGGGAAGAAGTAGCACATTTCTTGGTTTATAAGGTTGGTGGAAATGTGGGTTACATGATTTCCATTCCAGAATTTTCCATAAATGGAGTAGATTGCATTTGCTCCACACAGTCACTATTATTTATTATTCTAGTGTTAATATCTAAAATATAAAGCTAACAACAGTGTGTATATAAACTGGGTCTTTTAAAACAGTGGGAAAAGTTAAAATGCATAAAAAAACTGCTTATTTGCTTATTCCACCAGTATATCTTTTAAACAGGATAGGATAGGGTGAAACACTGCCAGTTATTTGTTGGTCATGGAAAATTTGTAAAATGTAATAAACCGGTGAATTGCACTTGAAATAATATAGTAATATAGCTTCCTGAAAATAGTGGATATATTGATTATGTGATATTAAAATTGTTTGATATGGTTTAAAAGAAAAGACGTGTATTGCATTTGCAGCAGTCTCTCCTCCCTCGAAAGACATAACAGTTCATCTAAATGAGGAAATAAGTCTAAATATAGAGCAGTATTAGTAAACACTTGTTATAAGTTAATTTAGATAATCACTGTGTGTGTTTGAAATACACCAGGCTCTTTATCTCACCATCAGAGGCTGTCTGTCAGTCAATCAATGAGTTCATCAATTACCCACTCCACCTTTGTGCTGGTTTTATTTACATGTCCCTGGAGAGAGTTTGCTTGTCTTGCTCACAACAATGACGAAAGAGAACATTCTGACCAATCAATATCAATTTTTTTCTAGCATTAGGGTGATAAAATAATGTCACGTTTACTTAGCGTTCACTTCAACTGGACTGATGCTGGTTCACTGCCGCCAAAATGCTTTATTTGTGGGTGTATGACAACCAAACAAGTTAACATGTGTCCACTGCTCATTTTCTACATCTTTTGAAACTGATACGTTAAGTTTCCCCCCCCCCCCCCCCCCCAAGTGAACCAGGCTCGGCCCAGTTCAAGCGGCGAGGGTTGCACTGGGATGTCCAAACAAGCGCACAAACTGCTTCTTTTTGCATTCCGATTCACACCGTTTTAATCCCCTCCTTGAAAATTGCCACAGCAAAACTTATATAAAAAGATAGAAGAGCTTATTCCAAACTTTTTTTTTTCTTTTTGGGGAAGAGTGAGACTGGTTGGGGGAGGGAGAGATGGGGGAGATGGGGGGAGACAAAGGAGGCAGATGCTGTCTTTGTGAAATAGTGAAGGGGAAGAATTTGCCCAACAATGGATGAATAGGTGAGGTAGGAGAGGCGGGAGGGTGCACCCAACCACCTGCTGTCCCGGGCCTTTCTCCTCTTTCACCAGCAACACTCAGATTAACTTCCTTTTCAAAAAAAACACACGCACGCACTCCCCCACCACTGCATATATGTGTACTCGCCGCGGTAATAGTAATAATAACATCTCCACATAATTACCGATGCCGCTGCTAAATGTGCATCTGCATCCTTTCACTTAGTTTGTCATTATTTTGCCTTTAATTGCACATAAACGGAGTATTATGTAATCGCTCAAGCACCTGGGGCATGTTTGCTTAAGTGACATGAATGGAGCGCTCCTGTGTTTTGGTTGTGTCCGTTCATATGTTAAAATTAAAACATAACTTAAGCACAATCAATTGGTGTATTAAAGTATTATCGTATAAGTATTTTCTGAAGTAACATTGACAAAGACAGGGCTTTAAAGTTCTAGTAGTATAGTTTTTTATGTATTTATTTGAATTGAAAGCCTATGAAATCATTTAGTGCATTACAGTAGTTTATTCAAAGTGTATTCCACCCCGGGCCATTCCCATGACTTGATAAATAGTTGTTTCTCTGTATCATATACGGACCATTAAGTAAAGTCCTCTCTCCACCAGGGCTACCAGTCTGAGTTCCAGTCAATGGGAGGAGGGATGCTGAGCGGCGCACCTGTGATGTCATCATCTGTGGACTACCACCAGCTCGGACGGCACACGCCCGGACACCACCCGTCTCTCGACTGGAGCAACGATTACCATGGCAACGGGTAGGTGAGGGATCCTGGATGAGGTTCAGTATTTCAGAAGTGAGGGTTGCATTGATCTGTGTGGGTGAGCGGGTATAAATATATGCATACAGTAACACATATATAGTATACTTATATATAATACATAGTCCCAGATTATATATTTTAAACAAACATATTGAGGTCTTATTGGACTTTATAGATAATAAATAATAGAAAAGATAATCCAATGTGCTTCTTAGTTCCACAGAAATGTACAGCAATAACCACATGCATTTAAATCTATAACAGGTTGGAAATACAACATTTAATGAAGTAGATGAAGTGTTGCAACAAACATTTATTTTCATAGTTGATGGGTCTTTTTCTCCATTTGTCGAGTATTAAAATGTTTCTATTAGATATTGAGAATCTACCTTGAGTTCCAATCTTGAAATTCTAGATATTTATGAATAAAGTATTATTATTAGTAACATGACGGTGGCACAGTGGACAGCACTGTGCTTCACAGCAAGAACGTCCTGGGCTCGATTACACCTCCAGACGGGAGCCTCTCTGTGTGGAGTTTTTCTCTTGTGTTTGCATAAGTTCCCCCTACCACTAAAAACATGTATAATAGTCCCCTGTAACACACCGTCCATGAGCCCACTCCTGTCCCCCCTCTGGGGCCAGGACTGCCCGGAAAAATAGATACTGAAATCTCAGTGGGACTTTCCTGGTTAATACAAAATGTGTATGTTTTGATATAGTACTATCTTTGCTATAAAATTATAGTGTTATGTGTGTAAATCTCTCTTTGGTCCAGTTAGTTTAATAGTGATTACATTAAATAATGATCATAAACAATAATATAATAATCTGCTTCAAAGCCTGGTTAAATATAGAGCATTTGATCGGGAAGGTATCTGACCTCACGTCCTAAGTATGTCATTCAAAGATTACAATGACGACATTGTTCACAATATACAATTGTCATACTGTTGCTACTACACCTCCTCTTTGTCATGGTATTCAGACTTGACAAGTTCCAGTTGTGTAAATTGATTTTGTATCTGCTTTCTGCTTTGTATGTTTGCTCTAATCATATTCTAATGCTGCGTTTGTCTCCAGGGGTCTTCAGAGAGACAAGCCTCTGTTCCTGAGTTAATCCCACATCAAACAAAGTGATGCCAAACTTCACCCAAGCCCTTTTTACTGCCACACCACGAAAACCTCCAGCCTCAAACTGACCCCAGACCAGCCCGCGGGACCCGGCACCTGCCAACAAATCCATAAAAGAGAGAATTCACGGGACTTGTAAAATAATAATGGTTGGGATAGTGCATACAAGAATAAACCAGCTTTTTGGTTTATGTCGTGGTATCAATAAACTACAGAGTTGGGGAAACATAGCAACTACATTTTAAAGTGGGAAGCAAGACAAATGGGTTGTTTGATACATTTTGATGGTTTCGGTCTGGCTCAGAGCCTCTCCAAAACTAGGAGTGTTCTCTGTCTGCAATGGTCAGCATCAAAAATGGAAAACTGTTGATAGGTGATGCACTTCGGTAGTAAAGGAGACTATAATGGGGTCTCGGTTCACTTCAAATCTATTGGCTGCTCAAAGCTAAATGCCAAGAATAGTCTCTCAGTATACCGCTTCTTGTGTTTAGTAGAAATATTGCAAAAAAAAAAACAAAGAAATAACCTGGGAAATATACTGTTTGTTAGCTATTTTTTGGTAAACTGCAACTATTTCATCATTTAGGACTTCATTTCATTAAAACAGGATAACATCATTCACCTATACGTGAAACAACATCGTAGACCAACCAATATTTTTATACACCCACTGTTACCAAAATGGCACTAATTCCCACCAGCTCCTGCATGTTTTAATATGTATATCAAGATACATTGGAGCTGTTTTCCAATGAGGCAACTTAAAACTATTTGTAAATATTCAACCCTTTCCCTGAATTTCCCTTGTTTATCAGCTCCCCGCCTACCCTTCAAATCCCCCTAATGTAGAGATGGTGTTTCTCGCCATATGTCCCAAAATGCTCCCAAGAGCAGCTGTAAAATGTTGTATCATAAATGTTTTAACTGTTGATTGAGGCCAGTGAATCCATTGTTGACATTTTGTTGCTGTAGTGTTTTGCAGCCATAGTTTGAAATTACTTTCTTTAAATAAATGGACATATTTTTGTTGCCATACGATACAAAGAGGAGAAATTACCGTTGCTTAATTTAATAACAATGACCAACCAAAACATATTGACAAAAAGTGGGATGGCCAGCCCTTTAACCTCCACTCTAAGCTTTATAACTTGGGACCACAACAAAGAATAGACCGGTTTTGAAGCATAGACTGTATATCAGGTCACCTTCAATGATTGTCGAAAGGGGAAGAAGCCATTTTGAGCATTAGCTATCCGGAGATAATTTTTTATATGGGCATTTATTGTTCTGACGGTGTTAGCTTGTCGCCGTAACCAGAGCAGACGTGCAGCTAAGATGGTGGCTGAAGCAAGCTGAAGGCATCTGATTGGTCTATCCTTATATGGCTCAAATTATTAGCACCAGAATCATAGAAAGCGTAGCCTTAGCCATCCGTACAGTCCGCTCAATCATCATTTCTCTGCATGTAACGTCTGGGTCTGGTCCCTGTGTTAGCGATTACAATTGGTTGAATTCCATCCGACCAATCATCGAGCGCGGGAGGCGGGTGTTGTAGTTAGATGTGGGTGACGTCAAGAGTTTGCGTCGAACGGGAAGGTTGTAGTTTGGCAATGGCGAAAAAAGCGATAGTAAAGTATTCTAGTCTGGTTCTATCAAGAAATTGAAGCCGGAGCAAGAGGAATGTATAGCAAAAGTCATTGCTGGCAAAAATTGTTGCGCTGCTCCCGACTGGCTCCGTTAGCAGCAAAGGAGAAAGCTAGGCTAAATGCTATATGCTATCGACTCACTCGGGTGCATTACATACGTGACGGTAAACTCAGATCCAATCGTTTCAATCTGCAAAAGGAGTTAACCCCTCCCACCTGTAAACGGAGCTCAAGGAGCACCTCCAGACCTTAGTACGAAATGTAATTTGTACTATGCTGTGGTACGACCAGGCTATAGAAAGCGCTTAACCTGATATTTTTTCAAGCCCAAATAAATGAATGTGACACAAACGTTAACTGAGTTAGAAGGGTTTACTTTTCAATGTTAGTCAATAAGAGCCAGAGCGAGTTGGAGAAAAACTTTGCCCATGAGCACCTCCCCATTGGGTTTCATTGAACTAGAGGGTCAGCATCTGTATACAGTCTATGGTGTGGAGTCTGCATCAAATTCTCATTACCTTGACATGTCACACTGTTTTGGCTGGTTGTCGAATCACCTCCAGCTGTTTTATTTCCTACCAGGCACCAACTGTGAATAAACTCTTTTTCAACAACTCACACTTTTCACAATCCCACTGTATTTTAGTCCTTAAAACAATAAGCCATCCAACTATTATTTCTTCAGTGGGAAAAAAAAAAGCAGCGTTGCACCATGACAGCTCCTCCTCCTGGCATATGTGGATATTGATTCTGATCCAAACGATGTGAGTGTGTGAAGTGTTAATGAGAGACTGAATGCATGGGCTCCTTTTGTCATCTCTTTTCTCTTCTGTGCAAAGAGACTATTTAAGAAACTATAATTGTTGCTGGGTTGGCTGTAATTTTAATGTTTTTAATCACGTTTTTTGTTTTAGTGTTAACCATGATAATGATGAGAGACGTCTAACTCTCTGGCTCTGTATCTCTTTGTATTAATGTGTTTTTGAGGCAGATGAAAGGACTCTGGGTTTAACAACAACCATGAAGATTTTCTTATTTTTAGATTCTAATAATAATGTGTTTGAGAATAAAGTCAGTGCTGCATTGATGTGCAGTCATTTACTCCAAAGCCTGCGTCTTTGATTTTTATTTATATATTTGCATATTTTGGTTTATTTCAGGGCCGTGTGCGCCTCACCTCTGAACACACAAACGACACGGTGAACTGTGAGATCCCATTTTGCATCTTTTAGTGAAAACAAGCTGCAAATAAAAGCGTTTGAGGGGACATTGTTTTAATTTGTTTGTTCTGATCTGTGCTGTAGATCAGGGCTTGTTATGATGGGTAAAAAATTACACCAATTATGTCCAAAAATAGAATTAATTAGTACGATTTTATCAAATGCCATTGATCGTTCACTTTATTTTTTATGTTTTATATGAAAGCTGTATTATTTTCATGAGCGTTTAACCATGTTCCAACATTGTTTCCTCACAAAAAATAGACCTGGAGTCGTTTTGAGGTCCATCCACGCTAATATCAGGAAAGTCTGGCACAAACATGTGACCCCGCCCCTTCTGTCTAAAAGCTCCTGTCTCAGTCCTGTAAAAGTATTCTCCCTGAATTCATTTAAGCAATTTCTCAAGTTAAACAACATGTTTGTAGCTGATAATTTTCTAATTTAACCAAAAAAATAGAAAAATAAACTCTGGTGGTAGCACAGGGAGTTACAGTTGGTAACAGATGTTTTGCCTTTCATACTTGTTTCACTATAGATTTTCTGCTTAAGATGATATTTCCATTCTAAAACATGAAATGAGATAGTAGATAAGTCTCAATGTAAATTTTAATGGCCAAAACATTATGCATATTATTTATTCTTTAAAGTTGGGGTACCAAACCTTTAAACCACAAAAATAGAACATCCATCCATTTTCTTCCCCTTAATCCATTTCTGGGTTGGGGGGGGTGGCAATCAGAGCTGCACCCAGTTCACAGAGCATCAGCCCCATAGCCCCACCACCCCCAAAAATAGAACAATTAAAGGAAATTCAAAATAGTATTATTTATATATAAAAAGATAAAGTTAGGCACCCCAGTTGTAATGTCTTGCTCTACATTTAAAGCGTTGTGTTCCAACCATCTCAAGCTGCAGAACTTTTCAATTCTATCCCTGGGAAAAACACAGAAACATGCGAGACCCACCTGCCAATCTGAAAGAAGAATATTTCCCTGACAATAATGTTGGAAGTGAATGTACCATACTTTTTCGATCACATACATAATTCACTATTGTGCACAATGTACCTCCACCAGTTCTAGGTTTCTTCTAACAAGCAGTGCATTGACTGACAGCTGTTATAACCGAACCCAGCAACTATGTAATAATACATTAACCCATTATTGCATTTGAAACAAAACAAAATACATTTTATTTATTGCCATTTTCATTGGCTGCTCTGTGCCTGATTGTGGCAAATGTGTTTTAAAATGTTCACCACAGCAAATCAATTAAATATATTTGGGGAAATAAGCTGTGTATCAAAGGTGCTGAGGTTACTACTGTCCAGTCTATATTTTGAACATTCATTAAAACAATTATCTCGCATTATCAGTTTTTCTGGAACTCAAATTTCTGTGTGAACTTCCTCCTCAACTAATTTGCTTATAAATACAGCAACTTTGCACACGTTTTGCAAATGATAGAGAGTGACATTCTGAGTCAATTTTGAGTGGAACAGTCAAAATGTGAGTGTAGTGCGCATAGCCCCAACAAGTAATTTCCTTTTTAATTTCATGTGTGTATTGGTTAAAAAGGAGGACGTGTGTGAAGAAGGCACATTAGCATCTCACAGAATGCCTGGGGTCACTCACACAGAAGAAGCAAAAACAACTTGTAGGTGGCATGGTTGTGCTCTTTTAAAAAAAAATGTTTTGTTTGTCTATCTACCCAAGACCAATGTTTTTTTAATGAGGCAGTTCCCTTTCAAAAACATGGTGCCTTTTGTCCAAATGAATATGCACTAAATGTGATTCTTTTTGATTAATCATCTTATACAGTAGATGCAATAGATGTTTGGTCATTTCCACAGATGAAGAAAAACACCATACCTATAATTGAAGTGTATCTCAAATTGACATAATGGATGTGAAATAAGGCAATGCAGTTTCACAGTGGTCTGAGTGCTATAAATCATACATATGTTGGGCTCTAATTGCATTTTTCAATTTAAAGTCATTGGTAGCTCCTCCTCGGATACACACTGCCCCCTAATGGTACCAAGAAATCATGCAGGTTTTGTTTGAAGATGATACAAAGAAGTATTGAGACTGTACAGAGCAATACTGGCCCCCAGTGGAAGACGAGGTATGGGAAGAAGCAGGTTTTATGTTCAAGTCATTTAAACATAGTTCAATTATTGATATTCATATTACCAGGAAAGTCCCACTGCGATTTCAGAATCTTGTTTTTAGGGGAGTCCTGGCCCCAGAGAGAGGATGATGTGTGTGTGAGAGTGAGTGAGTACACTTGGAGATAATGAGAAATGAGTCTGTGCTAATTAGTGTGAATTCAAAAATCAATAGTGCCATTTGTCATGATTGTTTGATGTTTTATGGTTTTAAATAATAACACCAGCCCAGGCACTACAGGTGGAAATTTGCTCTTGGACAAAAACCTGCTTCTGTGCATCTCTCCCTTTGAGGTTAAGGTTTATTGTATGCTGTCCCTGTCGGCCTAAATAAATAAACCAAACTCAACATGTGTTTTGGCAGATGGGCAGAACATGCAAACTCTAATCAGAAAAGCCTTGTCTGGAGGTGGCATCAACGTACCAGTCAAAATTCCCAGAAAACACACAATAGATACAAACATGTGGATGGAAGATAAGAAATTAAATATACATATGTTTTTCTATGTGTGTATATTCCAACAGGCCAAACATATAAGCAGTCAATATTTTGCTTCTAGAACCGAGTCTAATAGTGAAAATGCACATTTGTAACAAGGCCTAGGTCCTGTCCAATCAGTGGGTAAATTCACTCGATGAAGGTTTGTTAAGTGTAAGTTGAACCCGGGGTAGATGCATTTAGAGGGAGACAGCTGTAACCCAACACATCGCGAATATCCATCCTGACGCCAAGACAGAAACTTGATACAACAGAGCAGAGAGCAGGTCAACATCACTGTTGATTTAGGCTGATTCACTGCTCAAAGTCATACCTGCAATATGCAATACACCCCTAGGTAAATTGTGCCGTAATTTATGTCATAGGATGTTATATAGGCCTATACACTATATAGCAAAACCACGACCCGAAGCTTTTTTTCTCCCAATAACCCCAATGTAATTTTTTTTTTCCTATACCTGAGATATGACTGTCTTATAATACATGTTGATACAGAACTAACAACTGTTTCAAAAATAATGCTTTCTTCTAATTCCATTATGTTGTGAATGACTGCAGTAAGAATCACTCCAACTGTGCACAGTGGATTTGCAAACACAATATAAAGCAGATGGTACAAACAGATTTATTTACTTTTATGTATACCTAATAACCAATCACAGCTTTATACAATCTCCTGGCACCCTGTCTCCCATCTGCATAGGTTTGTACTGTTTTCCCCATGTCCCTCTCTCAGCCTCAGCCAAAACATGTTATTTTTTCCCCCTCCAACATTTAACAAACATGTCATCGTATTTTCCTCTCCAGTGCGGTAAGAGGTCTGTTCGTTGCCTTCTCAGGGATCACCAGCCTCAGTTTCCTTTTGGGTGAGCTGCCTCCTCCTTCAGACATGTATTCCTGTTGTATGAGTGCCGCCGTGGATGCAGTGTTTTCCATCGACTCGGTGGGAGAGAGGACATTTGATACAGACACATCTGCTCCCTGTGTGGCACCTCCAGCCATTACCCCGGCGATGGGTAACTCTGCTTGTGTTACAGCAGCCAAAGCCTCTTCATGCATGGACTCTGTTAGGCTTGCATTTGACATATTTTTAACCACGGTTGCTGCTGGTGTATTTTGGGGTATTACAGCATGACCACCATCAGCCACTGTTGGGGTTTGACTTCCTTTACGCGGCGATGTTTCCGATGTTACCTGATTTGTTTTTGCAGTATTTTGTGGCACTGGTTCTTGGACACTTATGGGTTGTCCTCTTGGTGAAGCTTTAGGAGATGACTTAGGTTCAGACTGGGCCCCAGAAGGTGTTGTAGAAGACGGAGGAGCTAATGTATTAAGGGCTTGAAGATTTTGCGAAGAAGAGTTGGCCGTCAAAGTAGAAGGGCTTGTGTGTTTTGCAGTGGCGCTCGCTTGAGAAGTAACATTTCCAGACATAGTGGCAGTGGTAGCTTGTGTCACGCTATTATTACTATGTCCAACTGTATTTCCCTTTGATATGGTTTGATTCGCTTGTAACTGATTAGCATTAGATTGAAATGTGTTCGAACTAGCCGCTAAAACAGTGGGGCTGGATTGCGTGAAGCTAGCTGGTAGAGCAGTGGAAGAAGCTTGTAAAGACAAAGTGCTAGGATTGGCTTGATTCGTGGGTATTGCATTACTTAGGGATAGATTTGGGCTATTCATAAGTCCCATTATAGGGGTTCCACCTGGACCCATACTAGGCCCACTCAAATTTATATTAGACCCAATAGCATTAGCCATGGGAAACATTGGCTTTCCTTGTGCTGTTAAGTTGCCTGCTTGGAAGGGGAGGCTACCCATGGGTAACTGAGGTCCCGATGAAGGGAGTAGGTTGTTAGTACGATTCCCTAAAAGCATACCCCCTCCTCGAAACTGAGCCCCTAGAAAGCCTTGCATATGTGCCATAGGATTTGAGGGAGCAATTTGAGCGACTACTTCCTGTACGGGCTCTTCTTCGCTCGGCTTTTTCTTTTTTTCTTTCTTTTCTTCTTTCAACTTTTTTGACTTCCTTCGATCTTTGTTTTCAGTTTTATCCTTACTTTTTCTAGAGCTACTTTTCTCATCCCCTTTCTTCTTTGGGTGGACTTTACTTTTGCGAAGTGGGTTCAAGTTGAGTTTGACTTTAATTTGCCTGTTGGCTCTCCCGTCGGGATGTCGCTCCTTCCCTCTGGGCGATGTGGTTTGCTCACTTTCTCTGTCCTCTCCTTGACCCCTTCTCGGACTGTCGAGAGAAAAACTAACATTGCGAGTTTCTTTTTTCATATTTCTCAAGTCGAGGTCACTGTAAAAGTTACTTCTTCCCCAGTCTCTTGGTTGTTGTACATTTTCTCTTGGAGGGAATCTTGCTTGACGTGTATTTTGGTCAGTTTGGTTTGGCCTGAATGTCCGATGGCAGCTCCCACAATGCAGCTGATCCGGTCTGTTCTGTCCTTCTATGTCAAGGCTGTTATTACCACCTGAATGCTTGTTCACTGCTTCCCTTCCCATGATCCTTTGCTGTGGTCCAGTCCTCCTTCTGTCCTCCACAGTTTCAACTCTTCCATTCATTCTTTCCCATCTGACAGGGTTTGGGCCGTGTTCTTCTCCTCTGCATTCAGGACAGTGAAACTGACCCCAATGGCCCTCTGTCCGCGGTGCAACAGGAGCACCCATTGTTTCGTTTCCATTAGGAAATACCTTCCGTTTTTCAGCAACATCAATGTGATTTCTGTTCTGAGGGGTCACTGTGCTGCTTGCTTCTTCTTTGATGTCCTCCCGATTTAGTTGAGTTCTTTGTTTCTTCTTTTTAGACGTTTTATTGTAGATCAGGACAATCAACAAAGTTAAACCGACACCTCCTGGAAAACATTAATAATTTTTTATAATTTTTATTTATTTATTTATCCATTCCTCAGTCACAGTCTTGCACCATTGCCCTGTTCTGTCTGCACTCAATCTATGAAACCCTCTGCTGTGCGACATCAAGATACTCTCAAATGTAAAACGTTTTTTTTATGTTTATGTATAAAGCTTAGGAGGTTCTTTTAATAGGACACAATTTTTTAAAGAATCTAGCACTGCTTATTATTGCATTTCCTATGATCTAATGGTTTGATTTTCTAATCTATTGTTGGCAAATTGACAGTTTTGTAAAGTCCCCTGAGACGACTGCTGTTATGATTGAGCGCTCCACAAAAATATATTGAATTGAACCTGTTTGCCATGAGAGACCCTCCGAGCCCACATAACTCCAATCCTTTGGGAGCATCTAATCCAGGCAATATAAAACAGAGACCACACAAGAATTATTCCCAGAACTAAACCTGGACTAGATGGGACTCAATATAAAGCTAAGTAAGCTTTAACTTTTTTTTATTCTTCAATATTGTTATTAAAAAATAGCGGTTATTTTTTAGCTACAATATGTGATGGATTAGATTACATTGATTGACAATACATATAAAGCACATTTAAAAACCATACAAGTAAACATTTACGGTCTGACCCCAGTGGGAGCTCAAAACTACTTGGCCGTAATAACTCCTTCAAATAAATAGCACCCGTAGAGTATTTAAATAAAAACAATGAAACATCTAATTGCATTCAACATAAAATATGAAGTTGTTTTTTGTTGCCAAACTAGTCTCATGTGCTCCCATTTCTTCTTTTTAATCTGCAGATCAACTGTAGCAAAGGATTTGTGGCTGAGGTAGGGCGATCTCAGTTACCAATGGGATGATATGCTGTCAAATTTGATTCAATTTCATTAACATAATTTCAAGGTTTTTTCGTGTAGCAAAAAATATCAACAACAGTCGTCTCGGAGGACTTTACAAAATTGACTATTTGCCAACAGATCAGAGAATGTAATGATAACAAACACATATAGTAGGAGCCATTGGTCCATAGGGAGCGGGATGACCGATGTCCAAATATTATAACATCCATCCATTTTCTTCCCCTTAATCCATTTCTGGGTCGGGGGGTGGCCAGAGCTGCCACCCAGTACACAGAGCACCAGCCTCTCACTGATCCTCCTGCAGGTGGTGAGTCCACAGAAGCTGAGATCTTTCAGTGGGGGCTTCAGGCAAAGTGGGGTTAAGTGTCTTGCCCAAGGACACAACGACAGCAGTCATCAGTGGGAGTCATGAAGTAGGTCTTACGGTGGGCTTGAACCCATGACCTTCAGGCTCAAAGGCCAATGCTCAACCAACTGAGCTACTGTCGCTATAACAAATGTTCTTAAATGTTCCGGATCATGACTGTCCTTAGAACCTCCTGCATCGGCAAGGAACCCAGTTTAGGCCAGGTTTGTAATCATATCTAAAGCAATGGCCTTTTTAGTAATCAATCACCTCGGCAAATGTGAATTGTGTATAGTCTGCTAATCTCTTTAGTATCATTATTGTCATAATTTCATACTAATAGTACATAAACAGTTAGCCACAGAAGAATAAATACCAGCGAAGCAGACCACTCCAGTGATGGCCAGATCTCGCGTGTAGAGCTGAGCGGTGATGCTGCCCTTGGAGTCCACCCTCACAGTGATATTCTGATTGGACGGGACACAGTTGGCTTCTGTGAGCTCCAAAACTGTGGTGACTGCAGGATTATCAGCACTGGCACACACCATCCTGCGGCCATTGTACAGAGTCTGGGGGGAGACAAGCAAGAGAGTAATTATGATCTTTTAATTTGATTGTTTGGCGCATTGACTGGCATAAAGCTGGTAAAAATCCGGAGCAAGGATAAGAGCTGTTCCACTTCCAAAATTTACAATTGTGTAAGTTTGAGTCACAAAGTCAGAAAAAAACATATCTTTATGATTGTATCTGACCTTATCTGGCTGCTGGATGAATGATGAGAGGAAGGCAACGAGATCCAGCAGTTGACAAGAGCAGTTCCAAGAGTTCAGGTCTAAATTCAGCGTGTCCAGCCAGGTTAGGTACGAGAAGGCCTCTTGGGGGGCGCTCTGGAGACGGTTCCTCGATAAGTCTAAAGTCTTCAGAGAAATGAAACCTCGAAAACTGAAAACACAATACAACGTTGATCAAGAAACAATTTAATGCTGCTTTTATTCAACAATCGTACACTTCTTCGTACACAGAGCTTCCTCTAATATTTGTTCACCTTATAATCCACGATATGTATATTTTTCTACACTCGTCATATGTTGTGTCTAAATACTGCAAAAAGGTGATAAAAATTAGGTGAAAAAATGTCACATTTTGACTTCCTTAAAACAAGATTTGCCAATGGGACAAAGCAAAATTATATTGTTTTAAAAAGATACAAGAAATGTCTCCCTTGGAATGAGAAAATAAAGCAATAGTTTTTGAAATAAGACTAAACAGCCTGTCCAATTGGCAAATCTGGATTTAACACAGTCAGAATGCACTCAAATAAGGATAAAAACCACTCGATTCAAGCATTTATGACCTCATTTTCTAATATTTTTTTGCATTGTGTGTGTGTGTGTATTTATGTAAATTAAGTGTTTTATTTGGTTTTTCACTTATCTATGAATCTATGAAGCTTGAATTCAGAGTTTTGATGTCTTGCAGATTTGATACATCTTGTTAAGCTAATTTTGTTAACGTGTTAAACCCTTTCTCCTTTAAAATGTCTTGATAATTGATAAAATAAACACAATCTAAACTAATAATGCAGGAAAGGCTTTGACCGTCGAAGAAAAGAACTTTGCAGCTTGACACAAGTAAAAAGAATGGGTCCATGGCACACTGCAAAAAACACATGACGCCTACACTTTTCAACACTAGAAGTGTCACCAGGGAAATTTGGAATAAATATAATAAATGGAATCTAAACATAACATGACATACTGTAACATATAATAAATAAGCTGTCTGCCTAAGCACCACCAGTGTTGCA
The DNA here is from genome assembly GCA_964034765.1 of Knipowitschia caucasica. Classification (NCBI taxonomy): domain Eukaryota; kingdom Metazoa; phylum Chordata; class Actinopteri; order Gobiiformes; family Gobiidae; genus Knipowitschia; species Knipowitschia caucasica. The sequence goes on along the minus strand of OZ035836.1, from coordinate 21,103,154 downwards.
TGTGCCACAGTTTGAGAAACGTCAAGCCATACGCTCGTTCTACTTAAATCCTTGGTTCATTTCTATTTTTGTCTCATGCTTTCCATGATTAGTTCTGGTTTTGACTTTAATCCCGCTCTATGAAAACAGTAACGTGAAACCCATGGACTCCCCTGCAGTGGGAGTTTACTCGATCAATGAACCTCTGTGCATGTGTTTTTCCTGAATACATTGATTTGGTGATCTGCCTGAGCAATGATGTAAAAGAATGCTACATATTCAAACCTGTTTTTGTCCAGATTTTCAATAAAGTTATCAGACAGATCCAGACTTTCCAAAACGCGAAGACCCGTCAGCGGAAAAGAGCCAGAGTCCAGCCTTGTGATCTGGTTTCCCTCCAGTCTCAATATACGTAAAGATGTTGTGCCTTTGAACAAATCCGAGTTGATCTAAAAAAAAATGTCCAAAAAGAGACAACAACAAAAAATTCAGTAAAAGGTTGAATATACAGGAATCTCCGTGAGACCAACCGTGTGGATGCGGTTGTTGCCCAGCGCCAGGACCTCGAGCAGGGGCAGATTTGTCAGAACTCCCCCCTCTAAAGCCTGGAGGGTCAGCCAGTTGTGGTCCAGCAGTAAAGTCTGGAGAAGAGGCATGTTTCTGAAGGAGTTCTGATCCAGAGCGGAGATACGATTGTGACTCAAACCTGGATGAGTATAAAGGATTTCATTATTCAAGGTTTTGGTTTGACTTCAGCTGCTCAGTGTTCATTTATGTCTGAAAATATACAGTAGACAGACATTAAATAAGGTAAGATAGACTTTATTGATCTCACACAGGAGAAATTTACATGTCACATTTGGCATGGATAGAAGCACTCAAGATTTGTGCAAAAGAAAGAAGTGTGCAAACATGCTAGAGTCTTTTCAGGATATATTATGTACAATAAATAAAAGTCGCAATTAAAGAAACAGTGGCAATAGTAGTGCAGGTTTTTGAGTCCTAGTGCAAGTGAATTAAAGTGACTTATTACTGATGGGTCTCTCTTTTCTCCAGCCCCTCGTTATTGTCAGCCTCTGTCAGACTTAGAATGAATCGATAAAGTGCCTTGTATAATGCAGATACAGTTGTGCTTGAAAGTTCACCCACCCAGACAGGGGTTTTTCCATATTTTTGAATGATATTACAAAAAGCTTTTTCCCACTCTTTGCTGGTTGTTTGATGAAGCGTTTGCTATGGGTAGATGCTAAATGTGCAGTTCATGTAAGACAGCCCAGGAATGTACAAGCCCTACAGTCCCTCCCGACACATCTCCTCACTCCCACTGTCAAATCCAAGCACCGAACCTTGGGGGGCCGAGCTTTCGCCATCTCTGCTCCCACTCTCTGAAACTCTCTCCCCCCTCATCTCAGAAACTCAGACTCACTAAACTCCTTCAAAAACAGGTAAAAACTCACAGCTCGCGCTATATAAAACCAATGTATTATTATTATTATTGTAAGAACTGGAGGGTTTTTGCCAAGAAGAATGAGTTAAAGGGGAAATACGCTCTGTTGAGAACAAAAATTCAATTGTAAATGAAAACCAACAGGTCCATAGACATGTTTCAGTTTGTTTGAGTTGGAAAGATGTGTAAAAGGTCTTATTTCTACAGGTAGGAAATCTCATATACGACAACTTAACTCATGGCCTCATAAATAGTTCATGTTACTATGGTTACTTACTGATCACAGTGATGTTGCTGAGGTCGGACAGAGCTGCAGGTTGCACTGTGGAGATGGAGCCCTCGGTCAGCAGCAGGACCAGAGTGGTCTGTGGAGCAGCTGGAGACAAAACACAACAAACATATAGTAATGAAATGGTAAGTTGTAACAGAATGCATTAGAACCTATATCTTAGTTGTTTAAAGTCACTACTAATAAACAAGAAAGATGGCAACAAGATTTTCAAACAACACAATTCATACAAAATGTTAGTACTGCGTAATGATGAGTGCATTATTATATTAATTCATATATACGCCCAAATTTAAGATAAGAGAACCTTTATTTGTCCCACAGTGGGTACATTTCTACGTTGCAGCACACATACAGGACATTAGCAAGAGCAATATTTCTTTCCAAATTGTAAATATAAATGAAACAGCTAAACTAATGGCAAGGAAAGTTTATTTTGTATAGCACAGTTCATACAAAAGGCAACTCGAAGTGCTTAACAAAACAAGAAAAGAAACAATAAAATCACACAAGGCTTTTAAATTCTTAATAATCACATGGAAACACTGCCTCCCCATTTTCCAGTTCTGACTCTGGGTCCCAGCAGGAGGCCAGTCCCTGTGCTCCTCAGAGTCAGATTGTTTCATATGGCTCTAACATGTCACAGATGTACTTTGGTGCGAGGCCATGGAGAGACTTTTATACGACAGCTGTTTTAAATGTTATTCTCTGAGCCACAGAAATCCGGTGGACAGACCTGAGACCAGGACTAATGTGATGGTACTTCCTGGTTCTAGTGTTGATTATTACCAATAATTGAAGTGAGTCTTTGGCAGATGACGGCTTCTTCAGAACAGAGCATACATGAAGCAGGGCATGATGGGAAGCAGGACACACTTTGGGCTTTGATCGACAACAGCAGCATCAGCAAAGTGCCTGCAACAGAGACAAACAAAAATATACTATATGCATTTATCAGACACGAATCAGTGAAGCAGGTCCACACTTACTGGTCATGTTGTGTCAGGAAAAAGGCAACATTTTGGTGAGGCAACGACTATCCCATCGGACTTCATCTCTCTCATTCGCGATCATCTTCATCTTCAGATTTATGACTAAAACAAATAGTAAGAAAGGACGTTTATCTCTCAGACCCCCACATATCATTCGTCCACACAGTAGTTTCATAGGTAATGTTGGTTTTGTCCCATTATTGAAATTACAAACTCACATTTATCTTTTTTACCTACATAATAGATTCTAGTATTTTATATAGTACCACAACATTTATACTACAACAGTTCTGGAATGATGCAAAATCCTTCAATAACTGCTTAGAGAATCTCACATTTATACCTGTTTTTTTCCGTATTGATACTCAAATGAGTGTCTTGTTTCAAAAATCGTTTTAATATCAGCCTGCTTTTCATTTCTTTGGACATCCCTACTGATGGTGACATAACAACAGTTTTACACTTCACACAGGTCTCCCATCCACATATCAACCAGGCCCTGCACTGCTTAGCTTTTGACGAGATGTTTACAATTCTTCATTATCAGTAAACAACAAAAACAATTACAACGGGTACCGAAAGGTCAAGCTGAGGTTTTAGAGCGAGCTCGAACAGGATTTTTCAGCTGTAATCTGGAGCCAAATGTGTAAATATTTGTGGGTAGCAACAACTTAGCAACCAAGAGCCAATCAGGAATGTTGCCTCTCTCCTCTCACTCTTTCCTAGCTTAAGCCGATTTCGGGGACAGAAGGCACGTAATCGGTCAGTTTTTAGGGCACATACATGTACTGTATCTGGATTTACAAAGACAATATTAAAAAAAAATCTTGCCACCGAGCGAGAGGATATAACTTTTCAATTTAAGTCAATGGGAGTCGAAACTTCACCCACGAGCAGTTCCCTACTAGGCTTCATTGAGCTAGTCGGTTAACATGCCCAGCTATACAGTGTCCTGTGTGTCCATTGCTTTTTGTGTTGCTAGGTGTCTCATAAACAGGTGATGAGTGTCAGGGTGTGGAGGGTGAGGAGGTGAGAAGGGTGAGGGGTGAGGAGGGTGAGGGGGGCAAGAGATGTCCCATGAGGATGCTGACTGACTCATGACATCTGCAGCTGATCGAGTTTCAGACAAAGCTCTTCTTCTAATGGGTCCTGATACGCCGCACACTTAACCCGGCCATTAACTCCCAAAATGCAATGCTTCCAGTAAATGATATTCCCATACTTCCATGTTTATTACACAGTGAGGGGAAATGGATTCAGTCAGTTACATCTCATCTGGCTGTTGTCCAAAGAAATGACTATATTCATTTTATAATAATAATAATCAATCCCTTTCGGTCAGGTATCTTTTAGCACTTTGATTCTTAATATAATTTTATTCCTATTGTAAAATGTATAAGATCTTTGAAAAACACGTGACCATAAAGTACTACTAAACTGTTTCTCTCCTCACCTTCTGATAATACATACTTTTACTTGAATATTTTTTTTTTTCAACGTGCATTAATATCTATTCCCAATAAAATTCTACAAGCACGTACCTTCTATTGACTGTAGATGTTGTTGAGAATTGTGAGACATCCAACATAATTAATTTCTCTGAAGCTACTGATTATCAAACACATTGATGAGATGGCGATATACCGGATATAAAAGTGTCCTGCTGTGATGGTGCAGTAAAACTGGTTTGTTTTCTAATAGTAAAGATAGAGAACTCACAAATCCAAAACTTATTTCCAAAACTGTAGTATATTTAAATGTGCATGTCTTACCTGTTGAATGTGTCTTTGGTCACAAGTCGCGAGTCTCTCAAACGTGTTTTGACCGTCCATAGTTTCCAGGCAGCCGTGGCTCTTGTTACCTGCTGTGTACGGAGCATGCTCAGTAAGGACGCTGTCACCTGAGAGTCACAGATGTCAAGACAAATGAGGGATAACTTTTAATCAATGTATTATTTAGATTTACAAATCAGAAAAACAAAGCTGACATACTGTGATCCAAAGTGTGTGCATTTTTAACAATAACCCCGTAATAACACTAGAATAGAACTTGTTATAATTCTCTGCCTGTTGACTTTCACTATGATGGTATAGTATTGATAATAATAATAATAATAATAATGATAATAATGATAATGATAAAGATAATGATCATTATTAGGATCATGATAATAATAATATATTTTATTTATATTGCACCTTATATTTCCATAACAACTCAAAGTGCTATAAAGTTGTAATGAAACCAAGTGATAAATCATTACAAAGTGCTGTTTTTTCTGTCTGCATGCTGATAAATATGTTAAATTCTGACCTGTCAAATAATGTTGACATGAACAACATTATTTGAAGTGAGGACTATTTCACCAGGACTCAATGGAACCAGGATGAGCCTGAGGATCTCTCAGACGGGGATATAAACGTTGGGCTTCAGCCTCCGGCCTTCATCCCCGACCAGCGCTGCACACAGAGGAAATCTGCAGAGAAATCACTGCAGAAACCCTTGTTGGAAATGTGGAAAAAGGGTTTGGAGTTTACACATATAATGAACAAAAGGACACACAGATGATGCAGGTTTGGGAGTAATTGTGCAGGTTTTGTCCTTCTTAATAAATAAACAATAAAGGCATACAGTGCTTTTGTGGTTTGGTTTAGAGAAATAAAACACCAAATATTAAGGAGTAGTGTTATAGTGTTAACTTATTTTTTTGTCACTTAAAATTGATGTCAATTACACATATTTTAGTAGATCCTATTAATCTACTAGTAGTTTGTTGTGCATTACTTCTTAAGTTCATTTTTTAAATGTGATTAATTGCAATTATTTAAACAAAAATGTATTTATTTTCGAAACTTATCTTACATACATGGCCAGTTGGGAAAATTAATGCATTATTTTTAAAGAAAAAAAAAAAACAACAAAACAAAACATACAGACTATGGGAGTTACCAATATCACTTTTAAATTCTCTGTGCAACATTTCCCACATTCACCAGCAGATGGCGATCTTTTAGCCAGAATCGATTAGTTCGGTCTGAATTCAACATGGCGCCGCCCGTAGTCACGTTTGTTGCATAAACTAAGTTGAGCTGTCATTCTAATAAACACGAGAATGCATAGTCGTATCTAAAATATATAAATATTAACAAGAAGCGGATACATTCAGCCACCGAAGACCACCGTGACCCGGGGAGAGAGGAGAGTAGTGCGCGTTTCACCAGCACGACACAGAACACATCTCCCAATCCAATGCATCTCAGGTACATATCGTGATACGCGTTAGTAAAATAATACAATGGCGACGAGAAGCAGGATATTAGCCGCTCGGTTCCTCCGCGGACTCAGGACTCACGGAGCCCGCTGTCACAGCTCGAATCTGGCGCAGAGGTCCGTCACCGCTCCAGAGAGACCCCAGAGAATACCCCACAGAATACCCCACAGAATGCCCCAGAGAATGCCCCACAGAATGCCCCAAACACGCTGGTTCGCCTCTCAAACAGCAAGCACGGGTAAGCAAGCCGCACACATATGTTCTAATACTGACTAAAACACAGCTTATAACAAGGGTGTGTTCTGTTAGCTTGAATGTCTGAAGAAGTCAAGTGTAATGTGTTTTAACCATGACATGTGTGTACAATTGTATTTAATATTTGCAATGGTTTTGAAATGCCTTCAGTTACCTATTGCCCAAACAGAAAGTGTGTTGTAAAAGTAAAATCTTGTGGACTTGTCAGACCACACCATGTTACATGTCTACATCTTATTAGACATGTTATCTGCTGCATACATGTAAGAAAGACTCACTATGGACTGAGTGAGGGCGGTCCTTTCCCTCACACTTTTGTTTATCAAAAAGCTGATCTAAGGATGTGACAGAGGCCATATGAAAACTAGTGATCAACCAAATTGTTTTAGCCTTATTTCATTGATAAATATTTGTGTGGTTTCAAAAACGTTTGTTTTGTCAAAAGGAAAACTTCTATCTTACGTTTACCGTACGAGGACATTTATACTAAAACAAATTGTCTCTAGTAGTAACTAAAGACTTAACATGTCATTTGAAAATAATTTGCGGTGGGATTAGCTGAAAAATTGAGGTTCATGTTATGTAAAAACATAAATGTAAATAAGAACATTCCTCAGCTCAGAGATGTTTTTGTGCCTCCTGTAGGAGTCAACAGTTGGTCTTCACGGACACACACTTGTGGAGAGCTGCGATCATCTCACACGGGAGAGAAAGTTACTCTGTGTGGGTGGGTCCAGTACAAAAGGTATGTTTTAGAAATAATAATGAGTTTAATTTATGTGTTCACTCTCTCTGGCACTTTTCTTATTTTCTTATTCTCCCAAAACAGACATGGCCTCTTTATAATCCTGCGAGACTTTGGAGGGTTGACTCAAATCCTAATCCCACAACAAGAAGTATAGTATTTTTGTATACTTAGGTCCGTGTACATCACTCATGTGTGCTACTAATACTATATATATTATATTTGTTGTTTCCCTTCTAAGTCAATGCATCGTGTAAAAGAGTGTTTGAGTGATGTCCCAGTGGAGTCTGTTATCAAAGTGGTTGGAACTGTTCAACAAAGACCTCCGGGACAAGAAAACAAGGTATTTTATCTTCTTCTTATGGAAGTCCTAACAAACATTCATAAGTATTTAATATATATTTCTTTCAGGACATGGTCACTGGACAAATTGAAGTTTCAGCTGAGAGTGTAGAAATCTTAAACACGTGTAAGAAGCTGCCGTTTGAAATTAAAGACTTTGTGAAGGTACTTTGGACTGTCTCTGGTTTTTGCACGTACAGTAAGTTTTATATGTGGTCTTTTTAAAATCAGAAATCTGAGTCTTTGCGGATGCAGTACCGGTACTTGGACTTGAGGTCGTCTCAGATGCAGAGGAACCTCAGGCTGCGCTCGGAGCTGGTGATGAAGATGAGAGAATATTTGTGTAACCTGCACGGTGAGAAGATGAAGCACTTTTTTGTTTTGTGTTTTATCTTTGTATTTGAATTGTTGAATTAAATCTTCATTTTGTGTCAGGATTTGTTGATGTGGAGACGCCGACTCTGTTTAAAAGAACTCCTGGGGTAAATTCATACTTTTTTATTGGTGATTCTAATGTTTCTTCATTTACTCTTCTGTTCTGTAATGCCTCAAGTAACTTTTGCACTTTTTTATTTTTATTTATTAGATTTATTTGAATTTGCATTTGTACATTAACAAGAAATTAATAACAGCTCAAATGAAGTAGCAAGAACGCGCACAGGTGCTTTCCCCTTATACAGAGGTGCATGATAACTGCATTTCAGGATAATGTTCAAGAAAGTACAAAAATAGTATCTTTGCTCTACACAGTCTGCTTCAGTTTAAGACGTAATATGGAATTATTATTTATCATTTAATTAAGTCTCGGTCAGACGCCTGATTTTACAAGGACTACAACAATTACAGAAGGAAAATGCATATTTGTAAATAAACAGAGACCTCCCACACAAATACATACAATCATAAGTTTTTGATACAGGTGTATACTCTATCATTATACTTTTCTACCTTCCACACTAGGGTTGTCAGAAGAGTCAGTAATCCCCCTCAGTGTCCCCCTCTAAAGGCTGCCTATTCTCGTCAAATACCTGAAACCTGGACACCAATGATTTGCTGGGTTAAATTTAGTAAAAAAATAAATAAAAAAGTGACATAATAGAAAGTACTATTAGGTTTAGTAAAAAACAGCATGGCAAAATCAAGACATTCCCACAAACGCTCTTCCGACTACAAGGTTTTTAAGCCAGGATAGATATTTAAAGATACAACAAATGAACAGTTAATACGTTTAAGATAACTGGTCGTTGAAGCTTTATTGATGTCACAAATGTCATGACAAATGTAGATATTACTGTATATGGTCTGTAACGTTACCCCCGTGCTGTCGATTGTTTCAGGGGGCCAAAGAGTTCCTAGTTCCATCGCGGGATCCCGGCAGGTTCTACTCTTTGCCTCAGAGTCCTCAGCAGTTCAAGCAGCTGCTGATGGTGGCTGGGGTCGACAGGTCAGTCCCTGCTGCGGCAGATCAGAACTCAGATATTCAACCAGAGTAACTATACAATCATGTTTAAAGTCCAGTATACATTTAATATTGTTCCTGATGTTTGATGTATCGAATTATCATACAAGTTAATCAAGAATAGCTTTTTGTTTTTTCTAGGTATTTTCAGATAGCCCGTTGTTACAGAGATGAAGGCTCTAAACCAGACAGACAGCCAGAGTTCACACAGGTTTGACTCATTTTGAACTATTACATTATTTTGTTTACATTACAACACATTTATTTGTTTTTTTATTTTAAGAACTTCTCTGTAAAGCAAGTAAAATATTTGTAAATGCCTAGAACACACAAGGCGATGAACGCAGACATGAACTAAACCGAACTCCATTTGCTTTTCCTGTGTTCGAACGGTTTGATTCGACAAGTTTATAATGTCCTCCGAGACGACTCATGTTGTGATTTTGGGCGATACAAAAATAACGTGTTGCATCACAAGCTGCAGAACAGTAGGAACGAGGAGCCCACAACACTAGATAAGTGAATATTGAATACTCAACTCTATACTTGAAAATAAATAACATAGAATAAAATCTCTATCTTCAGCTTAATAAAGAATCAAAGTATACAAACATGAACACACATGGAATTTTGAACCTTTTTCTCCAGTTTAAATAAATCTAAACTTGTATGTGCACATGTGTTGATAAATCTGTAGAACAATCTAGGGCAAGAGTAATGAAGTAATACATCATTAGCTCTGTGTGTTTCCACAGTGATGATACTACTGTACATGTTAGCAGTATTCTACATTACTGCGCAGATGTATGACATGTGAGGTCAGGTCCGCAGGTCTCATCAGTCTTGGTGGTCTTTATGATCATAGGTAGATATAGAAATGTCCTTTGTGGACCAGTGTGGGATCATGGCTCTGGTCGAGGGCCTGTTACAACACTCCTGGCCCAAAGAAAACGGCATTGTTGAGGTTCCATTTAAAAGGATGACTTATGAAGAAGCCATGCGGGACTATGGTGTGGACAAACCTGATACAAGGTTTGACATGAAGGTAAATATTTACAAAAAGGAATGTTTATTGATTGATGCATTGCTTTTTGTTTATTCTGTTATGTTGCTTTCTCACGGTCCGTCTCCATCCGTTAGCTGATGGACGTCAGTGAAGTCTTCTATTCTACAAACGTTGGGTTTCTACAGTCGGCTTTGAGCGAGTCCAGAGGGACTATTCAAACCATTTGTGTCCCTAATGGAGGAGTAAGTATTTATTATATTTAATAAACATTACACTTTGAGCCCATGAATAAACTGTTTGTGTTTTGGCTCAGACACTTTTTACCAGGAAAGATATGGATCTATTGAAACAGAAGGCTGCTCAGTTTAATCAGGTGAATGAAAACACGTTAGTGGAAAAAATATTCTCAGCATCTGTTTTCTATTAATGATAAACTATGTGTGATGTCAGGAGGTGACGACTTTTCAGATCAAAGCAGATGGATCTATAAAGTCTCCACTGAAGAAGTTGTTGTCTGTTTCTACTGTTGAAGAATTGATAAAAAAGACCAAAGCTAAAGCTGGAGATCTTCTGCTGATCGCGGCGGGGTCCGTCCAGACTGTGGTGAGAAATGATGAGTGAACTTCGCTTCCATTACAGCAACATTAAAGAGACAACAATAGCTTTGCAGCCGAGATCGCAAGAAATGCATTTGGCAGCCCTAAGATGCTGATGCTGATGGATCTGTTTCATGCTGTTGAATTTAGCGCCCTCTGCTGGGAAGTCTGCGACTACAGTGTGCCGACCTCCTTGAGTCTCATGCTGTTGCTCTACGGGACCCCTCAGTTTTTCACTTCCTGTGGGTGTTGGACTTCCCACTGTTTCTGCCTAAAGACGAGTGCCCCGAGGAGCTGGAGGCAGCACATCATCCCTTCACTGCACCTCACCCTGAAGATACTGACTACATGTACACTGAGCCATGCAGGGTAGGCCACGTTGTTCGCGTTTGGATTTGACTTTGTTTCTTCTTCTAAACGTGTGATTTTGATACCTCAGGTTCGTGGGCAGCATTATGACTTGGTGCTGAATGGAAGTGAGATCGGAGGAGGCTCCATTAGAATTCACCGAGCTGCTGAGCAGCTACATGTCTTGAAAAACATCCTCAAGGTTTGTTCATTTATTTTTTCTATTTATTCAAATACATTTTAGTCTAACCCTGATTTGATTGGATAATATTTTGAGTGTGTTTATTTTCAATTACTTCAATATTTTTTTAGGAGGACCCCAGTCTTTTGACCCATTTACTTGAAGCACTTAACTCAGGAGCGCCACCTCATGGAGGCATTGCTTTAGGTGAGATCAATATTTACATTACGAGATGATGGTATTATTACTGTGTAATATTACAGCCATTATTACTTTGTATTTCATACAGAGATGTTGTAATACTATTGACTTTCTGACTTAGGTCTGGATCGTCTTGTCGCAATCATAGTTGGTGCGTCCAGTATTCGTGACGTCATCGCTTTCCCCAAATCCTTCAGGGGTCATGACCTGATGAGCCAAGCACCAGACTGTGTGTCAGAAGAAGAACTGGACTCATATCACATCTCCGTCAAGTGGCCAAAAGAGAAAAAGACTGTTTTACCAGCAGAAGAAACACTCTAGGCCTACGTAGGCTCTCTTGAAAGGAGGGGGATACTTTGCTGTAAATAGTGAATACTTGCATAGTATGCATTATTGAGTCTTGGTGTATAGCGCATTTCATACACAAGCCAACTCAAAGTGCTTAACCAAACAAAAACAATAAAACTATAAATAATCGCAGTGGATTAAAAATAGTGAAGATACAATAGTTCAGTTGTTTTTTTTTGCAGCATAAATCTGAAATGCATAATCTGTATTTGATGGTCTGTAATTATTTACTACAGATAGATAGATATTTTATTGATCCCTGTAGGAGAAATTCAGGTGTCCAGAAGCAGAAATAATAAAAAAATGAAATAAAGTAACTAATAAAGTAATTATCAGCCCTTCAGGTCACAACCACAGAGATTGAGCAGCCTCTGGGTGGAGTGGGACGGGTCAGAGCAGCAGAGAACATATATTTATAACAATAAATCATAAAATTATGCTAACGAATTTTAGCTTTCATTGTCATTTTAACAACGTACTGGTCACATATACTGTGAATATAAAAAATTATCGATTATAAATTTGACTTTTATTTCCACAATGAACCCGGAAGTGAAGGCTGACTTCACGCATGCGCTTTAGAGTTTTAGCTGTCCGCTCTCCGCTCCTCATCTGTCCCTCTGGCCGCGGAGGAGCAAAGAGACCCCAGGTGAAGTGGCAGAGCTGGGCACTTCAGCCACGTCAGCCCCGGGGTTTCTCCTGCGGTAGACCGGCTCCTACTGACCGAACAGAAGCGTGATTGTTAGTCCTATGGCTCCGATGGGTATCCGCCTGTCTCCCGTCGGCGTGGGGGTCTTATGCCTGCTGGGGCTCGGTGTCCTTTACCACCTGTACTCGGGGGTGATCTCCAATCGCCTGGCAGCCTTCAGGTGAGCACTGTGGACGGATGACACGTAGACCAACATGAAGTCCAGTGTTTATTCATGGAGCACTCCCATTGTTAATTTACAAAGCGCTTTAGAATGATGAGATGTGACTGTATAACAAGATGTACTAGTTAAACAAGAAATACTACTATCTGCCATGAGTGGTATCAATTATGTAATCACCTCATGAATTGGGCAGTGGTTGATTTAGTTTTTTCTATAAACTGAATATGCTTTATTATGTCTTGCTTTCTGTTCAATATTTTGATGACCTTCCCCATTTAAGATCATCACTAAACCTATGCTAGTTGAATCTCATGGTTAGCATCTACTGTATGATCTCCAACATTCAAAACCGTGTATCTCCACCCTGTGCATATCCCAAGTGATTTAGATTTTGGGTTTACAGATTTCTTAGCTTGGTTTATTGTTGACCCCCTCAGGTCGTCCTCAGGATTTGTCCCCTCTTATTATGAGTGAGCTTTTTCTGTAGTCTACCAATAAAGACTGCCATCTCCATTGATCTGTTTAATATTTTTTAATGTAGCTTTTAATAGTTTTTATTCCCTTTTAATAGATTTTATACTTCAATAAAATGGCTCAATCTTCTGTCTTTTGTGATGTTTCAGACAAAGGAGAAATGTTGACTTGAGGGACCTGCTGGCTCTGTCTGTGGAGGCTGCTGTTCTGGGTGGAAAAGAGGTGAAAAAGATGGTTTAATTCAAACCTTGCTAACAATAGGATATAATCAAACTTAATAATGTAATTATTTATGAAATAGGTAAAACGAGTGCGAGAGGAAAATGGTCTGCAGGAAAAGTCCAAAGGCAAGACCAGAGAGGGGGCCGATGACCCCCTCACGATGGGAGACCTGGAGTCCCACAGGAAAATGTACAACATCATGAGAAACACATTTCCTGATATCACTGTGAGTTTATTCAAAGAACACTATTCTATAGATTTGTTTTGTTGGTTTTCACATGTACCCACAGCGTTTGACGGTGGATGTGGATGATTCTGACTGATACACCTTCAGCGAAACTTATGCTTGTGGCTCTTTGCGTCCCTGAGATGAAAGGTGTGGTTTTTGCAGGTCAACAGTGAGGAGCACGACCAGGTGGTGGACGAGACTCTGCTGTGGAGCCGCATTATTCCAAGTGATATAGCAGAGAAGATAACGGATCAGAATGAGGTCCCGGCTGAGAGTGTGACTGTATGGATCGACCCTTTAGATGCTACAAAGGAGTACACAGGTACACAGAATATTATTTCATGAATCAATGTTCTCTGTATTCAGCTGCTGATGTGAAATTCACCTGCAAAGACTGGGAGGTCGTAGTGAGTTTTACTTTTTATTCCCAGATAAAATTAAAACAAAAAATAACAGATTATAAATAACGAACGATAGGAGATTGGGCGCTACACTTTAGTTGAACATTTCTTGATATACTGTTACAAGTGGGGTATTTGTGTGTATGATGAGCGAGAGGCGGGCGAGATTTAACAATGTTTTACTTAAATTACGGACACTTTGATTTAAAGGAATAGGCCACCGTTTAACATACTGACATATGTTCTTACCTTAGACTAGTTGATATGTACATGTCTGGTCTTTATCCGTGTGCTCTGTCATGCAAACGGAGCACAGACTGTGTATAGCAACAAATCAGCTCCCGTTAGAAGCTACCAAACTCTTCCACGTGTTTCCTATTTAAATACAGTTACGTTACGTACGTACACTACAAAGTATAGTAACACAGAAATGTAACATGTCGATTTTCTCAGCGGATAAAAAGGGGCACTATATTGTGAGGGGTAATAATCCGAGGAGCACTACGTCCGCGCACTAACTCCTAAGACTTCTCTCTCGCTCACTTCCGTCAATAGAAGCAGCGTGACTTGTAGTACGTACCATAGACTACGTACAGAAGTGGGAGAGAAGTCTTTAGGAGTTAGTGCTCCTCGTATTATTACCCCTCACAATATAGTGCCCCTTTTTATCCGCTGAGAAAATCGACATGTTACATTTCTGTGTTACTATACTTTGTAGTGTAACACGTCACGTAACTGTATTTAAATAGGAAACGCGTGGAAGAGTTTGGTAGCTTCTAACGGGAGCTGATTTGTTGCTATACAGTCTGTGGAAGAGGCTGAGTTTGTGCTCCGTTTGCATGACAGAGCACGGATAAAGACCAGACAGGTACATATCAACTAGTCTAAGGTAAGGTAAGAACATATGTCAGTATGTAAAAACGGTGGCCTATTCCTTTAACCCATATTGTCGTTCAACCTGAACAATTGCAGCAAATGCAGTGTAGTAATTTATTACTCGGCCATGAAATCCTAACTTCAGAATAATTAATTTCCTATCGTTGTGAAACAAAGCCTATGTTTAACTGGGACTAAAAAATTACAACATCTCAGTTGTAATGATTATTCTTCAGTATGCATTCATTGATTCAGTCATTCATTGAGTACAAGAGAATACATCTTAAAGTATCCATGAATATTCATACTTTATAATAATGTATAATATATTTTATGCATTGTACAAAGACTGTTTAACTCTTTCTACAGAGAGCCTGCTGAAGTATGTGACCACCATGGTCTGTGTCGCTGTTGAAGGGAAGCCTGTGATTGGAGTTATACACCAGCCTTTTAATGACTTTACAGGTAACTATCGTACAAATATAGGTCCTTTTGTCTATCAGAGATGACACTGTAGGTCATGTGACCAGGAATGGTAATTGATGAAGGAATACATTTAATGACTTTTCTGACACTGACGAGCAAAAATGCGGCAGGACATTATGGGATCTAGTATCTTGTAAATTTGAGGTCAGAAATGAAAGAAAAGTGTTAACAATTTGTGGGTTATTTGCTTCACAGCCTGGGCTTTAGTGGGACAGGAACATGTGGCAAATGTCCATGCCCGATCGTCCTACAGTATCACACCTCCAAAAGTCATTGTTTCACGGTCTCACTCCGGACAGGTGAAAAATTATGTCCAAGAAGCTTTTGGGAACAGTACCACAGTCGTAGAAGCTGGAGGAGCAGGTGATGATGATTTATTTTTTAGGAAGAATGGCTCCTGCACACTGTGTGCCTGACTTTTTTCAGGCGTATTTATATACATACTGTATACAGTATGCATACAGACTGTAAATATTAGGGCTGTCAAAATTATCGCGTTAATTCACGTTAATTACAGTTTTCATTAACGCGTTAAAAAATAATTAACGCATGTCCGAATGACCCGCCCATTTATAATAATATCACTCAGAATGCCGCGGACACGTGCGTGTGTGTGATGGTGACAGCGGTAATGTGGTCATATAATACACGCATATATACACGCACAGGGGCCATTCTCTGATGTTGTGTGACACACGGAGGAGAGGAGGGGACACGCTGAAATGCAACCAAACTCGCTAAATTAAAACTGGGGTACCTCCATTTTCCCTTTCATTAACAGCTCTTGTTGGTTGTACCCAAAAGTAGAAGGTTGTGAGCAAGTCAAACAGATTTAAGTACATTTGGTATGAATAACAATGTGTCATTACATTTGAAAATCTCATTTAACTTCAATTGGAGTGGATTTGAAATAGAATGTAAAAAATGCGATTAATCGTGAGTTAACTCACCATTACTATGCAATTAATCAACTAAAAAAAATTAATCGTTTGACAGCCCTAGTAAATATACATACTGTATACCCGAAGAAAGTCAGCAGAAAGGAGCTTGCAGAATCTCCCCAAAAACATAACTAGTGTTTGCTTTGTATTTCTCAGGATATAAGGTTCTCTCTCTGTTGGATCTCCCCACTGGAGAGTTTATGGAGCAGGCAGATATTTATGTTCATATCACCTTCATAAAGAAGTGGGACATCTGTGCTGGTGATGCACTGCTAAGGGCCCTGGGTAAGTTTGAAATATTACATCTGTCATTTTTGTTACACAATTTGATTATGGTTATAAAATTCCCTCGGAAAGGAGATTAGTTTTAAGTACAAACAATATGTTACAATATTATGGGCTGATAATTATACGTAAAAATAAAACACAGGCATGTGCTGTTGTTGCAGGAGGTCACATGACCACTCTAAAAGGTGAGGCTATAGAGTACAGCGACACGCCCCTGAACAAAGGAGGGCTGGTGGCCAGTGTGGGAGTGGACCACAAGGATGTACTGGAGAAACTACCGCCCTGGGACCCAGAGAAGCACTGACACGTGCACAGCACTACTGAAGAAACCTGACTGATAAGACTTTTAGTGAGTGTGAATACACAAAAACCATGATCACATCTCCAAGTGAGCAGCAGGTCTTCCGTCACCGCTTCATCAGAAGAGGAGTCTGTTAAGGAGCACAATATATACATGTTTATGGACTACAAAGCCTCTGGAGGTTTTTGCATCTTAGATTTGACTGGTACAGAATAATATATTTAAGAAGGTTGTTACAGCATTCATTCACTACACTGTAGATCACTGTTGCACTGATACTCTGCAGACTATTTTGCAAATGAGCAAAGAAGCTGCTGTACTTCTAAGAGACATGCTTAGACTTGATGGTACAAGCAAAGTAGTGACATAACATATAAGAAGGTTTGTTATAATATGTTAAATATATTTAACATTTGTCAGACTGCTCTAGTTATATTTGCAAAATAGTATAAGAAACGGGGCTTTGTATCATATTCAAAAAAAACATTTTGGTGTAGGACCTAATCTATTAAATTGACAATTTTACTTTATATTTTACATATGGACATACTTCTACAATAAGCTACAACATACCAGCAAATTGGGCCTAAGGATCAAGAGAAATGTTAATGGCGGAAATTGTTTTTGGACTGAAGAGGCAGGTTGTTTTACATTTAACCTTTTTTCTTCCCAAACAAAATCACAGCTGTTACCGGTTACATGCAATGGCCCAGACATTGCATTTTGCTCTGGATCCAAAGTTTTCATTCAAAATAATTGCCAATGAGTTACAAGTTTACATGTTTTCTGCAAGGCCTCTGGAGAGTCCGACAGATTTGTTTTTGTCCAGTGCAAAACGACACCTATTTTTTCAAAGTGTCAAATGTATTTTATAAATGGACAATGGTTGTATGTTGGGGGTATTTATCCAGTTTGATGCAGAAGATCATAGAGTACATGACTGGTCTTTATTGAGTAAATGGGGAAAAACCAATAGCAAGCCTTTCATACCTGAGATGTTTTCAATACGGACTACTCTAATGGATTTTGCAGTTGGTTTAAATAACTTACTCTCAATCTGCCTCTGCTGTGAATTTTTAATAAAAGGTGTTTGTGCATGCGGATAAGAACTTTTTTTTTTTTCCACTGAGCTTGACCAGATTGATTAGTTGGATGATTCTAAAAATGTGGTGACTGCCCCTGAATAAACTGCAAACTTCACCTGCATACCATGTTTAGATCATATAGTGACATTTTATTCACAATTTAGAATTAAGTTTTCTTCGTAGTCATGAAACCTTAGGTAGATTCATGCGTTTAAGAATTTGGACCAATGTCGTAGTCGATTTGTCATTCAAAGTGTTTTATTATAGCTTCTTAATTGGGCTGCTTAAATCTGTTCTCAAGCAATAATTCATTTTATCTAATCTTTTTTGACAGTTGTTGAGCTGATGGGCAGTACTTACTAGACTTACTACAGTCGAATCGGCGTTCTCACTTGGTGTTTGAGAGCTTGTTGAGGATGTGTTGAAGCGACTCCTCCAAGTCTCTCTTTTGGTCAGTAAAGTCTGAAACCTGAGGGTCTGTGACAGTCTGGAGCCACTCTGTCTTTGCACAAAACACGTGTGATGAAAGGTTCTGCACAAATCAACAACACCGAGGGTTAAAAAGGGTTCTCTAGAATAAAACGGGAATCTGAAACTGAAAATAAATGTAAATATATTTTCAATACAATGTAACTGCAGTCTTTTTTTGTTGTCTTTGGTCCCCATTCAAAATAGACGTTTGTGTTTGAATTGGTTAATGGCGATGGAGGATGACTGCTTCAAACTCAACATTACCTCTTCCTGTGTATCATATTGGCAACTTTACCTTCTGTTCTCTTTGAAATCATCTTGAATTTGCATAAATCGCACAATTATGGAATACATGTATTCAAGGTGTTTTGCCCTGAAATACTTGCCTTCTCCACTTATATGACAAAGGGGTAATGTTAACTGCCACACACATTCAAAGACCAGCAATAACTATGCTATAGGGTAATGTTTTGTTTTGTTCTTGATTAACATCAGTTTGTGCTGGAGTTTTTTGCACAAATGTGAAATATGTACGATGTACCCGTTCCTCCTTTGTTAGGCTGCTTTCAGATCGAGAAATGACATCTTTAATGTGGGCCAGGTAAGAAGCAAACTCCTGTTTCGCCTCTGCACACAGAAATGCACACATCAAAGAACATATGAGTATGCATCTTTTATGAAGGGAAAAGCTCACTCATACCTCCCAGAAAAAGGCACTTTTCACAATCTTGTCTTGAGTATTTTCTTGCCAGATCAATCGGGCGCTCTCCTCTGGAGTTCTGCACTTTGGCGTCAGCTCCTAACTTCAGCAGCATCTGCACTGTCTCCACATGGCCCCAGCAGGTTGCCAAGTGCAGGGCTGTATACCCTAGAGACAGGAACAGCACAAGGCTATGTGTAACTATACTTAGATTTAGATCAAATTGGAATGGGGTAAAAACAAGACCATACATAATAAAATAATGCCATGGGAAACTGAGGATAGGTGAGGGGGAGAGCCGTGATGACAAACTCAAATACCAATATACACCTTGGATGCCTTCTAAATACACTGGTAAATGTCGGACTAATCCATTTTTGTTCCATGACTCTTGTTTGATATTCTATGAATAAGTCAGGCCAGTACATGGTGTCTTTATTTAGCAGATAACCTTGTATGTTTTCCATATTGAGAGCTAATTGGAGTGAGTAACTTAGTAACTTATGGATTTTGTTAATTAGCTAGTTGTGGTTTCAAAGTTGAAAGTTAGGAAATCCCGTGTTAAGCTAAGGTTATTGACCTGTGGCAGTCTGCTGGTCCAGCTGAGCTCCATGAGCCGCGAGCTCTCGGACAGCGGCCGTGCGTCCCAACAGTCCGGCCACAAGCAGGGGGCTGCGGCCCATCTCATCACACCCAGACAGGCTCTCCATCCGCTCTGGAGAGGCACTCTGTGGAGGCTGCACTGATGCCTCTGCACCTGCCCTCAACACAGAGCTCATGTCCTAAGCTGTAGTCAGAGACACGATGGCCACTGCTTCAAACAGTGTGTACCGTTGCTATGGTGACTGATGACAGATCGTTTTTATAAACAAAGTGGGGGCTATGTTCCATCGTCATTAACTAGCTAGCTAACTAAATAATGGAATTAATGACAAACATCACAAAAATCTAGTATAAATCATATCACTGCTCATACACATTCACACAGTGTACAGCAGATGGTAGTCATGCGCAATACGCGCAACAACAAAGCAAAGATGAAGGAGTGAAACGGGATAGGTTTTGTTACCGACCACTGTCACTGACAGAAAGCTGACTTCAGACTGTTTTAACGGGAGTTAAAAGATCCACGGCACATCTGGCAACATGATGTTCAACAGACAAACAAGCCTATGGATGGGAGACGTACGTTTATTACGGATAATTTCACCTTATATTGGTCCCACTCGATGGAACTAGCTAATGCTAACGCTAATCCTTTGCTAACGTGGGTTTACTTTAGAACAGCTTAGTGATATACTTTTTGGGTCGTTCAATTTATTTTAGCATGGTATATTTATTGACATCCCACTCGTTATCGTGTTGTTAAGCTGGACCAATACATGGACGAAGACTTCCTCAAGCAGGCTTTCAGTGCCATGGGAGAGTCACCTCTTGGAGTGAAGATCATCACTCACAGAATAACAGGGTAGGTTCGCTCAAGATCATTGGATATTTTACACGTATCAGACTTCTTATGCCCGTCCTGTTTTTGCAGTGGTTCTGCAGGATACTGCTTTGTGGAACTAGCAGATGAAGAGAGTGTTGAGCGTTGCGTTCAGCGGCTCAATGGAAAACTGGTGCCTGGGTCAAACCCGGTGAGTTTTTCTTACATATTACAAAATACTTGTTTATAATCTCAAAAATACGCATATATAATTTATACTTTGTTGGTTTCAATATAACTATAATCTGACCTTTTTTTCCACAATATTCTAAACTATTTTAACCCACCTGTGGATAATGGAGCTCATCTGCCTTTGAGACCATGATTACAATGTATTATTCTTTGAGTTTGCCATAACACATTGCAGTTTTTTCATGTTAAACGGACACAGTTACAAATTAAGTCACAGTGAAATGTTATGCCAATGATGTTTACTTATGGGCTTGTTCTGATTGTGCTTATGAGTAAGCTTTGGTTGGCTGTTGTGTTTGAAATGCTCTTGAGCTGGCCAGTCTGCTCAGCTCTCCTGTCCACCAGCCTCACCTACTGCTGACAGTGTCTACTAGGCTGCCTGTACATGAATGTACTTTGTTTGAAGCTGGTGAATAGAGTCTCTGATAGGAACTAACTGGAGTGGGCAAAAGGCTGGTCTGGGTGGTAGAGGTATGTATATCTAAATAAAAGAAACTATAATCACTTCATTCTTTATTCCAGCAATATCAGTGCCATACTACATGAATTGAGGTCTATAGAGTACTTAGGATTTGTTTTTTCCCCCTCTTCATATGCAGCCCCGCAAGTTTAAACTAAACTATGCCACTTATGGAAAAAGACCAGAGCCAGGGTAAGTCACCCCTCATCTTATATAACACTTTATACTATTGTTACTTTTTATTACAATGCAATAATTAATTTCTTAGACCAGAGTTCTCAGTGTTTGTTGGTGACCTGGCCTCTGAGGTGGACGATTACCAGCTGCACCAAGCTTTTAAGAAGTACCCCTCTTGCAAAGGAGCCAAAGTAGTCACTGATCAGTACGGCTACTCCAGGTATGCCTACTTTTTTTAAGGCTTCCAACCAAAAAAATATGCGTTTTTTTGTCCATTCAAAAAATAATAATTTTGTATGCTCTGATACTTTGATAGCCTCTGGATGCTGGCCTTCTGCACATCTATTTTCAAAAAATAAGGCTGAAAACTGTTTTCTTGCCATTCTTGCTAAAACTATTGTTTTCCCCATTTAGGCTAAGCAAGAGCAACTCACAAATCAAGTGATGCTACCACATGTTAAAAGTAAAACAACAAGTTTCAGTTCTACCATAATAATACCCATTATATTCATTTTTCTCTTTAAGTGGCTTTTACTGTAAGTATAGTGTTGGCATTGAAAGTTGGGAGTTTTAACAGGAGTTTGACTTGCAGAGGCTATGGGTTTGTCAAGTTTGGGGACGAGAACGAACAGAAGAAAGTCATTGAAGAATGTCAAGGAATGGTGCTAGTCGGCAAGCAACTCAGACTGAGCATCGCTGTTGCAAAGAGGTACAGTTTGTAGGGCCTTCAGCCTGTGCTTTTCAAATAGGTCTGCTGGACGTTTTAATTTTAATTTTTTGTTTCACAGTCAGAAGGTGGTCACTTACCAAGGTCAGAGTACGTATCCCAACTACAGTCCGACCCAAACCAGCTATTATGGCAGCACTGGTGGGACAGGAGCATATTACCCACAGTGGGGAAGCTATGATCAGTACAGCGGATATGGCACAGGCTACAACACTGGTTACAACACTGGCTACGGCACAGGCTATAGTTACAACTACGGCCCGTATGGATATCCACCTCCTGGTCACATGATTCCCCCGCCTCCTGTGAGTGGCCCATCGTCTGCGCCTACAGACACAACAGCTGCCACAGATGTAAGGACTAGAATTTCCTTCATTGAACCAATACATATTAAAACTAAAGCAATTGATTTTTACCTCTTCAGCAAAGTCAAGAGACGACCAATCCAGTTGTGACTGAGAGCACGGAAGGTAATTAAAATGTTATAAATGAACTGAATGAATTTACAATATTATCACATGCTTCATCATGTGAAGACCTTATTTTTGCTGAGTCAAATTGTTTTCCTTTGCTAATCCTCCTGCTTGTATCCCCCCCAGATCCTCTATCTGTCTGTGACGTGGACCAGCGGAACAAAGACTTTATGCAGCAAAGTGAGGAGCTCTATGAGGCTTTAATGAACTGTCATTGGGAACCGCTGAACTCTATGGACTCCTCTGTTCCCTCGTGCTAATTGCGGAAACATAGTTTATTTTATCATTTGTCCTCTTGTTTGAAGTTGACAAGGAAAATGCCTCACAAAACTGCTTTGGTCAGCAGTACCAACTGCAATGCGTCTGTACTGCAGAAGTGTGGAGTCAAAGCTCAGTTTTCAAATGGAATTTTGCAGAATTTTACCAAACACTCTCGTTACTTAAACTTAATGCTGTTTTTATAATTGGAAAGGGGGGATTACTTTTAAATTATCAGTTGTTAAAGTCCCCAATAAAGTCTAATGAAGTGAATTGCAATTTGGACAGTATAAAATGTATTGCCTCTCTTCAAAATATACATTAGCGCTCATATTGGTTGTATTCCGAATACTTATTTTGATTACTGTAACTGTATTCAAACAGTTTAGGTGGTATTCAGAATAGTTTATACATTATGGAATTTGATCAAGATTTAGACTTTTTAAACAATACATTTTTTGAAAAAATAACTTCAAGGTTAAGGTACATTGAAAGGAAATTTGTCCTCTGCATTTGACCCATCCTGCAATGCCTCGAGGGCCTCAGGCAGGAGCAGTGGTCGCCACAGTATAGCACCTGGGAACCCATCCCAGATGTTGATGCTCTGCTTGGTCAGGACTGGAGCTGGAATTTTTCCTGTTGTGCATGTTTTGTAGGGGAAACGCTAGGAAACCCATCCAGACACGGAGAAACATGCAGACTCTGCACAGAAAGGACCGACCTCACGGCCTTCTTGCGGTTTTAGTACGTGTAACGGAATACGTTATGAAATACATTTCATCGCAGGTATTACATTAACTGTTAAGTAGATTTTCTTAATACAATGTATTCTCAACACTGTTTGTGACTTTGTTGATCATGCAAATTGCTGCAATTTTGTAAATATTCTGTCTGAACACGTTTTACCAATAAAGACTTCCTGAACAAGTGAATTTTGTGAGCCATGCACACTGTTCAAAATCATAATGTATCCAAAAGGTTGCCACTGACCAAACATGCTTTGCTCATGTACATTTCAAAAATACCAGAAAGAAAAAAACATTGACATAGAATCTTACATAACAGTAATTTTATGTAACAATTACAAGTTGACAGTAAAACCACCAATAACAAATTGAGTTAATCTCAATTACTTGAAGTCTGTCATTCAGAGTGTCCCTTCTATTCTGCATTCAAGCAGCTCTTGTTGAGTAGTCCATGACCTGGTTTCCCTGGACAGAACCAGCTTGGACCCATCCGGTACCATCCCTGGTACAGGACCCTCCAGCTCAAGCAGCCCAAAGCCCCTCCCAAAAGCTGTGTAGGGAACTGGGGAAAATAAGCCAACAGACAGAGCAATAAAAAGATCCATAGGTTAAGAAGAAGGACACAAAATAAGAAGAGAATCCTGAGAGGTGCATCAGAGACACCGCCCAGGCTCAGATAGGGCCCAAATACTGCTGTTTCTTCTGCCAGGAGCAAACAGCAGAGACAGAGGAGGAAGACATCTTCAGATACTTCATAACCCCTCCACAACATCCCAGCTTTAAGACATTGTGCCTTACTCTCTCCCTCATGCAGGACCAGTAGTGGCAGACCGCTGGTCACATCTGAGGTCCCCACTAACGGCTCATAGCAGCTACCAGTGGCATTCTCCAACAAGTCCAGGAGTTTACAAAAACCAAGCCACAACCCTCCTGCCAGCAGGAGGCGGGACAGGTGCCGGAGGGACAGAGTCAAAGAGCGGCGAATAGAGAAGGAGAGGACAAACACAAAGGAGCCCACAAAGACGCAGGTCCAACCCCATCCTGAGCGCAGAAAAATCCTGAAGCACAAACAAGAAAAAAGAGTTACAAGATATTTCAGGCAAAGAGGTGTCTAAACACTTATGTAATAGTTTAATAAATAACAGCTGGATGCACATGTTTTATGTGAAAGTGAAAGAGAAGGTGGTGCCATCACCTGTACATGAAGTGTGTCCGCTTGGCAAAAATGCTGTGCTGGGACACCCAAAAGCTGAGCCCAGGCCCAAACATGAGCAGCACTGACAGCAACAGGTGGAAGTGCCGTCGAAAAACACTGTTTCCAAGAAAACTGGCAGCCAGGTCTGTAAGGACCACTAGAACTGTGTTGAGAAACATCTCCGTTCAAGTCACTGCCGTGTGGAGGGTCTCACTCAGATTCAAAGCATTCACAATTGGATAATGCAACACTCAGCAGGATGCAGCCAGAAAACAGTTAGAGTTATGCAATTTTTGTAATAAGCAGAGTGTAGGTTGTTTAGTTGTACGCTATAACCAACACATTTACATCCAGTTGCAAAAGAAATGATCCACGAGGATTAATAAAAATGGCCTAAAGTCCACTCTGCTGGAGTCTGTTGAAAACACATGAAGCACAGCACGGACCCAAATGAAGAGTCAGCTGGCCTCAGCATTCCTCACACTGTAAATGTGCATACTCTCTGAAATCCATCTGAGAAGTGCGAACTCCAGCGGTCAATGCATCCAATATATTTCTAATTTAAGGGAAGACCACACTCAAACTAGTGAGGCCTTAAGCAGATTCATTAAAGACAATCCAGTGATCCAGTGTTGAATCCAGTCCTGAGAGGAACCTTGAAACTTCTCTGTCTGACATCTTCACTGTTAGAAACACATACATACAGAGCGAGTTCTTGCTTTCCCTGACCACTCAGACTTCAGGTGTCAGATTACTCCTTATGTATGAAGGGCAAGGAAAGTTATCCCTAATGACATTCCTGGTTTCTGGGCTGCGATTGAGCTGCACACTTTATGGGGGGTGGAAACACCATAAACAGAATATTAACAAATATAATAAATGTTCTTTAGTGTATCAAACAGTGTTAGGTGTTATGTGTGTATGTGTATTAATAGCAGTAACCTTTGTACTGGAGCGAGACTGAGACGCAGCTGGTTATGTCACTCAGATCAGACCACAGCACAGACTGTTCAACCTTTAAATCAGAATGCAAAGATAAAGGCTTTCTGAGATTCATGCCTGGGCTCTTTTTGTGGAAAGGTCTCAGGATTTAAAGGGAAATGAATATAGTTCCTGATACTACTATACATGTACACATGCTGCAACATTGACTATTAGTAAAACCAAATTATGTGACAGCCCCCTGGTGGATAGTTACCGAAACACAGCAATAAAACTGGAGAGCATCCAGTCATGGGCGGATTCAGGGCTGGGTTAAGAATATTAGTATTTTCTTGCACATTTTCAATTTCTTCCACACGTGGAAGCAGGAAAATATATTTCTTACAAAATGGCAGGAGTTAATCACTAATAAAGCTTGTAGTGGCCATCAAGAGTGTGTCTGCACCATAGATTATATATTGAGCATTGATATCATGTGGTGTGGACTGACCGAGTGCTGACGCCACTTAGTTTTATTTCCTCATAATGGCATTTGTTGCTCAGTGGTGGCTAAGCATACCTGTCAACATTCGGCTACTGCAGTTAATTGTACTAGACGTGTTTAATGTATTATTTACATTGAGGTCCCGAGAGAGTTGGAGCAGAAATTTGTCCATGAGCACTTCCCTATTGTGCTTCATTGAGATAGGGGGTTGGCATCGTCATACAGTACTTCAAACAGTCTATGGCCTGCTCTTGTGGGGGCGGTTGGCTATCCTAACCCTAACGGTTAAGGCCTAACCCAAGACAATGGGAGGTCGGCTGACACCCCTTGGCTGACACCTTTGCATTCTGATGTGTTTCCTCTCATTCTGACAGAAACAGCTTTATTAGAGTCTGGTTCAAATCACAGATAATCAAGTTATATGCTTTATTATCAAGCCCCAGCTTAAAGTAATATACAACCTATTCAAAACACATAGGTAAAAACAATATCTCGGCTTAGTGCTGTATCAAAAAATATCATATAGCAGCATTCTGTTTGCAGTTTTTAAGATCCTCATTACAACAAGCTCTCTGTTCTACAACAATACTGCCACATAGTGGACCAAGAAGAACACTGCGCGTAGGATCAAAATAAAGGAACTGTGTAGTTTTTTTCTCTGACTGGAGTTAAAAGGTTACCACTGTGGTGCCACATATTTAGTTGTTGACGTTGGGTAGAGACCAAACACACTGGAGCTGGCAACTCACATGACAGATTTATGAGAGCCTCATTCTGCTCCCTGATTGGATAATCATCTTGAGAAATGTTAACATAAACAATGTGGGTGTGTTGTTGAACATTTGTACATACCAGCAGATGTCTACATAATGTATAACATCTTACATATGGATCCTGGATGTTCCCTGTGTGTCTGCACTGTGTTCACACACTGGAAATGCATCAGTCCGCATGACGTCACAGATGTGTTTTAAAAGTTGGAGCTGGGGTAGTCCACTTTCAAACCACAAACAATGGAACCATATGACAAAAAAAAGAAAAGTGAAGAAAAAGGAGGACCCCCTCAATCAATCATTCAGGTCTCAGTCCAAAGTGACAAATAAAGTAAGTAAGTCATCTTAATTTTTTTAGCGCCTATGTTGTCAACATATGTCAAATATGTTTTCTAATGAGATGAAGACTCTTTGTGTTGGGCAAAACAACATGCATCATTATGGAAACATGTTAAGTAGTGTGAACGTACTCTTAATTACACGTACTTGTTACTTAATACTTACCTACTAACTTTCAAAACTCAGCTCAAACAAACAATGCTGCAATGTGAAATAGCCCAGACTGCTGCAGTCAGATGCAGATCAGCAGCTCCTGTGCAGTATCAGCTTTGTGAAGATGTTTATGATTCATTATCATAAACCGTAACTTCCACTTGCGCAACATCTCAAAGCTCAGAAATATGGTATCGGGTCAGGAGCAAGAGATGATTGTCCTCGCTTTTGTTTCCTCGCGATTGGACTATTGCAACAGCCTGCTCACATGTCTTAGTAAAAATGATCTGGCTTGTTTGCAAGTAGTCCAAAATTCTGCTGCAAGGCTTTTGACCCGCACCCACAGGAGAGCCCATACTTCTCCAATCTTGAAGTCCTTACACTGGCTCCCAGTCTCACACAGAATACATTTTAAAATTCTGGTGCTGACTTTCAGGGCACTTCATGGTCAGGCGCCTGAATACATCCTGGGCCTGATCCACCCCTATGACTCCAACAGGAGCCTGAGGTCCGCCACTCAGAACTTTCCTTTGGAATGAGCTCTCTGCACATGTTAGACTGTGTTGATGATTTCAACAAGACTTATTTGTCTAGACAGGCTCAATAATACTTATAATATTAATTTAAGTTACTTTTTCAAGAATAATTGTAAAAAGTAAGATATATTTTTTAATTTATCATTAGTTTTATGTAAAAAAATACTTTTAACTTACCAAACATATTTTTTTTTACATATAACTAGCTTCACAATTATTGTGGGCATTTGTCCACTCACTCCACACAGAGATGTACAGGGTCGCCTCCTGTACGGCGACCCTGTACCGGAGCACCCAGGGAGAACATGCAAACCCCACACAGGAAGGCCTGGAGGTGGAATTGAACCCAGGACCTTCTTGGTGTGAAGCTACTGTGAAGCTACTACAAAGCCATGACTGTCATTGTAGTAGCTTATAGTATGATAGTAGTAATTAAGTTTCTACAAATGCTTTTGAGATTTGTGTCTACAAAGCACGTCCTAAAGTCTTGATGCAGTTCCCTCTTTGAGTACTTACTTGAAAAACCCAGTTCCCATGCAGAGTGTGCTGTCCAGTCAGTGGGAGCGACTGTCAGCTGTGAATTCTCGTGGATAAGCCGCCATAAACCGGAGTGACAACACACACAGCTGTCCTCTGCGGCTGCTATTGTTCCAAAGGAGAGCCACAACAGATTGATGTGCCCCCAGCCTCCACTTCAGTGCCTTTGGAAGATAAAAATATGATACAATGTTAAGCTCTGTTGTTATTGTTGGAATTCAAGGAGATATTAACACACATGCTTTAATAGAAAATGTTGGGCGATGCTCTGCCAAGAAAAGCCACAATGATAATAATAATTGTTTGACAACATGGCAAAATGAAAAATAAAATAAGAGATTATTCAAAGAGTGCAAACCTCAAATTTGTTTCACAGGCATGTATCTGTGGCCTCTGTCACATCTTTAGATGAGCTTTTCAGATAGCAGTTTTAAATATATTTGTATGCATGAATTATAACATTATTTTTAGATTTTTATCAATTTAGCAAAATGAATTGACTTATACTGGGTTTGTGGAAGTAAACCGCCTTCGCATTCACTCACTTTTTGTCCTCCTTGTCCTCTGTCCTGTCCAGTCTTTTGTCCTTGTACAGTATCTCCCTAATCCCAAACGTACCTTGTACAGTTTGTGAATGTGTATCTTGTTATATGCTCTGTCCTGTAGTTGTCTTTTCTCTGATATTGTTTTGTGATTTTGATGTTGAATGTGAAGTATCAACCTGTCTAGGGACAACAGATGGAAATTAGCCTATGGCTAAAATCTGACATATTTACATATTTCTATATGTTCATTAATATGTACTGTCCCTGCTTAAATAAATAAATAAATAAATAAGAAGAGGACCACCCTCACTGAGCCAATCAGCTCTAATATATATATATAACATTTTTTCTAATAACATGTGACAGTATGTTGTGGTCTGATTTGTTCACAATATGTTATTATCACAAGACTCTTTCTGATGTAACAAACAAATGTATTCATGAAACAAAACACAAAAGTAAGGTACTCGAGCTTTAATGTATCTGGCCACAGTGGCCGTCATCAATAACCTGATCAGAGCTGGTTCACGGACTTCATGGCGTACACGTACACGCAAAAGCATGGATGATCTAAATGATTTGAGCACACACAAGTGCAGCAGCATGGGTATTCCCAGGCTAGCTAATATCAGGAACTTTTGGCATGTACAACAAGTAACTCTGCCCCTATTACCTAAAGGCTCCTCCCCTCGCATTTCAGAATCCACCATCACTGCTCAAACTGAACAGAAGCTTACGCTAACAGAGTGTTGTCAGACATGAACTGTAACAGCTTCTGTCACAAATCTCTCCAAATCCTGACCTTTTGGCCAACTGCAGTTAGTGGTCGCTGTGCATGAGGCTGTGTTTTTGCTCATTAGCCTCGTAAAGTTCACTTTACCCATAATGATGTAAACAAAGTGCACAAAACAACATGTGTTAAACACATTATAATGAAATCAGACAACATCAGTCCAAAGCACTTCTGCATATATATCTATTAAGCTGATATTATGCAAGAATCCCTTGTATTGATATTACAGATATTCTATAACGACAGTTATTGTTGTCAACGACTTCAAGGAATTTCCTTGATACATTTAATTGATTGGGATGGTCACAGTATGATGTAATTGTCGCAATATGTCACACTCAGAGCGATTATCTGCCTTTCAAAACAAAATGAATTAGTTTTGGTAATTTCTCAGGGGAAATGGCATTCACATGGTTGTATCCTACTACAAAATCTACTCTTCCCTCTGGTGTTACTAGTTTATCATGTATGAAGTGAATGAAAAATGCCATGTGAAGCGTCTTTGAGTAGGACAACGCAGAAGGAATCCTGGACCATCTATCTCAATGGTTCTCAAACTTTTTAGACCAAGTACTGTACCACCTCAGAAAATACTTGCCTCTCAAAAACAAGGCCGAGGTTTCATTCCTAAAGAAGTATATTTAATGTTGTTAGCCATTGTAGTTTTAGTTTCAACAGTAAGACTGCGCTTAAATATAGGAAAAAAAACAAAAAACTGTACTTAAATAATGATTCCATTAAAATGTTCAATTCATTACAAACTGCAAAGCCTTGACTCACCACTGTTAATTAAATTCTGTTGTGGGATGGTCTTCTTTGTCCACAGAAGGTTTGGACACTGGTGTACTTTAGTTTCTAAGGCTTGGTCTGCTGCCCTCTTACATCTGCCATTTACTCACACAAAGACATGTTGGTTCATATGGTTTGGATCAAATGATCTTTTGTTGCTCTGTTCCTTTTGCACAGAACTGGGAAAAAAAGCTTTTGTATATGCCTCTCCTTCTATATACTTAAAGGTGCCATATTAATCTATCAAAACAATTTTACTCTGGTAAAACATATATCTGGTGATATTGAAGTTTAAAAATGAAACACTCCACCGCAAAAAATTCTTGTACAAAACATGGTCTGAACAAATATGGAAAAAAAAAGAAACTATCACTCCAAAAGAAACATAAGCAGGCTAGATTACGCTGTGTAAATGCAGAGGGACAATGACCTTATTTCTTAAAACAGATTATGTGGCCTGATGAATCTGAAGAGAAACTGAAATTGTGTCCCCATTTTTAGCTTTGTAAGCCAGGGAACTCCATCCACACTTTGAAGCATGTGGGTGGCAGTCTCATGTCACGTGGCAATAAAAATGATTCTGATTCTGGTTGATTTGCTGCAGGAAGAACTGGTGCAATATTCAAGCAACATCTCAAGACATCAGCAAAAAAAGCCTGAGGGAATGGACTTCCAAATTAACAATGATCCCAAACAAACAGCCAAAATATTACAGTTGCTTAAGGGTAGCAAAGTCAATGTTCCAACAAAATACTCAAACGTTTAAGTCATACAGTTTAAATGGTATGTGAAATATATAGATTATAGTAATGAAATGTTTGGTGAACTGACCTAAAACATGAAGACCCTTGTTTCATTAACCCCATTCATCTTGTTTTCTCTCTTGTACAAACAGATGTGGGTAATGCGATAATAATCTATAATATATATCAAATACTATAGTTTACTTTTTTATTTACAGGCATGCTGCCCAAGCAATTAAACAAGGCATCTTTTGGACCCCTTTTACCTCAGTATTTTTAATTGTTTTGAATAACTTTCCATCTGACACAATCAACAACAGTATTTCACATTGTGGAACCCAAAATAACTTCAGCTGTTCTTTGCTAATCAACATCTGTTTGTGAGGTTCTCGTCAGTGCTTTTATCTTTCAAGCTAAAATACCTCTGATAGCATTTCCGACAGTCTGTGTGGTCTGTCTGTGCCAGGTCAAATAAGGATACAAAACAACAGGTTTATTAATATCCCAATATCATATCCTTCACACCCATGTAGTATTAGAATCAGCTCACATGGTTAATGCCTAAATGATGAGGGAATCAAAGAACATGGCTTTGTCTGAATCTTCTGACCAATTTTTAATCCACACATGCTACTGGTAATTGTCGTGGTACTTTTGCAACACTTTTTCTGAGCATTTATGTCTTGGCATTTTGTATCTTATATTGACTTTGAAATAGGGTTTTGTTAGGGTCATGTCAATTTCACATATTTTTGCTTATAGAATGAAAAACATTTGAGTTACATTTTATCATTTAAACAAGCCTTCATTGTGCAATGACCTGCTCACGCTACACAGATAAGTAGGAAACTACAGACTAAATCTTCTTATCTTTCCAATGGAGCATCAAAGGATTAAATATTGTATTTTGGGTAAAATGTTACTGTGAGACAAGAATCGTGAGACACTTCCTATGCACAAGTCACTGCATAGAAAGTGTCTCACGATTCTTCTGCACAGACACTTTCTATCCAGTGACTTCTGCATAGGAAGTGCTTCGGATTTGGGAGCTTGTGTAGTATTTCTGCTACTTTGCAGCACCGAAAGAGTAGATTACTCTTAATTTAGTAAAATATTAGTTTGCTATGTGATGAAAGTGACAGTCGTGACATAAATTCCAATCCAGCACCCATGTGTTTGGTGCGACTGTCGCAGAAATTACATCGAGAAGTTTGTAGGGGCAGCTGCCGTCAGCAGAGATGGGCATAAGGTTATTCATATTTCTTTTTAAATAGCACACACACAATAACATTCCACAATGTTCATGATTTCATGAAGAACGAAGAGAAAAATATTGACCATACTTGTGACAAAAATGTTACTGTTGGTGATAGAAGAGAAACAGCGAAAAGAGTGAAGTTCCAGGGTTAGAAGGGCACCTCGATAGGCCTTAGTAGGCTCCACCCAGCGCCAACCCAAAACCTAAATCTCACAAAAACTCCAAACCTATACTCCTATCAAAACAATCTAGCAATGTGTACAAAAACTACATCTCAGTTTTAAAAGCAACATTAAGAAAACAAAAAAATGAAACATAACAAAATATATGAAATTGTGTAACAAGTCATGCCCAAAAATGCAGTGATTGACATACAAATCAACAAAATCATGTTTTATTCTTATTTTATTCTGACCCTTAAACCTTGGGCACACTCTAACCCTAACTGTAACCCTGCAAGCCCATTGGATGAGGTGAGGGTCAGGGCATGTAAGGGGTAAGTAGATAGATTTTTAAGTCCGTTCCCAGTAGAGACAGGAGAGATAATGAGTGTTTTCTAAACTATAAGTGAACACTGCTCCTGGATCAGGAGCTAATCTCAGTGTTAAGCTAGTCGTAATTTAAACACTACATCCTTGAGTCAGTGTGAATACAAGTTTAAATGGCTGTTTGTAATCAAATAGACTGTTGTCAGTATGTTAAGCAGCTGGGTGTTGACACAGGGCACTGCTGCCATCTGGCCACAGTCTATGGTATGCTAGTGCTGTCAAACAGAAAAAATTCAGATTACATTTCCAGTGGAAGATAAATACATGTATTTGATTTTCATCTGCAGATTGTGACTCTGAAAGCTTACCAGGTTCTACAACAGAATCCTCAAAGTTTGAAAAGATTGAAGACATGACGATGATGACCTTCCTCCACGAGGCCTGTTAACCTCATGGAGAGGTTAAACAGCATGGAGAATGTATGTGAGAGAATCTACTGTATGTGAGAGAATCTACTGTTTACAAGAGAATCTACTGCTTGTGAAAGAATAAACTGAACGTGTGAGGACAAACACCTTCTCATTGCTGGATTTGAAAAATGTAATGTGAATATAATTAAATCACAAAATACAATTAGATATACATACAGAACAGTTGTTTAACGTTAATTGAGTTTTAAAAAACAAAATCCTCTTCGTAATACTTTGGTACAAATAATTTGGCACTGTGAACATTCGTTTATATATTGTTTTAAACTAAAAGATAACACATAAATACTATGATGGTTTAATCAACCAAACAGTAAAAACTAACCAATCTGTTTTCATGACGCAGAACAGTCCGAACAGAACTAGTCTGATAAAGCTGGAGGCTGATACATCCCAGCTTCAGACTGAAGTAGAGGAAGCAGTGCAGGAGTGCAGAAATGCGGAGGAGAAGGCCAAGAAGGCCAGAACTGACGCAGCCATGATGGCAGAGGAGATGAAGAAACAGGGTTTGCATGCAAGCCGAAGAAAAACAGAAAACTGAAGCCGCCAAGAACTGTATATATTCCATCGGCTAAGTTGTTTAACATCAGTCTCCGTCCAAAATTTCACAATCCGTGCATCCCTACCTATCAGTCCTGCAAGCAATCCTTTATGTTATTTAAAGGCCAAAAAATAGAACATTCATTTTAAAAAGACTGAAGAAGATCAAAAGAATAACGCATTTCTGCAAGACCTGGTTGAAAAAATCTCCAAGACATCTGTAAAGGAGGCTGTGAGGGCAAGTGCTGGAATTTGTGTTTCATCATTGCACCTTACTGTGATCAGTTTTTCACCGGAACTGAACGTTGACTAAAAGTGTACCATGGGTTACAGATAGAACAGGCCAATGTTCCTTTAAGTTGATTCCACAAGTTGAGTATGATGAACAAGCCAACATAGGACCTTAAGTTTTAAATTTTAATATATATATTTTATAAATGTTTCTTCAGGGCACAGGAGCATTAGTGAATCATGTTCTGCTCTTGTGCAATGTTGTGGGATGCTTGTTGTGTAAACAAATGTGTAATGTTATGGGCTCGAAAGAAATAAACAAATGAAATGAATGAAATGAAGTTTGAAGCATGCAATCTGTATTAGTATAAACTTACCTGTGAGTCTTACCATCACACTAATGGAAACCATGTTTCTTCCCCAATGCATAAGCATTTGTTTGCTACGTTTAATTAGCCTCACTCAGAATGATCTGTAATTGTTAATAAAGATTCATCAGCAATTTAACTGTGTCCACAATATTGTTAATTTTAAGGCTTTTTAAAAATGGTTTTCCATTGTCTTAATTGTGAATGCGATGTTGCTTTGCTTGTATTGATTTTAAGAAACTGTAAAACATCAAACAAACCTCAGACTTGTAGTATTATTTAACATAATCCTGTGCTGATACTCAGCATAGAGAGGCTATCTCTGCTTGTTTAATAATAATATGTCAATGAGATCGATAATATAAAAGATGGGGAAGTGCTAGAGATCAGATTTAACAATCATATTTAACAATATTCTTAAACACTTTTTCAGTAATGCAGTTTGGTGCTCTCTCCACTAGTTGGCGCCCTAAGGCTGGCCCTGCTCGAGACGCTGATAAAAGATGTAAACATTTTTTTTTTATTATTACCTAATGTCTCTTAAATTTGGGGCGACGGTAGTTGTGGGTTCAATTCCCACCTCTGAACCTTCTCCACCGACTCCCACTGATGACTGCTGTCGTTGTGTCCTTGGGCAAGACACTTAACCCCACTTTGCCCAAAGCCCCCACTGAAAGATCAAGGCTATGCTCACACTCAGAGAGCAGCCGTCCTCCTGTGGACTCACCACCTGCAGAGGATCAGTGAGGGGCTGGTGCTATGAGACTTGGGTGGCATCTCTGACTGCCACCCCCCTGACCCAGAAATGGATTAAACGGAAGAAAATGGATGGATGGGTCTCTTAAATTTCATTTCTAATACTTCTAACTAATTTGGCGTCCCTTTTAGTAGCCAAAGGTCAGTGCTGTCTTTAGTTGGGTCATGGAATCTCTCAGCACACTTTGGCACCCTGACGCCTGTTTTCTGAGGCACGGCTGGTGTTATCAGAATGGAAATAATCTCAGCACTTGTCAGCAGCAGTTGACCGCTTCACCTTTCAATAGATAGAGATATTGTATATAATAATGCAGTGGGTATATATGATATATATACACAAACATACATATACATAATACACTATATTAAAGACTAACTAATTAAGACTAATACTTATGCTACTCTGCTGTGTTTTTAAAATCTGTACAGCAAATTGTGGTGATGGATGGGGATTAAACTGACAGAATGATATTTATGAGACACACCAAGAGCGAGAAGCTATCCTCTGGTCGAGTTGATCCTCAATGTTGGCTTCTGAAAGCCTCTTTAGCCATCTCCTTCAATCAGTATGAGGCTCTGGGTCGGAATTTCACAAGTTATCTTTGTCTGCAAAGACACAATGCCATGTCAACAGGACTGTTACAGAGGGGCCAGTGTTCACAGGCTGCTGCAGGATAATGGGAGAAGGCCTTCATAGTGACCTTGGCTTCACACTGGAGCGTGGCTCGCAGACATAACCTTCTATTGTGTCATCATTATTGCCTTTGAGTAAATCTCAAGTATGTCACCTGTGGCAGACCTCTGTCTGTGCTGCCTCGCACTTGTCGCCTGGTTAATCTCATAGACGAATGTTCCTTATTTAGAACAACACGCTCAGTATCTCACGGCTGTTTAACCCAGTCTTTGATAAGTGATCACAATATGTAGTCAATGCCTTGCAGTTACTTAACGTAATCCTGCTGGGTAAACGATACCAAGGAATGACATACTTGTAAATGTCTCCCTAGATACAACATACAATACTATTTGTATGTAAACATAGCTAATTTACATGTACACATATCTCTGTTCATGAAAACAGAGCTTGTTTTTGTTAGGTATAATATCATTATGTTATATTAAGTAAAACAATTGAAAGGCTATATAGATTTGTGATTCATAATAATGTAAACTTGATCTGCAATTGTAATGATTTTTATTGTTGTACATCCAAATGGGTTCAGATTATCTTTGTTAGGATGGAAACGTAAGAAGATGAAGAGAAAGGAATTCCAGATTCTGTCTATTTAAAGACTGTGTGGTCCCTGGTGCTTGAGGATACCTATGATTAATCACTAAGCTGCAGGGAGTGCCTAATATGGCGTCGTTGGGAGACCCATCACTGATAAGAATGACCTGCTGATTTCTATATTGCTCATTCATTGTCACTCATTGACCCCCTCCCCTTTGCAAGTCCCCCCTCCAACCCATCTCAGACACAATACCCTTCTGAGACCCTTAAATCTCCTCCATATTTGGAGCAGGGGCTTCATTTAAAAAGAGAACTCATGGTGAATCCTACAATAGGTCACAATTCTATCTCAAGGTAAGGTCCTGGAGCAGTTTTAACAACTAATTTTTTTAAACACATACCTTTCTATTCTTTTTATTCAAAGGGGTCTCTTCATTCTCCTTAGAAGGCACTGGTAGGGTAAGTATTACCATGTCATATCAAACTGTGTCTCACAATTTTATTAAAGTGATATTTGTTTAATAGCGTGAACAATGGGTGATGCTGCCATGAAAGACTTTGGGCCTGCAGCCTCATACCTGAGGAAGTCCGACAGGGAACGCTTGGAAGCCCAAACTCGTCCTTTTGACATGAAGAAGGAATGTTTTGTGCCAGATCCAGATGAGGAATATGTCAAAGCATCCATCACAAGTCGAGAAGGAGACAAAGTCACCGCTCAGACGGAGAAAGGGAAGGTTAGCCATTTTTTTTGTCATTTTGGATAATACATGTCTATGAACTATTTTAAAAACTTGGTATTCAAACATGTCTGTCAAATGTGAAAAACTGTGTGCTTCAATAAATGCTATATTTTGCAAACTACCTTTGAAATATTACCAGAAATGACAATCTATTTCTTTGTACAGACTGTAACTGTGAAGGAGTGTGACGTACACCCCCAGAACCCGCCAAAGTTTGATAAAATTGAAGACATGGCGATGTTCACCTTCCTCCATGAGCCTGCTGTGCTGTTTAACCTCAAAGAGCGTTATGCAGCATGGATGATCTATGTGAGATTATTTACGATGTACTGATGATGTGCAAAATCTACTTATTCACTGTGGTCTTTAAATTTCACAGACCTACTCTGGGCTGTTCTGTGTGACTGTCAACCCCTACAAGTGGCTGCCAGTTTACGACAAAGAAGTCGTTTCTGCATACAGAGGAAAGAAGAGGAGTGAAGCTCCTCCACATATCTTCTCCATCTCCGACAATGCTTATCAGTACATGTTAACAGGTGAGTAAGCACAGCGCTTTTTTGTTGTTGGTATATATTTGTTGGTATATATTTCTGTTTATACAAACTAACACAAATCGTTTTCAATGTTTTTTTCACTCAGACAGAGAAAATCAGTCTATTCTTATAACGTGAGTGGTGATTTATAAAATATAAATTACTTTTGTTATTTATATATAGATTGTTGTTTTAATACTTTTGTATTGTTAATATTTGTTAATTATTCCCCCAGTGGAGAATCAGGTGCAGGAAAAACTGTCAATACAAAGAGGGTAATACAGTACTTTGCCAGCATTGCAGCTGGTGGTGGAAAGAAAGATGCAGGTTCAGAAAAAAAGGTGAGTTTAGGAACATAATCAATGGACGCATGACACTTTTTAAGCTCATGGCTGTTTCCTCTGTCAGGGAACATTGGAGGATCAAATCATCCAGGCTAACCCTGCTCTGGAAGCTTTTGGCAATGCCAAGACCATCAGAAATGATAACTCATCAAGATTTGTATGTTTGCTTTTTGCACTCCTATAGATTTGCAGAGCTTTGATTATAGATAACATCTCACTTTTCAGGGCAAATTCATACGA
Organism: Knipowitschia caucasica; assembly: GCA_964034765.1. NCBI lineage: Eukaryota > Metazoa > Chordata > Actinopteri > Gobiiformes > Gobiidae > Knipowitschia > Knipowitschia caucasica. The sequence goes on along the minus strand of OZ035836.1, from coordinate 21,064,784 downwards.
ATTCACTTCGCTGCAAGTGGAAAACTAGCATCAGCTGATATTGAAACATGTAAGATCTTGGTTGGATGTTTATTTTTGATAACCATCATACTATGATTAATACAATCTTTCCAGATTTACTGGAAAAGTCCAGAGTCACTTTTCAGCTCAAAGCTGAAAGGGATTATCATATTTTTTATCAAATTCTCTCTCAGAAAAAGCCAGAGCTGCTAGGTAAGTTGGAAGTTAAACTCATCTGCCATGACACAGGACACTAACAAGACAGTCTCTATGTTTTAGAAATGCTGCTTATAACCAACAATCCCTATGACTACGCATTCATCTCCCAAGGAGAGACGACTGTAGCCTCCATCAATGATGCTGAAGAGCTTATGGCAACTGATGTAAGTGGAGATCTAAAAGTTCATAATAATTTCCTGGTTTGTGTATTTTTGATGGTGTTCAGGAATTTGTTACTTTTCAGCATGTTTTATCTTAGACTGAGCAGTAGTTAGATGTATTAAGATTTATTTGAGTCATTACTCATTTAAAAAAATAAAAAGATGGAAATAGCCAGGATTAAAATCATTTGAGTTGAATGTCAATCCAGGGTTATATTCCATTATCCCTGAGGAATTTTGTCTTAGCGACTGTCAATCAAGAAATACACACTCGAGTATGTACAGAAAGTAATCTGTTCTGTATTAGGATGCCTTTGATGTCCTGGGTTTCACTCAAGAAGAGAAGAATGGGATATACAAGTTGACAGGGGCTATAATGCATCATGGAAACATGAAGTTCAAGCAGAAGCAACGAGAAGAGCAAGCAGAAGCTGATGGAACTGAAGGTTGGATTGATCAAACATAAGTTTTCATGGTTTGATTACTAATCATAAATCATAAATGCTGTTTTCCAGATGCCGACAAAGTAGCCTATCTGATGGGATTGAACTCTGCTGACCTGATTAAAGGACTTTGTCATCCAAGAGTTAAAGTAGGAAACGAGTGGGTCACCAAAGGACAGAATGTTCAGCAGGTAAAATGTTCAAATATTTGAAACAATGGTCAATTCGTCAAAAAGGAATTTGTAATGTCTGTGTTTTTAATAGGTGAACTATGCTATTGGTGCACTGTCTAAGTCAGTGTATGAAAAGATGTTTCTGTGGATGGTAGTAAGGATCAACCAGTCCTTGGACACCAAGCAGCCTCGTCAGTACTTTATTGGTGTATTGGACATCGCTGGATTTGAAATATTTGATGTATGTACCACGCATGTTCAGCTCATTACATTGAAATAAGGATTGTGCTACCTTTCATGTATTCTCTTACAGTTCAACACCTTTGAGCAGATGTGCATCAACTTCACAAATGAAAAACTGCAACAGTTTTTCAACCACCACATGTTTGTACTGGAGCAAGAGGAGTACAAGAAAGAGGGCATCGAATGGACTTTCATAGACTTTGGCATGGATTTACAGGCCTGTATTGACCTGATTGAAAAGGTAAAATCATTACCGGTACCTAAATACTTTGAAGTTTTTCTATTTCATTCAATCATATTCATTCTCTCCAGCCCATGGGTATCATGTCCATCCTTGAAGAAGAGTGTATGTTTCCAAAAGCCAGTGACGCCACATTTAAAGCAAAGCTTTACGACAATCACCTGGGAAAATCTGCCAATTTTCAGAAGCCCAGGGTTGTCAAAGGGAAACCAGAGGCTCATTTTGCTCTGGTTCATTATGCTGGAACAGTGGATTATAATATCAACAACTGGCTGGTGAAGAACAAGGACCCTCTCAATGAGACGGTCGTAGGACTTTACCAAAAGTCTAACCTGAAGATGCTTTCTATACTTTTTGCAAATTATGCTGTGGCTGAATCTGGTTTGTAATTCAACACAGTTACTCTGACTATTTTGATACATGAGAGTTGAAGTGACATTATACTTTACTTGTTTTGCTCAAGAATCTGCAAAGGGAAAAGGGGCAAAAAAGAAAGGTTCATCCTTTCAGACTGTGTCAGCGTTACACAGGGTAAGTCGAGCAAATGCAGCATAACAAGTAACAATGAATAAATCAACTTTGTTGAATTAACAGGAGAATCTGAACAAGCTGATGACCAACCTGAGGTCCACTCATCCTCACTTTGTGCGCTGCCTCATCCCCAATGAGACCAAGACTCCTGGGGCCATGGAGAACCCTCTTGTGATGCACCAGCTGCGCTGTAACGGTGTTCTGGAAGGTATCAGGATCTGCAGGAAAGGATTCCCCAACAGGATTCTCTATGGAGACTTTAAGCAGAGGTGCAAATCAATTACAAATGAACCGCATACTGTTTGATAACAAATACATTAACATTTATTTGTGGGAAAAAAAAATGCAGGTATCGAATTCTAAACCCAGCTGCCATCCCAGAAGGTCAATTCATTGACAGCAAAAAGGGAGCTGAAAGACTTCTTGGGTCTCTTGATATTGACCATAGTCAATACAAGTTTGGTCATACCAAGGTACGATATGAAATACATATTGGCAAAATGTCTAATTTGGTCTGATAAAAAACTTTGAGCTGAAAGATTGTACTTTTAAACTTTTAAAGGTGTTCTTTAAAGCTGGGCTTCTTGGACAATTAGAAGAAATGAGGGATGACAGATTGTCACTGATTATCACAGGAATCCAAGCAAGATCTCGGGGATTGTTGGCAAGAGTGGAGTTCCAAAAGATTGTAGAAAGAAGGTAAAGAGTTACTGTTTAGAACCATACAGCATACAATGGTCATTTCCACATTTCAACCAAAAGCATTTTTGAGTTTGTGTTAACCATCCTTTAATTAATCAGTGACATTGCATTTGAACAGAGATGCCTTGTTAGTGATCCAGTGGAATATTCGGGCTTTTATGGGGGTCAAGAATTGGCCCTGGATGAAACTCTACTTCAAGATCAAACCTCTGCTGAGATCTGCAGAAGCAGAAAAAGAAATGGCAAACATGAAGGAAGAATTTCTGAAGCTCAAAGAGGCGTACGCAAAGTCAGAAGCCCGCAGGAAGGAACTCGAGGAGAAAATGGTTTCATTTCTTCAAGAGAAGAATGACCTGCAGCTCCAAGTTCAAGCGGTATGTGCCAAAAGACGCACTGGAGTGCAACTGCCGTCACTTAGATCAAAAAAAGGAAATAGCTATAATAATTGTGCCTAATTATCTATCTATCTATTAATACAAATAGGAGCAAGACAATCTTGCTGATGCAGAGGAAAGATGTGAGGGACTGATAAAACACAAAATCCAAATGGAGGCTAAAGCCAAAGAGCTGTCTGAAAGGTTGGAAGATGAAGAAGAGATGAATGCAGAACTCACTGCCAAGAAAAGAAAGCTGGAAGACGAGTGCTCTGAGCTGAAGAAAGACATTGATGACCTCGAGCTAACTCTGGCTAAAGTGGAGAAGGAGAAACATGCCACTGAGAACAAGGTCCTTATTACTTCATTGACAATCTATTTCATCAGAATATAATGATGTACATTGGACACTTTAGGTAAAAAACCTTGTTGAGGAAATGGCTGCGCTGGATGAAATCATAGCAAAGCTGACCAAAGAGAAGAAAGCCTTACAGGAAGCTCATCAGCAAACACTGGATGACCTGCAGAGTGAGGAAGACAAAGTCAACACTCTGACCAAAGCTAAGACAAAGCTGGAGCAACAAGTTGATGATGTAAGTGTTGATGGTGATAATATCATTTTAAACATTTAGCTCATGCATCACTAATACTATATGAATGTAGTAGTGTTAATATATATAGTCTAGTGTGACACATCATCCCTATAAATGTACTACGAATAATGTTCACATATGTAGTATGCAATGCCACACATTAGCTGTTAACGTTATTTTTCAATGTTTGTTAATAAAAATGTGCCCCTCCTTTTTATTTAGCTTGAAGGATCACTGGAGCAAGAGAAAAAAATTCGTATGGATCTTGAAAGAGCCAAAAGAAAACTGGAAGGAGACTTAAAATTGACTCAGGAAAGTTTGATGGATGTAGAGAATGACAAACAACAACTGGAGGAACATTTGAAAAAGTAATCAACTGAATTATATAACTATAATTCTACATTATAGAATCACAATCTTCAAAAACTTTAACAGGTTTTTGCATCTACAGGAAAGACTTTGAACTGAATCAGCTCAACAGTAAAATTGAAGATGAGCAGGCTATTGCTATTCAACTTCAAAAGAAACTAAAAGAGCTACAGGTACAGAATCACTGTTGTCATCATGAGTAATACTTATAGTACAATACAGTAACCAACAGTTTACATAGAATATATCAACTGTATTCATGACAAGGAGACAAAATAAAATATTTTTTATCATTCTAGGCCCGCATTGAGGAGCTGGAAGAGGAGCTTGAAGCAGAGCGAGCTGCTCGAGCCAAAGTGGAGAAGCAGAGAGCAGACTTAGCCAGAGAACTGGAGGAGATCAGTGAGCGGTTGGAGGAGGCTGGTGGAGCGACATCTGTTCAAATCGAGATGAACAAGAAAAGGGAGGCAGAGTTTCAGAAACTGAGGAGAGACTTGGAGGAGGCCACTCTGCAGCACGAGGCCACTGCTGCTACTCTCAGGAAGAAACAAGCCGACAGTGTGGCTGATCTGGGAGAGCAGATCGATAACCTCCAGAGAGTCAAACAGAAGCTGGAGAAAGAGAAAAGTGAACTTCGACTGGAGCTCGATGATGTGGTCTCCAATATGGAGCATATTGTTAAGACAAAAGTGGGTTACACACAAATATCAATTTAAATTTAATGTCAGATAAAATAAATAAAAATCAAACTTTTCAGACCAATATGGAAAAAACATGTCGGACTCTTGAAGACCAAATGCATGAATACAAAGCAAAATATGAAGAATCTCAACGATACATCAACGACTTTAACATGCAAAAAGCAAAGCTTCAAACTGAGAATGGTATTTTTTGTCAAGCTATGTGTGAAAACTGGACATATTTTATTTTTTATTATTTATATTTTTGTATTTTCTACTCCCTAAGGTGAGCTTTCAAGACAACTAGAGGAGAAAGATTCCCTAGTGTCGCAATTAACAAGAGGAAAACTGTCTTACACACAGCAGGTTGAAGATCTAAAGCGTCAGCTGGAAGAGGAAACTAAGGTGAGAACCAATAGATGATTGTAGCTCTAATGAATAGGTTTTGTAATCTGGAATTTATATAATGTTTAGGCAAAGAATGCATTAGCCCATGCCGTGCAGTCTTCTCGTCATGACTGTGACCTGCTCAGAGAGCAGTATGAAGAAGAGCAGGAGGCCAAGGCTGAACTCCAGCGAAGCATGTCCAAAGCAAACTCAGAAGTGGCACAGTGGAGAACTAAGTATGAAACTGATGCCATCCAGAGGACTGAGGAACTTGAGGAGGCCAAGTAAGTCTTACAAAATGGAATCATTTCATTCTTGTCATTTGTGAATATCATTTAATAATTGATTATAGAAAATTGTGCATCTGTCGGATCAGCTTTTTGTTTGTGTTATGTTCCTATAAAAATGTAAGACGAACAAAAAGTTTGTTTGTTAGATGACTTGGCAGCCTTTGACCTGATGATTGATATACTAAATCACCGGTGTCAAAATGATACTCAAAAAGGCGGTGTGGCTTCAGGATTTGAGTCCAGTGTGCTCCCGCTTGGTTGGAATGAATCCCTGCAGCCACGCCGGCCATTTCTAGAGTTAGTTTGACACCTTTGTACAAATGAAACCAGACTACCAACAGGACATGAAAAATTATCCATTATTCACAAAGGAAAAAGTTGGCTCAGCGCCTGCAAGAGGCTGAGGAGGCAGTGGAAGCAGTTAACGCCAAGTGCTCCTCTCTCGAGAAGACCAAACATCGACTCCAGAATGAGATTGAAGATCTCATGGTGGACGTGGAGAGGTCGAATGCTGCTGCAGCTGCGCTTGACAAGAAGCAAAGAAACTTTGATAAAGTAGGTATTTTTAGTTTGAGGCCTCACATTATAAAACTGAATGAGCTTAATTAACATTTGTTATTAGATCTTGTCAGAGTGGAAACAAAAGTATGAAGAGTCACAAGCTGAGCTGGAGAGCTCCCAAAAGGAGGCAAGAGCCTTGAGCACTGAACTTTTCAAGTTAAAGAACTCTTATGAAGAATCTTTGGATCATCTGGAGACCATGAAACGAGAGAACAAGAATTTGCAAGGTCACTTGCATTGTGATTTAAACACATAATTACTTTATCCCCACACAAATGAAATACATTATACTATGCTTCTTATTCACAGAGGAGATTTCTGACCTGACGGAGCAACTTGGAGAGTCTGGAAAGAGCATTCATGAATTGGAGAAATTGAGAAAACAACTAGATCAAGAAAAGAGTGAGATCCAGTCAGCTTTAGAAGAAGCAGAGGTAAAATTTTACTGTTCTAGTTGATTAAAATAAAAAAAATCTCCATGGTTTACAATTTACTCGACAATTATTCATTAGGCCTCTCTGGAGCATGAGGAGGGAAAGATTCTCAGGGCTCAGCTGGAGTTCAATCAGATAAAAGCTGAAATTGAGCGTAAACTGGCTGAAAAGGACGAAGAAATGGAACAAACCAAGAGAAATCTGCAGAGGATGATCGACACCCTTCAGAGTTCCTTGGAAGCGGAGTCCCGCAGCAGAAATGAAGCTCTTCGTCTGAAGAAGAAGATGGAGGGAGATCTCAATGAAATGGAGATCCAGTTAAGCCAAGCCAACAGGCAGGCAGCTGAGGCTCAGAAACAACTGAAATCAGTTCATGCTCACCTTAAGGTATATCACGCTTTCCAAATGTATTTTCCTCAAAAAAATCATGTACAATTTTGATTATAAATTACATTTGTACTTTTTATCAGTAGCCTCAGAGATGAGGTAAACATGTTCAAATCAAACATGTTTCTGATCATAGTTAGTTGCATGTTTTGGCACCACCCAAAACATGCAACAAAGGTAAATTGAGATTAAGACATCCTTTTAATTGTCCAACAGTGGGAAAATGTCAGTGTTGCATCACAAGTTACAGAACAGTAGGAATGAGAAGCATACAACATACGCATACAAGTGTATATTCAGTATAGCATCTCTCTTTACTTAAAGAAATTAAATACAATCTTAATCCAAATTCCGGCTGCTGCACTGTTGTGACCATTGATCCAGACAGGTTACTCTGCAGGGAAAATAAAGTAAACCATAACCTTAACCTTCGATACAGTACTGGCAACACATTTGCAGTAGGCATGTAATGTACAAACTGTTTCTTTAATTCATTTTTTATTTGAACTTTTCTGTCTGCATGTGTAGGATTGTCAAATTCAGCTGGATGACTCTGTTCGTGCTAATGATGACCTTAAAGAGAATATTGCCATTGTGGAAAGACGCAACAATTTGCTACAGGCTGAACTTGAGGAACTAAGAGCTGCTCTGGATCAAACTGAGCGCAGTCGTAAACTTGCTGAACAAGAACTGCTGGATGTCAGTGAAAGGGTCCAGCTTCTCCACTCACAGGTAAAATGTAAAAAATAGTACAAACTATTACCCTACCATGTGGGAGCTGCAGCTATCATTATTTTTAGTAATTGAGTACTCTATTAATACATCAAGTATTATTATAGAATGAAAAACTCTTCTATGGTAAATTAAATTGTGTCTTGAGTGCAATTTCCGAATTAGAATGATCGGAATAATCAAAAGCTTCATTTGATCATTGAATAATTTCAGGCCTTGTCGCGTGTTGTCAGAAAATATATTTCTTTTTTTCCGTACATAATCTCCATCTTTTATTTAGACAACATTCATTAATGCTAATGCTTAATACATAATTGTTGATTGGTAGAATACAGGCCTGATAAACCAAAAGAAGAAACTGGAGAACGACACGTCCCAGCTTCAGACTGAAGTAGAGGAAGCAGTGCAGGAGTGCAGAAATGCAGAGGAGAAGGCCAAGAAGGCCATAACTGATGCAGCCATGATGGCAGAGGAGCTGAAGAAAGAGCAGGACACTAGTGCTCACCTGGAACGCATGAAGAAGAACATGGAGCAGACCATCAAAGACCTGCAGCACCGCCTGGACGAGGCTGAACAGATCGCCATGAAGGGAGGCAAGAAGCAAGTGCAGAAACTGGAAGCCAGAGTATGTACTTAATTCACACATACATTTAATGTGACTGTGAGTGATTTATCTTAATATCTAATAATGACATTTAGACAATGGAAGATTGGTTAATTTTTTGCAACATGTTTCTATAAGAAAATGTTCTATTCAATTTAAGGTGAGGGAGCTTGAAAATGAGATTGAATCAGAACAGAAGAAAAGTGTTGATGCAGTGAAAGGCATTCGTAAATATGAACGCCGCATCAAAGAACTTACTTATCAGGTAATGTACTAAATTTGTTTAAGTTACTCTTGTCAACCAATAACACCTACAAATAAATGTACTATTCACAGACCGAAGAAGACAAGAAAAATGTAGCACGTCTGCAAGACCTGGTTGACAAACTGCAGTTGAAAGTTAAATCCTATAAGAGAGCTGCTGAGGAGGCGGTAAGTTTGAGCTCCTTGTGAAAGCATAACATGTGATTTAAACAACAGAGAATGGAATGCTCTAAGCTGTGCACTTGCACAATTGTACAGTGCTATTGGGGTCTCTACACACTGGACTGCAATCGTGGCCTTGCAGACACTGACACTAACATCAGCAACTGTGGTGTGTGCATAGAGCTCCACAAACATACAAAAACAGAATTTAATATTTTTATATGGATAGTTATTAATTCAAACTCATCAATAAAAGACATTGAACCGAATCATATAATTTGTTTGGTGCTGATATGTCTTAAATAACTGGGTTTGCATTGTGTATAAACATTTGGAGCTGAGGTCCAAGATGGCCATCATTTTCTCACAGTGGGGCCTCTCAGACAGTTTGTGTTTCTGCTCAGAGCAATGAAAATTAGAGGGAACATTGGTGGAATGAATATGTGCAATCATGTCTGAGCTAATAGAATATGGTATATAGTAATTGTAACTCTATTTTAATTTTAAATGTCTTCCTTAGAAGTGTTTTTTTATTCTTTATTTTTTACTCTCTCTCTCTTACTGTTGCACCGAGCCAAAGCAATTTCCAAGTCTGTGACCTCCTGTTACGTGGCAATAAAAATGATTCTGATTCTGATTATGATGCAGGTTGGTTTCAGTGTGTTGTTTTAATTTATAGGAAGAGCAGGCAAACACACATCTGAGCAAGTTCCGTAAGCTGCAACATGAGCTGGACGAAGCAGAGGAACGGGCCGACATCGCAGAGTCTCAGGTCAACAAAATGCGTGCCAAGAGCCGTGATGTGGGATCTAAGGTAAATGAATCTTGCAAAATAACCCATTATAATACATTTTATTATATGACTTGGACCGTACGCGCGCTCTGATTGGTTGATTTGCGGTCTGATATTTTCCCATCTCGGACCGTTACCATGACAATTGGTCCGAACAGCGCGCATTACATTTGATATCTTTCCACGGACCGTTACCGTGACAATCTGTCCGCAGCGCGTATCACACAAAACCAAGTTGGACATGAACATACTTCACAAATATCTCAAAAGCATTGGTAAAGACACAGGCGAGAGTCATATAATGAAACATTTATTGACCTCGCTTGCTCGGTCTGTACAGAGAAATATCAGACCTTGGCCTTTTTGCACAGACCTAATAAGCCGTTAATATCAATGAATCAAACCAGTGTTTTATATAGAATAATTTTATTGTTGATTAGATATTATTAGTAGATTAATGATTGTTAATTCTTGCTGATTAAATATGATATGTTAAAACATATTTTTCTTCAATATTAATTTAATCATTTTAAAACTAATGCTAATAGACTTAGTATGTCAGGTTAGTTTTTTCTTTTTAAGGGACACCGCAAGTTAATTAATAGGCGCCTCTTTTTAGCACCAGACTGTTCCAGCATCCTCTTGTCCAGTATCGAGCAAGCTTATGACATATTTAACAATTCTCAAGACAACTTCATTAAAGAAGTGTGTGAGTGAACGGTTATTATAGATGTTAATATAGATGAACAGTGACCAAACATAGAAAAGCAATGTATATGAATGAAGAGAACAGCAGAGAATGTGCAGTTGTATGTAATATTCAAGACACATGTTTTTTCTTTATTTATATTCATTTAAATATATCTGTTATCTTTATAACCTCACCTTGACAAACTCTTTATTTGCTGTCTCTCAGGCCTTCTTGCTCTGACCTGTATCTGTTTCCATTTTGTGTTTTACAGAAAGGACTGGATGAGGAGTGAAGCTTTCAGCCGTCATGCAACTTTTGTGTGACTTGATATCTTCTATCTCCATTGTAGATCTATAGAATAAAGCAAATTATTAATGTACAACTTTGTATTGCATTTGTAAAAACAACACACCGTCTCATCATTTGGATTTCATTAACATGGATGGATGAAATATGAGCTGCCTGCTAGAGTCTGTGTCTCTCTAACTTTTGGCCCATAAATACTTTTCCACTTCCAAAATCACAATATACATAATCAACCAGTTTATGTGAGCCTAAAACAAATAAACAACAATGTATCATAAACCACAACCATAAGTGCACTGTAAAAAATTTCCTTGTAGAAAAACTGTAAATAGCTGGCAAATATGGTTCCAGGAATGTACCGTTTTCTCAACATGGCATTACCGTTGCTAATTTTAACGGTTGAAGACTGTTTCACTGAATCACATTATGTCTTTGTAATTTCAGGATTGAACTGTATGTTCCTGTTAATTCACTACAACAAAAACAGAATTATAATGTTAATGTAGTATTAATACACCATATGACTGTTTCTGTTTCTAATTAGTTTAATTGAACAAAGAACTACACAGTTTAATTTGTTTTACTGTAATGAACACAACTTTTCAATTATTTTTTAACATCTTTAGTTTATACAAGAAAGTAATTGAAATCTTTACTTCTATAACATGCGTAATGCAAAAATATCATTTTAACTAAAGCAGGAGTTTACATGTGTAAGACTCACTCATGGTTGCTCGCAAGCAAAAATTCCCCAGCATTCCAAAAATACAGGTTTATGTTAAATTACGGTAATAATACCATAAAATCACAATGTGATTATTAATCACATTGTGATTTTATGGTATTGTAACGTTTTTTTGTAATCACATTGTAATTGTGGTAATAAAACGCCACTGGATGTTTTTTAACCAATTTATACTTAAATTTGCATATTTTAATTGTTTTTCAAAATAACATTTGTTTAATGTTGAAATTTCATTGTAATTTTACAGAAATTTGTTACAGTGTAGTCTTATGTGTAAGATGCAAAACAAAATACATATTATCACAGTCAAGGGATATCACCTTTCCCAGTGAAGTTGTTTTCAAGCAGTTTGAATGGGCTCTTTGTGAAACTGATACATTTAGTAGTGTTAGTAGTTTTAGCCTCTACTGACTGGTTTACTTGGAGACCCAATGGTCACATTGCACAGATTGAGCATGTATTTTGTTTTGACGACTCAACTTTCATATCTGAAGTGAGTATAAAAAATATGAACTACAAGATGGACTATAAAAGTCCAAGGAGTCCAATTCTGTGAATTTTAAGGATATTTACTATTTTGGTTTTCATGTAATCCAAAAATGTATCTCTAACTCAAGATGCAACCAATAAAGGTTTGGTGCATCCAGAAACAAGTGAAGCAGACCAACAAGTGTGAACGCGCCTTTAACTCACTCTTCTTGATCTATATCTGAAAGGTCTGAAATCATGCACCTGTTATACTCCATCATAATGTCATTCTCAAACAAGAAAATACCCAGACAAGAATTTCACAGTGCTATCTTTGTCACCAAGGCCAAAGGAAAGGAAACAATGCCATGACAGACCTCAGTGAGCTGAGCAGCGCTGAGTGACCTTAATGCTCCCTCGACAGCTGCAGCATGTTATCGCCTCTCGAGTGCATTTCATATCCCCTTCACATACATGACCAGATCACTATCTTTTTCTTGTTGACCTTCAGGGCAAGAAACACAAAAGTAATGAAGGTTGTAGTTTTGATTGTCTGGACTAGACTTCAATCAAAAAGACTCGAGAGGACAGTTTGAACGTGGGATATGGAAAAGACAAAAAAATACATATTTCAAAAAATATATATGAATATTTTTCTGATCCTGTGTTTGCATAAAGATATGGATATTTTTATTTCACACGTCAATAGTACCTTCGTTATAAATTACATATCTGCGGCTTGGTCTGGCCGCAATATAATAGTAGTATTGTCGCTCTCATGAATTAGACATTTTGTACAACATTGAAGGATATCATTGATTTACTTTTTCAACAAATTATGCTATCATGTCAAGACACAGTTGTCAGTTGGGTTTTTGTCTGCTTGTATTCTGTAAGCAATTTGCTCATTCAGGCTAATCACAATATTATTAGACTGATTGTCGCACCGCCTGATATTTTAGGGGTTTGAGAGAATTGAGAGAGAATATACATGAATTAATACTGAATGCAGTGAATAAATAATGTGTATCTGTGTGTGTATATTGTCCTTACTGGTGATGGGGATCATACAATAAATATCACTTGATGTTGGGCCAGGGACAGTCCCTGAAAACCACCCTCCCCTTTTACTACTCATGATTTTTAGAGTCATGATTCAAAGAATCTCAACTCGTCACAAAGTAAAAATAACAAATGAAAGCTATAATCATGGTTTCATAGGGATACTTTATAATTAGGTTAAAAAGGTGCGATGTATATTAGAGAATAAAAGTGTCTTATAATTAGACTAAACTAAACTAGACATTTGTTCACTATGTAATATATACACATACATACACATAATGTATATATGTATGTATATATATATATATATATATATATATATATATATATACATAGCTTATAACATATAAGCTATTATAAAAAGCTATACAGCCATTATTTTTAAAATACAAGGGACAAGCTAGATAAAAGTAATAATATATGATGTTGTATAAGATTAGATGCTCATAAGATGAGTATCCAATCAGAAAGTAGCATGAGCAGCAGGGTGTCCCTGCGTTCAGCTAAATACATTTGCTCTTATGGAACTCTGCATTTCATGTATCCTGTAGAAGCTATTATTTTATTATACCTTAGACTTTTTTCATGGAGATACATATATTATTGTTGTTACATTTCATCCAACCGATAGATTCCTGACCTTAAATGTTTGAGCAATCATTTCTGTTACAAAGCAGTCAATCAACTCACTTAGGTAGCAAACAGAGAAAATGAAAATTAAAACATCATCTTATTCTAATTGTAATGACATGCTATAAGCAACAGAGGGAGCCAAGTCTTCACTGAAGATAAAGTTTAAAAGGCCAAACTATCAGCTCCAGTTGTAGTTGAAGGCAGAAAACAACATGTATGCTATAAGTATTTATGCTTTTTCCAATCCATTTTTTTTTTTTTTATCAGTCAATTTTACATACTTTTGAAACGGAGCTAATACAGACCTTAAAGTGACGGCAAAGAATTAAGTCGTCCCCAGCCACATCAGGAAGGGTCATTTATCGCTTGAAGCCTGCACAGAAATAATCACACATAATTCACAAAATGTTACAAAGGAATTTGTTTTTAAAAACCCATCGAAAATCCCACTAGACATTTACAATACCTGAATGCAAATGCGATGGCCATACTCTCTTCACAGTTTATGAATGAGAGAGACAAGGACATTAAGATTTTTACTTTCTGACCTTGACACTAAAAGTTTGCTTATTCAGTAACAAACACTAATAATAACAAGTCTGAAGAAGACCTTGTGCTTCTGTTAAGTGAAGAAAAGTATCCGATACTTTCCCTTGTGATCAAAAAAGATCATGGAAGTCAAAGACAAAGAGCACTTGACAGCTGAGAATGAAGGCGAGGCCAAGAATAGACCAGGGACGTGCAGTCAGGGGAGGCAGGGGAGGCAGAGCCTCACCTGCCATTATTGGAAACTAATAATTATTTTAGTTTAAATATATAATTTATATCCACTGTCCTATGCTTTTAATGTATATTCGGCACGGTTCCCATCAGTTTTGATCATTTCTGAAGTCAAAATCGCCGAAATCCCGTTATTCCTATTCAAAGAGACGAGGTGAGGCAGCGCTCCTGCGTGCCTCACCCCAGACCGCTCCCTCACAGTGTGTGTGTGTGTGTCTGAGTGCACTCAGCTCGTGCAGTTGATATATCACCGTTTGTTTCAAATATCCTGCTTTAAAAACATTTTTTAAACTCCTCTTAGTGTTTAGTAGTGTATTGCACGTATGTGTGTACAATTTATATTTAGTTTAAGTCTTTTGATCGTAGATGAACACACAAGGAAAAAGCTTGGCGTGAGGCAGGCGGTATCTGTGCCTCACCGCTAGGGGTGATAGTGAGCATAAAGTTCATACCAGAGTTGCTAACAAACAATCAGCCCAAAATGCTATTTCTTTTGCTGGAAAATGGATGATTTGAATGAAGATTTTTTTTCTCAATTGGACTTTCAAACAAAGAAAGAATTAATATAGACTGGGAGACCACCACTGGACTTACGAGGTTAGTCCGGCTGCGGGGGAGGAGTTTGTTAATCTGTGTTTTATGTTGAACATTGACAGATACCGGCAAAGTAGTGCTTTTCCGAAAAACACTGATTCAAACACTGCTCAAGAGTTCTGCAACTTGTTTAAATTATTGTTTATGTTCCTCGCGTCTCTCTCTCCTCGCGTCTCTGTCTCTCTCTGCTCCTCGCGTCTCCGTCTCTCTGCTCCTCTCTGTCTCTCTCTGCTCCTCGCGTCTCCGTCTCTCTGCTCCTCTCTGTCTCTCTCTGCTCCTCTCTCCTCGCGTCTCTCTCTCCTCGCGTCTCCGTCTCTCTGCTCCTCTCTGTCTCTCTCTGCTCCTCTCTCCTCGCGTCTCTCTCTCCTCGCGTCTCCGTCTCTCTCTGCTCCTCTCTGTCTCTCTCTGCTCCTCTCTCCTCGCGTCTCTCTCTCCTCGCGTCTCCGTCTCTCTCTGCTCCTCTCTGTCTCTCTCTGCTCCTCTCTCCTCGCGTCTCTCGCACCTGCGCTTCTTAAAGATGTTGTTTGATGCGGAGCAGAGTCAGCAGCTAGATTTGTTGTGAGATTATTAAAAGAAGCTGGTTCTCTTATCTTTACAGTATATAAAGTTTGTGGATGTCATTGCATTGGTGATTAAATGCTATTTTATTTGAATAATGATTGTAAATCTGACTTTTAAAGTCAGTGCCTCCCCAATCACAAACCTCACCGCACGTCCCTGGAATAGACATATCATTAGTAAAAGCAAAGCAGACTTGTATTAGAGCATGACACAATAATTATGCAAATCAAGTTAATTTCAAAACACAAACATGGATAACAAAAAATGTTAGTTTTCAAGATAATTTCAAGTTTAACCATAACTGCCCCCAAATTAATCCTGTGTACATTAGAGACTTATCACCTGCTGCACATGAAACTGTCCTTGTTACCTTTGTCACAAGCTGTCCCCAAGCTATCCCTTCAATCCCAGAGCTCACAAAGGACACCAGCCCGGAATTTCACAAGTTATCTTTGTACTCAAGGCTAAATGGAAGAAGCGTATGCCATGCCAACTGATGCTAGACAAGGGCACTTGCCTTTTGATCCTTTTGGATTGGACAATTGAGGAAGGTCAAAGTGTTAAATTTGCATTCAAAATTAAACTAACATCAATAACTGATAAGTAGATTCTTAGGTACAATGCACTGATCTAAACTAAACAGTGAGCTTAGCCTTGTCTTATAGCAACAACAGCAGTTCCGGAGTCTTTTTTTAGTATTTCACAGTCAACCATCTAACAAACTACTGCTGAGAACTATGTCTGATGTCTTGGATTAACCCTTGAGTAAAGGTCATTTAAACAAAAGATTGTTCAGGATAACAGGAGGTTCCTACAGTGGCCCGTGTGATTTAGTAGATGTGTTAGTGCAACAAATCAATTCCATTTAACATGGCTGAAGATGTGGGTTAAGTGTGTAAGACAGAGGCAAGTAAGTTAAGAACTTAAACATTAGATTAAGATCAGAGCACAAATTCTTATCATTATTGTATACGTTGAATCAATCATAGAAAGATGTTAGAAAAACATAAATAATATGTTAGAAAAACATAAATAATCTTCATGTGTGGCTTTAACTATGAATTAAAATGTGGGTAAAGTCTGATCCTAAATTATTCATTGTATCATTTGATACCCTTCCTCCCTTTGTCATACAGTCTATTGTATTAGTCTGTTGTCCAGAAGGTGGGAGCAACAAGAGCAGCGAGGCTCTAACCAATTTGGAAGATGTTTCATGTGATATGCCAAACTGGATGCCATTTCTATGATATTCATCTCCATATATGGTTGATGAACACCCTTTATTAATGCAATGGAAGCCTGGTGTCAGTCATTGGATCCATCACTTGACAAAGGTTGCCGGCCAAAGGTAAGACCAACAAATGATCAAGATAAAAGCTTAGGGGCAGGGCTGGACTGGCCATCGGGCGTACCGGGCAATGCCCGAAGGGCCGATGCCCATATTTGGGCCGGTCTGTCTCCCTCATACAAAACACATGTTTGTGAAAAGTGTAAATCCGTTGAGAAATGTTTGAGGGGTGCGCGCGTGTCCGCGGGGCACCTGCTGTATGTACTCGAATGGGATTCCACCACCTCAGCGGCCGCAGTGTTCCCGCATCCAGCGGCTCTGAGCTGGACGCAGGAACCGCTCACAACACAACACGGTGAGCGCGTAGCCGCAACGTGACCATGTACCCAAGACCATAAACGTGCACAGGACCATGCGTGTCTTTGCGTAATTTGTGCAGTGCACCCAATAAATGCACCGCTGCAGAAAACAGTCCGCGTCTCCCCTCTCCTCTAAATTAAAGCTCGGGTACCTAAATTTTCCATTGCATTAAAAGTTCATGTTTGAGCCCAAAAGTAAAATTTTGTGAACAGATTAAACAGATTTAGAGCCAGCTAATGGCTGACATTATGCATTTCAGAAATGTTTACCAATTCTCATCCCTGTAACAAACAACAGTATTGTCTGTGCCCACCTCCCTCACTCTGAGACATGTTTATTACTCTGTTTAATGTAGACTATTGTACTTTATTTTATTATTGAAACTGCAGACATCCTGATCCTCTACAGTATTTGCTTCCACATACTGTATAAACCAGGGGTCGGCAACTTTTAGTGCCCCTAAAGTGGCTCCTGGAGCCTTTTCAAAAATGTCTGAAAATGGAGTGTGAGGGCTCTATTTCTAGTTTCAATGTGGTTTTTGTAGGAGGAAAAACATTCTTAACGTTTTTCAATGCTGCAAAAACTTGTATAAGTAATAATCAATTTTAGCATTTCTGTCAACGTAGTGCGTCATATCCTGTGACGCGGCCCGTGCCAGGCGGCCACTGCTGTAAACAAACCGGCGTGTGTGGATCATAGACTGTGTGTGCGCATGGATCCCAGAGATAAAGAGAGAGAGTCGATAAGACTGGACTAAGAATGAGAATGAACATTTGCTTTCAGTCAGTGAGGAAGGACTGCTTCATGTTTGTAATGAAAAGTGTTGTTGCAACAGGAGGAACAAAGAAGCTTTAAACACCGTTCACTGAAGGATTAATTCATCATAAAGTCAGAGCACCTATTTTCAGACTTCAAATACCTTCGCTAAGACGGTGAAAGAAAAGGCCATTAAGGACATTCAGCTCCAGCAAACTTCAGCCTGTGATGGATATGAACAGACAGTGATGCAGGTGAACTGAGCCAAAAAGCAGATTTATTTACTGTATTTGTACAATTGCATGAAGGCAAAAAAATGGAAGTTAAACTTTAAGCAGAGGTAAGCAGTGGTGCGTCATTCTCTCCAGGACACGCTGCAATGAACATACACATTTGATAATGTTTTTATGTGTTTGTAGCCTTTACTTTGTCATTTAGATATTAGTCTAATATAGCTAATATAGCTAATATAGCTAATGTAGCTAAGGTAGCTAATACAGCTTCAGCCCCTGTTACCTTCATATAAGCCTTATACAACGCTGTTTTTTTTTTGTCAAATATGGCTCCTTGAACCTTTTGAGTTGCCTGGGCCGCTAAAAAGGAAAAAATGCCTGGGCCGTTTTTTTGTCCCAGTCCAGCCCTGCTTAGGGGTGCTTAGGGGTTACAACCTTGTTATTGAAAAATGATATGTATTGAGGCTCTAAATAGCTACAGTTCTCATGTTGTATGAAGCAAATTAATAAATGTTGTTTGTGATCAATTTGCTTAAGCGAGCATAGCATAAAGTTTGTTTGTGATATTTTTAATTCTTTGTAAAATACAAAACTATTACGATTACTTTTATTTACAGTACAGACCAGAAGTTTGGACACACTTTCTCATTCAGAGTTTTTTATTTTCATAATTATGAAAATTGTAGATTCATACATAAGGCATCAAAACTATGAATGGACTCATGTGGAATTGTTTATGTATATAAAAAAAGTATGAAACAACTGAAAATGTGTTTTATATTCTAGGTTCTTCAAAGTAGTACCTTTTGCTCTAATTACTGCTTCACACACTCATTGGCATTCTCTTTATGAGCTTATGTAGTAGTGACCTGAAATGGTCTTAAGTTCCAACAGTCTTGAAGGAGTTCCCAGGGATGCTTAGCACTTGTTGGCCCCTTCGCCTTCACTCTGTGGTCCAGCTCACCCCAAAACCATCTGGACTGGGTTCAGGTCCGGTGACTGTGGAGGCCAGGTCATCTGGCCCAGCACCCACCACTCTCCTTATTGGTCAAATAGCCCTTACACAGCCTGTGTGTGAATCTACAGTCAATAGTTAAGAAAAGAAAGGAACCTCATTGAATGAGAAAGTGTGTCCAAACTTTTGGTCTGTACTGTAACACCATTAAACTTTATGCTATATTTTTAGTTTAAACCATGGGTGACGCAGCCATGAGGGAGTTTGGGCCAGCCGCTTCTTTTTTAAGAAAGTCTGACAAGGAGCGCCTTGAAGCTCAAACTAGACCTTTTGACATGAAGAAGGAATGTTTTGTTCCGGATCCTGAGGTTGAGTTTGTGAAGGCTTCAGTAACTTTAAGAGATGGAGACAAAGTCACAGTCCAAACTGAAACAGGGAAGGTTAGTGGCCTAAAGCGGCTGTATATATTATTACATATTCGCTTTTAATCTATTTCTTTGTACAGACTGTAACTGTGAAGGAGTGTGACGTACACCCCCAGAACCCGCCAAAGTTTGATAAAATTGAAGACATGGCGATGTTCACCTTCCTCCATGAGCCTGCTGTGCTGTTTAACCTCAAAGAGCGTTATGCAGCATGGATGATCTATGTGAGATTATTTACGATGTACTGATGATGTGCAAAATCTACTTATTCACTGTGGTCTTTAAATTTCACAGACCTACTCTGGGCTGTTCTGTGTGACTGTCAACCCCTACAAGTGGCTGCCAGTTTACGACAAAGAAGTCGTTTCTGCATACAGAGGAAAGAAGAGGAGTGAAGCTCCTCCACATATCTTCTCCATCTCTGACAATGCTTATCAGTACATGTTGGCAGGTACAGTGATTTCTTGTTATAACATTTTAATCCTGAAAGTGTCACAATTTGTGATGCACCATTTTCCAACAGATAGAGAAAATCAGTCCATCCTAATCACGTAAGTCTTTTTAAAAAAAGATAAATAAAAAAATAACAAAAATCTTTAAAAAATGCCATTTTTATAGTGGAGAATCTGGTGCTGGAAAGACTGTCAACACAAAACGTGTTATTCAGTACTTTGCTAGCATTGCTGCAGTACCAAGTGGAAAGAAGGATGCAGCGGCTGAGAAGAAAGTAAGTGTTTAAAAATGTATACTGAAAACTACTGATAATAGATACTGAATAATAACCTATTATCAAGGGAACCCTGGAAGATCAAATCATTCAAGCTAACCCTGCACTAGAGGCCTTTGGGAATGCCAAGACGATCAGAAACGACAACTCATCAAGATTTGTGAGTGACTTTTAATGAGGAAACCACACGGTATAATTCTAAATAATTAAAAAACATAAATATAAATTTAAAAAACCCTTTTTAATAGGGAAAATTTATCAGAATTCACTTTGATAATCGCGGGAAACTCGCTTCTGCTGACATTGAGACTTGTAAGTAAGGTCTAATGATTGTTATTCTTCACATTTCAAGTAAATGCCTTGCTTCAAACATTTCACAGACCTCTTGGAAAAGTCTCGTGTGACTTTTCAACTCAAGGCTGAGAGAGACTATCATATTTTCTACCAGATCCTTTCTCAAGCTAAACCTGAGCTGTTGGGTGTGGAAAAGAAACAAAACATTAGTAAAATTTGGCACAAAATCGCATTTAATAAATGTGTTATATTAATCATTTAGAAATGTTGCTGATCACCAACAATCCCTATGACTACGCCTTCATCTCCCAAGGAGAGACGACTGTCGCCTCCATCAGTGACACTGAGGAGCTGATGGCAACTGATGTGAGCAAAACAAATATATTTACACTGATGCATTATTTTTACAACATATAGATGTATGTGCTTTCATTATTTTGCTCAGGAAGCCTTTGATGTGTTGGGTTTCACCCAGGAAGAGAAGAACAGTATTTACAAGTTGACTGGAGCCATTATGCACTATGGAAACATGAAGTTCAAGCAGAAGCAACGAGAAGAGCAAGCAGAGGCTGATGGAACTGAAGGTTTTTGTTATTACTTACAGGCATATACGTCATCTGGCCAAAATGAACACGTTAAAAGAAAGTCATGATTTTGTAGATGCCGACAAAGTAGCATATCTGATGGGCTTGAACTCTGCAGACTTGATCAAAGGACTTTGCCATCCAAGAGTTAAAGTGGGAAATGAGTGGGTCACCAAAGGACAGAATGTTGCTCAAGTAAACCTCATAACAAAATGTCACCACTGCAAAATAATTGTGTTAATAGTGACGCAGCAATTATTTGTTTTTAATAGGTGAACTATGCTATTGGTGCACTGTCTAAGTCAGTGTATGAAAAGATGTTTCTGTGGATGGTAGTAAGGATCAACCAGTCCTTGGACACCAAGCAGCCTCGTCAGTACTTTATTGGTGTATTGGACATCGCTGGATTTGAAATATTTGATGTATGTTCCACGCATGTTCAGCTCATTACATTGAAATAAGGATTGTGCTACCTTTCATGTATTCTCTTACAGTTCAACACCTTTGAGCAGATGTGCATCAACTTCACAAATGAAAAACTGCAACAGTTTTTCAACCACCACATGTTTGTACTGGAGCAAGAGGAGTACAAGAAAGAGGGCATCGAATGGACTTTCATAGACTTTGGCATGGATTTACAGGCCTGTATTGACCTGATTGAAAAGGTAAAATTATTACCGGTACCTAAATACTTTGAAGTTTTTCTATTTCATTCAATCATATTCATTCTCTCCAGCCCATGGGTATCATGTCCATCCTTGAAGAGGAGTGCATGTTTCCAAAAGCCAGTGACGCCACATTTAAAGCAAAGCTTTACGACAATCACCTGGGAAAATCTGGCAATTTTCAGAAGCCCAGGGTTGTCAAAGGGAAACCAGAGGCTCATTTCTCACTAGTTCATTATGCTGGAACAGTGGATTATAATATCAACAACTGGCTGGTGAAGAACAAGGACCCTCTCAATGAGACGGTCGTAGGACTTTACCAAAAGTCTAACCTGAAGATGCTTTCTATACTTTTTGCAAATTATGCTGGGGTTGAATCTGGTTTGTAATTCAGCACAGCTACTCTGACTATTTTGATACATGAGTATTAACAATTTACTTAACTTATTTGTTTCCCAAGACTCCGGGAAAGGAAAAGGAGCAAAAAAGAAAGGTTCATCCTTTCAGACTGTGTCAGCGTTACACAGGGTAAGTCGAGCAAATGCAGCATAACAAGTAACAATGAATAAATCAACTTTGTTGAATTAACAGGAGAATCTGAACAAGCTGATGACCAACCTGAGGTCCACTCATCCTCACTTTGTGCGCTGCCTCATCCCCAATGAGACCAAGACTCCTGGGGCCATGGAGAACCCTCTTGTGATGCACCAGCTGCGCTGTAACGGTGTTCTGGAAGGTATCAGGATCTGCAGGAAAGGATTCCCCAACAGGATTCTCTATGGAGACTTTAAGCAGAGGTAGAATGTTTATTTTTAAAGTTCAATGACACAAGCATACACAATGTTAATGTTGTATCCAGATACCGTATTCTAAATCCAAATGCCATTCCTGAGGGTCAATTTATTGATAACAAGAAAGCAGCAGAGAAACTTCTAGGTTCACTGGAAATTGATCACAACCAGTACAAACTGGGTCACACTAAGGTGAGTCCTTTGGAACGCGCTACCGTATTTGAGTGTTGTCTTTTCTGATGAGTCTTTAAAATCTCCTCACTTAGGTTTTCTTCAAAGCTGGACTTCTTGGACAGCTTGAAGAAATGCGTGATGACCGCTTAGCACTTATCATCACTGGGATTCAAGCACGATCCAGGGGCCTTCTGGCAAGGATAGAATTCCAGAAAATTGTTGAAAGAAGGTGAATTTAGCAGAACTGAAAAACAAAACAACAACAATAGTATTATATACATTGTAACTTTCATTTTTTACACTACAGGGATGCTCTCCTTGTGATCCAGTGGAATATCCGCGCTTTCATGGGGGTTAAAAATTGGCCCTGGATGAAAATGTTTTTTAAAATTAAGCCACTGTTGAAATCTGCAGAAACAGAGAAGGAAATGGCTACTATGAAGGAAGAGTTTACCAAATTAAAGGAAGCATATCAAAAGTCTGAAGCTCGTAGAAAAGAACTAGAAGAAAAAATGGTGACACTTGTGCAGGAAAAGAATGATCTTCAATTTCAAGTTCAAGCTGTATGTCCATTCTCTATTTAGGATTTATCAAACACACAATTATTATCACTTGTATCTGTGTACTAACAGGAGCTAGACAATCTTGGTGATGCAGAGGAAAGATGTGAAGGTCTAATCAAGAGTAAAATTCAACTTGAAGCTAAAGCCAAAGAGCTGTCTGAAAGGTTGGAAGATGAAGAAGAGATGAATGCAGAACTCACTGCCAAGAAAAGAAAGCTGGAAGACGAGTGCTCTGAGCTGAAGAAAGACATTGATGACCTCGAACTAACTCTGGCTAAAGTGGAGAAGGAGAAACATGCCACTGAGAACAAGGTCCTTTTTAATTCATTGACAATCTATTTCATCAGAATATAATGATGTACATTGGACACTTTAGGTAAAAAACCTTGTTGAGGAAATGGCTGCGCTGGATGAAATCATAGCGAAGCTGACCAAAGAGAAGAAAGCCTTACAGGAAGCTCATCAGCAAACACTGGATGACCTGCAGAGTGAGGAAGACAAAGTCAACACTCTGACCAAAGCTAAGGCAAAGCTGGAGCAACAAGTTGATGATGTAAGTAAAAACGAAAAATCTTGATAAATCAAAATTAAAATTAGGAAAGTTTTAATTATATATGCATATATTTTACAGCTTGAAGGGTCCCTTGAACAAGAAAAAAAAGTTCGCATGGATCTTGAAAGAGCAAAACGGAAACTTGAGGGAGACTTGAAGTTAGCACAAGAAAGTTTAATGGATCTGGAAAATGATAAACAGCAACTTGAAGAGCGACTGAAAAAGTACTACAAACAAAACTGTCCATGCAAAGCAATGTTTTACACATAATATAAACATTTTCCTAATTGTAGGAAAGACTTTGAGTTGAGCCAGCTTAATGGCAAAATAGAAGATGAACAGGCAATAAATGCCCAACTCCAGAAAAAATTGAAAGAGTTGCAGGTAAAAGCATATCTGTGTTCCAAAGTCAAACGTAAATGTCATCCATGTAAGAATGTTCATCATTCTAGGCCCGCATTGAGGAGCTGGAAGAGGAGCTTGAAGCAGAGCGAGCTGCTCGAGCCAAAGTGGAGAAGCAGAGAGCAGACTTAGCCAGAGAACTGGAGGAGATCAGTGAGCGGTTGGAGGAGGCTGGTGGAGCGACATCTGTTCAAATCGAGATGAACAAGAAAAGGGAGGCAGAGTTTCAGAAACTGAGGAGAGACTTGGAGGAGGCCACTCTGCAGCACGAGGCCACTGCTGCTACTCTCAGGAAGAAACAAGCCGACAGTGTGGCTGATCTGGGAGAGCAGATCGATAACCTCCAGAGAGTCAAACAGAAGCTGGAGAAAGAGAAAAGTGAACTTCGACTGGAGCTCGATGATGTGGTCTCCAATATGGAGCATATTGTTAAGATGAAAGTAAGAACTGAGAAGAATTGTAAAAAACAAGTATATCAACAAATACATTTTGAACATTTAACTGTGTCTGTTTTCAGAATAATTTGGATAAAATGTGCAGGACTCTGGAAGACCAGATGAATGAATATAAAACTAAGGCTGAAGAGGGACAGAGAACAATCATTGACTTTTCCATGCACAAAGCAAAGCTTCAAACGGAGAATGGTATTGTTATTAACTAACACTAAAGCACTGCACACACCAATCTGCCACAAGCATGTAGGGTGTAGACAGTACGACACAACTGTCTTTCCTTGCAGGTTAAAGTTCTCTGGAAAGTCATATGTATTATTGTGTGGCACTCTTTCAAAACCTGTTCTACTAGCTAATACTAATTAATTTTTATAGCACATATACAACAACAGCTGCCCAAAGTGCATCATGTGCATAAATACAGTTACTGAAGAGTAACAACTGTGTTCCGGCTGAAATTGATTAATTATTGATTATTAATAAATATAACGAGCATGTCATCAGATTCCTAAAGTCAATTCGTCCTTGGACCCCAGGAAGGTCCTTACAATTGTAAACAACTAAAAAGACAAATGAGGATCCAATACATTAATAAATACATAATCACAGTTTGGATTTAAGCGAGACCAGACAACATGTGTAACTTCATATTTTAAAAAATGGCTGTACAGGGCAGTTTGGTGTGTCCTTGGCTTTAACCTTGACTTCTTATAATGTAGATACTGAACACATTCAGTATTTTGTCACAAGGTGAACTTACCAGGCAGATTGAAGAAAAGGACTCGCTAGTTTCTCAACTCACGAGAGGAAAGCAATCTTACACACAACAGATTGAAGACCTCAAACGACAATTGGAGGAGGAAATCAAGGTTGAGCCTGAAGAAGTCTGATTTTGCCAAGAAGCAACATAAAAGACAAAATATAATATTTCAACTTTTTTTTTTTAGGCAAAGAATGCATTAGCCCATGCTGTACAGTCTGCTCGTCATGACTGTGACCTGCTCAGAGAGCAGTATGAAGAAGAGCAGGAGGCCAAGGCTGAACTCCAGCGAAGCATGTCCAAAGCAAACTCAGAAGTGGCACAGTGGAGAACTAAGTATGAAACTGATGCCATCCAGAGGACTGAGGAACTTGAGGAGGCCAAGTAAGTGTCCAAACACACCTAAAGCCAGTGAGTCCATATACAAGGACTTACTGGCTTTGGAGCCTACAAAGGAAATTACTTATTTTATTTTTTCATTTTCAATCTTTTTTTTAATGTGTTTTTATGTAAGTTCTTTCTGGTATGGGCCTTTAACTCTTGTGTCCGAAATAAAGTATTGAATTGAATCGAATAAAATAAACATCTCTCTATAAGTGCATCTGTCAATCCATCTGTGCCCAAGCTAATGGGGATATCAACACGCTTAAAGCGGCATTATCCTACTTTTTATGAGAAAAAGTGTATACTTTTGTATATTTGACCTTGTAGTCCAGCAGGTGATTCCTTCCATTCCATCACAGCAGTCCCTGGGGTGCCATATAAGAAGTGTGGCACCGTAGCACAGCGGTTAGCGTGCCTGCTTCACAGCAAGAAGGGCACTAGCGGCTGATTCCACCTCTAGACAGGGCCTTTCTGTGTGGAGTTTGCATGTTATTCCTGTGCTGCGTATGTTTCCTCCAGGTGCTCCAGTTTCCCTTAACACTAACAAACTTAACACACCTACATCGACAGATAGAAATTAGCCAAAGGCGATGTATTTACAGCACTGCTGTTAAAAAAACCCAAACCCAAACCCAACCAAATAAACAAATCAATTGTGGAAGGTTTTCTCTGCTATGGGACCCCCCACTATAAAACCTCCAAAACAATTTATCCTGGATCACAGTTGACACAAACTTGATCAAAATTGAAGCCACCACGCTGAGCACTATTACAGCCAATGGGTAAAATATACAAAAAGGATTTTGGCATCATAGAAATAGTGGAAAATCATGGACAATGATGTCTTCAATAAACAACAACAATAACATGTGGCATGGCTCAGGTTAGTATAGTTAGAATGTTATTAATTTACAGAATGTGACTGTGAGTGCCGCGGAGCTCCCTCTATAGGAATACATATTTCACTAACACAGGCAATTCAATCGCATAATTAGTTATTTGAAAAATAAGAATTTTCAAATAATTTACAATTTTTCTAGGAAAAAATTAGCCCAGCGTCTGCAGGAGGCTGAGGAAGCAGTCGAAGCAGTCAATGCAAAGTGCTCCTCTCTAGAGAAGACCAAACATCGACTCCAAAATGAGATAGAAGATCTCATGGTGGACGTAGAGAGGTCGAATGCTGCAGCAGCTGCTCTGGACAAGAAGCAAAGAAATTTTGATAAGGTAAATTTTATTGCCTTAATGGTTTGACATTGGTTGTTTTAAGTGGATGTCTATTGTTATGTATTGTGTCTGGTACAGATTTTGTCAGAGTGTAAACAAAAATATGAGGAGTCTCAAGCAGAGCTGGAGAGCTCTCAGAAAGAAGCCAGGTCTTTAAGTACTGAGCTCTTTAAACTGAAGAACTCCTACGAAGAAGCTTTGGAACATCTGGACACCATGAAGAGAGAGAACAAAAATCTACAGGGTAAGATAAACCCCTGTGCTTGTGCTGAGATGAGTAAATAATTTGCTCTTTGATCCACAGAGGAAATAGCTGACTTGACTGAACAAATTGGTGAGAATGGAAAAAGCATTCATGAGCTTGAAAAGATACGAAAACAGATTGACCAAGAAAAGTCAGAGATACAGACAGCCTTGGAGGAGGCGGAGGTATTGTATTTGGGAAGAGAGAATATTACTGTTCAAGTTTAAAACTATCGCAATATATATATATGTATATATATATATATATATATATATAACTTTTCCAGGCTTCTTTGGAGCATGAGGAAGGAAAGATTCTCAGAATCCAGCTGGAGTTTAACCAAGTGAGGGCTGATCTTGAACGCAAACTGGCTGAGAAAGATGAGGAGATGGAGCAGGCCAAAAGAAACCAACAGCGAATCGTAGATAATCTTCAGAGTTCTCTGGAGGCAGAGACCCGCAGCAGAAATGAAGCTCTTCGTCTGAAGAAGAAGATGGAGGGAGATCTCAATGAGATGGAGATCCAGCTAAGTCAAGCCAACAGGCAGGCAGCTGAGGCTCAGAAACAATTGAAATCTGCCCATGCTCATCTAAAGGTACCAGCAGCACCTCTTTTTGCAGCCAAAGCTACTTGTCAAAGCCTGTGCGAATGATTGTAGTGATTGGAAAGGCTGAGAGGTTTGATTGCCATTCTTGCTTCCAATCTTTGAAGTCAATGAACAATGCAATGCAAAGCACCTTTGAGAGTATTTTTAATAATATATTATATCTGAAGGATACACAGCTGCAGCTGGACGACTCTCTTCGTACCAATGAAGATATGAAGGAAAACGTTGCTATTGTAGAGAGGCGCAATAATTTGCTTCAAGCTGAAGTTGAAGAACTTAGAGCTGCTCTCGAGCAAAATGAGAGGAGTCGCAAACTTGCTGAACAAGAGCTGCTGGATGCAACAGAGAGACTGCAGTTACTGTACTCTCAGGTTGGCTTTGTTTTCCGTGAATTAAGTTTTTAAAAACAAACCCTTCACTGTAATTTTGTTTTGAACCAGAACACTAGTCTAATCAACCATAAGAAGAAGCTCGAGGCTGATACGTCCCAGCTTCAGACTGAAGTAGAGGAAGCAGTGCAGGAGTGCAGAAATGCGGAGGAGAAGGCCAAGAAGGCCATAACTGATGCAGCCATGATGGCAGAGGAGCTGAAGAAAGAGCAGGACACTAGTGCTCACCTGGAACGCATGAAGAAGAACATGGAACAGACTATCAAAGACCTGCAGCACCGCCTGGACGAGGCTGAACAAATAGCCATGAAGGGAGGCAAGAAGCAGATGCAGAAGCTAGAGGCCAGGGTAAGTGAAGGAAAATCTTCCTCAACTTTCATAAAAGGAAAGGAGCTTAAAATAACATTTCTGATCTGTTTTGTAGATTAAAGAATTAGAGAACGAAGTAGAGGCTGAACAGAGGAAGTCTAGTGATTCTGTGAAGGGAATTCGAAAATATGAAAGACGAATTAAAGAGCTGACTTATCAGGTAATACACAATGGCTTAAATAAGGAACAAAACATTTGAAAAAATATTGAATATGTCTTGTCTTTTTGTCAGACTGAGGAAGACCGTAAGAACAATGCTCGTCTTCAGGACCTGGTCGACAAGTTGCAGATGAAGGTTAAGGCCTATAAAAGATCTGCAGACGAGGCAGTACGTGAGCCTTTCTTTTAATATAATTACATTTCAACATTGAGTCACAAACCAATTATTTTACTTTCGAAGGAGGAACAAGCAAACAATAATTTGTCAAAGTTCCGTAAGAGTCAACATGAGCTTGATGAAGCTGAAGAGAGAGCAGACATTGCAGAGTCTCAGGTCAACAAGCTGCGTGCTAAAAGCCGTGATATGGGCTCAAAGGTTAATATCTTTTAATAATTCCATTATTATTATCATGAAGAATGAAAATAACATGTATATAGTTTACATATGTTTACTTTGTCTGCTCTTTTTTACAGAAAGGCCATGACGAGTAATGACGTTTTCTGAGACACATCAGAAGATAGTGTTTCCTTAAGCATGCCAGTCGTAGAATAAAGAATAAATATATTCAGCATCCCAAATCGAGTCAGTAACATTTATTATTAAATATAAATGATTACATTTAAATGGTATATAATATGGTCACCTTTTCAAGGCACTCAAAGCGCTTGGAGTATATAATCGACAAAAATATAATAAGCCAGATATTGAACCCCAGACCTTGACATTATTTGCCAGTTGTAAGAAATACAGAGATGCATTAACAATATTCCTGAGCTTGATAAACATGAATATTTACAATAAAACATAGTACAATGTTTCTCAGTTTATAATAACATTGTGCTGATATAAAATTAACTTTTTACTAAATAACAGAAATTTTAGGAATATGGGTGAAATAGTCATTTTGTACTCTTAGTTTCAAAGTAGCATGCCTTAGGACATTTGGTCCTTTCTTCTAAAGATGGAAAAATTATAAGGAAATAAAAACACATACATTTGTTTTTTTTAAATAAAAAAATTTCAAGACCAAAGCAGTTCAATTGACCTTTTTAAAAAATCATACCTTGCATGTTGCTCAAGTCTTATCTCCTCCTTACATGTTCTGCCACGTCTCTCCTCTTTTGGAATATAGGATCCTTCCACAAAGGCTTCAGACACTAAATGAAGAAAAGGTGAGTGAA
The DNA here is from genome assembly GCA_964034765.1 of Knipowitschia caucasica. NCBI lineage: Eukaryota > Metazoa > Chordata > Actinopteri > Gobiiformes > Gobiidae > Knipowitschia > Knipowitschia caucasica. Next base: position 21,035,058 of record OZ035836.1, on the reverse strand, counting down.
CAAGGACTAAGGAGGACTCCCAGGGAGGCTCCAATACTCAGCACCTTCTCAAACAGCTAACAATAGCAGCCTCATTCTAATCCAGTGTTGGCTCAGATTTCGGTCTTGAGAGAAGGTGCCTCACAACTTCTTTTGCCTGGGCTATATCTGATTGTAAAGTTAGACAAGTACTCTGGACAGCTGGGAATGAGGCCTTCAAAATGGCTGTGATACACTTTATAGCGGGTCTATAAAACGGCACAATATATTAAAGCATTGAAGAATTTATACCACATAACCAAGTACATTACATTTGCTAAACATATTGATCTCTGACTGTGTAGTAGTCACTGTCAACGAAGCGTTTCTTCCACTCACTTGCACACTCACCTGGAGGACACCATGTGGAGATGGGTACCAATATTTACAGTCTATTGTACCATTATAATTATAATACATCCATGGGGGGTATGTATTTACGGAAATTGCAACGTGAGCTTCTCGTCCGCGTTAAACGAGTCTTTAACACACATTTAAAGGAAAGATAAAACACTTTAATAAGCTGTTAAGTCCTTGGTTACTGATGCACTCAGCGTTAATCGAGTAACAAATTATAGAACAGTTCTGGCTAAAGTTAAAGGTTAGCTAAAGTGTTGCATCTCAAACCTGCGCTCGCGACCGGAACCTGTAGCTAACCTAACGGTTAATAAAGCTAGTTGTTAAAATAACTCATTGTAAACACACCGGAAGAACAAATATGTTTATAGCCGATTTCAGCCCATTGTAAATTAAAATCATATTTTTTTTGTCTTTTTTACTGTAAACTTTGTGCTGGAACTGCAGTAACTATAGCTAGCTAGGTGACGATCCGACGTTCCTTCTTGGCTTCAGGCTGTTGCGCGGTGACGAACCACTGCCCATGACAGGCTGCCCTAGTATAACGCTCTTATTTGTTTATTAGTGTAATCCGGGAATAGGACTGACTGATTTCAATGTTGATCAAGACTTGACTTATTTAAATAATTATTGCTTCTGTTAAGGAAAATAAAATCATGATAAAATTTGATACCTTCTCATCTCTAACTTTATTTGTCTCGTAATTTTTCCATTGTGAGATCAATAAAGTTTATCCTATCTCACCCAGGAAAGTGTAAATAAACAGACAAACCAAATTTTGTTCATTTTATTTCATTGATTAATATTCACATCACTAGTTAACAATCACAATGAAGATCTCTTTCATACCAAATATTCTCATTTGACGGGGGAGAGAAGTTCTACTTAAAAAGAACAATTAACGCCTTGTACGACCAGCAGTTTTTTGTCTTCTGCATGCTCTTGCTATGATGTTGTCACACAGATTAATAGCACAGAGTAGATCCACTGCACAGAACTGAAAGGCACCTTCACTAGGCTTTTACTCCAGGCAACAAATACAGTTTACACATCAAATGCCAATAGCTATGCAATTATTGTTATTGAATACCAAATATGTGTTTTGAATACATTGCCACTCACGTTAGTTGAAACAAAAAGCTACATTTCAGTTCCATGTCGCTGCAAGACTCTGTAGGTGAGACAATATAGTACTCCAGTGCATATCTACCAACACAATCAAATGATTACATATAAATGACTAATTATTTATTAATTATACACATTTCTACCTCCACTTTCAGTCTGTGCTGGTAGGCATGATAAGGTGTCAATGATTAGGAGCTGTCTAATACATAACTTTGCTGTCTACCACATGCTTCAAGGCAAAACTTTGGTTACTGTGCAGGGTAGAGGGAAGGACTAACCAGTGTAAGTCAGGTGACAAGCAGGCGCAATTAAAGTCAAAATGGACTACTTTAATTGTTATTGTTTTATATCTCCAAGTCCTGACAGACACTTCCACCCTTCACATACATTTCCAATCCAAATCTGTAGTGTTTTTTTTTTTTTTTACATAATCTTGGAAAACATTCTTGAATTCTTGAACAGCCCTTCTTTCTAAAATACAGCCCCCCATCTGTTATCGTTTACCAAATTGAAATAATATTGTGTCATAATTTATCTTACGTCCTCATCCACAACAATCTGTTAAGAATGACTTTTTGTGTTTTTATTTTTATATATTTGGAGTGATATAAAAACATGGCATCTATATACATATATAGGACAATGTGATACTAGTGGAAAGTGGCATTAAAGCGCTATTACAAGGAGCATACAGCAGTCAATGGACAAGATATTGAATATGGTGATTACATTTTGACCAAGCCACAAGATCAAACAGTAACAGACTTTAGAGAAATACAAATTAGAACAAATAAAAAAATGAACAAAATTGCAAATTTACATAAATATTAACCACAGTGAGCAGCTTTTTTCTATGTGCATGTTAATATAGAAACAATTCTCAAGTAAACATTTGTCTATATTTGTGAAATTATATAAATTACAGACATTCAAAAACATTCAAAATCCTCATTAATCGCCCTGTGTATATTAAGTTAGTTGCCTGGCTAACCTATAACTCACATTCTGACTAATTCTGTCTTACAAAATCCAAGAAACAAAAACGCCATTGCAGGTTGGCCAAAATGTGAAAAACAGTACAAGAAACAAGATGCGGGCAGACTGGAGAGTTGAGTTTTAATCCATCATAGCACAACACCAAAGACCAAAGATCCACTAAAATCCACTATACCAGTATCGAGCTGTGCCTTCTTGATACCAGAGTCCTCCTTGAAAATTTTAACATAAACATTAAGACTGCTACGTTTCCTACTTAACTCTATATACATACACTACCCAAAGCCTACACCTATCAAAGTGCGTTCACCCTTTGTTCCGTCATTATCAAACAGTAATTCACATTATACTTTGTGTAGTTTCCCTTTCAGGGGACGAGGGAACACAGACTATTGTACTTTTTGTTGGAAATGATAGATTGCTTGTTTGATTATCCTAGTCTATCTCTAACACTTAAACGTTTGCTTTACTTCATAGAGTATACATGTACAATACATAGCTGGCAATGTATTACAGTAAAGCGAATTCACTTTCTTAGTGCATCAACTTTCAAAGTGCACAAGACTTGTGGAGAGGGATAAGTTATGTTCTCATATTATTTGAACCAGACTAATCTTAAATAATGTAACAGTAAATGTAATACTGTATCAAAGCCAGACTATCAGTGTTTCACAGGCCTAGCAGCGCCCTCTACAGGATGGATGCAGTAGTAAACACTTCACACATCTGACAAGTACTAAAGCCTTGCGCCACAAACATATTTCATCCTCTCCGTTTCACCAGGGACCGCTCCAGTCACAAATGCACGATGCATAGAGATGCAGTGAGAACACAGGACCATCCCTATGTTACAGTAAAGAGCAGATCTGACACAAAATATGTGCTTGCGCTGTAGAATAGAATAAAATCACATCACAGTGCTGATAGGACTTCTATTTATGCATAAAATACTTTTTACTCATTAATTAAGTACCCAACCTTTTCAATATAACACTATTCTAAAACTGGGGGCTTGTCTTTTCTTTCTGTAAAGATTTTTTTGCAATGTTTATCATCTTTAATATATAAATTGTACACCTTTAAAACAAAAATGTTGAGTAATATAGATTTGCAAATAATGATGCCATCACATTCTGCCTACTGAAATATTGCTGCATTCATGGCATCTCAAGCTTCCAGTTCCTGCAGTCCAGGACAAAACATATATATTGTGTTGACTTTACTTTTCTCATTTATGCAAAAAAATGAGCAGAATTAATGAAAGGGGTACAAATATGTTTAAAATACTATAAAATCCTTCTATTTACAGTGCAACTAAAAACAGTCTGAATAGTAGTGGAGGTGTTTTTATTGGTTAAAAATTCCAACTTGCCATGAATGTAACATTATCCACAAATACTGATTATTTTTGGCTACTCTTTCACCCTATGCTCTGTTAGTAAAGGGAGGACTTTCTCTATTGCTGCTAAGATAGGTGAAATAACAAGAAAATGAGAATGTCTTTTGGCCTACAATGTGTCTTAAGTGTATAAATATATGTGCTTCCGTGTTTATGACAATTCTAGTCAATATACTGTTAAAGAATAAACTGCATACATTTTAGCTCACTTGGACTCTCCTTTAGGTTGCTGTCAAATGAGATCACCTCCCTTCAGATGGCAATGTTGTGTCTTATTCTATGAAGGAATATGAAGTGCAGTGGTAATTGTCTTCTGCGTTCGTTAGTGTTGTGCTCAGACCATGTGATCAGTGCGCAGAGCCCAGGCGGATAATGATGGATCATGGGCAATCATTATCTGGGCCTTATTAAAACTGTAGCTTTATTAACTGTAACTTTAGTAACTGTAGTTTTTAAAATGTTGTAATAATGTTATAATTATTGCTCAGTACGAACACAATAAATAACAAGCAACCAAAATCCAAATTGACATGTGAATAATGTGTATCAGTTATGAGGCCTGCTCATTTATAAGGGTTATGTTTGTTGAATGCGTTTGTATGTGTCGATGTTTGCTGACACCCTTCATATGCACCCTAGGGAAAAGCTCAAACTGGGACAGCAGTTGAAAACTAGCATTAGCTACACACTCTGCATGTATCGCATCAGTTGCCTCTTTCACGCTGTAACTATGTATGACTACATTGTCATAAAATGAAAACATGTTGTTCACCTTCTCCAACTGTGGTCATGTGCGTTTCTCTACAGTAGATGCAATGGGATTAATGTTACACTACAAGTCCATTCAAGGGTTTGTTTTATGCAACAATGTTCTAATTTAGGGTAATTCATTAAATTCAAGAATACAATAATGCGGTGAAGCTGCTCATATTTCAGATGTTACATGCATCTTTTACTTCTAACAATGCGTCAAGATGCTTCATTAGAGACGGGGGAGTAACAACGAAAGATGGGAAATTATTATTTGAATACAGACAATGTGAAGCACTCGAGATATGGATAATGAGGAGCAGGGCAGGCAGGACGCGTCTACGCAAAGCTGAGTGAATACATTTACCCTGTGTTAGTGGTAAAGGTTATTCATTATTTGGAGATACTTCAGGTTTTCTTTCATCTGTATTGGGGTAGTAACACTTTAGGCTGAGATTTGGGGATGGTCCCATAGTAATGTATAACCAGTAGGTGCTCTTCTCTGTGATAAAGGCGAGTGCATTGAAGGGTTTGTAGCAGGAGGCTGGCAGGGGCGCCCTGGAGAAACATGAAGACACGACCGGTTTGTTTGTGGTGCTGCGGTGAACGACATGAACAGAGGATCAAGGTGACTGCGCAGTAGTGAGGCGGCTGATTGGTCGGCAGGCAGGTGGGCAAGCGCCAAGTGTGGCTCACCGGTTTACTCGAGACGCAGGGTTTCAGTCTGCAGAGAAGAACGGGAGAATAATGCATTTAGAATCATTTAAACAACAAATAGAGCAGAGGGCTTTGTTTTGCTTTCGTTAAATTAGTTAGTGTAGTAATAGCCTGACCAGCCAAAACCACACGATTTTACAATATTTTATCTGAATCTCTGTCCAAAGTGATTGGACAGCTAAAGTCCGTTACAGGAAACAGGAAGCACTTTTTATGTATTATTTAAACTTTACATTATTATATATTTGTATTGTATCTGATAAAATAGTAAATAGTGGCTTTTATCCAAGAATGTGTATTTTAAAATATTTTTGTGTGGCTGCATCTAAATTGAGCATGAACTCCTTGTTCTTACTTGTGCTTCAAAAATCACCTTTGTCAGAATGTAGTGGCTGGCTGGTCAGGATAGTGTAGTGTTGTAATTTATGTTTGCAGAGAAGAATAGTTGCCCTAATACTAATAAATGAACAATCATATCACATTCACACACACTAATTGCATTCTCCACCCAGTCACATTGTGAGGCTCGTCTAATTTCAGGTCAGATTCATTTTTTGCTAAAAGGCCATTTATGTCTGGGGCACGGCCTAATGAGTTATTAGTCAAATTAACGAAACAGCTCTGTTTGTATTGCATTAACCCCGTGGCCATTTGTCACTTAGTCTAAATTTGCAAACGGCTTCATGTGGCAGAGATCTGGAGACCTTGTGAACATACGTCTGCTGCTTTTGAAGAGATTTCTACAAAAAACAAGACAGTTCAAGAGAGAGGCTCTGTTTCTAATTTCATTGAGCGAGGTAATGGCAGCTATTTTTAACCAAACTCTAAACCAGAGACACAGCAAAGGATAAGCACTTTGAGACTATCTTCACAATTCATATGGATATGAGAGAATATGAAATAGATGCTTAGGGATTTGATAGTTTTATATCTGACATTATCAAATGGACATATAAATGGGGAATTGTACAACTACCAACCTTTATAGCCAGGGTCTGGAGTTAGCAAATGGTTATTGTTTTTTTGTTTTCATAGGTCTATCATGCCACAAATAATATGCATAGGATTGAAGTCAATGTAGGCCAGCAGATATACCCTCTGTATATTGTTGTCATGAATAGATCAAATCTTAATCAGTGTGAATTTTACTGTTGAAGTATCCAACTTTTCCATTGTTTCATAATTACATGTTATTTGTCCCAACAGAGAGAGTCTTGTTTATGTTACATTCTATGAACAAATCAGACCACAACAGGCTGTCTTTATCCTATTCCAGTCTTTTAAGATCTGAGGAAGGAACTAGTTGCATACATTTGATTACATAGGCATTTTTTATGTAGTTTCAAAGTTGGGTACCCCAGCTTTGATTTTGTCCATGACACCTACTTGTCTGAGTAATGTGTTTGTCTAAGCCGATGGAGTCCCTCAGTCCGTCCCCCCCAAAAGGAGTAGGTGGAGGTTCTTTCACACCGTTTTCCTTGGTGCCACTCGGAGGTGAAGGCGATTTCTCCTCCACCTTCGGATCCTGTGCACAAACAGACAGACATCCTGTGAAGACCTGCCATCTAGTGGTCTCAGGCTAAACCTACACCCACGGGGTTCAATAGCAGGACTGGGGACTTTCATTCAAAGTTGAATTATTTCAACTGTACAAGACTGTTTGACACTTAGGGTTAGGGTTAAAAAATTGTCTTTGAAGATCGGTATAGATTATATAAATTCTAAACACTTGTGTATAAATGATTGTAATATGTTCTGCATAAGTCATATATCCACAGTCAATTTGCAATTTTATATTTTACAGAATTGCAACATCTTGTGACTTGATGTTGAGTTTGGGAGTAGGGTTAGACAAAAATAACTAACAGACTTCTGCCCTTTTGGTTTATAAAATTGTCCATATTTGGACATGAAATAGTTTTTGTGTTGACTATGAGGTTCATAACAACAAAATACAAATTAAACCGGTGAAACTCAGAAGATTAGAATATTGTTCAAAAGTGAAATATGTTGAATTTTGATATTACATTTTTTTGATCTGTTTTATTTGTATAAGTTTTGAGCCAATTATTGACATTATAACAAATAAAGATGTGATATCTTTCATTTTGCATGTATGACTGTCATATATTAGTTTGAACATACAACTCATCTTGTATAGTCATTACTGATGTCATGAGAACCTTTCCCAGTTATAATCTCATCAATATGCTAAATTTAAGAACGTTTTAATTAATCTGTTTTTGTTGGTTTCATGACATCTGACCTTGTGTCCATTAGCCTGTCCATTGCCCGCTCCCACATTATCCAGAGATCCAATTTTAGATTTGGCCTTAACGTTCACCTTGTGGGACTCGATTTTCACGTCACCGCCACCTGAGATAAAGAAATAAAACAACGTAACAGTTTTAGACCAAGAGAAAACTGTTTTTAATGCTGTCGTCAAGGGAAATAAATGGACCTGGTTTGTATTTCATGTTGCCCTTGGAGCCACACTTGGAGGTCACCTTGCTCAAGTCCACCTTCTTGTTCAAGATCTGCACCTGGGAAGGAGAAAGGTCCTAATGTCACACGTTTCAGTCATAAACTCACCACCCTCTTTCTCTGAGAACTCTGACAACCAGGAGCAGAATGTGATGGCAGCTGGTATGAGCGTCACTAACAATATGGAATGAGATCAATCAGATTTGCATTTTTTATGACAGACCACGGTGGAAAGCAAGGCGGTGGTTAATAATGCATGTACTACTACAAGCGACTGCCATTTGGACGGTCTATTTCCCATTTTGACCTGTTGAAAGGTTTCGTGACCTGGATGAATATTTTGTGATTTCCAGGACACCAAAATATATGGGTAGTATAGAACAGTAAATGTTATCCCACAATCTTTACCGTCAATTAGCAAAGCATAAACTTAACTCTTAGTTAGTTTTTGTAAGCTCTCAGTCGTACAGGGATTAGTCAAAGCAAAGGAAGTTTTCTCACCGATCATCTGTACTTCTTAGCACGTTTCAACACACCTTAGTTTGTTAATGAGTTAGCATCAGGATTAGGGTGTGGCTAACCACACCCATAAGTTATAAATCTCCAACGCACAGTCTGAGATTTCATTCCCTTGAAAAAGTTATTTAGATGAAGGACAAAATGTCGGGAAAACCTGCTAAGAAGTACAGATGATGGGTGAGAAACCTTCCTTTGCCTTAACTCTTTATTCTTCTTTTTTTGGCTGTTTCTATGCTTTACTGTTACACCGAGGTATCCATCATTTCATTAGGGCAAGTATGTCTAAAACGCCTCTTTTGATTATTTTATCATTAATTGTATATGTTTATAATAGGCAGGTATTGTTTTTTATTTAAGGTCAAGCTTTACATTTTTATGAACATAATTAGTTAATGCTTGATTGAACCAAAACTGGACCAAAAGGAGCTTGTTACTGCACACTGATAGGCCAATTATTAATACTATAAATTGTATTCCGGGTTCAATGTTGATAATGGACAAAATGATATGGGTGCTTTTTTTAAATGATGTCACAATAGCCCATAATAATCTCTTATTATGAATATTTGGGGAAACACTGCTTCAGGGATACTTCTTTTGTCTGTTTCGCATGACATTTATTTCACTATGATGGTATGCTTATTTGCCTGGATACATTTTTTAAATGTTTAATTATTATTGCATATGTGACTAATTGAGCAGCTTTACCAAGTTACAACAATAGAATAAATTTTCCTGAAAGAGAAATTTGTAGAGAAGATCAAGTATATTTTGTTAGTTTGACAGTTAATCCCACGATTATAATTGTGTCTTCCATCTTATTTGAAATCTATCGATCTATATAAATCTACCTGTATTTACTGACACACCATAAATACCACAAAACACCAATGATGTAGTGATGGAACCAGACGAGGTGGGCACAAACGAGTGACTAAGTGGAAAAATACAGGGAGAGAGAGTTTTGCAGGCGGAGGCGTCCACTCTTCCAATAGTGTGACTTCAGCATGACCATTTACTTACATTGCCACCTCCAGGGACATGTTTGATATTGTCCTTGGAGCCACAGCGAGACGTGACATGGCTGAAGTCCAGCTTTTTGTGCACTATCTGAACCTACGGACAGACGGGCAGACACACAAAGGCGCACACAGAGCAAAAGAAAAGAGGGAAAGGGAGTGGAGGTAAATAAAATGGGAGATAGACACAGAAAAAGCAGGCAGTAGAGAATTGTAGATCAGCTAACGGCTTTGGTTAACAAGATACAGAATAGCTTCGCACTGTACATATGGAAGCTTTTCTGTCCTTCAAATATTTATACCGCTCACAAAGCGTAAATTTAAATACATTGTGTTCACTATCTTTTTAGTATTGTGGAGTTATACGAGTATTTTGAATATTTGATGCCGACAGAGCGCTTCCATACGCAGCTTGAAGAGAAATGTCACAACACGAGTGCTCATGCAACATATATCGTACACCAAATGTTAATAGCCGGTTAATAAGAGCGGTGTGTGTGTCTGAAAAAATGAAATCTGATTTGTACAATTTACAGATAATAGGCGCGTTTTTCTTTTTCAAAGCTTGTTTGTACTTTTAATCAAGAATTTCATTTGAAAATAAATCAAACTTGAAAATTGTGGAGTGAAAACATCTCACTAAATTCTATGTCTACTGAAAATGTTATAATATTCAATACATCTTGGAAGTGCAACATATACAGTTTGTAGGAAAAATATTATGCTTAAATGTGCGTTTTTTGACTATAACCAGAATCTTCCCAATTAGTTTTATGCCTATAGTAAGCCTACAGTATTATATTAATGCCATAAACTAAAGTCTCCACAATATTCAAAGGTATCAACATTACAAAGTCTATGCATCAAATAATTGTTCAAAAATGTACTATTTTTGTAATTCAACTTCAATGTGAAATTAATGTAAGACTTATTATACGCAAAGTGAGATATATCAAGCATCTATTTGTCATAATGCTGATAACAGCTTGTAAAATGCAGGCATATGTCACTCTGCATGTGATAGTTCTATAAATCTGTCTCGCGTTTTAAGTTGAATAAAATAAATAAATGAACTTTTGAGCAACTTTTGAGTGTAGTTATTCATAATACCACTTGAAACTACAACTTTTGAACAGAGTCCTGCTTTTTCTTTGCTATTTTTTTCTTTTGCCTGGAATGTTCCTCAGTATGGCATTAGACCATTAGACCAAGTTACTGGTCATATCTATGCAAAGGCTTGCTTACGCACAGGAGCAATGCATGATTTAATTAGTATTAGTAAGTATTAATTCAAATCAAAGTAAGATAGATTTCTGCGCCATAATGAGGAACAACCCGTGCAAAAGCAACACCCTCCACCAGAATGTCATGTCAAAAGAAGAAAACATAAGGTAAGCATAAGCACGTATACAGCGTTGGCCTGTTAAAAACAAAACGTTATTTGGTTCTTCTGTACCAGAGAATTGTGGCGATGTTAGCACCTTGACATATTTTTCAAAGGCATAAAATCAAGGCCTATCATCGTACAATTGTCTGGTATAGAATAAACAATTATCTGTATCTGCTGAGAAGACAAGATGGACCTGACTAAAATGTTAAAAACAAGGTATGTTGTTTTAATAAAGGTATAAAACAAATCTGTCTGATTCCTTTGTGGTATTAGCGCTCGAATGGCCTGTGGCGCCTTTCCCCTTTCACTCGTGCTCTGGGATGAAAATGGCACGATGACGCAGGTGCAGCAGCAGCAGCAAAAGAGGATGACTCACAGAGTAGTTAACAGACATACACTTCATATCTGAGCAGCCGCACACGTATCTGCAGCTCGTAAACGCTCTCCTTTGTTTGTTATTTTATAGCGAGGAGGCCGCATGAGCTGAAAAAATCATCTGGAGCGAGTGTAGCAGCTGCAAGCCTGTGGTTTATCATGTGGGCTAATTTAGGTGTGAAGATCTGTGTGTGCGCTGCAGTGGGGACATAAATAATCATGTTTTATACGTTTACGGAGCGAGCTGAACTAGATACAATCCTGGGTGTGTATTGTTTTCACGGATATTCTATTCCAGCCATTCCCAAACTCAGTAACACCGAGGCCCCCTTAAAAATCTGACGGGTCTGCGTGGCCCCCCAAAATAATAACCAAGAAGACAACATTAAGAATAGGCTCTTCTGGTTATTTTATTTTGGGGAAATAGCCTCTGCTACAAACATTGTAATACAAAAATGATTACAGTGGATTATTCAAGTCAAATAATGAACACAAATATTTTAATATTACAAACAAAACATTATAAATTTAACATTAAATAATAATATTATTTTTTTTATTTTTTTTATGACCTCCCGCGGCCCCCCTGCAGTACCCTCGCGGCCCACCAGGGGGCCGCGGACCCCACTTTGGGAGACACTGTTCTATTCTATATTTCTATTTTTGAGTACTATTTCGCATACAAATATGTCTATTTGTAAGATAGACATCAAATGCTATGTGTCTTTAGGAAGAGAATTACTGTAAATAAGTGGAATAATGTTACCAACCAAATAGCCGTGCATATGCATATGTACTTTTATCATTGGTCAGGGGTCATTTATATATTTTTGTTGTTGTTTTTTGTCTTTCTAGCACATTCACTTAAGCAGAAAACTATTGAAAGGAGACTTATTATGCAAATATTTTATTACGCTTTTAACAATGTTACACCATTGTTACCTCATCAAAAATAGACTTGGAGTTGATTTGATTTGGAGTTGGAGATTCACAAATTTGTTAAAAAAGAAAACTAAAAAAAACAACTCCTCTTTCTGGTAGTAGTAGGGAGTTACAGAGAGAAAGCATTGCATTCATCCTTGTTTCACCATGTATTTTTTTAACTAAAAGTATGCTACAAAAGGTTATATGTTTCACATTCTAAAACGTGAAATACAAACGTAAATAGTCTCATTAAAATTAGCCATAAAATCCATTCTTTATTGTAATTGCTGTCTCCTTATGTCTGTGGCCAATATGTACCAATGCTAATTTGAATTGAAAATACATTGCAAGGCCCACGTTAATATAGTGAGTCAACAAACAAACATATTTATTGACGATGTAACAATGGTTTTTAATTGCCTGCCTACAAGCAATCATTACTTTAACCTATATTTGTTGCGGTTTTGTTTCAGTTTTGTGATTCATCTGTTCTAAACGTCACATCTGGTGCACATTATACATAAACGGCTTACATCTGCAAAAGTATTACTGTTCCTTTCCTAATAGTGTTTTGAATGAGCTTGTTCATTTGTTTACAGGTTATGGTCCAATGAATCACTACTAATACTGTACATGTCTAAAGCCTGAGTTCTGCACGGATGTGAAATGGCACGAGTGTAGGCTGTTGAGACCGGGGGGATGCTGAGTGTGGATCATGATGGGACTCACTCTGGCCTTGGCAGGGGTGGAGGGGTCGGATGTCTTGTTGTTCGGAGTGGAGGAGACCTGGGGAGACAACCAACCCCCTGGTCAATAATACCTCCAATCAATCAATCGCCACGACACAAACGGGTGAAGCCAATGCAAGCGGAGCATCATGGGATTACAGTTAGGATGAAGTTTAATATGAAAGGTTTTGTTGCTGATTGTACACCTTCAACATGTAGCTACAGAAAATAGTAATAACAAAGGTGCACTATGATGGGGTCTGCTACCTGTCACCATGGCGATGTTAACACATTGTTTAGAAAGTTATTATTTATTTTCAGGTGTTTTGACTGACATGACTGCCGTTTGGACTTGAATTTGTAAATGTTTTTTTTTTGATGTCACTTCCTTGTTTCCAATGTTTTCCATTAGTCTCACAGGGCTACACATTTTATTATTATTATTATTTTATTTATTTTTTAAATAAGACAAAGACAGCATGTTGTACTCTCACATGATCAGACATAATGCACCTATGATCCACCAAATATTTTTTAGTGGTCTACTATATTTTATATATTAAAAATATATTATAGTCAATATGTGAGGATGGAGAGACATCTTTTTAATCCAAGCGTCAATTAGATGACTGAGGCCCCTCATTTAACATTCTTTTAACATTTATTCAAAATGTATGACATTTCATTTATTTAAATGACTAGTGATAACACTAGTAATAACTAGTGTCATAGGGTTGAAATTATGTATTCCATTTACAACAACATTATATTGTATTTTATTTATTAAAAAAAGAAATACAATTGAAGTAGCAGGTATCACCATAAACATTATTGTTATGGCCAACAAATATTAGCAGGTTTAGAAAGGCCTATGGTTTATTGTATGTGTTCACCAGATATATAGACATAATATATACATACAGTACATTGGCCTTTTCAAGCATCAGTTCATTATTAAGGAGGTGGAAGGAAGAACATGGGCTTTTCTTAGTACGAAAACAAATGTTACCAAAGGACTTGACTCACTGATCTAATGTTAGCACAGAATGAGCATAATAATTATGACACAAAAATACCGGCCTCAAACAGGGGCTTTGAGCGTTATCAAACCTCACGACCAGCATTTCAATCTGGGCTCAGGGTGAAAGGCGGCTGTGGAATGGAGCGTATTAGAATACTTAATTATGTCAATATGGTTGGGACATGAGCGAGTCAGTGCCACTTATTGTGATGCAGTGTGGGCCCTGACACAGAAACGACGGGAGAGTGACTTTGAAAAAGAAAAAATTGACTAATAACACGGACACGCATCAAACTTAAGTCCAGAAAAACAAGGTCAGACTCTCATGTTCTGTGCAGCAGGACGACAGAGATGCTTCAGCCGTATAGATTTGTGAAAGAGGGTTTCAAAGGAAGGAGTTTAAAAGGTATTATGATAATGAAGAGAAAAAGGGAGAGCAGCTTTGAAAGGGAATGTGTGAGATAAATGGAATCCGGATCTTAAGGGCTCACACGCAACACAATGATAAGAAGAATATGTGATGAAGGAAAAAAGTGCAAACGTTCAAATCCAGGTTACAAGTTATTTTTAGATGAACTGTAAGGTTTTAACATGTATTGTTTTAATAAATCAATTATATACGCTTTTTAAAATAGTTTTTTAAAATGAACTTGTCTAGCCAAGATATGTATAGGACTAATATCAAAAGACATTGTCGCTTTTTTGGACAATAGAACGTTTTTTTTTCAAAATATCAAAGTAAAATCTATTATGAGAATGATAAAGTACAACCACATCTCCGATAGTACATTCATATAGTTGGTGCTGTCTTAAAGCTGGGGTACCTAACTTTTAAACTACAATAATGGAACTATGTTTTAGATACTAAATTATATGTAACTAGTTTCTGGCTTTCATAACAGTTTGATTCAATCACTAGGCTCCCAGGGCTCTTTCATACAAGTATCTACAAGAAAACATATTTTATAATACGATGACAACAGCATTTTGTAGATTGACGTGTTCTCAACATTTTACTTTCACACAAATCCTTCTGTTGGAGCAATCACACCGTTTTATTTAAAAAGAGGCAAAGGCACCCCAGCGGTAAGGTACAGCAGATCTTAGTAGTACATGAAAATACTAAACTAATACACTATCTGGGCCCTGTCTCACAAGTCTATTTTCAAATTGCTCTTTGAAAATATGAAATAGGGAAAAGCATTTCATATGTAGGTGTTTGTGTGCAGTATGTACAGTATAGTGCGTTGCAAGACAGACAGCTTGAGTTGGTTCTTTCTCATCACAAGGGCAGATGTATATGATTCAAAGTGACAACACCAACACATTTCCGGTTCTAAGAAATGGAGAGAGGAGGCCAGTGGTCCAGACGTCAGAGCGAGTCCTGCCTATGTGATGTTCATAAAAAAACAAGTGTGAGGGAACGGCAGGAGGTGCCTCTCATCTGTGATCAGCGAAGGTGTTGCTGTGTCGTTAAGAACATAGATTTCTTCCATGTGCAATAACTAACATTACTGCTGGTTGTTACACTGCCAATTGTTTTGCTGAGAAGGGTGGCTGTTGTTCTTGATCAGTTTAAAGCCAGAGACGACACTATGGCAAACCCTCCCAAAGTTAAAGCCGGGGTATCTAACTTATCTTTTTCATAAATGATACACATTGTTTATCCCAACAGAAAGAGTGTCATAAGCATCAAATGTTGTGAACAAATTTGACAACGACTTGCTGTCTTCATTCTAACCATTTTATGTTTTTCTTTTAAGCAAGAGCCCTGTGTGTCACAACTTGACGGGTTGAGAGCTTATTAACTGGATAAGGGTGGTCTTCTCTTTTTCAGTATTTTGTCTAAAAAAGCTGATCTAAAGATGAGGCAAGTGATTTAGAGCCGTGAGTAAGATCTTTGTTATGTTGGAATGTCGTAGTGAGAGTCAAATATGCACAAAGAATGGATAGAGTGGCATTTATCAGAAAGATCGATTCCTAACTTTTTATAGGCGAGGTCAGACTTCAACAGAGGACATTTGATTCTTCCTCAATGCTACTCAAACAACTTGTAAGAAATTGGAACCACATACAGTGCCCTCATTTCCATAAATCAGATTAGGTTGAGACTAGGGCCCTAAAACTAATAATATTGGATGACTGAGGAATTCTTTTTGAACTAAAAACTTGCCTTTATCAATTTGTCCATAAATTGGGAGTGGGACTATAGTGCCAAATATCTATTCATCTCACTTTGTTGATTATAGAAAATGTTTTTACTTTTCTCCAAGTATATTATTTCAGGTTAAGTATAGGAACTATTCGGACCAAGTTGAGTGCTTTGGGAAAGGTATGGTGATACGTCTTTGCAGAAATATGTTATTAAACAAACTAAATGACACCAGTTGAATTTCTGTGAAAAGACTGCATCATGGAGAAAAGTAGTGGAGAATTGTGCTCTTATCAAATGAAGGATGGTGCTTAAGTTTAATTCTATATCTTTCTACATATGCGATAATGCTAATTAACTTCACCTTGTCATTTTTGTCCCATATTTGTATACATTCCTAAACAAAATGACCAAGGATTTCCGTAGCTACAGCACTTGCGGGACGATAAGCTGCTACTTTTTTCAACTTCTTTGAACTCTGCAGCCCATATAGTGATGTGGCCAATGTATGTATTTTTATTTTTGATGGAGCGCCCCCTGTGTTTGAAAGGGATTTGGACACAGCTCTATCAGCGGTTGATTTCCGGAGCTGATGACGTAGCCTGCTTTCCAAGGCTTTATGTGAACAGCAGATAGACAATATGAGGAAGTCCAGGGAAACACATAGGACATTTTTTAATGTGATTAGGGCTATAGTCAGAGAAAATGTGATGGACTTATTATTTTGACTTTTTAGTAGGAATGTTTTGTCCAAATAGACTGGATTTACCAGAGTTCTTTCATTATCACAAGTCAACAGTGCACTGTTTTGCTCCATCAGCTGTTAGTTAGTTACAATATAACTTGAAAACCTATACATTATGTGAACAAAAAGTACTTCTAGTCTAGCAAGTACTGTAACAACATTATTGCTGATGCTCTTGGAATAAAAGCATGGTGCACTCACTAAAATATTGAGCAAAGAATATATTACCTGTAATTATAATCTGAGACCAAAGCCACAGTGACATCACATAGCATTGGCTCTCACTTTTTGTCATGGCAACGATAAAAATAGCATGTGTATAGAAGTCAGCATATTTATACAGCGAGTCCTTAAACCTGTTATTTTTCCTGCCAGGCTGGTAATTGTACGTGTGCATCTCACCTTTCCTCCGCCGGGCTGGTATTTCATATTGTCAGTGGATCCAATCTTGGAGCGGACATTCTTGAGATCGGGAGTGGGAGCGTTGATGGGCCGGGGGGTTCGGGGGGCGCGGGGGACAGGGGGCTTCTTCTCCAGAGGCGTCTGTTTGGGCACCGGGGGTTTGGTGATGACCCGGCGGCGCAGGGCGGAGCCTTCGCCGTTAGAGGCCGCTGCAGGAGAGGAGGTGGGGGTGGGACGAGGACGAGCTGCAGACAGATTTATGCTTTGTGTTCATTTAATGGTTTTGATTCTCAATATCTATTTATCTCAATTTCTAACAGTGGGATTCACAGTTCGACACTTACAGCTGGGGTACATAACTTGTCTTTTGTTGATAAATAATACATGTTCGTCCAACAGAAATAGTAAAAGTAAAATGTTGTGGACAAGTCAGACCACAACATGCTGTCTTTGTCCCATTAGAAAGCATGCATTCTTATATGAATCTCGGAAAATTAGAATATCGTTCAAAAGTCAATTCATTCTGAAACTAAACCAAAATTTTTTGTGACTCATTTGATGCAAAGTGTATAGGTCAAGCCTTTGTTAGAATGTGATGATTATGGCTTACTGTTCAAATACTAATAATAATTTCCTCAAATGCTCTGAGCCATTTAACAACATTTTGATACATCTCATTTTCAAATAATTTCACATTGTTCATTTAATTAGAGAATTACATACACTTTTGAACAATATTCTAATTTTCACATGTAAAAACAGTCACTATTGCATCAAATGGCTCATTGGCATATCTCTTTTTCATTTTTGTCTGAAAACACTCAAACTTTAATCTTCAATTCAATAAAACACATTTTTCAAAACAAAGCACAGTTGTATTTTTGTATAGGCCTGAATCACAACAGTAGTTATGTCGGAGGACGTAGCAAAGTTGTCGATTTGCCAACACAGATGAGAGAATCAAACAGATGCAACAGATGAAATGCAACAATAAAAAACACATAGAGCCATTGGTCCACTTTGGGGCGGATAACCTTTAAATGTTAATAGATGTCCATGAATGTCTTTAAATGTCATGGATCATTACCACCATAATCAACAATGTAATGGGTATATTATGGAGATGAGTGATAAAACCAAAACTATCATATACTCTTAGTAAAAAAAAAATATACACTAGCAAAAATCTAGAATGTTTCAACAGTTTTACAACGTGTACCTGTAGTCTTGGGTTTCTTAGCATCATTCGTCTTGTTCTCAGCCTTTTCACTCTTGTTTGCTGTAGGAACAAAAAGAACGTAGCACCAGAATTATTTCAAGACTGAAAAAAGCTTTTCCCTGTTTTGTAAATCCACAAAAATAAGTTATTGATGTCCTTTTTGAATACATTGTGTAGCCGCACATCTATTCCAGGATACTTGGTTGTGGTTTTGAATCAGAGATGTTTCCTTTTCACAGCGTTGTGTGAAAAAATCCTCTATTTCACACTTGACATAAAAAGGAGCGAGGATAAAAACCTTCTGAGGACGTCTACAGTGTGATTGTGAATGAATCATTTCCTCTCAGGTGCGTCACCGAGCCACACTTGAAAAATGACAAAATGTTTCTGAAGTGTAAGATAAAACCCAGAACAAGAACATAAGAAAAACAGAGACATATGGTGGGATATTTGTGCCTGTCCCCCAGGGCTGCACCAGTTCTGGGGCACATTTCCTGTTAGAGCTTTGAGTTCATCTGTGAAAGAGGTCATGGAAAACTGAACGCATCGTAAAGTAAAGCAACAGGTATATTATCGCAAAAAATACATTTGTGAGTAAAGACACTATTGCGTGTAGACATGATTGGCAGTATGGAAAATGTTTGATCCACAGCCTTACGGTCACCAAGTTATTCTATTCTCGGATTTCTTTACTTCCTCTTAGACTATAAGGATGGTGAGCGTCACTATCAAAAATAGGGTTAGGGGCCATCGAGTAAGAAAAAGGTTCGAGGCCACTCTTTTAAAAGCACTGTGGATATTAATGATTTTATTGATTTTAATGTTATCATAATGTTATGCCTATTATGAAACAGGTTTTGTGCATTAGGTGACAGAAGTGTATACAAAAAGTGTAGAAAAATAAGTGAATCTTAAGTCCACTATAGACTATAGTGGACTTTAATCACACTGCAAAAAGAAGTGTATCTAAAGGCTGTAGGCAGAGGAATGGTGTTCACTAAATCTGAATCTTTTCATCATTCCAACACAGCATTAGTCCAATATAAGAATACAAATCCTTGCGTTGTCAACATACCAGCGTTTGAAGAGTTCTTGTTGGCCGCGGCGCGAGGAGTGGGAGTAGTTTTTGGCACGGCTGGACGTTTTTCACTCTCTGGAGTCTGGAAGATAACAATACGATGATGAATGAATAGAGAAATTTGCAAATAAACTTTTTGACAAGGAAACAAAACAAATCAAACAGCAGACATTCACAACTGTGAGATGAAAGTGGGAAACATGAATACAAGGCGCCAAAGTAGCAGTTAGGTTCTCTCTATTTTGAATATAGAAATGTATTGTTTGAGAGAGTATATGCTTCTAATGATTAACACGAAAACAGTGACGTCGCCCGGCATGGCGCAGCCGGGGCCCCACCCTGGAGCCAGGCCTGGGGTCGGGGCCCGTATGCGAGCGCCTGGTGGCCGGGCCTTAGCCCACGGGGCCCGGCCGGGCTCAGCCCGAAGGGATGACGTGGGCGGTCCCTCCTGTGGGCCCACCACCTGCAGAGGGGTCCGTGGTGAAGCGGTGCAGAGAAGACTGGGCGGCAGTCGAAGGCGGAGACCTCGGCGACCCAGTCCGCACACACAACATCTGGCTCTTGGGACGTGGAACGTCACCTCACTGTGGGGGAAGGAGCCCGAGCTCGTGGGGGAGGTTGAGCGATACCGACTAGAGATAGTCGGCCTCACCTCCACACACAGCTTGGGCTCTGGAACCCAACTCCTTGAGAGGGGTTGGACGCTCCATTTTTCTGGAGTTTCCCGCGGGGAGAGGCGGCGAGCTGGGGTGGCCATTCTCATTGCCCCCCATCTCAGCCGCCACGTGTTGGAGTTCTCCCCGGTGAATGAGAGGGTCGCGTCCCTCCGCCTCCGGGTGGGGGACAAGTCTCTCATTGTTGTGACGGCCTACGGGCCTAACGGTAGTGCAGAGTACCCGGCCTTCTTGGAGTCCTTGGGAGGGGTACTGGACGGTGCACCGCCCGGGGACTCCGTTATTCTCCTGGGGGACTTCAACGCCCATGTGGGAAACGCCAGTGACACTTGGAGAGGGGTGATCGGGAAGAGTGGCCCCCCTGATCTGAACCCGAGCGGTGCTCAGTTGTTGGACTTCTGTGCCAGTCACGGTTTGTCCATCACGAACACCATGTTCGAGCACAAGGGTGTCCACCAGTGCACGTGGCACCAGGACACCCTAGGCCGGAGGTCGATGATCGACTTTGTTGTCGTATCATCTGACCTTCGACCGCGTGTCTCGGACACTCGGGTAAAGAGAGGGGCGGAGCTGTCAACCGATCATCACCTGGTCGTGAGTTGGATCCGCTGGCAGGGGAAGAAGCCGGTCAGACCTGGCAGACCCAAGCGTATAGTGAGGGTCTGCTGGGAACGTCTCGCTGAGCCCCCTGTCAGACGGACTTTCAACTCACACCTCCGGGAGAGTTTCTCCCAGGTCCCGGCGGAGGAGGGGGACATGGAGTCCGAGTGGACCATGTTCTCTGCCTCAATCGCCGATGCGGCGGCTCGTAGCTGTGGTCGCAAGGTCTCTGGTGCTGGTCCCGGCGGCAACCCCCGAACCCGGTGGTGGACACCGGCAGTAAGGGATGCTGTCAGGCTGAAGAAGGAGTCCTATCGAGCCATGATGGTTCGGGGGACTCCTGAGGCAGCTGTCCAGTACCGGCAGGCCAAGAGTGCCGCGGCCCGGGCTGTTGCAGAGGCAAAAACCCGGGACTGGGAGGAGTTCGGAGAGTCCATGGAGCATGACTATCGGTCAGCCTCGAAGAGATTCTGGCAAACCATCCGGCGCCTCAGGAGGGGGAAGCAGTTCTTTGCCAACACCATGTACGGTGCGGGTGGAGAGCTGCTGACCTCGACTGGGGATATTGTCGGGCGGTGAAAGGAATACTTTGAGGTTCTCCTCAATCCCCCCGTCACGTCCTCTGTTACAGAGGCAGAGGCTGAGGATGTTGGGGCGGGTACATCCATCTCCCTGGCGGAGGTCACCAAGGTGGTTGGTAGCCTCCATGGTGGCAAGGCTCCGGGTGTGGATGAGATCCGCCCTGATTATCTAAAGTCTCTGGATGTTGTAGGACTGTCTTGGCTGACACGTCTCTGCAACATCGCGTGGCGATTGGGGGCAGTGCCAATGGAGTGGCAGACCGGGGTGGTGGTCCCTCTCTACAAGAAGGGGGACCGGAGGGTGTGTTCCAATTATCGTGGGATCACACTCCTCAGCCTCCCCGGTAAGGTCTACTCCAAGGTACTGGAGAGGAGGTTACGGCCGATGGTCGAATCTCGGATCCAGGAGGAGCAGTGTGGTTTTCGTCCCGGTCGCGGAACACTGGACCAGCTCTATACTCTCCATCGGATACTCGAGGGTTCATGGGAGTTCGCCCAACCTGTCCACATGTGCTTTGTGGATTTGGAGAAGGCGTTCGACTGTGTTCCCCGGGGTGTCCTTTGGGGGGTTCTCCGGGAGTACGGGGTCGGAGGTCCTCTGCTGAGGGCCATCCGATCCCTGTATGACCGGAGCCAGAGCTGTGTTCGCATTACTGGCAGTAAGTCAGACCTGTTCCCGGTGAATGTTGGCCTCCGACAGGGCTGCCCTTTGTCACCGGTTCTGTTCACTGTATTTATGGACAGAATATCTAGGCGCAGCCAGGGGTCGGAGGGGGTCCGGTTCGGAGACCACAGGATTTCATCTCTGCTGTTTGCGGACGATGTTGTCCTGTTGGCTCCAACGAACCAGGACCTGCAGCATGCACTGGGACGGTTTGCAGCCGAGTGTGAAGCGGCTGGGATGAGAATCAGCACCTCCAAATCCGAGGCCATGGTGCTCGACCGGAAAAAGGTGCCTTGCCCTCTGCAGGTGGGTGGAGAGGTCCTTCCTCAAGTGGAGGAGTTCAAGTATCTCGGGGTCTTGTTCACGAGTGAGGGAAGAATGGAGCGTGAGATTGACAGGCGGATCGGTGCAGCGTGCGCAGTGATGCGGTCGCTGTATCGGACCGTTGTGGTGAAGAGGGAGCTGAGCCGAAAGGCAAAGCTCTCGATTTACCGGTCAATCTTCGTTCCCTCCCTCACCTATGGTCATGAGCTTTGGGTAATGACCGAAAGAACGAGATCGCGGATACAAGCGGTCGAAATGAGCTTCCTCCGCAGAGTGGCTGGGCGCTCCCTTAGAGATAGGGTGAGGAGCTCAGTCACACGGGAGGAGCTCGGAGTAGAACCGCTGCTTCTCCACGTCGAGAGGAACCAGTTGAGGTGGCTCGGGCATCTGTTCCGGATGCCTCCTGGACGCCTCCCTGGGGAGGTGTTCCGGGCACGCCCCACCGGGAGGAGGCCCCGCGGAAGACCCAGGACACGCTGGAGGGACTATGTCTCTCAGCTGGCCTGGGAACGCCTTGGGGTCCCCCCGGACGAGCTGGAGGAAGTGTGTGTGGATAGGGAAGTCTGGGCGTCTCTGCTTAGACTGCTGCCCCCGCGACCCGGCAACGGATAAAGCGGAAGAAAATGGATGGATGGATGGATGGATGCTTCTAATCCAGACGACTTTTGGTGACACAACAGATTCAGATTCATTTATTTGCCATTTGCAGTAAAACCACATAGGAAAAACTGTGCAAGACTACCCCGGAGTGCACCAGACAGAGAAGACGACACACACCAGAGCTATATATACATATAATATATATATATATATATATATATATAGCTCCTGGTTGACAGAACAGTCGCCCAAGACTGCCGGTCACGACACACCAACCTGTGCACAGCCTGGATTGATTACCAGAAAGCCTACGACTCAATGCCACACACATGGATCATGGAATGCTTGAAGTTGTACAATATCAACAGGGCTCTAAGGGACTTCGTTGCAAACTCGATGGGAATGTGGAAGACCACCCTTGAGGCAAATGGCAAGCCGCTCGCACAAGTGACCATCAAATGTGGTATCTACCAAGGAGATGCTCTGTCCCCACTACTGTTCTGCATAGGCCTCAACCCTCTAAGCCAAGTAATTGACCAGACTGGCTATGGATACCGCCTCAGGAACGGAGCAAAGATCAGTCACCTCCTCTACATGGATGACATCAAGCTGTACGCCAAGAGCGAGAGAGACATCGACTCTCTGATCCAAACAACCAGGATCTACAGCCATGACATCGGGATGTCATTCGGGCTCGAGAAATGTAGCAGGATGGTGACTCGGAGAGGCAAGGTAGTCCACACAGAAGGGATCTCACTCCCAGAGGGAACAATAGCAGACGCTGAGGACAGTTACAAGTATCTCGGTATACCACAGGCAAATGGCAACCTCGAACAGGTGACGAGGAAAGCGGCAACTGCCAAATACCTCCAGCGAGTAAGGCAGGTCCTAAGAAGCCGGCTCAATGGCAAGAACAAGGCCCGGGCAATTAACAGCTACGCCCTGCCAGTGATCAGATACCCTGCAGGAATAATCAGGTGGCCAAAGGAAGAGATTCAGACCACGGATGTTAAAACTCGAAAGCTCCTTACCATGCATGGCGGGTTCCATCCCAAATCCAGCACCCTGAGACTGTACGTAAGCCGTAAAGAAGGAGGCCGAGGACTAGTGAGTGTGAGAGCCACTGTCCAGGACGAAACATCCAAACTCCATAACTACATCATGGAGAAGGCCAAAACGGATGACGTACTCAGTGAATGTCTCAGGCAGTGGCGAGATGAGGAGGTGCTGGAGGAGAGCCCATCATGGGAGAACAAGCCCCTACACGGCATGTACCACCGGAGCATAACAGAAGTGGCTGATCTCAAGAAGTCCTACCAATGGCTAGAAAGGGCTGGCCTACAGGACAGCACAGAGGCACTCATCATGGCTGCACAGGAACAGGCCCTGAGCACCAGAGCGATAGAGGCCCAGATATACCACACCAGACAAGACCCAAGGTGTCGGTTGTGCAAAGAGGCACCTGAGACGATCCAACACATAACTGCAGGGTGCAAGATGCTGGCAGGGAAGGCCTACATGGAACGCCATAACCAAGTGGCTGGCATAGTGTACAGAAACATCTGTGGAGAGTATGGGCTGGAAACCCCAAGGTCTAAGTGGGAAACTCCTCCAAAGGTGGTGGAGAATGAGCGTGCGAAGATCCTGTGGGACTTCCAGATACAGACCGACCGAATGGTAATGGCAAACCAACCTGACATCGTGGTGGTAGACAAAGGGCAGAGGACAGCCGTGGTGGTGGACGTGGCAATTCCAAGCGATGGTAACATCCGGAAAAAAGAACATGAAAAGCTTGAGAAATACCAAGGTCTCAGAGAGGAGCTGGAGAGGGCCTGGAGGGTAAAGGTGACAGTAGTGCCCGTGGTGATCGGTGCACTCGGGGCAGTGACCCCGAAGCTAGATGAGTGGTTACAGCGGATCCCTGGAACAACCTCGGACATCTCGGTCCAGAAATGTGCAGTGCTAGGAACAGCAAAGATACTGCGCAGAACCCTCAAGCTCCCTGGCCTCTGGTAGAGGACCCGAGCTTAGAGAGGGATAACCGCCCGCGGAGGGCCAAAGGTGAGTGGACAATTTTTTTTTTTTTATATATATATAATATAGTGTTTGCCTTTGCTTCTTTTGTTGTTAAAGTTTGGGAGTGGAGGCAACTGATTCTATATCTGAGTAGATATTCTAAAAAAAACAACAGCTACATTGCATGCTCTACATCGTTTTCTTGTTTATATTTCTATGATTGATTTGAGTAGTTCTTTATCTCTTGTAAAGTTTGAAGAGTTTCAGGGCTTCATCTTGTTTGTCTGTTTCCCACCAAATGTAAGAAAAACTGGCCAAAAGGGTTTGATTGGGGTCCTCTGGGTATTGCAGTCAATGAGTAAATATACTGTATATAGGGTGGCACTATTTCAAATAAATATAAAAAAATGGATATTTCTTTTTTTATTGTGTAAAACCTTTGCCATAAGTTTCTGCTGGAGGACCTGAGAGTGAGGCTCATGGATGGACTAATTCAAAATGTCCATCACTGACCCTTATAATAACTTGAAAGGGTCACGTGACTATGGAAATTTAGTTTGTTTCTAATCATTTGTACATTTATTGAAGAAAAAATAAAAGTTCACCTCTAAGTTCAACTTTGGACAGAATAATCATCATATTTCCTCGTCTCCATCTTGAATAAGACAGCACTCACCTTGGCAGCCTTTGCGGATGCTGCTGCGGGTCTCTTAGCGGCGGTGGGTGTGGTCGCCTTGGCAACCGGGCTTTTTTTATTGGCCGAGCGGTACGCAGCGGTGGGGGAGGGACGTTTGGTCGTGTTAGCCTCGTTATTGGACGAGAGTGTGGATGGGCGGGGCTTGGCTGAGTTTGGTTTGCTTGTGTCCGCATCAGGCTGGTGTAATGCGATTTAAACAAGCCATAGCAAACATAAAAGAGGGGAAGAAGCAGATACAAGAGCAAATATGGAGTCAATGACATCATGTTTAATGGCAGCCCAGCTTTGCATAAACTACAACATAAAGAGCATTAAAGAGGCCTGTCACGAATTTTGATTGGCAATATTGTTACAGAAATGTACTGCAGTAAATGATGATATTGAGTTTGTGCCACGGGTGAGAATAATCCATAAACTGTAAGGGTAAAATAAACCTATCTTTTGTTTGTCTCAACTGAAAGTAGGGCTGGGCGATTAATCGATTTTAATCATTAATTTGAGTTTTACGTTTAGGGCGATTTCTTTTTTTAAAAATTCGATTTTTATTTTCTCCATCGCAGAACTACAGCGCTAACGCGCTAACCGCGGGTCTATGGTGTTGAGCAGTCATTTTGAAGCTAACCTAATGCTAACAGTCTCCCTCTGGCCTGATGCTCGCTCTCACAGTTGGTGCTGTTGCAATAACACTTCAAACATTCAAGAATCAGACTTTATTTAATCGCCAAAACACACACACACACGCACGCAAGCCCCGGTCGCTATGTTCGTACGCCATGTTCGTACGCCATGTTCGTACGCCACATCTTTCACGCTCTCTCACGCTCGTTATTCCAAAGCGCACTCCCGTGTCCGTGGCGCGCACACACCCGTGTCCCACTGAGCCGCTGCACTTTGGGGAAAGACACGTCTCACACATTGCTCTCATTGCTCTGATACAAACAACGTGTTCCCCGCTGTCCGTTAGCTACAGTAGCTGCTACAGTAGCTGTTAGCTACAGCATCAGAATGTAAACAGGAAGCTCGCACAATGCGGGAGTCACTGAAGTTAGTATTAGCGCCACCAGCTGGACTGAGCGTTGTACTACAGCACAGTTACTCAGGCACAGTTGAAAGAACAAGCATGAAAACCCGAGGAGGCTTTTGGAAAAGACTGTCTGTTACAACATTTCTATTTTGAGTAATCAGTTTTAAAAATGTAATATTTCATATAAATAATGCATGTGTTTAATAGGATTGATATATTTGCGATGGGCCTTGTTTGTGTGATTTAAGTTATTTTGAAGGTGCATAGTGTCATTGTAAGTGAAGTCATTATAAAACTGTTAAGCTACATTTTCACTGTTTACAATGGCAGAGCCATCTCGTTTACAAGCATGTTTTAAGGCTTAATTCCTGTTACACTTATGCTCCATGGGGATTTAGATTAAACTACATAAAGGAAAATCTATTTCTTTGTCAGTTGTAGTTTGTTTTTAAATAGAAAAAAATAAATCGATTTAAAATCGAAAATCGTATTTGGTGTGAAAAAGTCGGAGATTTTTTTTTTTTGCCATATCGCCCAGCCCTAACTGAAAAAGTCTTCCTTTAAGTAACATTTTGTCGGACCAGAACATGCAGACCTCATCTTAACAGAAAACATTGTGAATCTTTAACATACTGGGAGCTGGCTGCGTTCACTGAAAAATCTGATCTGAAGATGTGACAAACTAGGGATAGAATCAGAATGTTTTGAAATATGTAGAATTTATCCCACAGTTATTTTGATGGTTTCAGAATTAGGTACTTCAGCTTTAAGCAATAATTAGCCATAAATGTAACT
The DNA here is from genome assembly GCA_964034765.1 of Knipowitschia caucasica. Classification (NCBI taxonomy): domain Eukaryota; kingdom Metazoa; phylum Chordata; class Actinopteri; order Gobiiformes; family Gobiidae; genus Knipowitschia; species Knipowitschia caucasica. Next base: position 21,007,662 of record OZ035836.1, on the reverse strand, counting down.
TATTCAGCTCATAGGATATTGCATCACTAAAAAATGGCAAATATATTCTCACGATTGCAAAGAAACTCTAGAGATTATAAATATTAAGACCTGAAATATATTGTTCCATCTGTTAATCCCTGTGACAGGCCCAGCGTGAGAAACCAAAGCCTAGGATTAAAAGCAGGCATTCAAGGGGAGCATGATATGAAAGGCAAGCATAAAAATGACAAAATTCGAAGAGATATCTGTGCCGAGCAGCTGAGAGACGGTGACGCAGCGAATAATGAAGCCAACAGTGCGTCTGGTCCAAGGACTCTTTCATGTGTTGTCAGACGGAGCAGCTGTCGAGGTCAAAACTACAACCGTGCTATGAAAGTGCTGCACCTGAAGCCTCTGAGCTTTCCACCGTGCGTGCGTGCAAGGTCACCGGTGCAGAGTGAAACGTTTTACTGAATTGTATCCTCATCCTTTTCAGCTCACGAGTCTATTTGTGAACAAACTCAAACCGTGTGAACGCTCTGAATGTGTGGTGTTAAGTAAGGACGCGACTTCATTTTAAATTTTCTTGGTGAATATGTTGTCCTGATGCATTATTGGTGTAAAAAAGAATGTTCTAAATTGCAAATGATTTATGAGGTTGGGGCTCGACTAGACATTAAACCTAGGGTCCCTAACTGTCAAACCACAAAAATATGGAACTATATATATTAATTTAGGTGCTCCATTATTTTCACAGGACACCCACGCGTTTTGACCACTTCATCAGGGCAAACAATCAATTTTTGTCTCTATATTTTTATAATTTGTCTAACTTTATGCCTGGTTAGACCAAATAGTTTGTTTTTTATCACTTAGGTTTCACAGTTTTAGGCTTCTGTCACATCTTTAAATAATCTTTTTCAGACAGAGAAGTGAAGACGAGAGGACCTCCTTCACTCAGCCAATCAGCTCTCTGCCCATATTGTTTTATTATAAGATGGAGACAGCATGTTGTGGACTGATTTCTTCATAGCATTTTACTTTTTCAAGACTCTTTCCGTTGTTAGATACCCCAGCTTTATTTCAAGATTTTCATTTGTACGGCCAATATCTGAACACTTTCTCAATGAGCGAGGGCCACCGTACCTTGGTCTTGTCAGCTCCAGGTGCAGCCTTGGTCCCAGTGGGAGACTTGGCCGGCACTTTTGCCTTCTCCTCTTTCTTCACCTGCGCTGCTAGAAATGACAAAAAAGTCAAATATTGCATGCATTTGTTATATTTTTCTTGGTTTTAGGAAATATTGTCAGCCTTGAAATCAAGATTTTATAGGGCTTAAGCAAGAAGTATGTTTTTTTTCGACAAGCACATTCTCACTTGGAATGAGAAAGAGATTATGTGTTTGGAATAATTCATTTTTGCCTGTCCTATTACAACACATTTTCATTATTTTCCAAAAAATCATTAAACCATCAAAGACCATACAGAAAGTTCTAAACAAGGTGATTGTCAATTGTGTTGGTTCACGGGTTGATGGAACTCACCTCACACTGCAAAAGATGATAAAATATGAGGAAAAAATGGCTGTAATCGTTTATGAGCACATTCTGACGGTCTAAACACGATATGCCAATGGGACAAGCCCTTTAGTCAAATTTCAAGAACTGTTACTTTATTTCAAGAGAGAGATTAAAACAAGATCATTTTGCTTTGACCCAATGGCAAATCTTAAGAATGTGCTCAAATTAAGATACATTTTGACAAATTTGAGACGTTGTTGACATATTTGTCATCCCTTTTTACAGTGTAGTCTTACTGGATGTACGTCTTAGAAAGCTCCAAATAGACAATATCCGCAAATGTCATGGCCAACAAACCAGCGAGTGAGATGGGTATTCCATCAAGTAGCCACCATCTTTGTAGCCATCATTAGCCCCGACAAGAGAACCCTTTCCTCAATGGCAAAATCTCATGGTAAGACAGTAAAATGCACTTGAATCAAGATTAAACCTACTTGATTCACACATTTACTACCTCATATTTGATATTTTTCTAGTCTAACTTGTGGAAGTGTTTTACCTGTGTCCTCCTTCTTCACCTCCTTCTTCACATCTTTCTTCTCGTCCTTGTCGGTCTTCTCGGGTTTGTCCACTTTCTCGGCTTTCTCGCTGACTTTGTTGTTTTTGTCCGTGTTGAGTTTCTCCTCCTCCTTCAGGATCTTCTGGTTCTTCTCCATGATGTTGTCTTTCTTCTGCTGCTCCTCTTTCTTGTCCACAGTCTCTGTCTTGGACATGAGGTTTTCCTGCTTGTCCTTGTTGTCACTTTTCACTGGGAATAAAAAGAAAAGACACAGAAAACATGAATCTTGTCCATTCATAATGAGACTATTTATTTTGTTATTTCATGTCTTAGAAGGTGAAACGATATGTTCAGTAGAAAAATACATGGTGAAACAATTATGCAGGGTAAAAAATGCTTTCCGCCTGTAACTCTCTATGCTACCACCAGAGGGAGGTGGGAATTTACTCTGGTTGTTTCCAAGTTCTAAATATAACAGGATGCAAACACAGACAAGTAAATGTAAAATCCTTTCACTTGAGAAATTAACAAAACTAATTACTTTTGTTTAATAAGGCAGTCCCCTGCTCTGAGCATGTTGTCATAGTGGAACAATGACATCATAGTATTACTGGACTGAGACAGGAGCTTTTAGACAGAAGGGGCGGAGTTACATGTTTGTGGCAGAAATTCCTGATATTAGCATGGATGGAGCGAAAAACAACTCCAGGTCGGTGACTGATGAGGAACGTTGTTGGAACACGGAGAGGAGAGAAAAAGTAAATTTAGCAAAATAGAGAAAATTGAAAATAGAAATAGCTGAATAAAAATCCATCAGTTTGAAGACATATTCAACGCACACAGTTAAAGTATAGATTTAAGACTTTTACCGTTGCCTGTAAAAACCATTGATAAAAAATATGGCCCAGCCCTTGTCAGAACTACTTTTAAGAATGAAGGGATGCAGGTCTTTTTATAACACAATGTACATAATATTCAGTCTCTAAATTGTCTAATATCTCCCCAAGTCTTTGTCCTGGACTTGAGATTAAATGTGCAGAGGACTTCTGGTCATCAGCATATTCTCAATATGTCGAGCTTGGTGTCCGTGCTGCTGGTGTGGGTGAACTAGGGCACTGCCACAGATGCTGCTGAGTAAACAGATTGTGGATGAAATGGATGGCGCATTATGTGCTGAAACTAAATCAACTTCAAAGTTTACCATCCAGATCTAGAATCATGTAGTGAGTACAGCTATGATCTGTATCTGTACTATCAAGACGAAACAACAACAAAAACACACAGTTCAGCAGTTATAGGTTGTGTTCATGTGTTAGATGTCAAAAAGAAGAAATTTAATATATGTTGAAAGAAAAAATGTCCAGATGTTTTCTCAGATCCTTATTTGATATTGATTAGATTTACTATTCAAATTTGTTTTTCTCATGTCTTGGTCCATATGTTTTTGAATTCTGTCATCACTTCAAGACACCATTATGAGAACATAATTAGACCCTTGCTGACATGTACCGACAAAGAACATGTTGAATCGCCTTCTGAATAAGTAAATACACAATAAAAAAAAAATAATAATATATAACATCTTCTTTGAGAGAAATTAACTATAAACTAAGAAAGGAAACATTTTTCAGCTGCTCTCTATCACAAAAACATCAGAAATCTGGAAGATAACGATGACAGGGATGAAAGATGCAGATAGCTAAAGGTGAACGGTAGAATAGCCTCAGGCCGGGTGCGTGTGTACGTCACGACAAAAAGATGTTATGCAACTTGAGTGGACACGTCCCTCCTCCTCTGTCCATCTGATTCTCCTCACTGCACAATGTAAGTCCACAACAACCGCAACACCCCTGATGCAGTGGGACAGGCAGAATGTTTTTACAATCAACCCAATAAGAGTTACACTAGAAAAGAAGATATGACAAAAACATGGAAATAATGTGGATTTTGCCTTGACGTGAGCTCAAATAAAGCTGAAAAAAATTCTCTTTGTTTCCATATCAGAGAATGTGACTCAATGACTCAAAAAGGAGCAACGACAACATAACAAGTTTAGGCAAAATATGTGTTGATATTGTCGGTGTGTGGCGTTCACTTTCTTTCACAATCTATTTATAATGTGCTTATATTCCTTCAATATCATGAATATTTTTTACTTTGTAATTTGAGACTAATTAATTGAGGGGGAAAATGTGCACAGTTTGGGACACTGTACTTTGTTCCTCAAAGAGACCACCAATAAAACCTTTTGATATTTTACACAGGACTTATGTAATTACACACTCATAGATTTTTTGTTCTATGAACAAAAATTCATAGCATGAATTTTCTCTGCTCACTCCTACAAAAAAAAGGACTATTATGCAATTATTCAAATCTACTGACATTGGACTTGTAAATTTCTCCTTTGTGAGATCAATAAAGTTTATCTTATCTAATCATATGGACCAACGGCTATTATGTGCTTGTTATTATTGAATTCTTCTCAGATTGGTCCACAGCGAGTATTTTTTCTTTTGGTTCGAAGTGTATGTTTGTGTTTTTAGAAAAAACCAAAACAATAAAACATTCATAACAAAAATGAAAACCTCAAGTGCTGCCTATTTTTGACCCCCACAGCTTAATCCCTCCTCTGCCGAAAAAAGCCGGACTCGTCTTGTGGAGCTGAATCTAACGCAAAATCATCTCTCGTATTAATATCTTTCAAACAAATTAATATCCCTCTTCTCAAGTCTCGTATGTGGTTTCAGATAAATGGAAGAGACATCCAATCAGACAGACTTCATTGGATTGTTTAACTGAGTAAAAAAGATTCCAATTGCATCTGACAGAGAGCAAGCCAGTCATAATACTTCTTCATACTAAAATATTTCATCGGAATAATGCCTTTAGACAGACAAACAAAACAGGTTAAAAAAATCTTAGCTAAAAACAACCAGCATAATCTAAAAGTATAAATAATGCATTGGTTTCTTATAAAGCACTTTTCTGGACACCCAAAGACCCTTCACATGTATTATTCTTTCACTTCATACACGGTGGTGATAAACTACTACTTTAGTCACATCTGCCCTGGGGTAGACTCATTCTAGGCAATGTGGGTGAAGTGTCTTGCCCAACTACAGTTTGGCACTTTACAGCCGCAGCCACCCCACTTTGGCGCCTGGTGTTCCCAGAGGTCTCCCATCACAGTACTAACCAGGCCCTAACCTGTGTAGCTTCAGAGGTCTGATGGGATCTGGCTTTCACATGCAAGTATGGCCACAAGTACATGTATGTATGCAAGTACATTTCTAAATATATTTTTCTATATGAAGACTTAATTTGCAAAAACAGTTATCTCTGTAAAATGTGTCAAAAAGGTGTATTTCATCATTTTCAAAATGTTTTGTAATTGGCAGTAAATTTGTGAAACTTGTGACACTAAAATAGATCAGGCATTTCTAAAAAACGACTTAGTGAAGGGCAAATTGTAATCAAATATCATTCTAATGGCACTTATCTGTTTTTAAAATTGAACTAGTCATATATACTGTAAATATATATATATCCCTGCATGAAAAAAACATGTGAACTGTGAAGTCATTAATGAAGACAACGCATAGATTCCCAGAGTGTTTATTTGCACTCTCTTTGATAAGGCAGTCATCGACACCAGCCGTGCTGTAGTGCATGTTTGCTCCACCCCATGACACAGGCCACATCACTCATCCACATGAAAGGGCTGAAGGAAGGATCGGTCTAATGCCACGCTACACTGCACTGCTACTGCTCAGGGGGAAAACAGACTGGCCTCGCACGCAACGCCAAAGATCCAGACTTTCTCATCTCTGTCACATGAAATCTCCCGATATCGACCGTGGCACAGGACAAACTGATATCCATCTAACACCACATGATCGCCAGAGCCATAGTGACAGCTATTATATAGTGTCATGTCCAATACGCTCTGGACAGAAAAAATATTGTCCCATTGTGCATGACTCAATATATTCATGTTGGAGAATTCTATTTCAGGTGCCATGTGTGGACAGGGAAGTCTGGGTGTCTCTGCTCAGACTGCTGACCCCGCGACCCGGCAATGGATGAAGTGGAAGAAGATAGATGGATGGATAGAGATTTTATATGGCTTCTTTTTATGCTAGAATTAGAGATATTAGTTTATTTTAGTATAGAGTTAATATTCATTTATCTTGTGCTGCGTGCGCCTCATTCCTTACTGCAACAATTTTTATTCTGTCAACAATATTCTGTTATTTTGGAATATTGCCATCACTTCTAGACACATTTATGAGAAAACAATTTTACCATAGTTCACTATGCACTGAAAAATATATATTTATGTTTTATGTGGACTGACCCAGGAATTACGAAGAAATTAACAAACACGGTATGATTTTTGACACTTGTCCATCACAATGTCAATCTCTTTAGAATGTTGCGAATTATGCTTTAAAACTAATGTTATTACTAAAGGAATTTGCTGAAACTCGCACTTACACAGAACCTGGTATTTTCTATATTTGTTAAAGGTCTTCATGTAAAGGGGATGTAACTTGCATAATAAAGGTGCACTTTATTGATCCCCGTAGGGCAATTCATCCTCTGCATTTGACCCATCCTGATGCCACTAGGGCTTCCGTCAGGAGCAGTGGTTGCTGTAGTAACAGCGCCCAGGAACCCATCTCCAGATGCTCGGCTTGGCCAGGACTACCGGAGCTGGAGGATTTTACCTAGTGTGCATGTTTTTAGTGGTAGGGGAAACCTACGCAAGCACGGGGAGAACATGCAAACTCCACTCAGAAAGACCCAGTACCGACCAGGATTTGAACTCAGGACTTTCTTGCTGAGAGGCGAGAGTGTTATCCACTCAGCCACCGTGCCGCCCAATTAATGCCACTAATTACAGCAAGAGCGTTTTATTCTTGGAGTTAACAACGTTTGAAATAGCTGAGAAACTGAGAAAAAAGCTTGGACTGCTGCAAATGTATGAAAAATGTACACTTTCATTTTACTTTAAGCAGTGCAGTCACCCGTTATTTGTTGAATGATTACATTATTACATGCCATAACATCCCCATGGAGGTGGCAAACTTACACAGAGCACCTTTAAGTCATCATCAATCATTCAAATATAGTTTTTTTTTTTCGCATAGTTGATGCTCTCTTGTACCTGTTGGAGTATTATTATTTTTATTTGCTCCTGCGTCCCACTGCTGTGAGCTCTGTGCGCATCCATGAGTCTATTTCCATTCACCCCAGCTGTTACCTGGCTGTGCAGAGTCGTGTAAGACGAGTATGTTTAAAAATAATTCACAACACTGGCGGCTTGGTGCATCGAAAGACACAAGGCAAACGCTGTCACAGACACTGCGACCGAAATAGCTGCTCTATATTAGAACAAGAACAGCCAATCGCTAATCAATGCCTTGGCCAACTGCACCAGGAAAAAAACATGAGGTTGATGAATGGAATGATCACTATAGAGAAAGAAACTTCCTGCAAAAAAAAAAAAAAAAAAAAACACATCTAGTCACACACATCTTTGTCTGTCATCTTGATTTGGTCGGATGCCACTGCCCCAGATTTAGTTTTGGTTATTTTGCTTACTTTGTCCTAGATTTGCCATGTCCTCATTCAGACGCTGATGAGTTCCAACAGACCGGATGCCAGGGCACACTGGTTGAAAAACACCAACTAACCAATCGTCATTTGTCAATTTGTCAGAAAATGCTTATACAGGTTTTTTATTATTGCATTTGCATGTTCTAATTGTTCATTTTGTCAGTTTTTGGCCTCCTTCCTCCGAGATGGCTGCTCTTGTGATTTAGGCATTTTGAATTATACATTGAACTGAAATAATCTAATGTAATTAATATGTTATTGCATCGTCCGTAATATTATATACATACAGTACATATACATATATATATATAACTATCTGTTATTTCAGATTTAATTACACACACAGTAAACTATTTCAAACCTTTACTTCTGAAATGTCTGACAAAAAATATAGACATATTTGTATTATTAATTTTTTTCTCGACATCGTAAGAGCAAACGCGGTAACACCTGAGAAAAACACATTTACCCCTTTTGATTGGCTCAGTGCAGCCCTCTCTGACCTCATTAGTGTGCATTGTGCAGCTACAATTGATATAATGTCCTTCAATAGGTTTTAACAGGTTTGTGGTGATGATGCAACAGGCTCCATCAGAACACATTGTCCTCAAAGGAATATTTATCATTAGTATATTTAGTGAAGAGGAGACTTCCAGATTGCAAATACTGACTGCTACAATGTACTATGATTTGACTTGTGATTGTAATTTTATGTTTAAAAGTAGATGTTTGGGGGAAAAGTAGTATGAGGTAGTATGGGGGAAAAGTAGTATATTTTGTCATACACCTGAGTGTATGACAAAAATTGTAGGTGATAATATGAGATTGAATAAGTTTTGTTAAGTTATTTTAAACTCAATTGCAACAAAGCATTTCATTGTTTATGGAGTAATCATTTTTTGGCATTCATTTCTCTCACGTGGACTCACCCGTCATGCTGCCAAACCATTGCAGCCCATTTCTTGAATTATCTCTTGCGCTTAAGAGAAAAATCAAATAAATAAGCGCTTTTTATCCACATTCAAAGTTCACCTGGAGCCAATCAAGGCAAGGTTAACCAAATTAAAGGGCCGGTCAGCCATGAGATCAGAGACTGGGAGAAACCATTAACCCCAGACAGCCATCACTTAAATGAGTCTGACCAACGCTCCGCTTTGATAAAACATCAAGAAAAACACATCCGCTGCCCATGACTTCTTACCATACATACTTATCTAACCAAGACTCCCTAAAACTATCTGCAAGTTTTTGTTCTAATAATACTGTTGTTTGCCGTTTTCTGTTCAGGTCAAGTAAGCATGGGTATAGACTATTTCTACATCATTATGAATCCAAATGCAAAGGCGAGTCAAACACTTCAAGGCAATAGACTACAGCAGGCATTGCTTTCCTTGTTTTTATCAATTTTGTATTTCAACATGTGAAATGTAAGAAAAGCAAAATGAAGCAAGACCTGCCTTTAACCTGGTTTAACATATTTTCTGATGTTAATATTATTACATTATTTCATCTGCCTCATAGATACTGGATTTTGATTTGATATATACATGTCAAAATAAGTGTAGCCAGCCTGTATTTGACTGTAAAGCATGCAATATTGCCCAGACTCAGTCCTCTACAATACTTTAAATGTATAGATACTTTACTAATCCTCATTCAGGTGTCTATAGCAGCACAAACACCTCCATCCATCCAAACAAACATCAACAAATACATCATTCTAAATATGACCAACAACAGAAATACAGGACACGTGCTCAGACACATCTGTACAAATGGATCTTGGTGCTCACAAATCACGCAGACAACAGCTGAAGATACACAGTGAGAAGTAATGAATTTCCGGATTAGGAATTACATAATGTGGAAATGTCCTGAGTCACATATGTGCTACAGCAATAGTGTAAGATTCCAGGCATTACGTTACATAACCTAATAGACCTGAACTTAATATTCACAGGAAGAGGACATCTAGGGTTCATCGAGCTGCTTCCCTCATTAAAAGGTAGAAGCTTTGGTAGAGGTCACCAGCGCCGCACTGACAGATGGCCATTTGTCTTACTACAAACACAACTCAAAGTGCTCTTCAAACTACCCCTGCCTCTAACATCACTTTTAAACCATCATAAACGATGTGTCATTGATGAAACAAGGATTACACGAGCTATGATCCAAATGTGTTACATAGTGAGATTATCCTGGTTTAGAAAAAAAAAGCCATTTCTTGAAACATTGAAATGACTTAAAGCTGTGAATTATGCAAAGCGGATAATCAGAATAATGAATGCAATGAATTTATACCACATTTCAACACAAGTAAGATACATTTGCATCTTCGGTAACAACATATCTTCACTTTTAAGTAAAAACCGCTAATTGTCAGTCTGCGTTTTGTGCCAAATTGTTGTTTTGTATTTGTTTTGCCATTGCATTTACACCCTGCACTGCTATGAATCCTCTTTAACAAGCCCAGAGTTCTTACTTTGTTATATAATTGTGAACTAGCGCAATAAGGGCACGCACAAATAAATAAGGACATTTTCAGTGTGGAATTCAAGAGCATGGGTTAACTTTATCAGGTTGTCTTTGAGCTGTAAAAAATAAATATATTAGTGATTATACAGTAAACATGCATCAGACACATGCGCAACACTATAAGGGCTGGGTATCGTTTAGGTGGGAGGGGGAAAAGGCATCTGCTTCATCCAACCCCTTTTAAAACCTGTATTAGTAGAAGATATGGGACATTTTGATACACACCTAGGATTCAGTTTATCTTGTGCTTCGCCCCATTTGAACGAAAATATGACATTATTGGCGCATTCATATTTTATTAAATGAATATTGATTGTTTATTATATATTAAGTATTAAATATTTTCAGCCTCATGCTTCTGTTTGCAATGTGTAGGTATTTGACTAGTACAAAATATCAATAAATAATGTATCAAAAAAATAAAATCTCTAAAAAAACCAATATAAAAAAAGTAAATTGTCTCGATTAAATAAAATCAATTTCTAACGGCCCTGTTAGTACCTGTCACATCTGGCTTCCTGTGGTTGCTGCTGCTGACCGAGGCTGGCACCGGCAGTAGCAGGTTTGTCTCTGTGCTCCCATGATGCCTTTTGGGGGGCGGAGAAGAAGGCACGACAGGTGTGAGGGGCGCGGCCATCAACATTGCCGCAGCGGCCTCCGTCCCGTTCGTCACAGTGAACGCTCTCCTCACTGCTGGGTGACCGTACGGCGGCCTGGGAGGACACGCCGTTCCCATCAGGGCAAAGTTCGGCACGTTTGGCGCCACCATGCCCGGAGAACCCCCCATGGCGGTTGGGTAGGGGCCCGTCATCAACATCGGAACCGCGAGGTGCGAGCAGTCGGACATGGCTCGTCGCACCACAGACCGCTGTGGCTGCTGAGAGATTTTAGCGTCTTTATTCAATGCTGGGTAAGATCCAAGTACTTTGTCGTCAGCGTTTGAATCCTTTGGGCTTGAACTTGAGGGATTAACGGCAGATTGCGGCTTAGGAAATACATTACACTCTTTATTACGATCATCCTCTGCATTTGAAGACAAACCAAGAGACCCCAAACTAGATTTACTTCCCGTTTGCTGCACAGTTGGACTAACATTAAAGACATGATTACACTTGTCAAAGGATGGCTTGCTTTGACTTTCACTTAGACCTGTAATTGCAGCATTCTGATTGCAAAGTAGATCCCCAGATGTCTTATTCTCAACACTAGCGCTGCTGACAACAGGTTGCAATTCTTGATTTTCTTGGCTTTTACGTCCACGGAGCGCAGCAGATGACTCAAATGTGTCTTTGCCGTCTTGACAAGCAGCTGGGTTACATTTCTTATCCACGTTCTTGTGTTCAAAGAAAGATCCTGATTGCTTGGATTCTAATGGTGTATTTGCCAAGTCCTTTTCAAGCGATAACAATGGAGAGGAGGGGGAAGAAGACAATGGGGTACTAGGGCTCTGTCCGGTGCTACCCTGTGAGCCTATACTCAAACTCCCCTCATTTCTGTCCGCTCTCCCAAATGTGACTTCTTCCCCCATCCAGCCCGTTTTAGAAACCTCCTGGATGCCTTGTGTGCCTTGTCCAGAGCAGTGCCAGTCGCTGCGATTGAGGGCAGTGGATGTGATAACATTAGGGGCATTGGTGGCAGGCGAGTTGTTTTGTTTTTGTTGCTGCCCACTGGAGGGTTGCATGTAGCCGCCGTTGTTGCTGCCTAAGATGCCAGACTGCTGCTGCCATGGGGTGCCAGAAAGGAAAGACATTATCTGATTGAATATTTGTTTTGGCCAGATAGAAAAATGTATTCACAATCCCAACAGTTGCACAAAGGTGATATTTTGATTATATTGCAGTAATGTTACTCATTCTCCCAGATGGTGGTAGAGAATAGTGTTTCCAAATAGTTCGGAAAAGCAGAATCAAAATGTAGTTTGTCCATCAATTTCCACTTTTCTCCTGTACTCCCAGAGAGTTGGCATTAAAATGATTGCAGGACAAAGCACTTTTCCAGTTTGAAATCTTTTCCAAATCTTCTCTCTTCAGTTTTCTGCTTTTACTCCAAGTGCAAAACAAGAACAACAAAATTCTCCTAAATTGTTGCACAAAGCAGATGCCACCTTTTCCTCTCCAAAGTCCCAGCTTTAATGGCGTAGAAAGTGCATATGCAGAAGGGAGGAATGAATAACTAAGTGACGGAGTGTGCGCATGTTAGCTCCAGTCTCCTTGTGAGCGCCGATCAGCTGTGCCTCCAAATTGCACCTTGCTCTCCTTTTGCTTTCTGTCTGTCTGTTTCTCTTTATCCTCATCCCTCTCCCCCTCTGACATCACATGGTCACATGATACCCCCCTAATATTCCCTCATTCGCTGGTGAAAAAATACACACACGCCGATGCGGTGCCCAGCCTCCTAGCGACAAAGCGCACACACACAGAGACACATGGAGATGGCAGAGACAGAATGTCACATGCAGCTTCATAGACACAGGATCACAGCGGACAGTTATAACACGCCACTAATGGGGATTGCTCATGTACTGCCAGGGAGAAAAACACTGCATTTGAATGTGTTTGTTTATCATCAAAATTCAATCCAACCTTTCCAATGACATTTCAGTAATTGCATCAATTTTATGTATTTAAGTTATCAAACTCGGGAAACAAGTTGATTATTAATCAATTATCAAAATAGTTGTAAACCAATTTAGTAATCTATTTATCATTATTTTAACCTTACATTCTGAGATAAGGTTATATAATTCTATAGCTACAGCAGAATATAATGAATGAATGATGTGAGTACAACCCAATGCATAGCAAGTCATCTCTATATAGGCATTCCATCCATCCATCCAACCATTTTCTTCCTCTTAATGCATTTCTGGGTCGGGGGGGATTGCAGTCAGAGCTGCACCCGGTACACATATTGCACCAGCAACCTATACAGGGTTGGTTTTTATTTAGATTCCCATTAGCTACTGAAACTTACAGTAGCTATTGGGGTTCGTCACGGTATGAACATTTTAGTTGTTATTGTGACATTGAGAATCACAAAGAAAAAAAACTCTCAATCAAATCTGTCAAAGTACATATCCATGTACTGTATTTCTTGGTCAAGTCTTAAGATGATCACATTATCAGACAGAAAAGTGACGAAGAGAGCGCCACCCTCACTCAGGTAATCAGTTCTCAGTACGTAAAACATCAAATGTTTTCTAATAAGATAAAGACATCATGTTGTGGTTTTATTTGTTCACTAAAATGTACTTTTACAAGACTCTTTCTTATGGGATGAAAACATTTATTTATATATCCAAAAAAGTTAGGTACTCCAGCTTTAATGCATCAGGCCACAGCTGCTGTCGTCATTGTCCTGAGGGGAGCCGGTTCACAGGCACCGTGTGTTGTGAGGGTTTTACAGGATTAAAACACCTTCAGCAGCCTCAGAATAGAAGGCCTCATGATGCCGACACTGAGGCCCACAGAGATGATCAAATAATTGTTAATTACAGCTATAAATCAAACCATATGAGAACAGTAAAAGTGTCAACTTTTCAACAATGGTAGTGCTGACTAGCTAGTGCTACTGTGACAAGATTGTAATAATTATCATAATAATAATGGCTTTCACAGGTAGGTGGCGCCAAAATGGGAGTACCTTTATTAACAGGCCTCAACCTGAAGCCAAAACTAATAATCAATATCCCATCAAATCCATGTACTATTGGACTGTCTGTAATTACAACTGGAAGGGCTTCAAAACAATTTTTTATTAAGTAACAGCAGATTAGAAAATCTATCTATGTATGGTCCAGGTGTGGTTTATACTGTATATGAAATTATCAATCAATGTTACAGTTTGTAAGTTAACTCCTCTCACACTTTCTCCAGAATAATGAATACAAGCCAGTTTAATTTGTATGTGATTCATAATGCTAACATTGAATAGGCTTGCCGTTAATGATAGAACAAGACACACTTTGAGCCATTGCTATATTTGAAACATCTTATACCAAAGCTTTTAATCTAGAGGATAAAAGAGTGTTTGTATTTACATTTGAAATGGAGGATTATCATATCGTTCACGGAAAGCGGGCTTTTAATAGAGAGAGAAATGCTGCAATAAGGATTTGCTGTTTCTTTAGGGGGAAATTGAGTCACATAAAATGGGAAAAAAGTCGAGTCCCAGTCCATATGCTTTTGAGTCCATTCCAGTCATCTTCAAAATCACATAAATGACTCAAGTTTTTGGAGTTATTCTATTACAATGTTTGAACCCACATGGGTTTTGTCGGTCCTGACCCAGTTCTATACATTTTAATCCCCCGGTTTGATCCAATATGGCTGACCCCCTGTTGGGTTATAGTACCATTTCCTTCATGTCTGAGTAATGACAATATTTTTCATGGTCTGTTTCATGTCGCATTGAAAATCAATCTATTTTTGGCCCCACATAAAAGGGGGTCCTTCAGCCTACTAAGTTCAATTTAGTGATACCTTTTTCCATTTCTAATGAGTTCCGTAGTGGTATTTAGTCCCTCCGTTTAGGACTCATAATAATAGCTTAACCATTAAACAGAAGTCAATGGGCAGTAGTAAGTAGTGTTTCCTGTAATTCATTGGCCAAATGTATCAGTGCTTAAAAGTACACTGTGTAGTTTTTACTGAGATCATATATCACAGTCTAAGGTACTATGGAAGCCTTCGATGGACAATATGTTGTCTTTGACAGTGGTCCCCAACTCCCGGTCATTCAAACCTGGCCGGCATGGAAAAAATCCTTTATTTTGATAAATGACCCGATCTCTCCATATACGTCTAGGTCACTTGACACGGACATGTAAACAGTCCGCGTTCTGAAGCAGCACCCGTGGGCTGCACAGAACCTCTAATGGGTTTTACAAACGCGGTGTGAAGAGAAGAGATGCGTGTAGGAATGAGACGTCTGTGGGAGCTTAAAACCACGCTGACCAAAGGAGGCCAAGACATTGCCTTGGACATGAGACACAGCCGCCGCAAAACTGCGGCTAAAAGCTCAGATTTTTTTTTAGCTTTCACCAGGTGCTGTGTCCAAATCACCAGGTAAGAAAACAGAACATTCAAACTCAAGCTGTTGGACTCTGAGCGGGTTAGAACATCCTGAGACCATGGATCTATTATAATAACTGGATAGGGTATTGCTAGCTTAGAACTGAAGAACTCATGTGCTCGGGGGATTCTCGCGGTCCTGCAGACTAAACCAGACTAAATTCACATGGGCTACCCAGAAATTTTCCCCATAGAACTCAATGTAAACTAAAACAGCTCGACTTCAGCTGACAGAGAACCTACAGCTTTCATAAAGGTCGGATTTAGCTCTAACTCCCGCTCTGATGAGCAGTTCTGATTGGTCAGAGCGCGGCCGAGCCCCTCTGTGAAAGTGCATGAGAGCCACACACGCGTATTTCGCCCAACGCATGATGGGAGGTCATCCATTGAGCAGAACCGGGAGGACCAGACGATGCCCAAATACAGGCGAGTTCCCGTTCCCATGGGATAATCTTTCGGCCCATGCTGGCCCAATGCGCCATTGAGCACAAACCATTCATTTGAATACGCCGCCATCTTGGATCGCCGGGGCTTGCCTGAGACCCGTGTTGTAGATTCTGCCTTGTTGTCATTACTGTCGGTGAGAAGAAAGTTACGTATTGTTCATGTGAGCACATGTTGTGTACAAACTACAGCAATGTGCCTCCTGTTTTTATCTCTGTGTGTGTGCGTGTGGTTTGCGATGTTGACACGTTTTCGGTGGTTTCTAGATTATTGCATGATTTTTTTTCTTTAAGATTGTTGGTTGGGTAGTCCATTTTTTAAACTCGTCAGGGCACAATGGAAGCGCAATTCTCTCATTGTTTTTGTCCCTTATCAACCAATGTATTTCAAAGCGCATTGACATGGAGCATCCTCCAGCTCTCATGTACATTTATAGGTCAAATTTTAAGCCTATGGCAACAATTCAAAAACATTGTTAAAAAGGACACATTTGTTATTGATTAACATGAACAGTTTATTCATTTGGATAAACTGTAAAAATTACACAGAGCACCTTTAAGGTCCCATATTACGCTTTTTGAGTTTTCTCAGCTTTAAACATCTTTACAGTGCTATTTGGCATCGTACACATGTTTTTTCATTGATTCCCTCAAGCTTTAGTTAGAAAGCAATATTTTGCTTTCATTCTTCTTCTAGCAATTTACAATTGCTAGAAGAAGACACATACATGAAAACACAGGTGAACTGTTCATGGGAATGCTAAATTTTGAGAAAACTCCATGCTCTACTGTTGATGAATTGTATAACTCTGTCACCACCAGTGTTCTGAATGTTCTGGACGCCATTGCTCCTGTGACGGTTAAAATAGTTACCAGTAAGAAAAAGGCCCCATGGACTAAGGCAGACTCGGTCAGGGCACAGAAGCAAGAGTGCCGGAGGGCCGAACGGAAGTGGCGAAAGTCCAATTTCCAGGGCGATTATGAAATCTTTAAAGATGAGTTGGGTGAATTTAACCGGGTTCTACGAAGAACAAGAGAAATGTATTTTTCTGACATTATTGGAGGTTGCAGTAACAATTTTCGTGTTATGTTTTCAACAGTTGGTAGATTAACGAACCCCCCTGTAAAGTTGCCCCTAGAATTTTCCTCTAAATCTAGGTGTAATGAGTTCGCACAGTTTTTCGATGACAAAGTACAAGGAATCAAAAACACTATCACCTCCACAGCACGTATAACAATGCAACAGCCAGAGAAGCTTTTTGAGCTAACTCACTTTGCACCTGTGGATACTGAAACTGTCAAAAAGATAATCATGAGTCTGAGCCCCTCCACATGTAGCCTGGATATATTGCCCTCTAAATTTCTGAAGTCCGTCCTGAGCAGTTTGTTACCTTCACTGACACAAATAGTAAACATGTCTCTGTCGTCAGGAACATTTCCTATGGCCCTAAAAACAGCAGTCATAAGACCTCTCCTAAAAAAGAGCAGTCTGGATCCTGCGGGACTTCAAAATTATCGCCCCATATCGAATCTGCCATTCATTGGAAAAATTCTTGAAAAAGTGGCCTCCCAACAACTTACTGAATTTTTAACAATGAATAATTCTTTTGATATGCTCCAGTCTGGGTTTAGACCCCACCACAGCACTGAGACCGCTCTAGTGAAGGTAACAAACGACATTCGACTTCACACTGATGCAGGTAAAGTCACAGTTTTGGTCATGTTAGATCTTAGTGCCGCGTTCGACACTGTCGACCATGAGATCCTCATGCAGAGACTGGAGGACTGGGTTGGTGTCACTGGCACAGCCCTAGACTGGTTTAGGTCTTACCTGGAGGATAGGAAGTACTTTGTGGAGATTGGAGATTGCGTCTCAGATCATGTGGCCCTGACCTGTGGAGTACCACAGGGGTCGATCCTGGGACCTCTCCTATTTAATCTCTACATGCTGCCGTTAGGTCAGTTAATACAAAGAAACAAAGTGTCCTACCACAATTACGCCGACGACACTCAGATCTATGTCTCACTGACTGCAGGAGAACATGGACCACTGGATTTGCTCCTTCACTGTATCCAACAGATCAGTGAGTGGATGCAAAATAATTTCCTCCAGCTAAATGCAGACAAAACCGAAATCATTGTCTTTGGTCCCCAGAAACAAAGAGAGGGCGTCATCTGTCAACTTCAGTCTCTCTCCCTACTTCTCAGAAAGGTCAGAAATTTGGGGGTAATACTGGACTCAGACCTAAATTTCAATAGCCACATAATATCAATAACATCAACAGCTTTTTACCATCTGAAGAACATTGCCAAAGTCAGAAATATAGTGTCCAGGGCAGACTTGGAGATTCTTGTCCACGCATTTGTCTCCAGCAGGCTAGACTACTGCAATGGCCTGCTTACAGGTCTGTCCAAACAGACCTGTAAGCAGCTGCAGTACATCCAAAATGCAGCAGCTAGAGTCCTGACAGGAACCAGGAAGTATGACCATATTAGTCCGGTCCTCAGGTCTCTGCACTGGCTTCCTGTGGCTCAAAGAATAGATTTTAAAACAGCTCTGCTTGTGTACAAGTCTCTCCATGGCCTTGCACCAGAATACATTAGTGACATGTTGGTGTCATATGAACCAGCCCGGACTCTGAGGAGCACAGGGACTGGCCTCCTGCTGGTGCCCAGAGTGAGAACCAAACATGGGGAGGCTGCGTTTCAGATCCATGCAGCTAAGATCTGGAACAATCTCCCTGAAAATGTGAGGGAGGCGTCTACTCTGTCAATGTTCAAATCCAGGTTAAAGACTGTTCTGTTTGCCAGTGCATACAACTGAAGGATTTTATCTCCATTTGTAATGCACTGCTGTCATTTATTTATTAATTTTTTTTAATTTCTTGTGTAACTTTGAAAGTGTTAATGGTTTTATTCTTTTGTGTGATTTTATTGTTTTTATTGTGTTTTAATCTTTTGTGTGATTTTAATGTTTTAATTGTGATTCTGGTGTTTGTTTTATGTGATGATTTGTGATGTGGACTGTGAAGCGCTTTGTGTTGCCCTGTGCATGAAAGGCGCTCTACAAATAAACTTTGATTGATTGATTGATTGATTCTTCATGGACCAAATCGTGACGTCAAAAGCCCGCCTCCAGGAGGTGATTGACAACAGTGAGAAACTGAAACAGTTTTGAGTGTTGCATGGTGTATCACCCAAAATTATTGTCAATTATTGTCATGTGCTTAGGATGGACTGTGAAAAATGAAGAAAAGCAAAATAGGACCTTTAAACTGACCAAGTATATTATCTCATGATACAATAGATGTGCACTTTCACTAACATTATTTCAATCCCACACCAAAGAAGAATATTTAGCCATCAATCAACCGTGCACTCAAAGCATAATGACCTGCCTGTATTGTCATTAAATGCAGCCTGTGCTTTTCGGAACACAGCAGGCGCTGTGGGCTGCTGCTGCGCCTGACATACAGACTGATGCATGTGTCTCTTCATACTATAGGAGCCAACACTGTACATGGTCGAAGATCTATGAAGTGGTGACGTCACTACACTGATACTTTAGTTACTATTACACAGGATATTGACAGATCCAGTTAATGGTGGTGAGGGTAGATTATTTGATTTTAAGGAGCGCGGCCATCTGGACATAAGTATTCTCCACTGGAAATGGAAAGGTCATCTAAAGACTGGCTTCAAGGTGGAAGAGAGAAATCTGCCTCAAAACAGAGTTTGAAAAATCGAGTTGTTTCTACACTGTTGGGAAAGGTAATTTATTCATTTTAAACGACTCCCTTTCAGGAGGCTCCACGGGAGCATAAGCTCAAGAACTACGATCCTACAGCGTTTATTTTGACAAGAAATTCAAATCCTCAGGGAATGAAATTCAAGCGGGCTCCTGCCTGTCCTTTGAGAGCTTCTTTTTTGGGACAAAAATGCTCAAAGTCAAAAGAAAGTGAGTCAATAAAATGTGAACCAAATTTGAAATCTTAAAAACATTCATGGCCATTTCAATGCAATGAAAATAATGTTTTAATAGTTTCAATTTTGTGTTTTAATGTATACATGATATTTTGTTTTATATATTTTCATAATGTTTGGACGTTTGCACTACATCAATGGTATAATGGGCCTGAGGTGGTATATTGATAAATATAGATGTAATTGTGGTAGTTATCTTGTCTTCTAAATTATGGATACAGCAAATCTTCTGTAAAATGAATGATATTGAAGTAAAAATTTGAATCAGATTCAAGAAATATTAGAAGCATTACTCTCGATATAAATGTGCTACTGCTCCTTGTTTGTGATCTGGTCAGGCATGAAAACAAATGGGGGGTTATTGCATAATCTTCTGTAAACAATTTGTCTAGTGTACGGCAGAGGGGGAGGAAGAGGAGAACAGAGGAGGGCTGTTCATGTTTCAAATATTATGTAATTATCAGGACCAGGTCAAAACTGTGCGAAGGTAGAAAGATGGTCAGCTCTGTTCTCTCTGAGAGAACATGGTCTGCTTTATAACAGGAGGGTTCAGATGCACTGATGTTAGCATTTGCATGTGCTTCACAGCAAGAAGGTCCTGGGTTGGATTCTACCTCCAGAGGAGGCCTTTCTGTGTGGAGTTTTCATGTTCTCCCTATACAGTGTATACTGTAAGTATTTGCCCCTTGAACCTTTCAACATTTTGCCACATTTCAGGCTTCAAAAATAAAGATACAAATTGTTTTTTGTGTGTCAAGAATCAACAACTAGTGGGACACAATTTTGAAGTGGAACGAAATTTATTGGATAATTTAAACTTTTTTAACAAATAAAAAACTGGAATGTGAGGCGTGCAATATTATTCGGCCCCCTTGCGCTAATACTTTGTAGCGCCACCTTTTGCTGCAATTACAGCTGCAAGTCGCTTGGGGTATGTCTCTATCAGTTTTACACATCAAGAGACTGGAATTATTTCCCATTCTTCCTTGCAAAATAGCTCGAGCTCAGTGAGGTTGGATGGAGAGCGTTTGTGAACAGCAGTCTTCAGCTCTTTCCACAGATTCTCGATTGGATTCAGGTCTGGATTTTGACTTGGCCGTTCTAACACCTGGATACGTCTATTTGTGAACCATTCCATTGTAGATTTGGCTTTATGTTTTGGATCATTGTCCTGTTGGAAGATAAATCTCCGTCCCAGTCTCAGGTCTTTTGCAGACTCCAACAGGTTTTCTTCCAGAATGGTCCTGTATTTGGCTCCATCCATCTTCCCATCAATTTTAGCCATCTTCCCTGTCCCTGCTGAAGAAAAGCAGGCCCAAACCATGATGCTGCCACCACCATGTTTGACAGTGGGGATGGTGTGTTCAGGGTGATGAGCTGTGTTGCTTTTACGCCAAACATATCGTTTTGCATTGTGGCCAAAAAGTTTGATTTTGGTTTCATCTGACCAGAGCACCTTCTTCCACATGTTTGGAGTGTCTCCCAGGTGGCTTGTGGCAAACTTTAAACAAGACTTTTTATGGATATCTTTGAGAAATGGCTTTCTTCTTGCCACTCTTCCATAAAGGCCAGATTTGTGCAGTGCACGACTGATTGTTGTCCTATGGACAGACTCTCCCACCTCAGCTGTAGTTATCTGCAGTTCATCCAGAGTGATCATGGGCCTCTTGTCTGCATCTCTGATCAGTCTTCTCCTTGTTTGAGATGAAAGTTTGGAGGGACGGCCGGGTCTTGGTAGATTTGCAGTGGTCTGATACTCCTTCCATTTCAATATAATTGCTTGCACAGTGCTCCTTGAGATGTTTGAAGCTTGGGAAATCTTTTTGTATCCAAATCCGGCTTTAAACTTCTCCACAACAGTATCTCGGACCTGCCTGGTGTGTTCCTTTGTCTTCATGGTTCTCTCTGCGCTTTAAACAGAACCCTGAGACTATCAAAGAGCAGGTGCATTTATACGGAGACTTGATTACACACAGGTGCATTCTATTTATCATCATCAGTCATTTAGGACAACATTGGATCATTCAAAGATCCTCACTGAACTTCTGGACTGAGTTTGCTGCACGGAAAGGAAAGGGGCCGAATAATATTGCACGCCCCACTTTTTTTTATTTGTTAAAAAAGTTTAAATTATTCAATACATTTTCTTCCACCTCACGATTGTGTCCCACTTGTTGTTGATTCTTGACAAAAAAAATTAAAGTTTTATATCTTTATGTTTGAAGCCTGAAATGTGGCGAAATGTTGAAAGGTTCAATGGGCCGAATACTTTTGCAAGGCACTGTATATACGGAGGTTTCCTCCAGGTACTCCAGTTTCCCCTACCAGGAGCCATCATAGGTTTTTCTAATAAAGACAAAGACAGTATGTTGTGGTCTAATGTTTAGGGTTAGGGTTAGGGTTAAGACACTTTCTGCTTGAACAAAGAACATGTACAGAAAAAAAAGATAGGTACCCAAGCTTTAATATTTTTTTTCCTTTTACAAAACAGTAAAAGGATAAAAAAAATATTACAACATGTTTGACTGGCTAATAGGGATGTACCGATTGTGAAGTGTTGGGCCAATACCGATGTTTACCACAACAACTTGGCCAATGTTTTTCATTTTGTTATTCATTACTTGCGGGGGTTTGCTCTTTCTTGGGGGGTTCAGACGGAAAGTTTTTCTTCAGCTTTCATGCAATGGCTGTACACCGCCTCATGCTTGCTTCTCAAATGTCCAATGAGATTTGTTATGTTAAATGATTTTTTTGAAATCTCACTGGAACAAGTATTGCAAAATGCGTAACGCGGATCTTTTTTGATACAGTACAATATTGGCACACAACCGCCTCCATCTTCATTGTTTCTTTTACTGAGGAAAGTGCACGGATGCCCTCTACTGGTATCACTTTGTACGCGCCTACCTTTGGCAAATTTCGTTTTTTATTGAATGCTCTTTTGAATGCGCTGGAAATGGCAGCAAGCTCTGTAACAGTTGTGGTTTTGTTATTTCTCTTCCTTTTTTTCTAGTTTTGCACTGGTCCAGACCAGAGCAGAGAGGATTCATGGTCCAAACCAAGTGTATCAGACGGAAAAACCATTGGAGGAATGCTACGTTTTTGAAAAATGCAATCAGCAATCTACTTTGGACGAGAGCAGAGAAAATGGTCCGAACCAAGCGGCTACTCCACCTCTGCTGCTGTGACCTAAAGCGCTGTTGCATTTTGAAATTAGCTATTTTTAGGATAATCTATTTATTTGCTTTGTTTGTGTGGATGGATCTGTTTCTGCTGCTTCTGGACACCTGAGTTTCTAATTTGCAGATGGCCGGTAGTTAACAAGGCAAACTTCAGCCGATACCGATGTTCAGCCGATGCATTCTGTTTCTAATTAAAGTAGTGGTCATTTTGTTTTTATTTTGTTCATTAAACCATCTTATTTCTTTGAAATAACAATTAATACAATTATTTCATTCATTTAAATCATTAATACATATCAATACCATGCAAATTATATAAAACAATTCTTTTTGGACAATAAACGGCATCATTGACTATAGGTTGCTTATATGTTTTGGAATTCTATTTCTGAAGAAAAGTCAGAATAGAAAATCTTATAATACTTTGCCAGAAAATAAATAATTTATCATTTATTTATTCTTATGTCTCAAAGTCCTTTCTACATAATTATTCCAGAAATGTTCCAAAGTGGAACTTTGTGTTTTTTTTGTGTTTTGTGGGAGAGAAATGAGTGAGTTCAACAGCCCTCACAAAATGTCTAGGCTCTATGGAATGTTGTGATGTCACATTAACTGATCAAAAAGGTATCATAAAACGTCAATTGTTTTCTTTAGTATTGTGGTCGTATTAGTATCTAGTCTCGATACTAGTTGTAATATGGATTAATCACTGGTTTTCAATACTTTTCTCAGTTGTTTTAGAGAAAAAACAAAGATAATGAAAGCGTTTTGCATCTCAGTCTAGCGACCTTCACCCACGAAACTGCAGCGCCACTTGTCGCTCCTCCGCCTGATGCTGAGGAGAAAATAACTGGTTGTATTTTTAGTTCACAGGAGACAGAGAGCGGATCGGATGAAATCGTCCTATTGTCTTTCGTGGGTCAGAAAGTCAAATGCAGCTCTGGATTTGAAGGTCAACCGTGCTGCAGACGAGGGAACGCAGCTGGTCGCCGTGGTGAGGGGAAGGGGGAGGGTCTGTGGAGGTGTGAGGAGGAAGGAGGATCTTGTCAAAGTGTTTCTATTTTTACCCCTGTCACACCCAGTCCACCATCGCTCATGAGCAAGGTTTCCAAAGCAACCGCCTCCTGTGTCTCCCTGACAACCAGACCCCCCCTTTCTTTCTTTCCAAAATCCACGACTGATGAGCAACAGAGGGATTATTACGGCGTGGGGTTACAGGGGGAGATCTCTGGGTTCTAATGAAATACTCAAGTCTCTGGGCCTCACATTTACATTTGTGCACATATCCAGTGACTTTACAACAATTGTGTTTCTTCAACAGCATAACATAAACAAAGTTATTACTACAGCAATTTAACCCATATTTTTCATTGTGAGAAAAAGCAGAAATGTAAACGCAGAAACAGATGTCATGTGAGCAATGAACAAGATAGATAGATTTAAATAATTACTTTTTCACTGGAATTTACTTATGACATTTATGGTCCTATCATCACACGGATAAGACCATGTCACTAAATCGTCCACGAAGCGGCTACTCCCCCTCCGCATTTTATTACTATTGTTAGCTACTTTTAGAATGATATATTTAATTGTTTTCATTGTATGGATGGATGTGTTTCTGCTGCTACTGGACAAGTATCTATCTATAGATACTTGTAGAAATAAAGATGTTTGGTTCTTCTATACCAGACTATAGTAAGTTAGCTAACATGTTTCTAAGTAATAACATCACTAACTTACTATTGTCTGGTATAGAAAAACCAAATACTTTAATTCTCCCAGCTGTTTGCCGATCCGCCTGGATGTCACAATGCAAATTTTATTCCATATGAACGAAAGGATGGATGAAAGTAAGCAGCAAAGACACATTTAAGCATACATCTCATGAGCTGCACGCTTTAGAAATAAGACGTTGGATGGTTAGACCTTAGACGGGTAAAAAAGGAGGTGAGGTGAAAGCGGAAGGAGCAGCACAAACAAGATAAAGACATAAAGAAGACAAATGAAGGTCAAATGATGAGACGGATGTGGAGATGCACGGCCAGAAATAATGTGTAAAGAGATCAGACAGGATGATAGTTACATGGCTTTTTAATATTATTTGCATTGTGTATCTATGGTTATAAGGAGACGCCAAGCAGCATTGAGTGAAACATCAATTATTATTTTTTTCTATTTTACAACTAAACATATTTTTTATATCCAGTCAAATGACCAAATGTTGTCCCACTGATAAAGGTTCCTTCAGCCAATCAGCTTTCTCAATGAGCGCCGTTCAGTACCAGTTCATCCGAAAGAGCATTGCACTCAGGACTTTCAAACGCACGTTAAAAACATGGTTATTGGGCAATCAACCTTGTAACCATTCATGATTTGTAGTGTGGTGTTGTGTTTTATTTGTATATGTTTTAATGAGCTGTTTTAAATAGGAATGTTTTAGTGTAT
Organism: Knipowitschia caucasica; assembly: GCA_964034765.1. Lineage (NCBI taxonomy): Eukaryota > Metazoa > Chordata > Actinopteri > Gobiiformes > Gobiidae > Knipowitschia > Knipowitschia caucasica. The sequence goes on along the minus strand of OZ035836.1, from coordinate 20,982,336 downwards.
TTTGATGGTATTTTAGACTTTGCAGTTGAAAGCTGTAGCTAATACTGACACATTTACAGAAATGTTGATTAATGAGTACTGTCCCTATTCAAATAAACTAAGTACATACATGTTTGAACAATAGCTCCATCGTGTCCTTAAGCAAGACACTTCACTAGTAAGTGTGCGTGCGGGTGTGGTGATTGGTGGTGGTTGGAGAGGCTGATTGCACAGATTAACAGCCTCTCTCCCATCAGTCTACCCCAGGGCAGCTGTGGCTATAGTAGAAATGTACCACCACCATATATAGAGTGAATGAATAATGCCATGTGAGAAACCCTGTGTGGTCATTGGATTGGGTACATTTGACTATTTACAAACAACAGTTCTAACTACTTAAATGTGTTTTATGAGAAAACCTGTAAACACGCTGCAGACTGAGGCGCTTTAGGGGTAGTTAAGTAAGTAATATATAGTGCCTTACACAGACCAGAGTCACAAAGCTGCTGGTTCTGTGTGAGTGACTCTAAACCGATGAGAAATGTGGCTAACTCATAATGGGCGGGGCTTGTCAACCACTGCATATGTGTGATTATATTCGACCTGGTTAGTACTGTGATGGGAGACCTCTGGGAACACCAGGTGCCACAGTGAGACGGCTGTGGCTGTAAAGTGCCAAACTGTCGTTGTGTCCTTAGGCAAGACACTTCACCCCCATTGCCTAGAATGACTCTGATGTGTGTGTGTGTGGTTGGTGGTGGTCGGAGAAGCCGATGGCACATACTGGTTGCCTCGCTTCTTTCAGCATGCCCCACGGCAGCTGTGGCTACAGTAGTAATTTATCACCACCATGTATGGAGTTAAAGAATATATGATGAGCATCTGTGAGTTTCTAGAAAAGTGCTGCATTATTATTACATTTGCGATTCTACAAAATACTGTTGAAATTGGTTTGGAGAGGATATAAAATTGCATTAAATAATATGTTTTGAAAAATTACAAGAGGAGCGAGTGCATACAGAGATCCAAAAGGTTTGACGAACGTGAGAGATCAGAAATGCAAAATTATGTGGAGAACAAAGATACTATGTTTCTTTAAAGCAATTTCAGCCAAAGTCTAAACTCTTCAGTGACTTCAATTATAATCAATTTAACATTTAAAACTGTTTAGCTTCATTGCCCAGTCTTGTCATGGAGATGAATATGCATGATTTCAAACTGTGAAATATTCAAGGCAGGGAAACTTGTCCATCGTAATGAGTTACACAGTCCACCTTTAACAAGCTATGAATATTTAAAGCTCATTTCATTTTGAACCATGGATTCCATAATGGCTTTACATAAGCTTCGTCTTCACACACAAAAGTGAGCCTGAGCTGCTGTAATATATATGAATGTGAAGCTAACACGGGCAGGTAATAAGGCAAAAGGATGCGCGGGTATCTCACAGGAGACATAAGGACTTCCTACAAACATAATCAGATTGAAGCAGAGAGCTCGTCATAACTCATGCTGGGGCGGAAAACGGGAACTTCTGTTGTGCCTTTGATAATAAAGGGATATTCTCACACTAGTGTCACAATAACAATTTGTGGTGTGAAATAAAGATTCTTTGGAATAACTCCTCCTGAACACATGCCACCAAAACAGAGACTCCCAGCCTTTGGAAAGATGTTATTATATATGAGATAGTTCTGTAAATGGCCACGACTGTCGTGTTGATGATTAAAAATATGTGGAACAATAGTAAACGTGCAAACAAGTTTCATTTCCTGTTTTATTTTGTAATGTTTTAACTCCTGTCTCTTCCTTAGTTCTACTTCCTGTCGGGTGTTGGCTGATGACCTGCCTTGCCCACGTGTGTCTCACCAGTGTCTCCTTAGACCTTTTAGTTCTTGTCTTCATTGCCTGTTTGGTAACTTTTTGTGTTTTTACTCTGGATTCTGCTTTTGTTAAATCACTTATTTTTGCAATGATGCATTTTGAATGTCTTTACTTTTGAAATGTAACAATCTAATTTTAAGATTGGAAGTTGTAGCTTTTTCATAAAATATAATACATTTCTCGAATTGTGTTTACCAGTTCTTTTCCAGCAAGTAGCAACAGGTTCACTTTGAGTAAAGGTTGAAAGTTTGTGAGGTTCTAGGATAATATTAGCCATTAAATAGTCTAATCACATCAAGAGTAAAGCTAAAATTGGGAGAAAAAGTTTATACCCAACATCATGGACATTGGTCATCCTGCTAATAATGGAGCCTATGTTTAGGTTTCTTGTGTTTGCCTTTGTTATTATTGCATTCTCTGATCTGTTGTTGGGGAATTGAAACCTTTATAAAGCTTTCCGAGACTTGAAATGAATGGAAATTGAATTGAATCAGAGAAACCGATATTTCAGCCTCAGTATCAGTGCATCCCTTGTTAGTATCGCCACATGTCATTGCTTGCACACACTCTTTCCATCAGCAATAGAGATTTTCATATTAAAATCATATGACATTTCCCTTCCAGTGCTATTGACCCATGCTTAATCACAGACATTAGTGCAGAATATAATCCTGGTGTAATGGCTAATATGACAAGATGCAAAGACATAACTTAGACTCACCTGTTGTTCGACCACAGAGATGTTGGCAGCAGAGGGAGAGAGCAGGGAGGGGAGAGAAAGAAGGGAAATGTTCAGTCACATCTGTCTCGCTGAAATAAAGTTACAAACAGCTCATTAGAAACCGCATCAGCTATCTGTTTCAGTCTAATAGTAAAAAGAGAATTACTTTAACTTGATCAATCTATTGTTAAGTCGGCAAACTTAAGTAAACTTATTCATAGATTCATAAGCAAAGATGCATTTTTATCAGAACAAAATCTCAGCAGTGATTCGGTATAAGATTATAGAATTAGATAATATGGGAGGGTAGCAGAAATAACATCTTAACAGAGGGAGAGGTAGAACACGGGGCTAGTTCGATGTACTTCCCCAGTTCATAAAAGAGAACAGAACAAGAATTAAAGCAGGTGCTGTGACCATCTATACCCTCTGTCAAGACACGGTTTATTAGCATACAAAATACTGGAGAAGATTAAATATAACAACATAGATTAAGAACTATTTAAATTCAGGATAATGTTTTGGCAACACAGCTGTATAACATCTGAAGCCATGTCCTCTGATTCCACTTTCAACAAACCATTGAGGCATTAATATAGGATGCATTCACGTATGCATTAATTGAAATGATGAGAGCGATAAGTCTTTTATATTTAGGGAAGAAAAGGAAAGAGGATAGAGCTATCAAAAACACAGCCAAACATTTCTCAGATAGAGACAAGCGGAGACATATCTAGACGCAAATGATCATTCAACAGCTATTGACTGACTGCGTATACAAGCTTAACTTTGTGTCTAGATATGTGCTTTTTGTAAAGTAAAAAACTGCATTAACGCTTGTGTCATGATGATTACAAACATTCAATGGATCCAACACCAAGCAAGCCTGGTGCTCGATCAGCAGAAGTAAGCCATGCAGACAGGAAGACAATACAATAGTCACTTCCTGGTGTCTAAAGCTGTGACATAACATTGAGCCTGATTATAATGCTTGATATTTTTGTTTTTGTTTTTTTTTTATAATTGGGATTCTTCTTTGCAGTTCACCAACCTTCCAGTGAGGGGAGCAGTGGCGACGAGGACTCCAGGCGCGCAGAGGGTGCAGGGTGAGAAGGAGCGGGAGTGAGTGAGGGAGGGACAGTGGTGGCCGGGCTAAAGGAGGGAGTGACGCTGGTGAGACTGGGGGCTATAAAAGCAGCGCTCGCGGGGGCCACAGTGGCGGGTGTAGCGGTAGGAGCTGGGCCAGGGCCGGAGGACAGGAGCACGGATGAGGGCACAAAGGGTTTCGCATCGACATTGAGCCCTGATCCAATGGTAGCGGGGCTGGGAGAAGCAAAAACAGCCGGTTGCGGGACACTGGTTATCTCTGGAGGGGTGGTTTTGGCGAGAGGAGTGGTTTGAGAATCAGGGGTTGAGGCAGGGGGAGTCTGTAGCACTGAATCCAGGAAGGAGAAAGTCTGGGAAACTGGACTCAAGTTTTCCCCTGTCATCAAAGCTAAACTGTCATTCAGGTCCCCGCTTATTTCAGCTTTGTTAGTAGCTGAACCGTTGACGTTCGCGGCGGGTTTACTGCCGGATATGTCTTCTTTGTCTACGCACATTGGTTCGTAAGAGCGCGGAGAGGCGTCTGCGTTGCCGTGGGAATGGTTGAAACTTGTGGGTGCTTGCTCAGGGATGGGACAGGGCTTAGAGTGAGGATCGGCCCACGATGGGGCTACTGTGGCGGGTGTAGGGGAGACTGGCTGCTGAGGCGCGCCCCACTCCTCGGGAAGCCTGGCCCGAGTTTTGGTCTTCTTGCCCCTTACGCGCCCCCCACCTCCGCTCTCTCTGATCTCCCACTCCCAGTTCTCCTCATCATCATCGTCCTCCTCCTCCTCCTCTTCCCCCTCCTGGCTCTCGTGTCTGTCCAGGAAGTCGTACACCTCGTCACGCCCCTTCCTCTTCTTCTTTCTGCGCCTCTGCTTGCCCAGCTCGCCCCCCGGCCCGCAATGCTCGGGGCTGGTGGGCTCGGAGGCGGAAGACGTGGCGCTGCTGCCGTCCACTGAGCCACTGGGAGAGATACCCGGAGCTGCCGAGGGGAGGGGTTTATAAGAGGAGGAACCAATCACATACTCACTCAAAAAAAAAGGCATCCGAGTCTGGGCACCCAACTGCTACCTATGTGGGATTTAGATTTCCATCATAATCAACAATAAATGTGCACTGGGAAGTCTTTTTGGGGTCTGAAAAATTCTACTCTCCATGAATATATCATTGTTTTTCCTGGAATTTTTTGGCAGTACTACTAAAACAAAGAGCTTTAGGCCACCAAGATACTGCTGACCATTTCCGACCATTTTCGCAAGACAAGCAAGTGATTGTCCATTGGAATTTCTGTATAGTACACATTAAATAATGAGAGATTACTGACTATCTATGTCAATTTAACTGAAGCTGCAATATTCCAGATCTGAGGTTTGTGGCCCACTGTCTCAATAGTTTGTATAACCATGGTATAACATGAAAGTATCTTGCATGGATTTGTTCTTTTAATTTCTGAAAATAAATACATAATATAATAGCTGTAGGTGAAGACTAGATAAAGACCAGACAAATGATATGGTGCCTGGATAAGTTGAGGGGCCATAACATGTGTTCAATAAGACAGCAGCATACTGACTGTATTTGACTGTGAGATAAAGACATCCAAGTCTTTTGCATCTAATGTGGGACAAGTAACTGAAGCAGTAATTACTACAGACGACAGCTCATCCTCCTGATCATTATATTCGCAATTTAACCGGATTGAATAGTTTTCACAAATAATGTGCAAGAAGAAAACTCAAGGAAACATCTTCAAGGATGCCACAAAGTCTCACTGTAAACTTATATTAGATACTTTCTAATCAGTAAAATGATCAAATAAAACATGCTTGGTAGACCCCTTTTGGTAGAACCCACTACAGTATGTGATGGTGCCTACTTTTATAAATGCACTAATATTCCTGGATGCGTTGGGTCACTTTAGCATATAGGCTAGAGTCTAATATATACTTGCAGCTATTGGGGCGTGGATACAGAAGGAAGAGGATAACAAACTACATGAAAACTAGGCCAACTCCCCAATTAATCAGGAAAAAATAGTATCCCTTTATAGTGTATATGACATATTAAATCACATTCAAACATCAGGGGCAGGTCTTATTTTTAGAAAGCAGGCATGAAGCAAAACGCACAAAATGAAATGTTTGGTAACACACTTATGCATGCACACTGGGGAGCCACACAGAACCAAAGGCATGCTCCACGCTTGGCAAGAAACCCAGGATGAGGAATATAACTTGTTTTCATGCCAAACCAAGACAAACAGACACACACACAACGCATGCACAAACATACCCACTTTTGATCGTTTATCATATTTCTCCCTATTGCCTGTATCTAAATATATCTACAGTATAGGACAAAACACACATCTTTATCTAAATTTGATGTGAGGAGGTATTAATGGGACTAAATCTAAATCTGGGACCGTAAAAACTGCCAAGAGGAACATTTCTGCAGCGGTTCAGGCTATTTTAAACACATGTTATGCAATAGTATTAGGAGCAAGGGTTTCTTTTAATTTATAGATTATGCTCATTGTTGCTCAAGTTAAAGCCAAGCTGAAGGTCTATGTTGGAAAACTGCATTAAATTAAATAGCAAAAGCTGAGAAAACATTACATTTTGTTTTTCATATTTAAGTTAAGATAAGATAAACTTTATTGATCTCACAATGGAGAAATGTACATCTATTTTCATCTATTTTGTAATGTTTTTACTTGAGAAGTTGTAATGTAACCAGAGCAGAATGGTAGTTTAAAAGCTACAGTGTGAATGCTAATAAAATCATATATAAAAGGTGAATCATATTTTTATTGATCAAGCACAACTAAACTCCAGTAGGAAGAAAAGTACAGTAGAAGCTTTAGTTGCATTGGATCTTTAATAAATGCTGCCCTCTGCTGTTCAAAAAAGGGAGGTGCCCCGATACATTTCAAAAAGTTATTTTTTTTAACCTAATTATAATTTTTTACAGAGAGATTGCAGTAGAAGTTCAGAAAATAATTTGCCACATGAACACCAGGTCTTGCCACATAAAATTGAACTAAAAAAGGAAAGCAATAAATACACAGGACTACAGTATTTCTATTGTAATTCTATTTTAGGATTGACCCCAATGGCAAACGTGGAATACAAAAGTGAAAATTAGCGAACGGGTCTAATGTGGTATATAAAGCTTATTGAAATTCTATCCAGATTTCAGAATCTCTTTTCTGGGGGATCCTTTTGCCCCGAAGTAGAGGGGAGCTATAGTACGTGTTTTTACTGGTAAGAGCAACCGGAGCAGTTGGAGGAAACCTGCACAGACACAGGGAGAACATGCAAACTCCACTCAGAAAGGCCGTGTCCGGAGGTGGAATCGAACCCGGGACCTTCTTGCCGACCGACTAGTTATGCCTATAAACAATTGCTTCGTAAACAAACAAATAAAATATGTAAAGTTTCCGTAAAATTTCTGGACAACATTACTTACAGCAGATTACAGTAATGATATAAACGTTTAGATTTTTGAATGTAATTTCTTTGCTTCTCGTTCTGTCTGGCCCCTCCCCCAGCTGAGAAATCACATGCATCATAGTAATGCTCTGTTACCTGTGTTGGGGGCCGCGTGGGGCTCCGGGGCCTTGAACAGAGCGGCTCCTGTGGTGTTGGGGGAAGGTTTGGGGTCGAAAAGGCCGGACGTTTTCTGAGGCTCCAAAACTGAGCCCATCCCAGATTGTCCCATACTGGTTTGGAAAGGGGGCAGCCCAGTCCCACCGAGGCCAGACTGTGAGAAGCCTGAGAAGCACACAACAATACTTGGATAATCACCAAGAAAGAAACTATAACAGTATGCACATGTTGTTTGCAACTTAAAGCTAGGGTACTAAACTTTCAAACCACATATAATGAAAATAATGTGTAATAAAATCTATCCAACTGGTTCCTCCTTTCCCTCAAGCCAGTTTGGGTTTTCACTAATATTATTATTATTATTTCTTATTATTTGGCCTCTTTCACATCTTTAGATCGTCATTTTCAGACAGGAAAGTGTGGAAGAGAGGAGCACCCTCAATCAGCCAATCAGCTCTCATGTGAAAGAAAGCCTTGGATGGTCCGATTTGTTCACAAGATTTTACTTTTACAAAAGTCTGTTGGGGCAAATGACGCGTGTTATCTATGAAACAAAAGGTTAACCTAATGAGTGTTTTGTTTGTGTATTTGAATGGAGATTATATGACATAGCTGTTGTCTTGTTGCTACTTAACACCAAATTTACCAATGAGAGGATGGAATGTTAAACAATCAAAGTCAATGATCGATGAAAAAATTAAAAATAAGATCTCCTGAACTCAAGCTAAATAAGATTGGAATCAAAGTGAAAAGGCTTTGTAAAAGATTAAGTTCATGATAAAAAGTAGATTGAAATCCAGTAATTATAACTTAGATTTGTATATTTTAAAAACATTCTATAGAAAGGAGAATGAGTTATAAAAGGACAAAAGGACCTAGAAAAGAGTCAGGCATGCTGCTGTCCTTGGGCTTGTTTGGGCTCCATTGTCCTCCCTTTCCTCCCATTCCTCCCATCATCGGACCTGAGACAAACAGAAAGAGCATGGAGGGTTTGTGTGTGTACAAAAAACACTAGCACCTTTAACATTTGAGGAAAATTATTTATAATGCACGTGTATATAGAAACACACTAACATTGTCCACGCTTTTACTTTGCACATGCAGATTAGCACTTGTATTGATAAATATACACCTTAAAGCTGGGGTACCTACATTTAAAAACAAAATAACCAACTAGTTTCTACAGCTATGAATACAGTGTGGTTTTATCATTCGTTTTCACATTAATGTATTTTTGGCCTCAGCCACATCTTCAGATTGCCTTTTCGAGGCAGAAAAGTGAGAGAGAGGACCACCCTCACTCGGCCAATCAGCTCTCAGATCAAAGCGTCAAATAGTGACTCACAGTAAGATGTCATGTTTTTATAATTAGACGAAGACAGCATGGCATGGTCTGATACAAGAGAAAATTATAATTTATGAAACAATAAAGTGGAGTCCCTCAGTTTTGTTGTGGTCATTAAAGTTAAATAAATCATGAAAATAAGCAGTAAAAAATAAAGAGGTAAGTTAGATGAGGACTACAATTGTTTCTCGGGACTAAACACTATGACTATAAATGTCAGGATTTGGTTAATTGTGCAAAACATAGTAACCATCCATCCATCCATTTTCTTCCCCTTAATCCATTTCTGGGTCAGGGGGGTGGCAGTCAGAGCTGCACCCAGTACACAGAGCACCAGCCTCACTGATCCTCCAGCAGGTGGTGAGTCCAGAGGAATAGTAACCATGTCAAACTGAAATTAATGTAGAAAACAATGTAGTGATTTTACAGCAGAAAATACTCCTAAAAACAGGACTACCAGCACATTGTCAGTCTTCTCTTTAAAGTGATATCTAATTAATGTGTAACTTTGAATAAAGGTAAATGCTAGGGCCGGGACTTTAACGCGTCAATTACGATTAATTAACGCCACAAAATTAGCGCGTTAAAAAAAATTGACGCATTTTTATTGCATGTGTATTTTCCACTGCGGAACATTCCTCACTGGAGGATGAGTTTCAGACGGACCGATTATACTGGAGCGCCAACTGAGCTCCGTGACTTTTCTTGTTCAAATTTCAAAAGTACATTATAACAAGCATAGACCAACTCTAACTCTGAGTGAGTTTAGAGACAGGAAAGAGCGAAGAGGAGGAGCAGCGAGACACAGGTGTGTGAGCTGCTATTACGGAGTTTTACTGAGCGGAGCGAGAGCAGAGCAGAGGGAAAGAGTGTTTTTTCTTTTACTCACGAGATCTTCAGTACCAGAGAAGTACTTGATCTGGTACTGGCTCACTCAGATTCAGAGGAGGAAGACACGCAGATGTCCAGTGAAGCAGACACGGACATTATTGGTGACGGGAGACCGCGCTCCATAGTCCACAATCAGCCCCTGTACAGTGGCTGCTTCACCTCCGCGGACCCGCAGTGGAAGCATCCCGCGAACCCCAAGCAGGGGCCGTGGTGGAGGGGACAGGGGGATCATAACACCGGGTGTGGGAGAAAGTAGCGGGGGTAAAAATCCATGGGAGACGCGGCAGATGCCGCGGGAGAAGCCGCGGGAGAAGCTGCGGGAGAAGCCGCGGTAAAAAACGAAAAAAAAACACATCGATAGGGGTGGGAACCTAAGGGTGCCTCGCGATACGAAACACGATACAAAGCTCGATAACGATATTATCACGATAATTATCTTAACTAAAGGGTTAAGAAGTGTATGTTGTTGTCAGAATGTGGAGGCAATGACAGAAACGTTATTGGATGGGAAAGAAGTCCGTCTGATCATTCACAATGAACATGTGTTGCTTAAGCTTATGTATTCAGTCATTATTCAATGGTAATACTTCTCACTGTTCTCAGGACAAAAATTTATATGCAATTAATCGAGATTAATTAATTACAAAGCCTCTAATGAATTCGTTTTTTTTATTTTTATCGAGTCCTAGCCCCAGTAAATTCATCTCTATAAAACATATTCCTCTCACCACTCAGATAGTCAGAGCTGAAGGCAGGCTGTCCTGGGGGGTCTTGGCGCCCTCCAGTGGACATAATGGAGGGCATCATTCCAGAACCTACAAAAGAGCACATTACAACGTAAGAACATACATCTACAAAACAAATATAAAAACAAATCCAGACATATTGTGGTTCAGAAGCTCTGCATTCTCAACACGTTTGATCTTTTGCTCTGACAGTGAAACATCTGATCACATTTGCACTTGTCTTTCTGCATCATTTTGAGTATTTTGATCACAATCTGGCACTCAATCTTATGACAGTAAGTCGCCCAGACACAACACGCGCTGCCAGGCTGTCTCCATGGTAACGGGAGAAAGGAGGACGGCATCGACATCGTCTCCCAAGGCAACCCAGACACCAGCTGATCAGGGGCAAATGGACGAGTACCAAACGGTTTATCAACACAAACAAATCAAACATCACCTGTTTGCTGTTTTATTATGTGAAAATATTGTCAGTGTATTTTGTCACTGCCAATTTTCAATCAAATTCTCACATTGAAATTGTATGTACAGTATGTTATAAAGTTATACATTATTTCCAGTGAGATCAGTGAGCTCAGATCAACATGTAGCACAACATAACTTTTACTGCGGTTTATCTCCAGTGCAAATGTATTCAGCTACAAAATATCTCCATTAATCTATAGCAGTGAACCATTTTCTCTGAGGAGGGTGGTTGACTCCAGGAAGAAGTTACGATCACAAACCCATTCATCCATTCTCACCTCTGGAACCCTCAGCAGTACTCTGCAGAGTTTACCCCCTGTGGTTTATGTCCTTTGCCTTACTACTACCACAGTCAGATACCACAATAGTCTCTGCAAACATTTAAGACATAACATCTTAAATGTTTGTAGAGACTATTTTGAACACTTACACTCTAACTATAGTTACTCCCAATCACTGTATCCCTCAGACAACATTCTGTCTTTGACAGCGTTTTTCCCTTTCCTTCAAACCACTATGCATGTGTTGCATTATACTTACTGTATATTGTATATAATCCATCAATACAATAGATGACTTGAGATGTTTGGAAACCTGTTTCTTTATACAAGACCATGTAACTTTCATAAATATTCAGGGTCAACCTATTTTTGGTAACAGTGTAATAGTGGATTATATAAATAATTAAATCTTGCGCATTTACTGTGACTTGGAGCATTGAGACCTCAAGGTTACTGCTGTGTTTTCTGAGTCAAAGTCAAAGCTTAGGCTTTTATCATGCCTTTATCCTCATTGGCCACTGCTCAGCACTTCACTAGACAACAACAAGGAATTGGCTTTGGATTTTAGAGCAAAATAACGCTGCGGTCAATGTTCAAAAGCTATGGAACAAACCATACACATGGGTAATATTTCAGTCACATTCTTGATCCAAAGATCTAAGTGCATGTTGTGCTGAGAACCTCTTGAGTGCTTTTGCGGTGGTCTCTACAGAGAGAAAAGTCCACAAACACGACTCCAGAGACTGTCAAGAACTTCCCATAACTCTCACTTATCTCATATTTCAAAATACACCCAGGGCTGGACTGGGATGAACAAACGGCCTGGTCATTTTTTCCTTCTTAGCGGCCCAGGCATGTTTTTTCAAGTTTTTTTACAGTTTGTTTATACCAGGGATCGGCAACTCAAAAGGTTCAAAGAGCCATATTTAACAAAAAAACTAAAAACAACATCTGTCTGGAGCCGCAAAAAAAAATAACAGCCTTGTCCATCCATCCATCCATCCATCCATTTTCTTCCGCTTTATCGGTTGTCGGGTCGCGGGGGCAGCAGTCTAAGCAGAGACGCCCAGACTTCCCTATCCACACACACTTCCTCCAGCTCGTCCGGGGGGACCCCAAGGCGTTCCCAGGCCAGCTGAGAGACATAGTCCCTCCAGCGTGTCCTAGGTCTTCCGCAGGGCCTCCTCCCGGTGGGACGTGCCCGGAACACCTCCCCACGGAGGCGTCCAGGAGGCATCCGGAACAGATGCCCGAGCCACCTCAACTGGTTCCTCTCGACGTGGAGAAGCAGCAGCTCTACTCCGAGCTCCTCCCGTGTGACTGAGCTCCTCACCCTATCTCTAAGGGCGCGCCCAGCCACTCTGCGGAGGAAGCTCATTTTGACCGCTTGTATCCGCGATCTCGTTCTTTCGGTCATTACCCAAAGCTCATGACCATAGGTGAGGGAGGGAACGAAGATTGACCGGTAAATCGAGAGCTTTGCCTTTCGGCTCAGCTCCCTCTTTACCACAACGGTCCGATACAGCGACCGCATCACTGCGCACGCTGCACCGATCCGCCTGTCAATCTCACGCTCCATTCTTCCCTCACTCGTGAACAAGACCCCGAGATACTTGAACTCCTCCACTTGAGGAAGGACCTCTCCACCCACCTGCAGAGGGCAAGGCACCTTTTTCCGGTCGAGCACCATGGCCTCGGATTTGGAGGTGCTGATTATCATCCCAGCCACTTCACTTTCGGCTGCAAACCGCCCCAGTGCATGCTGCAGGTCCTGGTTCGTTGGAGCCAACAGGATAACATCATCCGCAAACAGCAGAGATGAAATCTTGTGGTCTCCGAACCGGACCCCCTCCGACCCCTGGCTGCGCCTAGATATTCTGTCCATAAATACAGTGAACAGAACCGGTGACAAAGGGCAGCCCTGTCGGAGGCCAACATTCACCGGGAACAGGTCTGACTTACTGCCGGAAATGCGAACACAGCTCTGGCTCCGGTCATACAGGGATCGGATGGCCCTCAACAGAGGACCTCCAACCCCGTACTCCCGGAGAACCCCCCAAAGGACACCCCGGGGAACAGTCGAACGCCTTCTCCAAATCCACAAAGCACATGTGGACAGGTTGGGCGAACTCCCATGAACCCTCGAGTATCCGATGGAGAGTATAGAGCTGGTCCAGTGTTCCGCGACCGGGACGAAAACCACACTGCTCCTCCTGGATCCGAGATTCGACCATCGGCCGTAACCTCCTCTCCAGTACCTTGGAGTGTGATCCCACGATAATTGGAACACACCCTCCGGTCCCCCTTCATGTAGAGAGGGACCACCACCCCGGTCTGCCACTCCATCAGCCAGGGAGATGGATGTATCCGCCCCAACATCCTCAGCCTCTGCCTCTGTAACAGAGGACGTGACGGGGGGATTGAGGAGAACCTCAAAGTATTCCTTCCACCGCCCGACAATATCCCCAGTCGAGGTCAGCAGCTCTCCACCCGCACCGTACATGGTGTTGGCAAAGAACTGCTTCCCCCTCCTGAGGCGCCGGATGGTTTGCCAGAATCTCTTCGAGGCCGACCGATAGTCATGCTCCATGGACTCTCCGAACTCCTCCCAGTCCCGGGTTTTTGCCTCTGCAACAGCCCGGGCCGCGGCACGCTTGGCCTGCCGGTACTGGACAGCTGCCTCAGGAGTCCCCCGAACCATCATGGCTCGATAGGACTCCTTCTTCAGCCTGACAGCATCCCTTACTGCCGGTGTCCACCACCGGGTTTGGGGGTTGCCGCCGGGACCAGCACCAGAGACCTTGCGACCACAGCTACGAGCCGCCGCATCGGCGATTGAGGCAGAGAACATGGTCCACTCGGACTCCATGTCCCCCTCCTCCTCCGGGACCTGGGAGAAACTCTCCCGGAGGTGTGAGTTGAAAGTCCGTCTGACAGGGGGCTCAGTGAGACGTTCCCAGCAGACCCTCACTATACGCTTGGGTCTGCCAGGTCTGACCGGCTTCTTCCCCTGCCAGCGGATCCAACTCACGATGATCGGTTGACAGCTCCGCCCCTCTCTTTACCCGAGTGTCCGAGACACGCGGTCGAAGGTCAGATGATACGACAACAAAGTCGATCATCGACCTCCGGCCTAGGGTGTCCTGGTGCCACGTGCACTGGTGGACACCCTTGTGCTCGAACATGGTGTTCGTGATGGACAAACTGTGGCTGGCACAGAAGTCCAACAACTGAACACCGCTAGGGTTCAGATCAGGGGGGGCGTTCTTCCCGATCACCCCTCTCCAAGTGTCACTGGCGTTTCCCACATGGGCGTTGAAGTCCCCCAGGAGAATAACGGAGTCCCCGGGCGGTGCACCGTCCAGTACCCCTCCCAAGGACTCCAAGAAGGCCGGGTACTCTGCAATGCTGTTAGGCCCGTAGGCCGTCACAACAATGAGAGACTTGTCCCCCACCCGGAGGCGGAGGGACGCGACCCTCTCATTCACCGGAGAGAACTCCAACACGTGGCGGCTGAGATGGGGGGCAATGAGAATGGCCACCCCAGCTCGCCGCCTCTCCCCGCGGGAAACTCCAGAAAAGTGGAGCGTCCAACCCCTCTCAAGGAGTTGGGTTCCAGAGCCCAAGCTGTGTGTGGAGGCGAGGCCGACTATCTCTAGTCGGTATTGCTCAACCTCCCCCACGAGCTCGGGCTCCTTCCCCCCCAGTGAGGTGACGTTCCGCGTTCCACGTCCCAAGAGCCAGATGTTGTGTGTGCGGACTGGGTCGCCGAGGTCTCCGCCTTCGACTGCCGCCCAGTCCTCTCAGCACCGCGCCACCACGGACCCCTCTGCAGGTGGTGGGCCCACAGGAGGGACTGCCCACGTCATCCCTTCGGGCTGAGCCCGGCCGGGCCCCGTGGGCTAAGGCCCGGCCACCAGGCGCTCGCATACGAGCCCCGACCCCAGGCCTGGCTCCAGGGTGGGGCCCCGGCTGCGCCATGCCGGGCGACGTCACTGTTTTCATATTTGTGCTGTCCATGGTGTCTTCTGGACTGCTCTTTGTCTGACTCGTCACCTGAGACCTGTCTGCCATGGGAGGTCCTACCAGGGGCATGAAGCCCCAGACAGCATAGCTCCCAGGATCATCCGAGTACTCAAACTCCCCCACCACGTTAAGGTGGCAGTCCAGGGGGGTAACAGCCTTGTATAAAGCTTAAATGAAGGTAACACAGGCTAAAGCTGCATTAGCTACATTAGCTACATTTAGGATTGCCAAATTGAGAACAAAAAAATAAACGACACCATTTGGGTGGATCAGGTTGAGCACTTTTTAGTCCTAATTTCAATCTACACAGTAATCCTGGAATTTCATAATCACAGTTTTTAGAATGTAATTTATTGACTTTATATAAAAAAAAAAAACCTTAGTCAAAAATTAAATGTAATAAATAGGTGGAACTCTTTGGCTGGTCAAGGTCTTAATGCATTCTTATTAGAAATCAAAATATAAAAAAGACAAATGCTGTAACATACATTATTTATGTATGTTACAGTAAAGACCATTTACTGTATAAGAAAAGAAAAAAAGAAAAACATGTATTCATTAAAAAAAACTCACAAATGTTGAAATCAAAGTCTGTAGCAGTTAGACATGGTCATTATTTATATTGCCTGAGAGTTTTGCGTGTACATGGCTTCAGTAAAAGCTATTGTTCGTTTACAAAGCTGGTCTTGACATTTGTTGACGCTCCCTAAGCGCTTTTCTCTGCGCTTGGAGAGCATTGGATTCAATGGATTTCTCTGCATTAAAACAGCGCATTGGATTTGAAAAAACAACGTAGAGGTGATCATTTTAGCTTTTGTTTAACAAAGTAACTTCCGTGAGCTATTGACCGCGGAAGTCCGAATCTGGGAATATGACGCTACTTTATCCATGAAACTTCTGCCTAATGATGCTGCGGGCACGGCCCACGCTGGCGATTGTCAACTTTAAACCAATGGATGTGATCAAGCCTACGCCCCCTTTGACACTGATTGGCCAAAAGGTAGACGCTTAAGGCCCAACCTTGGCATGTACCAACCTTGACCCGTTTAAGGGTCAAGCTACACCTTCAAAACAAGGCTTGTTTTTTCTTCATCATTGTCAAGAAATCACATTCTAAACACTAAAAACACATTCCAAATGAAATGTCAATTTAAGACAAAAAACATGTCATTGTTATTATGATAGAATGTCATTTTGTTATTTCTTCTTTAAACAAATCAATGGTTGTTTTATTCTCTCACCTCGGTAACAATGTTATGTAGTATATACACCATATTTCCAGAGGTGAGAGATGCAGTTGTGATAAGTTGTAGGCGTGTGGACAGAGGGCACAATACGCACAGTTCCTTGTCTCTTCAAGTCACTGTTTTCACTCAAACACTTGTGGTTCCCCTGGAGCAAGGCTTTCTGAAGGATATTACAGCTTTATCCTCTGCATAAGTTGCTGTTAGTTGTCAAGGTCACGGTACCATTGTTGGTGAGCAGAACCAAAGCATAATCTATAATACTGCTAGTCTGATGATGTAATTATGAAGCCTTATTAGCTTAATTGACGCCCAGGATGATATCATGGATAATAGAATGCATCCTTTATAAACACAATTTCCTCATTGTGGGACGAATAAAGAAGCTCTTATCTCATCAGCTGTTGTATTCCAGATGACAATGCAGTAAGCAATAGATCTTATGAGAAGTTTGTCATGCTATTGGTTGAAATTAAAACAAGCATCGTACTGTGAAGCAGAAGTTAAGTTGTGATTCATTGATCTTTATGTCGTTAATAGATAATGCAAGCCGTGATTGATACAGGTTTTTTGGGGTTCTTAGTAGAGAAGCCCAGATCCAATATGGATATAAGTATTGACCTTTGATCTACCAAGTATCGGGAAACATCGGATTTGGTAAAAAGATTGGCCATATCCAGGCTCAGGCCCAGTGTCCTCCGCACCCACAATCTGCACTAAAGCCTTCAGTGTGTGTGTGCCTGCAACCCGCAACCCGCAGCTCGCATGCAGGCAAATCCAGAGCATCCAGAGTCAAAGTGGATCAGCTCATGTGTCTTAAGCTACACACAACATGGCAGCTTAAAGACAGAGGAGGCTCTAAAGCAGCTGCAACATTATCAGTGACACAGACACATTGAAGTATTGACCACCATATTTTCACCTGTGCGATGTCTCCACTGAGCCCTACGTGTGTAACCCAAACTTTAAGCAGACCGGCATCAGACAAAATATGAGCCATGTTCTTGGAAGGCGTCTTTTTTCTAGACGTCAGATCAATAATGATATAACTGCTTTATTAAACAAAGGCTAAACCAGATCTGTACAAGACTGAATAAAGACGCTGAAGCAGGTGTAATGTGCAGGAGTTAAATAGATAATGTGTTAATTTTGTAAATAAGAAAACATAAATCATTCAGTATTAAATAATGAATTTAAGGCTTGTTTTTCAGAAGGATTTGATGGCAAGGCAAGGCAAGTTTATTTATATAGCACAATTCATACACAAGGCAATTCAAAGTGCTGAACAAAACAAGAAAGAATTAAAATCATAAATAATCACAGAACATTAAAAAGAAAGATAAAAATATAAAATCCCTCAGTTGTATGCACAGCTAAACAGAACTGTCTTTAACCTGGTTTTAAACATTGTCAGAGAGGAGGCCTGTCTCACATCTTCAGGAAGACTGTTCCAGATTTTAGCAGCATGAATCTGAAAAGCAGCCTCCCCATGTTTAGTTCTGACTCTGGGCACTAACAGGAGTCCAGTCCCTGTGCTCCTCAGAGTCCGGGCTGGTTCATATGGGACTAACATGTCACTAATATATTTTGGTGCGAGGCCATGGAGAGACTTGTACACAAGCAGAGCTGTTTTAAAGTCTATTCTCTGAGCCACAGGAAGCCAGTGCAGAGACCTGAGGACCGGACTAATGTGGTCGTACTTCCTGGTTCTAGTCAGGACTCGAGCTGCTGCATTTTGAATGTACTGCAGCTGTTTTACAGCCTGTTTGGACAGACCTGTGAGCAGGCCATTGCAGTAGTCTAACCTACTGGAGACAAATGCATGGATAAGAATCTCCAGGTCTGCTTTAGACACTATGTTTTTGATCCTGGCAGTGTTTTTTAGATGGTAAAAAGCTGCTGATGTTACTGATTTAATGTGGCTATTAAAATTTAAGTCTGAGTCCAGTATTACCCCTAGATTTCTGACCTTGTTTGAAGGTTTTAGGGAGAGAGACTGTAGATGACAGATGACGCTCTCTCTTTGTTTCTGGTGACCAAAGACAATCATTTCAGTTTTGTCTGCGTTTAGCTGAAGGAAGTTGTTTTGCATCCACTCACTGATCTGTTGGATACAGGGAAGGAGTGAGTCCACTGGTCCATGTTCTCCTGCAGTCAGTGAGACATAGATCTGAGTGTCGTCTGCATAGTTATGATAGGAAACTTTGATACTGGCAGTAATTTAATTCAATTGGAATTACCCTCAGCATGGCATAATTGTATGAATAATTAAAACATGTATTAATTGATAAGATAAGATAAACCTTTATTAGTCTCACAGTGGAGAAATTTCAGTGTCATCGTTGAGCACATTACAGCAGAGAAAGGAAATAAGAGCACTCAGATTGCACACATCAAAGTCTATTATTTAAGATAATAGACAATACATTTAAGATAAAATAAAATAAAATAAGATAAACTCTGGGCTATAATTGCACTTGGTTCGGTGTATTTACAGATGTCTATATTATACATTAGCAGCGGAGAATATGAGAATATGAATATGAGCAGAATAAACATCAGAAATTGAAGCAAATGAAAAATCGTATCAGAATCGTATCAGAACAGAGGAAGGGATCAGTTTGAACCGGGAGCCGTTGTGTTCACTTAAAATGGAGCTGGGACAAAAGGCGGCTGTACATCATTCAGACAGTTATATTTCACAAAGATATTCTCTCATCACTTGTTTTCTTATTCAAGAAGGTTAAACTGTGGAACAAGAGCTCAATCAGTGGTTGAGTTGCAGACAGAGTTGTTCTCACGTGTCCATTTTATATTGTATTTTATCGGTAAAAGCCCCTGTGGACTAGTGATGAAAACTAGCACATATAACACTTAGAGCAATGCATCTGGTTTGTCCAATTTCATTTTTATGTCCATATAATCTACACTATTGTTAGGTAGTTAGTTAGAAATGATATAATTGATGTCCTTATGTGTTTATATGTATATGGATGTGTAACTATCAATAAATAAAATAAATAAAATAAATAAAATAAATAAAATAAATAAAATAAATACAATAAATAAAATAAATAAAATAAATAAAATAAATAAAATAAATAAAATAAAATACAAAAATAAAATAAAAAAAATATGTTGTGTTTAAAGTCAACTCTCTCCTGTTTTCCCCTAAACTGAGTGACACAATAGGTCACATGAAATCATCCCATCATCACTTCTGCTCGTCCAGACTCTCCACAAGGCTTAAAACCAGCCCCTGTTATTCGTGTATATGCGCAGTCATCATATCAGTCTGCCGGCTTTACTTCAGAAGTGCTCCTCTTGCATCATACTCTGCTCTCACACATCTCCCTATCCCAGCACCGAGCACACTGGGCCCCCGTCCGTCTCTGTGATCCGCCCGACGCTGGAGGTGTGTGTTGCACTGCAGTCACATGCCACTGCGGAGTCACTCTCTCCCAGAGGCCCTGCGCCACCGGCCTTCGATACAGCACCTGGATATGCTGTCTCTATGTACGGCTGAGTGTGCGTGCCTACACGTGTGTGTGTGTGGGTGTGTGTGTGTGTGTGTGTGTGTGCGTCTTGTTTATCATTATCACGGGATACAGTAAGAGAAGTAGCACTGGAGGGAGAAAGGTACAGCTCAGCAAATTCAATTGGCTTCACATCCCTGCATTATCTTTCCTCCAATAGATAGAAATAGAATTTTTGGATTGTTTTCATATTTCTTTCCCGATTTCAAATGAAGGATATTGTTTGCTCCGTGTGTCACTCCTTGTGAGTCAACCTGTCAGCACTGCAGTAGTTGGTGACCGCAGTGTAACCTCATAAGACCAGCTCTCCTTGAACTTTTAAAGGTTCAAGGAGAGAAAGGTTGTTGTAGCTGTGACCGATTGTGCAGGTTGTAGGTTGCAATGCAGAAATAACACAACCATGTATCCTTATATGACGGTTGTTTTCCATCCAGAAAGTACACGTTATAAACCTATAAATTGACATTTGAGAAAATAGCATTATACTTAGGGAAAAGCCATGACTCACATCATGGGCTCAGAGCTGATTGGTCCAGTTTATATAAGTAAATCCACTCTGATTCACCTTTGTGTGCTAGTGGCAAATAGGTATGCATGTGAAAGGTAATAAGGGTTTGTGATAGAAATAAGTTAGATTGTTTAAAACATACTTCAATTGATCTGCAAACACAATTACCTTGTGTACCTTGTGTACCTACCTTGTGTAATATACATCATGCAAATGATTCTGAAATTCTTATGTTGATTACCAGTCATGGGCATTTTATGTATTCATTAGTTTCTCATCTGGTGGATGTCGGGACCTGTACACCAACCTGTATCGTGTTTCGTCTTGTTTTTTGTCCATTTTATTTTATTTTATTTGTATTTTCTACGTCTCTTTATGTGTGTGCATGTGTGTGTGAGTGCGTGTACGGCCTTGTGTAGGTGTATATAGTAAGAACTTTATATAAATATATTTTGCTCATGTGTGGGAACAGTATGCTGTACATTTGATTCATGTTGAATAGAAAAATATTTTATTAATAAAGAAAAATCTGATGGAGTATCTTCCTCTATTCGCAAAATGCAGGAACCCAAGCTTACAAAAAACTTCAAATAGAAGCCTTGAAAATGCCTTAAGAAAAATAACACATATTAGGCCTTCGTATGGGTTTGAGACGGGTGTACACCGCATCAGGGTAATTAATAAACACATTTACATTCATGATGCTTTGGGATATTCAACAAAGCGCCCTTCGCCCACTTGCCTCTCCATTTTAAATTCACATGCTTGAGCTTTTCCGATATGTAAATGTGAAGAAGCCCCATGGTAAAACAGCTGCTCTCCAGTATCACACAGACCTCCATATGGTCAAAAACAAAACACAGCCAACAGGCCTGCATCCACCATCACGGAATCTGCTCTCCGCACACCCTGAAGACACCGTTCTTGTCACAGTCGCATCATGTGTGTGGGACCTGTCAGACTCTGAGATGACAGCGTGTTCTTTGAGAGAGAAAGACAGCCCTCCAACACTTCCACATTTGCCGTCAGTAGTTAGTGAGGAACGTATTAAAGCAATCAACACCACCATCGCTGCCCGTGCAAAAGGTGTTCATACACAGGTACTAAATACAACTGGAACGTTTGCACATTTTGTCAACTGTGAAGTCTTTTGGGGAGTGAATATACAAACGTTGCACATCCAGAGACTGAATGTTTTGTCCACCATTACCATATTAAGCAACCTAAACTCTGCCAGATTAGATTTAGGTCTGGCCATAAGACAATACTGATGTAAAACAGGCCAAGAAATGTTGTATGAATACTCGTACAAGTCCTACTCCATTTCTAGAAAAACAAAACCTGTTTTTCTTCTGCTTTTTCTCTGTTATGTCTGTTTGTATGTTCACTTTTTGATTAAAACTGTAAATAAAATAAAAATTAAAAATAACAACAAAACTGCTTCCACTTTACTTTGTTGTGGTCTGTCAAAAGTCTAATAATCTTTGCATAAAGTATGTTAAAAAGCACAGATAGGAAGTGGCATGGTGCAAACAAAGAAAAGACCCAGATGGAGTTCAGGCACCCACTGAAACAGATCCAAAAAGCTTTTATTTGGGAAGAATTGTTATAAAACACCAACGCCAGCATCAAGCCGTTATCAGCTTGTGGTATAAAGAGCATTATTATAATATGTTATAAGGATAAGAATAATCATCCTCTCTGTAAGTAATTCCATTGTTGAGGCACTGGCAACATAACAGCAATAACAAACCTTGAAATAGTCCATCGTGACTTCATTAGTAACATCCTGTATTGTTTTATCCAAAAGGTTCGTGAGACATTTAAATCAAAAAGTCCAAATCAGATTGAGGATTTGAAATATACAATGACATTTTTTTATTTCTACTAGTCAAATTGAGTTCAAAAGCACTAATATAGCATGACATCTGACAAATGAATTCTTCTCAAGGCTTAAATCCCCCTCATCACGAAGGCTTTCGTGTCACACAAAAGAACAGGTTACACACACATGCAACTCCCAGCAACACAAAGTGTGTGTATGTGTGTGTGTGTGTGTGCGTGCGTGCGTGTGTGTATGTGTGTGTTTGTGTGGGTGTGTGTGTGCAGGGCAGTTGTGAAGGCCAACTCAGCAGTGTCTCCGCTGACCAGGCATTAGATGAAGGGCAGTGAACAACCAGAATATAACAATATATGTTGTCTGTCCAAAGGTGTATGTTTATCAGACATGACATTCTCTAAGAGATTTTTTGCTGTTTAGATTCTAGAGAAAAACTCAAATTTGAAGACAAAGAGGAACAAAGAGGATGTTATCCAGAAGGATTGTCCTGCTTCCTAAATATGTATCAACCAGCAGTAATTAGTTAAAGCTAAAGGTACCGCCCACTGTGGAGCGAACAAATATCAACGTTGAGATTTCCATAAAGTGAAATAAATTTGCTGACGCATCAGGCACGTCTTTCAAAAAACCATCAATACTACACTCAAATCTAAAATCTAGTCTAAAATCATTTCAGAAACAGTCTAAAACTTACCACACTTTGGGTCCTTCCCGTCCAGCAGGGGCCTGTAGTCGCTCTTGGACACGGTCTCCCCCACCTTGTCGTCATAGGGTTCTTTCTCCAGAGCGGACATGAAGTCTCTCTTCAGGAGCGCCTCAGAGGGGGCTCCGCCAGACATCCCCCCTCCACCTCCCAGAGCATCTCTCAGGCTCAGGTCCATAACTCTTTACCTGCGGAGGACAATATGCAATTATTATTTCGAAGCACAGGTGAGGAGTATCTCTGTGTAACTTGAATATAAGTAGGACAGTATCAGGTGTTTAAATAATAATAGTCTTATATCACAAATGTAAAAAATATATACAAATTTTCCCTTGTCTCAAGGTCAAGCTATTTTGTGTCACAATTTCGTCAACAATAAATTAAATATTGATAACAAATCAGACCAAAACATGCTGCATTCATCTTATTAGAAAACATGTCATTTTTCACACACTTGGAAGAAGGAGCATTGTGAGTCACTATTTGACACTTGGGGCTGAGAGCGGATAGGCTGATTAGAGGGTGGTTTTATCTTTTGTCTGGAAAAAACGTGATCTTTTATCTGGAAAAAACGTGATCTACAGATGTGACAGAGGCCAAAAATACATGCATGTGAAAACTGGAGATGAAACCATACTGTTATGAGAGCGAGGAAATAATTAGATGGATTTCAGTCGATAATTATTCATGAATATTTGCACGTATTTCCTGATTTTGCAACTGAAGTAACTTTGAACCTACTCAGTTGTGCTGCGAGTACAACATAGAGCCACTGTCTCGACATTTTGACAGTGTGACCCCTCCTCAAACTCTTCTTCTCTGGCCTTTTCTTTGTGTTTTTGTTTACCCCATCATCCCCGCTCCCAGTGAACAAGCTGCCATTGTCCCGCAACTCTCTCCGCACAAAAACACACACACACACACACACAAACACACACAACTGCAGCGCATGGAGAGCAGCCAGTGCCAGACATACAGCAAAAAGATAGTGAAACTGTAGCCCTTTGTGTTCAGGAAGACAGCACTGTACTCAGCAATTTTCTAATGCAGCACCCAAAACAGAGCGGCCTGATCCCCATTTCACACTTGGCCATGTTGATCACTCCATTAGATACGTTTTATAAGTCGCTATTATGATCAGTGTCCCAAATGTTCTGTGGTTAATGGACAAGGGACTAGGGAAAATCTAATCATCATCTAGTGTCTGATGCTGAGACAATTTGTGGGTCTAAAAAATGGACAAACACGTTACATGGGACAATCGAAGCAGCCTCGTCTAAGCAGTATGAATCTGGGTCTGCAAAAATATTATGTAATGCCTATTTCTGACTACAAGCACACGTCAATGAGTTCATATGGCACTGGGAAGACTCAACGTAAATGCAGTAATGCAACATTTACAAGATTGAAATGAGGCATGTTTTTACTAATATGTTAATTATTGAATTTTAAGGTGCACTAACTTTTCAGATGGTTGGCCACTTACTGTTGTTCAAATTAAAATCTTGAGAAGAATTATTGTAATAACGATTATTGTTACTATACTGTCAAGCAGATACCACGACTGTAGAAGACAGTAAATAGATAAATATGCTAAATAGAAAGTGTGCAGGGGCATAAAGTGGTGATGGAAAGAGCTGGTTGCATATAACGTTAATTGGAACAAAAAAAGTGTTCTTAGTCCCTGTTGTAGTCAGACTCACTATTCATGTATCAATTGTGCAGGTTATAAGTGCTATATTTTATTCTGGTATTTGCTTTTTGAAACATTGGATAATCAAAACAAATGCACCTGCATTTAACAGGGACGCTGTTTATATCTCTGCAGTCAAACTGAGCCGTATCCGCAGGCAACTAAACACTATGGATGACTCATATCCTCTTCTTCTACAATTCATCCAGCTTTTGCAAAATGACTTGGTTGAAATAAAAATCCACAACAAAAATAAAAAATATATAAAAAAGGGTGAGAGAGAAGAGTGGAGAGCTCATTCCTCACAGAAAAACGCTCACGGGTTCAATTCCTGTTCTGTATGGAGTTGGTCTGTTTTTTCCAAATGTCTGGGTGGATTTCCTCCAGGCGCTCCAGAATCTACCACCCAAAACATGCACCATTAGTAAATCTAGAGCTCTGGTAAAGCTGACCAAGCTGAGCATCAACATCAGCTCCTGACTGGTTTCTCTTGAGCAGGTATGTCTTATCACTAATTACCCTCATAACACAAAGCAGTAGTAGAGATCATAAACATAAGTTCACAATGTCATCCAGCCAACTTAAGCTTCACCGATATATATGCATACCTTTTTGCAAAGCTCAGAATCTCTGGAATCCTGTCATTGACTTCATTTATTTAGGCTGAATTTTCTTTTTTGATTATGTCACAACATTCTGAATATGGCCCTGATGTAGCAGGTGAGATAGTATGTGTCAATCATATGGCATTCTTCATTTTAAAGAACCAGCGAAAACAATGTTATCGTGTTGTTGGCTCCCAGACAATTTTGACGAGCTATATTGAGGATGGCTCAATTGCAGAGGGTAAATGTCCATAGGTACTCTAAATTATACATTATCCAAATCAATTTGATACTTTTTTGTATGTATAGCCTGAGAACGCATAGCCAACTAGGAGCAATTTAATCACCCTTGTTACGCATTAAGCTGGGTATACTCTATCGATACAAGACATAACTCTATACTGTACATTAATTCAGAGGCGCTGATGCTGGTGAGACAGCTGTCGCACTCCGAGGGATTAGTCACCCACAATCCCTTGCCCCAGCGTTCACCTCCTCTTCCTTTGAACTCACTGACACCGGCACATGCTCCAGTTGCATTTGTTTACTATTTCATCTCCATTGAAGGAATCAGGATCATAATAGAAAATTGGCTGTTTTCATGTGATAACCATGTGGTGCTGAAGGTAGGAACGTGCAATTAATACATTTTTTATGGAAATTGACGTTCAGTCCATAAACTGAAACAGCAAACTTTGAGAGGCACACACACATCCTCAGTAAACACATGTGGATTGGAGAAAGTCTGCAACAATGACTATATAGAAAATCAGGAACAATGAACATAAAGGTCGAATACATGTTTGTTGAATTTTCTAATACTAAATCCTAAAATGTGATATTTTGATTTGGACCATCCATCCATCCATCCATTTTCTTCCGCTTCATCCGTTGCCGGGTCGCGGGGGCAGCAGTCTAAGCAGAGACGCCCACACTTCCCTATCCACACACACTTCCTCCAGCTCGTCCGGGGGGACTCCAAGGCGTTCCCAGGCCAGCTGAGAGACATAGTCCCTCCAGCGTGTCCTGGGTCTTCCTCGGGGTCTCCTCCCAATGGGACGTGCCCGGAACACCTCCCCAGGGTGGCGTCCAGGAGGCATCCGGAACAGATGCCCGAGCCACCTCAACTGGTTCCTCTCGACGTGGAGAAGCAGCGGCTCTACTCCGAGCTCCTCCCATGTGACTGAGCTCCTCACCCTATCTCTAAGGGAGCGCCCAGCCACTCTGCGGAGGAAGCTCATTTCGACCGCTTGTATCCGCGATCTTGTTCTTTCGGTCATTATCCAAAGCTCATGACCATAGGTGAGGGAGGGAACGAAGATTGACCGGTAAATCGAGAGCTTTGCCTTTCGGCTCAGCTCCCTCTTCACCACAACGGTCCGATACAGCGACCGCATCACTGCGCACGCTGCACCGATCCGCCTGTCAATCTCACGCTCCATCCTCGCCTCACTCGAGAACAAGACCCCGAGATACTTGAACTCCTCCACTTGAGGAAGGACTGCTCCACCCTGGTCAACAACTATTTAATACAAACAAGAACATTCCAAAATACTTTCATTTCTAAAATGTGACTTTACAGGGATGAGCTTTTTCTGCTGAAACCCCTTTTACAAAAATTAAGATCAAATGGCACTAGATGCAACAAATCTGTTCAATACTACATTTTTTAATGTAATTTCTCTGACCATAAACCTTTACGATAACATATTAACAGTGTTCACACAACACACACACACAAACACACACATCACACATTTTATCTATGTAGAAACACATGTATCGCATAGGCAAGTATTAGTTATGTAATAGTTTTATGTAATATAGACAGATATTTTGGAGTTTTGCAGAAGGAGGCCCAGTCTGGAAGGGAAGACACAGAGACAAGATACTGGTAGACTTCAAACGCATAAACATACATTTTTAAGCATAAAATCTAAAACTGTTCCCATGTGATTAAAAATATTGAAATAGTTTACCTTATGGCAATGAATAAAGTGGTTGGACACTGAAAACATCTATATTTTTGAGAACTGTGAATAAAAAGTTGAACTCAGACTGGCTTCATAGATGTGCCATATATTTTAGCCGTGCCACGTTTCGGCTAAAACATACTCAACACTTCATTACTTTGTGCTTTAACTCTAACCATGACTCAGCGTGTCTGCCGTTTCCCCTCCTCTCTCGCCGTAATCAAATATAAGTTTCTCTGTGCGGACAGGCCTTTGTGACTCACATCTGCCTGTCCGGGTGATATAACAGCCATGAATGGAGAGGCTTATCGCCATGGGAAACACACTTTCACTGCCGCTGAACAACTGCTGTGCTCCCTTTCATTGACTCGTGAGGTCTATACTCGTAACTATATGTGTGGAGGGGCAAAGCCTGATCTTGTCAAACCTCAGACCCTAAGCAGGGCAGCACCTGGTTAGTATAGTGATGGGGGACACCAGGTTCCACAGTCAGGTGGCTATAAAGAATAAAATCGTTGTGTCGTTTGGCAGGACACTTCACCCACATCGCCCAGTATGAGCCTAGTGTGTGTAAAAGATGAGTGGTGGCCAGAGAAATGAATGACTTTAGAGATTAGTTGCCTCATTTCCATCTGTCTGCCTCAGGTCAGTTGTGGCTACTGTAGTATGGCTTACCATCACTGTCTATGCAGTGAATGAATAAAGTATTTGAGCATATTTGAGTGTCCAGAAAAGCACTATGGACTATTACACTAGTTTTTTTTTTTAAATTAGAATACAAAATACACGATACCATAATAATACCCATACAGTGATATCCATGCACTCGTAGGTAATTTTACAGTTTATAGTCTTTAAAAGGCAGTGAAAATCCATACCCCAAATAAACCTTACAGTTATTAGAATAGAATTGCTAACAATACTATAATAAAAGACAAATGTGTGTGTCAAGAAAAGCACAGAATAAGCTCAAACTCACATTAGCACAAGATCTGTGTAGTATTTTTATAGTGGAGAATAGACCTAAATTTAGCTTCCAAGTGCAGCTGTACTCCACTTGATGTGCTGATGCGTCTGCTCTGAAACTCCTTC
This sequence comes from Knipowitschia caucasica, assembly GCA_964034765.1. NCBI lineage: Eukaryota > Metazoa > Chordata > Actinopteri > Gobiiformes > Gobiidae > Knipowitschia > Knipowitschia caucasica. The sequence continues at coordinate 20,954,107 of OZ035836.1, read as the reverse complement.
ACATGATTTCACAAAACACAATTCTCTTACAAGTCAGTACCAACAAACTGCAGGTGTTCATTTCCAAGTTTATGTTAATCACAGCAAAATGGAAATGTGATTGTTTACTTCCATTGTTTGGTCATTCTCCAACCAACCACCAAAGATTTTTTGTCTGATATATTCTGCCTTCTGAGTGTCACTGATAAGTAGATCTAAACTCAGAACATCTCGCTGTAAACCCGGGAGAGGACAACATTGATTGAATTGAGTTGAACGATGATTATATTTTCACAAAAACTTTAACTGGTTTGATATTTCTGACTACTTACAAGATGTGTTTTTGTCTTACCCCATTGGCAAATAATCATTCTCACTTCACGTAAGCAGTGACCTTGCTGTAAGCTGAATTCTTGTGATGTCACCAATCCATCTGGTGTGTATCAGGAAAATTGGAAATTAAATAAAAATAAACTAGTTAAAAATGATCAAGATTGTATTATCTAATTCTAAATGACATTCTAAATCCAGAGTCTTTTGTAGTGAATGAATGAATAACCTACAAACAGATTGCGCACAATTTCGCAACGCACTGAACCATCATGGCCACCGAGCCCGTCTCCATGGTGACTCAGCATCTCTCACATGTTTCTGTAGAGGTTTCAGATTACTGCTGACAACACTCTGAGATTGGACCCAAAAACAGATGCACAAACCATATGGTCAATGGCAAACCGAGATTAATCTATAATCGGATTACAACTCGCAACATAAACTACTACTTACTAAAATAATATTTAAAGTCTATTTCAAAGCAAACCTATCTCATGTATATTCAATTTACAACACGATGTAAATCATACTTGTATCACTGTTTATTTCAAGTTTGTCTGGTTTCATGTATGTGAAGCAGACATGTTATTTTGCATTCTTACAAAGCCACAAAATTACAACATTGAATTCTATAATGGTCAAGGATGCGGGAATATCAGGCAAGAACTGAAGAACTGAATAAACTTCTAGGTTGCTCTGGTGCGCGATTCTCCAAACTATGATTCACACCATTTAGAGCTGCTGGTTTGACTTTCCGGAGCAACAGTTATATCAGTGTCTCTCATCAGTGCATCTCAGACCGGTCACTAAAAATACAAACAAATATTGAATTTGATTATGAAACCAAATAGCTTTTTTTTTCACCTTGTAGGCCATGCAGAGTTTTGCTATATTTCATAAATAATTAAACAAACAATTTATTTGTTTTTTTATTTTTTCAGATGAATTCCAAACTTCAAAGGAGAATATTATATGGGGAAAATAATAAATGAAGTGCAGACAATACTTGAGTCACAAGTACACCAAAACACCACAACAAACCAATACACAAAAACAACATTAAAGTTCTGTTTAAACAACATTAAAGCAGAGTTTTTTGAGTGACACCTGTTCATCTATTCATCACTTTATTCACAGAGTAATTTCCTGATATGATCCAGTCCAAGAATCACTTTTAAATGCATGTTAAAATCTGTATTAAAATAAATTATGATTCAGAATAAGTTTGTTTATAATAAAAATAAAATTGCATGATCGTTTTGTCATTTTGAAGTCAGCCAGCCGGAGCCAGGCTGCCTTCGCATTGCCGGCAGGAAGTCAGACCTGTTCCCGGTGCATGTTGGCCTCCGCCAAGGCTGCCCTTTGTCACCGGTTCTGTTCACTGTATTTATGGACAGAATTTCTAGGCGCAGCCAGGGGCCGGAAGGGAGTCCGGTTCGGAGACAACAGGATTCCATCTCTGCTGTTTGCGGACGATGTTGTCCTGTTGGCTCCAACGAACCAGGACCTGCAACATGCACTGGGACGGTTTGCAGCCGAGTGTGAAGCGGCTGGGATGAAAATCAGCACCTCCAAATGGTGCTCGACCGGAAAAAGGTGCCTTGCCCTCTGCAGGTGGGTGGAGAGGTCCTTCCTCAAGTGGAAGAGTTCAAGTATCTCGGGGTCTTGTTCACGAGTGAGGGAAGGATGGAGCGTGAGATTGACAGGCGGATCGGTGCAGCGTGCGCAGTGATGCGGTCTCTGTATCGGACCGTTGTGGTAAAGAGGGAGCTGAGCCGAAAGGCAAAGCTCTCGATTTACCGGTCAATCTTCGTTCCCTCCCTCACCTATGGTCATGAGCTTTGGGTAATGACCGAAAGAACGAGATCACGGATACAAGCGGTTGAAATGAGCTTCCTCCGCAGAGTGGCTGGGCGTTCCCTTAGAGATAGGGTGAGGAGCTCGGTCACATGGGAGGAGCTCGGAGTAGAGCCGCTGCTTCTCCACGTCGAGAGGAACCAGTTGAGGTGGCTCGGGCATCTGTTCAGGATGCCTCCTGGACGCCTCCCCGGGGAGGTGTTCCGGGCACGTCCCACCGGGAGGAGGCCCCGGGGAAGACCCAGGACACGCTGGAGGGACTATGTCTCTCAGCTGGCCTGGGAACGCCTTGGGGTCCCCCCAGATGAGCTGGAGGAAGTGTGTGTGGATAGGGAAGTCTGGACGTCTCCGCTTAGACTGCTGCCCCCGTGACCCGGCAACGGATGAAGCGAAAAAAAATGGATGGATGGATGGAGTAATACAAGTGTAGGTTTGCCTGAAAAATCATGAAGATAAATCCAATAATCAGAATATAGTTTCCTCAAAAAATGTCTTCTTCTGAATATGACTGTACGTTCATCACAACATATTAGATTTCATCAGCAACAACTTTAAGACAACAACTGAAAATCCCTCGAGCAGAATGATGTCAGGTCTAATCCTCGTCTCCATTACTGCAGACGGGACAGAGGGACAGTACAGGAACCACACAGTGTTGGAGCTGGAGGTCACCCCTGTGTCCTAGGAGTCTGCCCAAACACACACACATACACACACGCATACATGCACACACACATACGCACACGCACACATACCCATACTTTTCAATGTAAGTCAATAAGATAAGATAAGATAAATTTTATTGATCTCATAATGGAGAAATATTCGTGATTGGAGCCAGAGAGAGTTGGAGAAAAACTTTGACCATAAGCACTTCCCTATTGGAATTCATTGAGCTCGGGGGTTCCATCCATCCATCCATTTTCTTCCGCTTTATCCGTTGCCGGGTCACGGGGGCAGCAGTCTAAGCAGAGACGCCCAGACTTCCCTATCCACACACACTTCCTCCAGCTCGTCCGGGGGGACCCCTAGGCGTTCCCAGGCCAGCTGAGAGACATAGTCCCTCCAGCGTGTCCTAGGTCTTCCGCGGGGCCTCCTCCCGGTGGGACGTGCCCGGAACACCTCCCCAGGGAGGCGTCCAGGAGGCATCCGGAACAGATGCCCGAGCCACCTCAACTGGTTCCTCTCGACGTGGAGAAGCAGCGGCTCTACTCCGAGCTCCTCCCGTGTGACTGAGCTCCTCACCCTATCTCTAAGGGAGCGCCCAGCCACTCTGCGGAGGAAGCTCATTTCGACCGCTTGTATCCGCGATCTCGTTCTTTCGGTCATTACCCAAAGCTCATGACCATAGGTGAGGGAGGGAACGAAGATTGACCGGTAAATCGAGAGCTTTGCCTTTCGGCTCAGCTCCCTCTTTACCACAACGGTCCGATACAGCGACCGCATCACTGCGCACGCTGCACCGATCCGCCTGTCAATCTCACGCTCCATTCTTCCCTCACTCGTGAACAAGACCCCGAGATACTTGAACTCCTCCACTTGAGGAAGGACCTCTCCACCCACCTGAAGAGGGCAGGGCACCTTTTTCCGGTCGAGCACCATGGCCTCAGATTTTTGAGGTGCTGATTCTCATCCCAGCCGCTTCACACTCGGCTGCAAACCGTCCCAGTGAATGCTGCAGGTCCTGGTTCGTTGGAGCCAACAGGACAACATCGTCCGCAAACAGCAGAGATGAAATCCTGTGGTCCCCGAACCGGACCCCCTCCGACCCCTGGCTGCGCCTAGATATTCTGTCCATAAATACAGTGAACAGAACCGGTGACAAAGGGCAGCCCTGTCGGAGGCCAACATTCACTGGGAACAGATCTGACTTACTGCCGGCAATGCGAACACAGCTCTGGCTCCGGTCATACAGGGACCGGATGGCCCTCAGCAGAGGACCCCCGACCCCGTACTCCCGGAGAACCCCCCAAAGGACACCCCGGGGAACACAGTCGAACGCCTTCTCCAAATCCACAAAGCACATGTGGACAGGTTGGGCGAACTCCCATGAACCCTCGAGTATCCGATGGAGAGTATAGAGCTGGTCCAGTGTTCCGCGACCGGGACGAAAACCACACTGCTCCTCCTGGATCCGAGATTCGACCATCGGCCGTAGCCTCCTCTCCAGTACCTTGGAGTAGACCTTACCGGGGAGGCTGAGGAGTGTGATCCCACGATAATTGGAACACCCTCCGGTCCCCCTTCTTATAGAGAGGGACCACCACCCCGGTCTGCCACTCCATTGGCACCGCCCCCGATCGCCACGCGATGTTGCAGAGACGTGTCAGCCAAGACAGTCCTACAACATCCAGAGACTTTAGATAATCAGGGCGGATCTCATCCACACCCGGAGCCTTGCCACCATGGAGGCTACCAACCACCTTGGTGACCTCAGCCAGGGAGATGGATGTATCCGCCCCAGCATCCTCAGCCTCTGCCTCTGAGACAGAGGACGTGACGGGGGGATTGAGGAGAACCTCAAAGTATTCCTTCCACCGCCCGACAATATCCCCCGTTGAGGTCAGCAGCTCTCCACCCGCACCGTACATGGTGTTGGCAAAGAACTGCTTCCCCCTCCTGAGGCGCCGGACGGTTTGCCAGAATTTCTTTGAGGCTGACCAATAGTCATGCTCCATGGACTCTCCGAACTCCTCCCAGTCCCGGGTTTTTGCCTCTGCAACAGCCCGGGCTGCGGCACGCTTGGCCTGCCGGTACTGGACAGCTGCCTCAGGAGTCCCCCGAACCATCATGGCTCGATAGGACTCCTTCTTCAGCCTGACAGCTTCCCTTACTGCCGGTGTCCACCACCGGGTTCGGGGGTTGCCGCCGGGACCAGCACCAGAGACCTTGCGACCACAGCTACGGGCCGCCGCATCGGCGATTGAGGCAGAGAACATGGTCCACTCGGACTCCATGTCCCCCTCCTCCACCGGGACCTGGGAGAAACTCTCCCGGAGGTGTGAGTTGAAAGTCCGTCTGACAGGGGGCTCAGCGAGACGTTCCCAGCAGACCCTCACTATACGCTTGGGTCTGCCAGGTCTGACCGGCTTCTTCCCCTGCCAGCGGATCCAACTCACGACCAGGTGATGATCGGTTGACAGCTCCGCCCCTCTCTTTACCCGAGTGTCCGAGACACGCGGTCGAAGGTCAGATGATACGACAACAAAGTCGATCATCGACCTCCGGCCTAGGGTGTCCTGGTGCCACGTGCACTGGTGGACACCCTTGTGCTCGAACATGGTGTTCGTGATGGACAAACTGTGACTGGCACAGAAGTCCAACAACTGAACACCGCTCGGGTTCAGATCAGGGGGGCCGCTCTTCCCGATCACCCCTCTCCAAGTGTCACTGGCGTTTCCCACATGGGCGTTGAAGTCCCCCAGGAGAATAACGGAGTCCCCGGGCGGTGCACCGTCCAGTACCCCTCCCAAGGACTCCAAGAAGGCCGGGTACTCTGCACTGCTGTTAGGCCCGTAGGCCGTCACAACAGTGAGAGACTTGTCCCCCACCCGGAGGCGGAGGGACGCGACCCTCTCATTCACCGGGGAGAACTCCAACACGTGGCGGCTGAGATGGGGGGCAATGAGAATGGCCACCCCAGCTCGCCGCCTCTCCCCGCGGGAAACACCAGAAAAGTGGAGCGTCCAACCCCTCTCAAGGAGTTGGGTTCCAGAGCCCAAGCTGTGTGTGGAGGTGAGGCCGACTATCTCTAGTCGGTATCGCTCAACCTCCCCCACGAGCTCGGGCTCCTTCCCCCCCAGTGAGGTGACGTTCCACGTCCCGAGAGCCAGCTGTTGTGTGTGTGGACTGGGTCGTCGAGGTCTCCGCCTTCGACTGCCGCCCAGTCCTCTCAGCACCGCGCCACCACGGACCCCTCTGCAGGTGGTGGGCCCACAGGAGGGACTGCCCACGTCGTCCATTCGGGCTGAGCCCGGCCGGGCCCCGTGGGCTAAGGCCCGGCCACCAGGCGCTCGCCTACGAGCCCCGACCCCAGGCCTGGCTCCAGGGTGGGGCCCCGGCTGCGCCATGCCGGGCGACGTCACTGGTTTCGTATGAGTGCTGTCCATGGTGTCTTCTGGACTGCTCTTTGTCTGACTCGTCACACGAGACCTGTCTGCCATGGGAGGCCCTACCAGGGGCATGAAGCCCCAGACAGCATAGCTCCCAGGATCATCCGAGTACTCAAACTCCCCCACCACGTTAAGGTGGCAGTCCAGGGGGGAGCTCGGGGGTTAACATTGTCTATTTGTATACAGTCAAGCCCACATGCACCACACACACACACACACATACACACAGGACCCCCACCACCACGTCAGGTCACATCTCAGTCCCATCTCAGCGGGACACAAAGACCTCTGTGGTTCTCCTCACAGCTCCTCCACAGCTGAGGGGAAGTTTCATCAATACAACAAAGTATTTCTAAACTTTTGCATTAAATCATTTGAAAGGTCTGAATTGGCAGAATTCAATTGTAGTATTAAAAAAGCAAAGACATTATGCTAACACTAGCCCAAAAAAACAAACATAAACAAAGGTTCACACAATCATCCAGCTAACTACAACTCTGCTATTACTCACATGCCATATATCCTTTTAAAGCATATAGAACCTCTAGAAGTGTCTTGCCAAAAGACACAACACAGTTTGTAATCCCAGTGGTCGTCCGTATATAAACCAGGCTATTGGCAAGGCACCACAACGTCCTTTACAAAACAAGAAAGGAAACATAATCATAAAACAAGTTGCAACATAAATACTCACAGTTTTTTATTTTTATTTTATATAGAATATTTAAGTAATAATCCTTCAGTTGTACGTCTCAACATCAGGCTTTGACAAGAGGCATTTTCTGATCGAGACTTTTTTACAAGCACAAGGCTTTTTCTTCATGAGGCTTAACATGACTTCATGTTGCTTACACAAATCTCTGTTTCGTTTACACAGCAACCCTGCAATAAAGCATCTTCTAACAAATAGCTTGTTGAGCACAACGCACTACAGCCATCAATAATGAATTACCCCGAGCAATAGAGCTCTTCCAAACAGTAGAGCGAAGGGATTCATCACCAGTGAGTTTTAGCATCTATTCAAGGCTAGAAAATAATGTACTAATTATTTTGTGTGTGTGGACGTGTGTGTGTGTGTGTGTGTGTGTGTGTGTTTGCGTAGTTGTGTGAGTCCATTAGCTCTAGTAAGAGGATACAAATGTTGATTGTTGCAATAAGGATTTTGCAATATATCATGATCATTCAATCTTTACATAAAAAAACTGTGACCAGGAGTGACCCGTCCTGCTTCACTCAGAGGCTACTCCACCTCTGCTGCTGTGACCTGATTGCCTGTGGCTGATTAATACTACTATTAGCTTTTTAGAATGATCAATTTTATTTTTGCTGCTACTGGAGACCTGAATTTCTCCTAAGGAGATCAATAAAGTATCTATCTATCTATCTTAATTCAGACGCACAATGAGTCCATATAACACAAAAACAGACAACAAAAAACACACAATATTTACAAAATTCTGTGAAGACAGTTTCTCCAATGCCTCCAGAGTTCAGAAGAAGGTGCCTAACACTGCTCTGCACATGGAAGTCAAAACATTCATAATCTCATTTAAAGAGATTATGAAATTATAGATGAAGTTTTCTGATCACAGCCTTCAGTGTGGAGATATAATGAACCTAAACCCTATGAAAGTTGTGTCTGGTTAAAGAAAGCTCCAAAAGTGTAACACTCCAAATAACCTCCAGCCTCGAGCAGAACTGTTGCGGCAAAGACGGGGAAGGCTTTCTGTCTGAGTGACTGCTGACCTCGCATCCCGCCTGTCCCACTGATAATCTGGGTGGGATTGTTGCATGTAATCCGACCAATCCCTAAAGCAAAAATCATGGCATCATCATCATCAGAGCCATATGAGAGCATCCCATATAATCTGGCATACTTCCTGTTCATTGTCAACGTGGAGAGAATGAGTTGCATGTTTTTAAATGTGTCCATGAATCCATAGAAACTCACTTTACACCGCTGACTTTGGATGATCTAAAAGTGCTAAATCCATGAAGACAAATAAAGGAGAAATTATTTAGAACAAGCACAAGCCACTCCAGATTTTTGCCTATAATTATAACCTATATTAGTGCCATTTGCTGAACAGAAACCCTCTTTTTTATTAACTTCAAGCTTTAGTGAGACGTCTTATTGAAGGCCGTGACCGGTAATGGAGTTAATGCATTAGACACAGAAGAACGCACTCTTGGCTCTATCTCAATATTAGCATTGGATCGGCATTTTATCAGCGGGACTAAAAATTCAACAAACCTGCTTCTATCATTGTTTGAAGATAACTTTTTGATTACATTAAATATTGCTTCATTTGATCAATTCTTCAATGAAATGCTGTTACTCTTTGATCACTTACTCAATTGGTAAGATCCAAATATGTATGAGAGCCAACCTGGTCATTTATATAATTTTTTTTTGTTTGTTAGATTTTGTTCCATTGCTACAGAATTCAATGGTCCATGTATTCACGCTAATACAGGTTATGACAGGGAATGGATAAAGCAGACACTTATTCCTTCCCATCTCCTCTCACCCATTCAACAAAATTGATTGTGATACTGTGCAGAACAACAGTAATTTACAATACCCTACCATAGGTTATGAGACACACAAAAAACCCCCACACGCAAACGCAACACGGCCCAAACACTCTCTGCTCTGACCCTACACCTTTCTCCCCTCACCTGCTCTATGCACCCCCATGTACACAATATTTTGAATGTATTTTGGTTTCAAGTTTCAAAATAAAAAGGGAATTCACGTATTCATTATCATCAAAAATAAATGTTAGTTAATATTGTTTTGAAGTAACGACTACAGCCTTAATTGTCACAGAGCGATTTATTTACTGTCCTCTCTACAGCTGTACCAACTTCTCATTTCCCTTTTGTCAATATTGAATCATATTTAATACTTGCTGCCTGCTCCGTAGATAGGACTGTCAACCTGCGACAGTTGGGCTGTTCTTAATGTAATAACCAATTTGCAAAACGTGACAGAACGATGAATCATTAATGTGGTTGGAGGAAGGTACATGGGTTTCAGTATGATGGGAAACCAGAACTGTTAAAAATGTTAAAGTAGTATATATTGAACGGGGGAAAGGTCCTCCAAACTTTCCACATGAAAGAAAGGTTAAACAATTGCAAATAACAACGCACGTTTAGAGGACTATCAAAAGTTGTAGGGCAATAATTTACAGAAATAAGTCTGCTAGGCCTTATAAATCATTGAGCTAGTCCCCATCCCGATGCAAACAGGTGAATCCAGACAAGACTAAATCAATCCGTTAAGAAATTTTTGAGGTACAATATTAGATAGTGATGCCTCTGGAGCTGGTCATTGGAAAATAGGGTGAATATTGTTGTCTGGAAAAGCTGGATACAGGCTTTTCCAGACAGAAACCTGCTTAAATAGAACAATGTGTCCTAATTCACACAAAAGGAGAGAAGGGGGGAGTGTATTGTGTAACAGCTTCATGGTCCATCACTTTGAAATGGGCCATAACATTGAAAAGCTTAATATAGTAAGTGTGCTTTTGATAAAACGCCTGGCTGCACTAAAATGGGTGCCAATGGAGAATGACAGTCTATAACACACCACAGAGTATTCTTATGATCACGTGATGTGAAAGCAATCTAAGTAAGTCATGCAGGACCAGAAGGACCAGGCCCAACCAAATGACAGCGTTTACTGAGGGCCTATTGAATAACCTGTAAGCAAAGCTAGTGCACTGTGATCAGGGCTATGGGTGGGTGTACCATCCAGACTGCGGCACCACCATAACAAAGAGACACGGATCCACGGAGCCCTGAGTGGAACGAGGAGCACCCCATCCAAAGCCTACACGCCCACCACCACCAGGCCATCCCGTGCCATCGCGCCTGGGAACGCCAAACCAGCAACCAACCATACAATAGGCTAAATATAGGCCGCATGCATTTAGCTTGACCGCTGCAAGCCCACCACACACATTATAAAAGCTAAAAATATCTTTCATCATGTCATCTTTACGCATTGGGGGCATCGCCGTGCGTAAGATGGCACCATGGCACGTGATTATCTTCAGGTTTCGCTTGTAAAAACATCCACTCACCGTAATTCTGCGTCCCGTTTCGTAGTTTATTTCAGTGTGGGTCAGACAGTTAGTGAATGTGATGGGGAAAATCTCTCTCCACCTTTCTCCAAACAGACGAATGCCAGGAGTCCAGACGCAGCGCCCGCCCCCTCTGTGTGCGCTGCAGCCAATGGGAACGCGCGGAGGAAGAAAGCGCTTTGTACTGAGGCTGTAGCTTTGGATGTGTAAGCTGGAAGGTGACTAGGATGCTGATGATGCCTGGCTGGCCCAAAAGGATGCGTTTAGATGCTATGGCATGCTACAAGTCTGTACACGTGTCAAACAGACTGAGTTAGAATGGATTTTTATTGTGTGTATTATCCATAGGTTATCTTTGCATATTTTTTTCTTACTGTATTTTCAGGTTTGTTTCATTATAGTGGTCGAAGCTTTTTGGGGCCTTTGGCAAAACATAATTCTATTGGCCTTTTCCTCATCAGTGCCATAAGAGTGGGCGTAACAGTTACTTAAATGATATGGAAAATGAACAACATCATTAGGGTACAAATGCTAATAACAAATGAGATGTTTTCCCCATTTATTGGCTCATTTTGATGTGAGGTAGTAGCATAAAGATGTATTTCTTTTTTTCATATTTAGGCCCCTCTATGATTTGGTTTAGGGCTGGCTCGGATTGTGCTGTTACACTGAGAGTGATGCTAATTGTAGTTATTTGTTTAAAAATCAATCAAGAGAAAGACAGGAGGAGGTTAAAACGTTGGCGTTGACTGGGATTGTGATTCATTCCTTTTAGGTATCTTATCTGTCAGTACTGCTCCATCGTCCATCCACAAAACTACATTTGTTTTCATTTTCAGCCATCCAGACGTTGTCTTTGAAATTCAGTATACGATTTGGTTACAAACAAGAGCAGATGGTGAAAGAGAGCTGACAAACGATTCAGATGGGAAAACATATTCACACAATCACTCAGTCTCTACACGGTCATCCTGTTTCTAATGTTTGGCCTATACTTGTGGATGGTTGTGTGATTGTTCATTTAATTATGATTCCGTTTGTTTTATGCTCTGGGACTATAGTGAAGAAATCTTTAGGTGTGAGTCACTAGACATGGGGGTGTGAGACTGGGGGGGACTTACAGCACCCCGACGACTGTCTGCTGCTGATAGTCAAGCATGAGTCTGGATTAGAGAGGATTAGACTTCCATTTCGTTGCTTTGTTTTATTATTTTCAATGTCGTACTCAGTGTTGGTTTTTTTAACTTCCATGTTAATTTTTTTGTAAATGTGGTCATTTCTAACACGAGTATGTGTTTGTGTAAGAAATCCAAATAAAACTCTGGATATGATTAACTCAAAACACAAACATTTATCTCCAGTAACAGCCAGTTGTTCACTCCTATACGTTTACATTTACAAATATACGTATGCATACATTTATATTTACATATACTGTACATGTATATTGAATTTCATAGTTTACTTTGTATAGTGCTAATTTACAGCAGCAATCGTCTCGGAGGATGTTACAAAGTTGTTGATTCACCAACAACAGATCAGAGAATAAAACAGGAAATGCAACAATAACAAATGGAGCCAGTGGTTCATTGGGGGCAGATGACCAATGTCCATAATGTTCATTTATCGTTCATTGTTCCTTTACACAATACTTTATATAGTTGTAGTATAGGATATGAGTATTAATGATGTTAGAATTAGTAATTGATTATAATAATACAACTGAAAACCCCTCAGAAAAGCATAGTTTATGAGCTGTGGCTGGTTTAGCCTCACAGTTTGTATCAACTTCTTGGGAACTCAGGCTTTTCTCCCTTTGATCTCAGAACCTGGAGATATGTCCCAGAAATGGGTCTATTATATTATTACCAAAACACTGCAGCATTGCAGCCATTACTACTGACAGATTGACACAGCGGCAACTGTTGCTTTCAAACCATTAAAAATGGGGTGAAACTTAGAATAATGTTAAAAAAGGAATTTACTTTTGTATCTCAACTTACGTAAGAATAACATATGACAGACTCATTACACACACAGTGAGATATATCAGTGTGACAAGCCTCTGTTTGTTATGATCTTGATTATTGACTCTCAGCTTGTAAAAACCCAAAATAAAACATAACAAAATTTGAATATTTTGTATATTTGTTATATTCTAATCATCAGTTTTACCTGAGTTCAACAGCTTTCAAAACAGTGTGGTTCTATCACTATAGCTTTCACATCCATGTCTTTTTTCTACATTTAGATCAGACTTTTATAGACAGAAAAGTAAAGACGAGAGGACCACTCTTGCTCAGCCAATCAGCCCTCTGCCCAAAACGTCAAATAATGGCTTTTGATCAAGAATGCAAAGGATAACCTGTTTTCTAATAGGAGGCAGGCAGCCTGTAGTCTGATTTGTTCAGAAAATCATACATGAGACTGCATGTTGTCTGTCTATAGAGACGAACAAAACGAGGAAAAACAATAACAATGTCTATTCCATAATCGTCAACTCAGGAAGAGGAATCAGGAAGCGCAATTATGTTTAAAATGCAATCTATGCCTGAACTTCAGGAGGTTTAAGCACTATTGTCATGTTTGAGGGAGGAGTCTGCTCACGCTGCACCACCGCCTCTCGTCTTTCCCTTCAGCCCCCTCTTCCTCCGTGGCCTCTCAGTGTGTTACATAATTTCTGCCAGCATCATTTCCTCCACCGTTCAGCTCGATGATGCCAACGCTGCACCTGTCCGACTTTAATCCTCATTCTACTGCTAAAAACGTGTCCTCCGCCCCATGGTAACCAAAAAGAACTCACATACAGTATATGCGGCCGTTTCTTTCATGCAGAGGTATAGGCTTTTGTCTGGTCAAAAGCATGTTTAATTTAAGGTAAGCAACACATTTTATTAAAGAGATTTAAGCTGTTACACGAAGAATCAATATCTATAAATAGATAGTTGCAGAAGCTGTTCAGGGATGCAGCCCTCACACATGTATAATTGATGAATATAATGTACTGCCCTTGACTCCCTCACTGGAGGCTCTCAGTGCTATCTATGCCATCTTTTTAAACAACATACATTGGAAAGTATAGTGTGGCATATTACATCAAATACTGTCTTTCATAAATTTTTTCTATTGATATGAATATAGCTTTTGTGTTGTTCAGGTTTCACATTTAGTGTACTGGTGGAAGTTTTATTTTTAAAAATATTGTTTAAGCAGTTGTAATTTCTTCTGTTAATCTGTTCCAAAGATTAACTCCATGCACATTGACTTTAAAGTAAACATTTTGAAAGACGTACTTTTTGTTTGCCCTTATTCTGCAATCGTGTGAGTCTCCCTCTCTTGAATATGCTGGAGTGTTTTCAGAAACCCTGGACATCATTGAAGCAAAGTTATTTTTATTATCAGTCAGTTGTTTGAAGGTTTTAGAGTGGACATCAAAACAATTCTCATGGCCAACATTTTTAAGGTTTTAAAGGGACAGTATGTAACATTGCATCTAGAATTTGAATATTTGTCAGATAGTAAGTCAACACAAATCATATTTGGCTTCAGTCCATTGAATTTTTAGTATAAAATGATGTCTACGAACGATATGTTTACAGTTTTCCCTCAGATAATCCAATCAGAGAGCAGAATGACGCCCTCTTGTGGGTTGCCAGTTTGTTCAGAGATAGTTAGATGGTTTTGGCTCAATCTACAGTCATTTCAATAATAAGAAAATTCACAAACAAAACATAGCACCACACACAATTTGAATACACAGAGTTTATAGCTAAACTCCAGCAGGTGGATTGCATCAGCACTCACATGTGTCACGGGTACAGGAAGGTAACTGACTTAATTAGACCACAAGAGCAGATGATCAATTTTTATGATTTGTATTTAAAATTATATTTAAGGATGAAACACCACCAGACATGACGTCCCACACATATATGTCCTTGTTACATCTGCTTGTGTACATTTGCCTTTTCATTGGTTGTTGTTTGTTTCTTTTCCCATTGAGACTTGCGCGTGAACCCCATATTATCACGTGATGACCTACATATATCTATGGAGAACCCCCGCAGTGCATCCAGCACCAGATGGATTGCAACAACACTCTTATAAAACATTTAACAGATGACAGCAGCTGTAATTGCAACATTTTGATTTCTTTATATAATTTCAATACATAATGAGGACCAGTATAAACCCGGGCTGAGCATTCCCTTGTCCTTGTGTTTAATTTGACAGTGAAGGGATTTGCCTCTGGAGACGGAGGATTTGGGCTGAAACAGAGCAGGGGGTGTCTGGGTTACTGCTCAAGGGAGAGCAGGGTGAAACATATGGCCAGTGGCGTCGAACTGGAGGGATACATCTGGAATGAAAGCACAGTCTAACCTTTGCACAGTGACTTTTCAATACAAAAGGTCAGGTCAGATTTTCTACAACATGTGTATAAGATCACAAATAGAAAAGCAAAAATAAACCACTGGCCTCTGTCAGAAATTTCAGAAAGGTCAGAAATCTAGGGGTAATACTGAACTCAGACTTAAATTTTAATAGCCACATCAAATCAGTAACATCAGCAGCTTTTTACCATCTAAAAAACATTGCCAGGATAAAAAACATAGTGTCTAAAGCAGACTTGGAGATTCTTATCCATGCATTTGTCTCCAGTAGGTTAGACTACTGCAATGGCCTGCTCACAGGTCTGTCCAAACAGGTTGTAAAACAGCTGCAGTACATTCAAAATGCAGCAGCCTGAGTCCTGACTAGAACCAGGAAGTACGACCGCATTAGTCCAGTTCTCAGGTCTCTGCACTGGCTTCCTGTGGCTCAGAGAATAGACTTTAACCCTTTAGGCGCCAGAGTTTTTTCAAGAAAATATACAATTTTGATTTCAAGATTTCAAAAGGCTATAACTTTAAAATGGTTTGAGATAAAGGCATACTGTAAATTAGAAATATCTTCAGTTTGAACCAAACTTTGGGATGGAAGTTGATTCGTCATCTAATTTGCATATTGTGACGTCATCAAGGTGGCGGCCATTTTGGAAAATGTTAATTATTGTATAAAGACTTCAAAAAGCTGTAGCTTGGGAGTTATTTGAGATCAGGGAATACTATAAACAGTCAATGTGAAATATCTTTAGTATAAAATGAATTTGGGATAGAAATAAATTCCCTGATCCAGATTATAGATAATGTTTTAGCACTGGTTTGCGGCCATATGGAATTGTATTATTTTCAAAGACCTTCAGTGATCAAGACAGCACTCTTTATAGTTTACAGTCATGAAATCTTGAGATTGGTTTCAATATTTCCCTTTCAAAGAAGTGGTGAGCTTACTATTTTTCTCAGTGGAAATGAGGCTCAAGGATTTACCGTTTACAAACAGAGAGATGAAATGAATGGGCTCAGAACATGTCAGATCGTCTCAACAACATACAACAGGCTCTTCAACACTTCTAATCCACTTTTGTGGATTATTTTCTCTCAAGAACTGCCTTCATCCTCATCATCACTGTTGGTAAAGGCAGTGAACGCGATTAGCGATGTGTTTTTTTCCAAAACCCTCTCTCCCTCTGCTCTGCTCTCGCTCCTCTCAGCTCTACCGCTGCTGCTTTGCCTCCGCGCTGCTGCGCCGCAGGTGTTTTACGAACTCAATTTACTCAAAAACTTTCAATATAACCACACCCACAAATGCTGCTCATATTACAGGCACACATGTCCACTAACCCCTGGTGAAAAGTATTAACAAGATTCTGTACCACATTTTTACATACAGCCTGTTAAAGTGAGCAATGTTGCTTGTCGCAATATTGCGACAGCTCTGCTTGTGTACAAGTCTCTCTATGGCCTCGCACCAAAATATATTAGTGACATGTATTATCTCTTAAAACTGGAATACCTAACTTGTAAAAAAAAAAACATTGTCAGGAGAGGTTCAACAAAATATGCCAAATCTACTATCTCTGAAAAACTACATTCACTGACGTCCTATATGTCCTATAGTATACACAAAATGTTGACAAGCTGATAATGTGAGTAGGTTTAAGCGATCAAAGAGCGCCCTCTGTTGGAAAAATATAAATACTGCATAAATGTCGCCAATTGTGTTTCTTGATGCATACATGGGGCACACAAATAAAGCAAGACGATAAATAACAATGAGACAACAAAACCACAGATAATGTAATAAAATAGATACTGCATCTAGCATTAGATACACAAACACTAACTCATTATACACTGTATCATTTTAGATCTTAGAGACGAATTGGCTTCTGATTTGAAAACTTGCACTTCTGATGTCGAATGTTGCCAGTATCAGCAATACACTATGTAGGTGTATTGCTGTATTCCAAACCAACATAATGAAAAACAAAAAGTTTTTTCTGTGAACTTTGGCATTAAACTCAACTGAATTTTTTTGGTGGCGCCTCCTGCATGTGAAAGTCTCGTTCTGTAGACCTCTGAAGTTAAGCAGGACAGTGCCTTTCAGTATTCCATGTCAAGATTTTACCATTTATTGTATTGTTTTAGTTCCCCTGTGTTTCCTCTGCAGTGGGGGGCTGTGGTGGGGGTCTCCTCTGGGTCCTTGGGGTCTGGCTTATGGGCCTGGTGGAGGTTTGGAGCCTCGGCTTCACCCCTGTGGCTGCATGCAGCTCTATTTTATTTGATCTGATTTGGCTGTATCTGTGTTTATGTGTGTATGTGTGTATGTGTGTTTATGTGTGTATACGTAATAATATATGTGGTTTTGGGGGTGGGTCTGTTTGCTGGTCAGGTTGACGGGTCATGGGCATATGGGATTATTTTTAAACAAAATGTATAGCACTTCTTGTTGCATTTTTTTGTATGAAAAGTGCATTATAAATAAAATTTGATTTGTGTGTGAGTCTGAATGATTGGTGGTGGTCGGAGGGGCTTGCTTTTGTCTGTCTGTTCAAAAAGCACTAAATAAAACATATTCGTAATCATTTAATTTAAATATACATAAGTGATTCAACACATTATTGGAGTTGGCTTCAAAGGTTTTTTTAAAAGACATTTTGCATTGTGTCTTCTTGTCCGTTAGTCTTACCCCTCACTGTCTCTCCATCATCGGCCCATTCATTCAGGCTTCCTCTGGCTCGTGTTGTTTGTGTGACTAAGACCACCGCTTTGTGAGTCTGCAGACACAGCGTATTGTTGAGTCATTTGTAGTTCTCTGCTTATCACCACTTTCCAACTTTTTGACAATATTGCAGCCTAAATAGCACCCAGCGGACTGCTCTCAGGTCACAAGTGCAGATGGACAAGCTCTGTGATTCGTGCAAAGTTTCCTCTTAAATGTGACCAGGAAATGAATTCATGCTTTGTACCATTGTCACCAAAGACATTAGCAGCAACTTAAGAACGTCTTACTGACATACAAGACATTAAAGGTAATAGGGTTGAGAAAAGTGCATGTATAAATATACCATCATCAACTGTCTGTGTGTTTAAACAGACTAAAACAATAGTAAGTTGGAATATCCATTATACAAGAGAGCAATATGTTGATAATTGAAATGTGGGTCATGTCACTATTGAAACAAAAATATGCATAAAATATAGTCTGTTCTAATGAAAGTTATTTTGAACCACAGGCCACACTGCCTCTCCGTATTATTTGGTTTAAAATGTCTTGCTTCCTGATTCTAGATGGGATGTGCATGCTGTTAATCAAATGCAATGCTGGACATTAGTGAGGATTACAGGGAGCTCCGTGTGGATTTTCCTCTTTTCCTGTGGGCCAGTCATTGCATTATGACCAATGCACTTATGCAGTGACCAGTAAGTTAGACTATGTTTTAATAGCTATTTTTGGAATTCATTTGAAGCAGTTAATTCTATTTGCAACTAATTATTTACAAGTGTATATTGATTACCCTAATTGTCAAGTTTTAGCTGGAAAATATGGTGAACAATGGAAAACAAATCCATATAATCAATGAATTTGTATCACCCAAAATCTCAACAGCAGTCGTCTCGGATGACAGTACAGAAACATTCTGTTCTGATACAATACTACTGTTTTTTTAAGCAGATTCATGCATCTCTCTATGTAAATAAAAAAACATAGATCCATTGAAAGTAGAACGTTTTTAGCATCAAAAGCTTCCAGACATAATTATTAGTAGCCCAATAAATCCAGAAGCCTTGTCACCATTGTGTGAATGGCTCTGACCCCTGGCCCATGCAGCTCATGCTAGAGGGTCTATGGTGGTTTCTATGGTGTAACAGGATTTCCTACCAGAGCTATACAAACAGAGGTCCCAGGTCTCATGTTCCTGCTGTCTGCCCCTCTGCAGCCCTCTTACCCGGTGTACCCATGAGTTTGACATCTGACAAGAGGAGAGACTGTTTGCATTAGACCCCAACCCATGTCTCACTGTTACAAGACAAATTTCACAGTTTGTCTGACCATCATTACTGTGGTGTATTGATTTGAAGACGAAGGCATAGATTCAGCTATTGAATCAATGAATTAAAAGCGTGATACATATTAGGGCTGTAGTTATTTCGATCTTCTCTTTGCCCAGTGGCGGAGTGGCTGGTTTGATTCCTTTCCAGACTTTGCACAGATAGTTTTTGCATCAACTTTAAGCAGGAAACTAGGATCTGACGAAGCAAAACTCAATATGTGGGGGTCCCTGCATCTGACGAGTTGACAAGCCCTATTGAATGATGGGTCAAATGCAGAGGAGAAGATATGATATGTGAACCTTTATTCATCTCAGTGGGGAATATCTCAGTAAAAAAATAAAAAGTTAACTGAAAACAATAGTATATTATGCCTTATGCTTATAAAACATAACTGATGTAGAATTGACATTATAAGTGCACCTTTAAGTAATATAATTATCAAATGACATTATAAGTACCCAGTAGAATAAATATGGATGGCAAATAGGTTCACCCAATTATTTCTCCTTTAAAAACACAATCATTATCTATTGACACATATTTAGATTTCCTCTTAAATGTATCTTATCTTAAATCTCTGCACAAATAAACTTTGCAACATATTTTCATAAGGTTTTGCTCACGGCATGCCAGAAGTGATAATGTCCTGCTTGCCAATCAAAGTGCATTATCTTAAAGCTGGAATATCTGACTTTAAAATGAAAAATAAATTACAAATGAAAATAAATCCAAAGTTCCTTGCAAAACAGGCAGGTTCTATCACTAGTTTAGACACACATGTATCAATTTTTGTTCTCCGTATGATCTGAAAATGTACATCACTGGCATAAGTTAGAAGATGATCACCAACACATTCCAATCAGCTTTAGAAACATACTGATTTCTTCACCTCTCCATCGGTATAAAAATACCGTGGCATCGGTGTGTATATGAGAAATGGGAACAACATGTGTCAGCTGCATACTATGTTGAGCATGGGGCAGGTTTTTGTAGTGTAAGTGAATACAGTGGTTCAGACTGGGCCTCTCTCACTTCCTCCGTCTGTGTGGCTCTGAATGTCCCACTTGGCCTAACACCTCCAGACACAGACAGGATATCAATGTCAGCACCGTTTTCATTCAGACCAATTCTCATTATGCATAAAATGTGGCTTTGAACAATTTTAAAATACGTTTTTCCCTCTGGATTACAGTGAAAAGCAAAGGTACATTTGCTGTTTTAGTAACCGTCTGCTGCTCATTGGTCTAAGGATGTGGTATTTATATAAGGGGGTGTATAGTGTATAGTGTATAGGTTTGAATTGTGTGTATGTGTGTATGTAGTATGATTTTCAGTTACTAGTTGTGTCAAATTGTAACTGTCTAGTTATTGTTATTTTTGTTTTTTCGTTTACACCTTAGGATTTCACTAAAAAAGGCATGTGTATGTTAAGCTGCGATATTGGGACAAATACATATTGCTATCAGAATTATCATTAAGCACTTCGGACCTCGGCTGAAAGTAAGAAGGAGACTCAAACTTCAGTCATTATTCCCCCTGTAAATGGAAATTGAACCAAGCAATTATTACCTCAACAGGGGGTTCTGAGATCCACTGTGTGTGTGTGTGTGTGTGTGTGTGTGTGTGTGTGTGTGTGTGTGATGAAAATGATGTGAAGTGATGGTAGAAAATGTATATCTGTAAAATAATAGAAGAATTGAAAAAGTAAATGAATGAGTCTGGTGTGTGTGTGAATGGTTGGTGGTGATCGGAGGGGCCGATGGCACAGACTGGTTGCCTCGCTTCTGTCAGTGTGCCCCAGGGCAGCTGTGGCTACAATTATAGTTTATCACCACCGTGTATGGAGTGAACATGTATACATGAATAATGACATGTAAAGCGTCTTTGAGTGTCCAAAAAAGCGCTATATAAAACCGATGCATTATTATTATTATTATTAAAAGAAACTTGAATTTTTGAACAACGTTTTAGGGAAATTTCTGATGTACTATTATACATTGTTGAATTGCTTGTATAGGGTCCAACCAGAAGCTATTGTACCAGCAGATCATGAACCTCCTCCATTACCTCTTCCAGCTGCTCAGAATAACCTGTCACTCATCAGCCTCTGTTCACCCGCTTCCTCCAATGGCGTGACTCGAACTGGGCAGGAGGCGGGAGCTAAACTCAAACAGGATAAAACCAGGAAAACAAGATGTGACAAAGAGAGCGGAAACACAGAGGCATAAAGACCAGGATTCAGAGATGAATTGTAGATACAGACGCACCAGGCGGATGCAAGGAGAGTGGTGTTAACAGGATAAGAACATGTATTGATGTCTGAGAGGGACTAAAATAAACTTTAGTGTGAGTTGGAAGTCCAATTTTAGAATCAAAGGCTGTACTGTGATGGTTATGATATTATTTGATAAACAGTGGTGTCCAGGCTAAAGACATGATGAAAGTTTAGTGACAACAACAGTGAGTCAGGCTTTTAGTTTTTATCAGAGGAGTGATTGAGGCGGCTTTGATCTCAGCTTTGATCTAATAAGCAACTTATAAACGACGCACAGTGTAGTATTCCATCACATTAGTTCATGGTCCATGAACTAATGGCCCTAAACAGATCTGTTACTAAATAAATGTTGTGTAAAATGTAATTATCATTGTACAAGTATACAATAATAACTGTGTATGTGGAACAGCCAATAGTTTGTGACAAAAATGTATATACAATATATTGATGTATTATTGCAGTTTGGCCATTCCATGAGTATAGATAGATTGACACTTTTTTGATCCTCCGTAGGAGAAATTCGGGTGTCTATTAGCAGTAGAAACATATTCATCCATACAACAAAATATATATATTCTAGCTAACAAAGTAGCTAAAAATAGTAAAAAATACAACAGCAGAGAGCAGTTGGGTGGAGACAGAGGTGAGAGCATGAATTATTCTGCTTAGTGGCTTAATCTACTCCCACTGAACTCTGCTGTCATTGTGTCCTTGGGCAGGTGATATCAAAAAAGTACATTTCTTAACAGGGGACATTATTTTTCATCAATAACATGTTTCAGATAGTCTCTCCCCTTTGACCAGTGATATTTGCCAGATCAGAATTGTTAAACCAATGGTGGGGGTCTCAAGGATTTTAATTTATTTTGACCAATCACCGGCTGCGGGGATGAGCATGGACGGGTCTCATCTGTTTGTCTTCAAAGGTTTGACTCTCAATTTCAATTTCAACTTATTATTGTATAGCCCTAAATCTCAATAGTCATCTCAGAGGACTTAACAAAACCACAGATCAGAGAATCAACAGTTAAGACACAAAAGAATACACATGTGTATTGGTCCATAGGGAGAGACCAATGTCTTTGAATGTTGATAAATGTCCATACATGTTGTAGAATGTTAAAGTGTCCTGGATCATCACCACAGTCCTTCTATTTGGACACGAACTGCCCAACAGACCCTCCTGCAACGGCAAGGAAAAACTCTAAAACCCAGGGGGAGAAAAGTGAGAAACCTCTGGGAGATCCACATTGAGAGAGGGATCCACTCCACACGGACGGACGGGCTATAGATCCTCTCAGAATCAGAACAACAAGTCACAAACTAGGAAATTGATTTGGCGCTTGGTGCAAACATGTAAAAAAGAAAAACAGTTTAAAAGTGGCTGATTTTCACTTCAATGTTGTGATGTTCATGTTTTAATGTTTTTAATGACCTGATTTTAATTGTGTTTTTAATGGTGATTTTGGTGTGTTATGTGATGTTTTGTGTCTCGTGTGAAGCACTTTGTATTGCCTTGAGTAGGAAACAAATAATTATGGAATGATTTTTGTCAATACCTTTATAGTATTGAAGAATTTCTTCAATCTGCTACAGCCCTATTTTCTATGACAATTATATATTTTTCTATATTTGTACAAACCAGACCAACTTTATGAAGTCAGAAGTGGCTTGAAATCACAAACACATTCACTTGAGACCATGTGTTTTTCACAGTCGGGACTGGTCACCGATCACTAGTCGTTGAAAGGACTTTGCTTGAAGTTGTTGTTTGCGATCGGAGCAAACGTGCACTCAGCTCTTCAATGGCATTTACAGAAGCAGCAGTGAAAGGAAACTCAGGCTGACATGGTGTTTTTCTTCTCCCATTTGTTGTATAACTGTAGAGTAGAAGTGCGTGTGACAGAGGAGGAATAGTGAAAATGGTCTGTCAGCACTAAACCGGGCGCTCAGGGAAGTCAGAGTCAAATACAGTATTGACAAAATATCTGCGAATAGATTTCCTGGAGTTTTATACGTTCAATTATTAATATTTATTTGTTCTTGACAGAGAACTGAAGAGATTCAGATAATCATTTTTGTTTGAACTGGTGAAAGTTATATAGTCTTTGTATATTGGTGCCATTTGCTCGATGACTGAAATCTTAATTTATTATTTATTAACAAAGCATTTTAGTAGTTACATCAAAGAACGTCAGTCCACAGACCTGATTCAGATCTGAGCAGTGAGCGAGGCGGGCATGGGACCAGGCCGTCCTCCAGAGGCGAGCGGACAGAGGCTGGAGTGGAGGGAGAGATGGATACGACGTTTGTAAAGAAAACTACACTGAATCAGATAGTAGCAGAGTCATGTTTGAGGGGGATTTAGTTTGATTATGTATGTATTTAATTATATTAGTGGGTAATGATTATGGAGAGAAGTGCAGGAAAATCTAGCCAGATCTTTCACAGCTCAAATGTGGCAGATCATATTTTTCAGATCAAAAACAAATCAATGGAAACCAGCCTCAGATAAAATACAAATTGATTGATTGATTGATTTGAAAGAGCACAGGATCTGGCCTCCTGCTGGGACTCAGAAGAGCACAGGGACTGGCCTCTTGCCGTTTCCCAGAGTGAGAACTAAAAATGGAGGTGAACATTTGGAAAAGTCTTCCTGAAAATGTGGCACATCCTTCTACTTTAACAATATTGAAATCCAACTGTTGACCAGCAGTGATTTATTAGTTCATGGATTGACTGCCTGTACATTGTTTCCTTTCTTCTTTTGTAAAGCACTTTGAGGTGCTGTTACTGTTATGGTGATATCACAACCTTTAGATCATAAATACATCCCTTGAAGTGCACTAAATTTGGCTTGGAGGCCTAAAAAACATTTATGTGGACGACGTAATTTCCTCCTCAGTCAGCTCGGACCACCTTCAGCCTCATGTTGCGTCGTTGAACAGAACAAAAGTCATCTGTCATTGACGCTGATACTAACACAGCCCAGATGTGGTTCCACCAGATCTACATTTACTCTTTGTTGTCAGAGAAATACAGTACCCAGAATCCCTCTGTTCATTTGTGTTGTCACAGTGATTGGTGGCATTAAAGCTTGAGGGACAGGATGAGTTCTTGTATTAGATGTTGTATTCATTGAATGAATGAATGAAATCATTATTTATTGGGTTTATTTGTATTTGTTTTTATTATACAGAAATTGTATCACTATGTAGTGTAGACCTAACTCCTAAAAAAACTATAAAAAATACAAATAAACATTCAGTTTACTTTGTCAAAAGAGCAGACATAACATATTAAAAGGCTCAATGTAAGCAAATAGATAAAAAGGCTTTTGAATTTGACTAATTTCAATAACAAAAATATCATACCTGTTTATTATATATTTATAAAACCTGAAGGAAAGCTTGTTTTCCACTTTTCAAAATACTGGAAAAGACAAAACACTGCTTTAATAATAGATATATTACAATTGTATGTTGCATGAAATAACCATTAATCTGCCACCTGAATCTCAATGGAGAAGAAAGTCTGTACAGTAGTCTGTACTTATTCACAAACATAATAATATCAATTACATTTTTTATTTCTTTATAAAGTAACAGATTGTGAAATGAAAGGAAAAAAATGCTTTTTTTTGTTTTGGGCTTTATTTATATATATATATATATATATATATATATATATATATATATATATATATATATATATATATACACATAGCTTTTTATATACACCAAATTGGTGCAAAAGGGGTCCCATAAAATAATTATTTATTTTGAATAAATACAAGCATTCGCGAATAAATATAACAATAATATTTTTCTTTCACTTCACATGTCGTTTGTTCAAAAAGAAAAAGGTGTTTTAGCATAGTCTTAGTATCTTCAGATCACAGTTATGTATTTGTATTTAGATCTATCCATATCTCCATATGCAAATACACATCCAGTGTTTCTTTGTAACATTTTAATCACAGTGAACAATCTGAAACTCATGGGAACAGTCACTGCCCTAAACTCTCTGAGATAAGTCACATCGAACGAAAGAAACATACTTAAGTTTAAACCATAAACAATGTGTGTTTTGGGATGTTCGGATGTTTTTGGCTCAAAAGGGGAAACCAAACCCAGAAACAAACATGGCCCTTACTCACGAACTACTGTACGTCAGTGTGATAAACAACTGCACAGTTCAGACAACAACATACAAACCTTGTTTTAATAAAGAAATATAGTTACCAATGATTGTCATTGTATTATAAGAATAATCTTCTCACTTGCACCAGGGATTATTTCAATGGGTGAGTAATTTCAGCAGCGAGAGGCAAGAGGCAACAAAATTCTAAAGAAATGTGGGTAATTAAACAGTAAGTAAGTAAGTAAGAAATCTTTATTTATATACCGCCTTTCACAGACCAGAGTCACAAAGCGGTTTACAATTGCAGGAGGCGCATGCCAGACCTACATGTTTTTAGTGTATAGGGGAGGGTTCAGGCGTCATATTTATTGGCTTTATACACTAATATTTATCTTCACTGTAAATAATGTAAGGAAATGTGTTTATTCAAGTTGCCTATTTGCCCAGGTAATGTATAGATACCACTGTCTTATCTTATATATTTAACAAAGACCTATACCACTGCTATAAACTAAATCATTGAACATCGAAAGACAGAGGTTATCTAAAACCTCGTCAATCCATTAACTTTTTTTTATTACAACCCAACATCGTTGTGTTCGTGTATTAGACCTAAACTGTTTTTCTTTTCTATTTATATGTTTGATCAGGAGAAGTGGTGGGGTGGGGTGATGGGAGGCGCCCCTGAACTCAACATGCGCTCCGCTTAAAGTAAAAGGGGCGAAAGAATAAAGAGTCTCACACACCAGCACCAGCACCGGCACCAGCACCGGCACCAGCACCGGCACCAGCACCGGGACACGGGACACGGGACTCTGAGGAGCTCCGGGCCCAGTGCAGCTGTGGACAACATCTGCCTGACGGGAATGAAGTGAGGAGGCGTTGAAGCGGAGATGTTCAGCAAGGTACGAGATTTATAAACACGCACACGTTTTCAGATTCAGGATAACTTTAATTAATACATTATAAGACATATTGTACATGTTACACATTATTGACATTAATGACGTAAGTTTCTGCGCAAAACTTATAGGCCAAGTGAATGACTATGTACCAATATAAAACCATGCTATATGTAGAAGACAGAATGTATGGTTGGGTGTATCCGTAATGGTAG
Organism: Knipowitschia caucasica; assembly: GCA_964034765.1. NCBI lineage: Eukaryota > Metazoa > Chordata > Actinopteri > Gobiiformes > Gobiidae > Knipowitschia > Knipowitschia caucasica. Next base: position 20,927,762 of record OZ035836.1, on the reverse strand, counting down.
GATAAACGGCCTTTTATTAGTATTTAGCTTATAGGCCTTGATTTAATTCATATACCAAATAAGTTTATTGGTGTCCAAGAGCCTCTATCCACAAGCCAGGAGCTGTAGTGACTAAAAGGGCCTTTGTTTGAAGCACTGCCATATCGTTTATAATATTGTTAATGTGTTTGTATGGTATTGTATGGTATTTTGAATGTGTTCATGGTGTATGTATGGCGCGCGCAGGACGTTTGCCTTGATTACGCGCACGTGCGTCATAATAGGGTCAATCAGTCTCAGGTGTGCGCAGTGTTCAATCCGTCCCTGCGTCTCATGTGCTCGTATGTATTCGTATTCTTTAATGCTCGATTGCAGTGGACTGAATGGCTCTGAACTCCATTATAAGTAGTGTTGTGAAACGATGACAGAGGCCTTTAATGAGGGACCTGTCACTGGGTGCTTCTCTCGGTGACATGGCCTAGAGTCGCGCACCTGTCCTCAGTCCTGACTCCGGTCTAAAACCAAAGCCTCACTTAGTCCAAAGCCCACTCTCTAGCCTCCAGGTCTCAGGTGATGAACGAGTTTCAAAACTCGAGTTTGGACGACGTGTTTTCTCTTCACCATGAAGACGACAGCCTTTTGCTGGACACTGTAGGTGCCAAATATATCCTCCCTCAAACTTTTCAAAACATTGACTATTCTGCTTTTCAAATGACGTTTACAGTTAGCCTCGTTTGCTAGCTGTACTGTGAACCCGGCATCGTAAAGTCTCGTGTTGATGTGATGCTTTTTTGACAGAGCTCCTCAGGTCCCGATGATCTTTTCGAGGAGAGTTCGTTTTCTCCCTCGTCTTTGTCAAGTTGTTCCTCCTCCGTGCAGTGCAGCCCGGTGTGCTCCTCCTGCGGCCTGGACATAGTGGACAGATACCTGCTCAAGGTAACGCAAACACTAAGCAGCCACAAAGTAATTATCTCGTGAGAACATAGACTTTTGGCTTAGAGGTGTCATTAATGTCGTCATTATCAACTTCACTGCTAAAAGGAGGATACAAGTGCTGACATGGCAGTAATTATTTTTTATTTGATATATTGGCGGAATAACAGTGTTCAACTATTTCTCACTTGAAATGAGAAACTGCTACTCTGCCCAAAATAAAAATACTTTTAGTTTTCACTTCCTTTTTAATACCTTCTAAATGTTTTATACTTTTGTAACTTGCGCTTGCACTCCTGAAATGTAATATATTGTATAGCTATCTAGAAAACTTAGCTATCTAGAATACTTTCCTTAACTATCATAAACAGTTGAAGTTTAAATGTATTTGAATACTGTCCTCAGGTAAATGACCTGTGCTGGCATGTGCGCTGCCTCTCGTGTAGTGTGTGCAACACATCCCTGGGTCGTCATGTGACCTGCTTCATCAAAGACAAACAAGTCTTCTGCAAACTTGACTACTTCAGGTAAGTTGGTATTTTCATGTTCCTGGTGCTGAATAACATGTCCCAGAGCATTAAATGTATTAACTTGAGTAAGTTAACATACCGTAGATCTATTTGGCAATGATCATGAAGAAAAGGGGCTTGTCTTTACAGGAGGTATGGGACGCGCTGTGCTCGCTGCGGCCGCAACATAAATTCCAGTGACTGGGTGCGACGTGCAAGAGGCAGCACCTTCCATATGGCGTGCTTCTCCTGCACCTCCTGCAAGAGACAGCTGTCCACCGGGGAAGAGTGTGGACTCCTGGAGAACCGCATCTTCTGCCGAACGCACTACGACATAATGGTGGACAATCTAAAGCGGGCCAGAGAAAATGGTTAGACTAAACTGTATGAATGGGTGTCAATGTTTATACACTATTGGTTTTATATGTAAATAATTAAACTCTAAAATGTCTCTCAAAGAGCAACAGCGAACTGAAGAAGAGATGTCTGACAAGGACTGTTCAAACTCTGTGCTCCGGCCGGCCAAGAGAGCCAGGACAAGTTTCACTGTTGAACAGTTACAGGTATATTTCTAGTTTCTAATGACAATCAATGCCCTTAATATATTTACTATATAACATTAAAACTAAACTCAATATCTCTTTTGAATTGAATAGTTTCTATTTTAAATTTTTTGGTAGTGTTTGCCATGTTTTTAAATGACAATTCATATGTACATTTTAGATCATGCAAAACCAATTTGCAAATGATAACAACCCAGATGCTCAGACTCTGCAGAAGTTGTCCGAGCAAACCGGACTCAGTCGGAGAGTTATACAGGTATGCTCTAAATAACTAGGTCAATCACCTAATACGATTTTATTTTTTTATTTTATCCATCCATCCATCCATCCATTTTCTACCCTTAAATCCATTTCTGGGTCAGGGGGGTGGCAATCAGAGATGCCACCCAAGTCTCATAGCACCAGCTATTTTTTTATTTTATATTAAAAAACAAACTTTTTTGTAAGGTTTGGTTTCAGAACTGCCGAGCTCGTCAGAAGAAGCATGTTAGTCCTCTTCCTGCAGCTCCCATCCTGCTGGCGTCTCTGGCTCCTGATCAACTGAGCCCTCCTCTGATGGACGACCTGCAGTACAGTACATATCTGACTTCAGACGCACCTCTGCTCACCACACTCGCCTACATGGATGGTAAATGCCCACCCATGTGTATTTTACAAATATTGGAGTATATTGAGTACAAATTAATTTTCTCTTTCAAGTTCCCAATTCAGATCCGCTGTTGCTGCAGCCGCTCCTCTCCCACTCTTTGACACAGCTGCCAGTCAGCCACGCCTGAGATCCGCATTATCTGGAGAACTAATTTTCAATAATATGAATGGAATTACTCATCAGTTAAGAGATTATATCATTTGATTATTAATGTATAGATTTATTTATACATGTATTTGTAAGATATTTAATTTATTTGAAACAAAATATAAGGCACTTTGTTGTAAAATGAGGTCTATCTTTAGTGTAATTTGATTTAAGATTAGTGGTGGGGTTGAAAAGATTAAACAGAAGTTTAATTTGAACATGACCTTCTGCCATTGTACTGAGACAGGCGACACTGAGGGATGTCTATTTTTTTTTTTTTTTTTTGACTGATCAATACATTTAAAGTTGATGTGATGGCCTTGAATCTGTAAAATACAGGCCTGAGGAAAGGCTTATACTGATGTAAAAGGTTCACTCTGGGTCAAATAAAGGAAATATTGCTTGTGAATGAGTTTGCTTATGTCTTTCAGACCACATGCATGATGCACTAGCTTTAAATCAGTTTTTAATTAAAATCTGTAGCATTTAGCTTTGAAATGATAAACTTAATTAAAACCTTTTGCTCTCAAAACAGACCATCTCACATTTTTGAATCAGCTATTTTAGAGGTAGCCTTGATGGCGTGGTCAGACGGTTATGATTCAGACGTTCTGTGTACCTCATGCGATCCATGATGCATCACCTTTTAAGGTGGGGTGTCTAACTCACTTTGATCAGGGACTGAATAAAACGGTCTGGTCGGGGACTGAAAGAATTGAAGGAATTTTTTTTACATTATGAGGGTATTCTTTTACATGACTTTAATGTCACATGAGTATCATTTGTTTTTTCTGAAAACAAATTTAACAAACTACCAAATAAAGTAAATCACATTGATTTATGTTGAAACTGTTCATCATCTGATTTGTTGGGTTAAAATGTTAGTTTACATTCAAATTAGTTGTTTTCCTGAGAAAATAATTATGACGTGATTTGATGTCCCAGAACCACCAATGGGCCCACGAGACTGAGTTTGACATGCCTGATTTAGGGTGTTGGCCTGTGTTGGCCTGTGTTGGCCCGATCTGTTGGTCAAATGGGGGTGCTCTGATACAAATGTCTCGAAGTTTAAAGAATTTAAAAACTAAGACGTTTTTAGAATTGTAAAACAAAATGTAAAGAAATGTTCATACATCCGTGCACAGAAGCGGTTATGTCAGCACTGCGCTAATTGTTATCAAAAGAATTATTCACGGATTTGTAAAACAATATTGAACTTCATATTTCAAGATACAAACTCGACTATAAGTAGCTGTTCGTGCTTCACTCTCATAGACTGTATATTATAATTATTCACCCTTTCTTAAACAATTACGTCATTTTAATCCTTTCTTTTGAAAGCGCTTTGTCCGGAAACCCAGGTTTATTCTGCACATGCGCAGTTCAGTGGGAGGAAAACCATCAGCTAAACGTCGGCATCAAACTGTAAACATTAGTGATCAAAGCGACTTCTGTTCGCCGCTGGAATGGAAGCACAAGGTGAGGTTTGTCTCAGTCCGGACTGGATCTCAGACTGATGCTTTTGACCCGTGGCTACATCAGTCTGATGTATGTGCTGTCCACAGTCCCTCAGGGGAAGTCTCCCTTTGGTCACACCGAGGACTGCACCGAACAAATGATGGCCAAATTGTGCTGTTTGTAATTGTCATAAGTGAACGTATTTCGTCAGGTCTTTTACCCTGTGGATTAGCGTCAGGCCAATGAGTGAGTAATATTAGAGCATTGTTTTACTGTGAGTTATTGGCAGTAGTTCTGCGTTAGCTCCTGGAGTTAACATTAGCTCATTCTAATTAAATATAATGTGAGGTGTTGCTTGTCCTTATTCATCAAGTTAAAGTTACTTAGGCCTACTGAATAATATGTTCATTTAGAGAGTTCTGTCAGAATGACGCAGACTGTTCTGTTAGCATGTGCTGAATAGCAAACAAATGTCACAAAACAGTCTACGCACAGCAAGTGACCTCAACATAAACAGCAGCTGCTAGTTTTTACTTGTGCATTCATCTTTGTCTGACCGCTAGTTTATATAAATGTATGCCTTTAGTAACCAAATGGGTAAAAGCAGCTCTTTTATTCCCCAGAGATATAAATTGTGAAAGTTAAGTTTGCACTTACAGTGTAAATGTAAATGACTTGTCCTGATCATAATTATTTATTTTTTAGGTTAACTACAAGTTGTAGAGCTCAACTTTGTTCTGTAGTGAATGGACGCAAAGCCAATGCGCAGGTAGGTTTGGCCTTTTAAATATTTATTTTTATTGAAAGATTGGCCCCAATCTTTATTGAAGAGCAGGACCGGTCCCTCCAAGTCCTGTGTGCAGCACATGTTTTGCAGATCAAACATGTGCTGCAGTCTGTTGATTTGTCTATGCTTAAAAGCTCAACAGCTGGATCTAACCCTAGTCTGAGAGGATGGCCTACAGCTCTATAATGGAGCGTGTGTTGTTTTCACATGGACAGCTGAATGACACACACTTGGTCTTCCAGCAGGAGTTTCCAGCTCACTCATTAAATATAAACCATGAAGTGCTCACCTTCTAAAAATATAGTGGGGTCTTTACTGAAACAGAAACTACCCCAATGGATCTGGTGACAGGGAGGTTTCCAACCCTTGTGCTAACAAAGGTCAGAGGTGTCAAAATCCTTAATATGAGTTCAATGTAAGTCTGTTTCTTTTTCTCCTTTTGTCTTGGCCCTATCTGATAATAAATAATATTATGCTACCTATTGGCTAAAAATGTAGTTTTTTTATAGGTGTAGTGAACAAAATATATATATTTTTCTAATATGTTATGAGTAAAAGAAAATTAACTAACACTGCGTTGTGCGTTTTTAAAGTTAAAACATACAACCACACTGCTAAAGACTCATGTGGCCTGTCCCAGGCTCAGCTTGTCTCCTAAACTTATGAGTGTAAGCAGCCCTTTGCATCGTTACTGCCACATGAGAGTGGTACATTTTTATGTACATTTCGATCATGATGGATCATTTGATTAGTATTAATTTTTATATTCTTATAAAGCGTGCCTGTAATTCTATCCATTTATTTGTTTATTTGACAGGGACAGTGTACGTTAATGAACATTACTGTAAATGTACCAGAATTAGCCACAAGGCTATTTTTCATCCGTTGTCCCTGGACAAAGGCCAGTTTTATAGTAGGTAGAAAAGTAGAAACATGCATAAATAATAACTTGTTTTCCCTGTACAAGGGCCACCAGCGCACGCCAAGACGCCACTGGAATGGACATCACCAGCCGCTGTACTCTGGGGGACCCCAACAAGCTCCCTGAAGGGGTCCCCCAGCCCGCGCGCATGCCCTATGTCTCAGACAAACACCCACGACAGACTCTGGAGGTGATCAACCTGCTGCGGAAGCACCGCGAGCTCTGCGACGTGGTGCTGGTGGTGGGCGCCAAGAAGATCTACGCCCATCGGGTCATTCTGTCGGCCTGCAGCCCCTACTTCAGGTAAAGACATCAGGTCCAGATGTGGCACGCTGTAACTTAGTCTATCGGTTTCAACTTGACCATGTTTGAGGAGATGTCCCTCTTTGTTGTTATTATGATTAATCCTTTTGTAAAATTGATCAGTGTAAAAATCAAAACTTTTGGTTTCTATTATTATATTAATTTAGCAACATTCTTCTGAAATAGGCTTCCCATAAAATGTATTAAACGATACTTATTATATTATATTTGCATTTTTTTAATACAATTTGAATCAGACAAATCAATATTTCAGTTTTTACTTTTCACATGTTCAATATTCAACTTTTGCATTTTTGAATGAATGAATTTATTTTTGTGCAATTGCTTGATTAATAACAGATACTACATTCACTGCATAGTTCTGAATTTTCTTGTTTCAAAATGGTTCAAACTTTTCAGTTTATAGCGACTTTGTGTGTTTGTGATAAAATGTAGAATGTATTTGATCCATAATACAATATTGTAACATTTAGGGATGTAAATCGGTGACCGTTTAACCGGTGGTTGACCGTCACAGCGTTAACCGGTCAAAGCTGTCGGTTAAAAAAGAGAAAAGGGGAGAGGGGAGGTCTCTTCATAACGCTATTTTATGCCCTATTTGCACGATGTGACGAGCGGGTCCCTATCTAGCTGTGTGCGGCAATGTAACAGTAAACTCTCGGCCGACTCTCACGCCGTACGCGCCACATATGCACGTACACATGTACACGCACACACACACACACACACATTTCCCCCCCCTCCATTGACACGTAACATCCACACGCATCATCTCTCCCCTCTGTTACCGCCTGCTAGTTGCACACTGGTGCGGGTCAGAACTACATTGGAGCTTATATTTACACACACATACATACATGTATTGCACACACACACATAGCTTACATATACACACATACATACATGTATTGTACACACACACATACCGGTCTGTCGCGCTCCTCTGTGTCACGGAGCCCAAAGCATTCTACAAATACACGGCTCCAGTCAAACCACATGGACCATGTTTGTGCTGCTGGTCCTTGGCATCAGCTCAACACTGATCACTTTTAAACTTTAGCGGAGACCTGCGAGACGCGGCTCGTCACTCGCTGCCCTGACCATGTGGACGAGCTGTCTTTTGCTTAAAAATGCTTTAAGCCGCAGCACAGAAGAATGGGAAGATTAAAACAGCAGTTCTCTGTGCGCAAAGGTGCCGAAGCTGTTGCGGGATTTGGCGCCGCTGTCTCGGCTCTGATCCCGTAGAACGCTCAGCTGCACTTATGAAAAGTACGCGGCTCGAAATGGCTGTTATTTCAAAGAACGTGGACTATTTTAAACTACGCGGTTAACCGGTTTCAACCGGTTAATGAGGCTCGGTGGTTGGTCATGAAAATTCATAGTTTTTTACATCCCTAGTAACATTGTTTCTACAGGGCAATGTTTACGGGAGAGCTGGCAGAGAGCAGACAAACTGAAGTTGTAATCCGTGACATCGATGAGAGGGCCATGGAGCTCCTCATCGACTTTGCCTACACCTCACAGGTAACGACGGTCAACTTTCCACAATAACTTTTTATTTTAGATCTAACCATGAGCGTTGGCAGAAGATAGTAATCCAAATGCAAAAAGACAGGAACATCAATGCCTTAGAAAATGGTTTGTCTCTTGCAGAGATGTGATAGATGCCATAATGTGTTTACATAACTTAAGCTGTGGAGCATGTTTGTAGGTCCCCCTGAAGAAATCTATGGAATTGAAAGTATGTGCATCTGTTACTATGAGCAGAAGTATGGTGAAGTTTGGAACGCTTATCAGGAACATAATGTGCTGACACATTATGTTGTCCTTTTTTCCGTCTCATTGAACCACTCAACTGTGTATTTGGTGGTAATCATATTTATGCTTCTACAATCTCTATTTTTGCTGCTAATGGTATAGTTTAACTTATTTTCTCTTTATGGTTAGGCATCTTTGCACAACCATATGATATGAAAGGAGCATTCACAAAGTCATTTAATTATTAGGTTTTAGAACAATATACAGCAGGAAAAACACTGTAGAGAAACTAAACAGAAAGCAGTATAACAATCAATCAACTTTTGGTTGTAGAGCACCTTTCCTACGCAAGGCAATACAAAGCTCCTCACAACCTTTATCACATCAGGCATAAATCATAAACGTTAAAATCTACATTCCAATTAAAAAACACGAAACAAACATAATAATAGTAGTAGTTGTAGTTTAAAAACGAAAACATTAAAATCGCACACGCAACAGCGCACTAAAAAGAGTAAAGATTATTATATTATTTATTGGCTGCACATTCATGTTCCATTTGAGTTTTATAATTCGTTGACTCCCTACAATCTGGAATGTCTGTTCTGTTCTGGATTATTTGAACATGGTGTTGTTAATGAAGTCTGTCACCTGTTCTTCCACAGTAACCTGTAAATTTGCGTCTTTTGTTCAGGTGACGGTGGAGGAGGGGAATGTTCAAACGCTGCTCCCCGCCGCTTGCCTCCTTCAGCTGGCCGAGATCCAGGAGGCGTGCTGCGAGTTCCTCAAGAGGCAGCTGGATCCCTCCAACTGTCTGGGCATCAGGGCCTTTGCAGACACACACTCCTGTCGCGAGCTGCTCCGCATCGCTGACAAGTTCACTCAGCACAACTTCCAGGAGGTGGGTTCGCATTGCAACTCACCACTCATCGGCCTATTACACTTAACCTGGACCAAGTCTGGTTCACTTGGGGGAAACCACAAAAAATCCATGTAACTTTTTTATATATTTAATTTATTTCGAAACTGCACATATTTTCAAATACGTCAATATAACAGACAAAAAGTACTAGTTTCTAATAGAGGTGCAACGGTTCATCAATGATCCGTGATCCGTTCGGTTCAACGTCTTTGGTTCGATACAGACGTGATCCGCGGTTTGATTTATGAAAAAAAAATTGTGCGCACGTTGTTCAGTCCACACACAGCGCGGTCACTGCGAGCAGAGGAACGAAGGAGCTTGAAAGCCCCGCGTCATTTAAATCCCCAGTATGAGAGCATTTTGGCTTCACTGTAACTACACTGATAATTAATATTCGACAAAACTGTCAGAGTGTAAATACTGTGGCAAAAGAAAGACATGAGTGAAAAAAAGCGTCTCATCGACCGCATATTGCCGCGGCATTTAAGCAGCTCCTTTACGCACAGTCAGACCGGGCTAAAGTCAACTCTCCCGCGCATCCTCAGCTGCGCTCACGACTGACGCTTGGACGTCCCGCGGAACCTATAATAGATCCATGAGCGGAACGGAGAACTTCATCACAGCAGACTGGGAGATGAAAAGTCTGGCGCTGAAGACACGCCCCCTCTACGACAGTCACACAGGCACACAGCGCAGGTACTGACACAGCAGCGGAGGAATGGAAGACAAAGGCCCAGTACTAATATCCCAGTCCCAACTGATAATGCCAAAAATTAAATAAATGCAGTGAATGAGGCTGGACTGGGCCCAGAATGGGCCGCCTCCTTGGGAGAATCAGGAAGGTGGTTTAATATATGATGGTAAATACCCTCATAAAGTGCCTTCTTATGTTGCACTTTGTGTTATTTTTCACTGATTATGTTAAAAAGACATAATTGGATGGATGGAATATGCCTTCCTTCCATCCATCCATTCATTTCTAGGTCAGGGGGGGCAGTCAGAGCAGGTGCCGAGTCCACATGAGCCGTGTTTATTAAAAAGACACTTTTTTTGGGAAAAATGAACCGAACCGAGGTACGAACCGTACCATGATTTTTTTCAAACCGTTGCACCCCTAGTTCCTAGCTCTGAAAATTGTCTATTAAAAGTTTTTGCATGCATGTCGTTTTGACCTCAGTCATTAGCTCACGGTGTTTAAGATATGAAATGTATAAAAAAATCTTCCATCAATAGTTCCTGACACCCCACTATTATATTTGTAATAGAAATGTGCCATGACCCTTTTTTCAGTTTCCAAATGATTACTCTTTCACGGTTTGTAAGAGAAATAAACATCACCCTTGGATCTGTGCATGAAGACGGTTCTTAATGTTTCAAAGCCTTCAGATGTGAGAACATAGACAAAAATATCAACTGTTATTTATTTGATTGAGATATCACCAAAATCAGGTCATGCTGGCTAAAGGAAACGGGCAGTAAATCTCAACACAAGCAGACGTTTAACCTACTCACTGTTTCATTAGCGTCCTCTGCATCTTTTACTACTTTTCTACATATTCTATTCCATCACAGCTCCGACTCCACTTCCAAGTTATTGTTGAATAGCATGTTGAATTAATTGAATGCACTTGAATATGGAGAATATTTTTCTATCGATCTGAACGTGTTGAAATGTTGCTGAGTAAAAGACATTTCCCGTCTTCAGCCATTACTGCTTCTCGTTTGTCAAAGTGTATTGTTTGTGCCAAGCTGCTGACTGGCTGTTTGTGTCTGTGCTTATTCGTAGGTAATGGAGAGCGAAGAGTTCATGCTCCTTCCTGCCAATCAGCTGATTGACATCATCTCCAGTGATGAGCTCAATGTGCGAAGTGAGGAGCAGGTTTTCAACGCGGTGATGGCGTGGGTCAAGTACAGCATCCAGGAGCGCAGGCCGCAGCTGCCACAGGTCTGTAACAAGCTAGGGAAAATGGTTAAAGAAGGTTTAATACATTATTTACACGTGTGTATTGTCTTTTACAGGTCCTACAACATGTCAGACTTCCCTTACTAAGTCCAAAGTTTTTGGTTGGCACAGTCGGCTCAGACCCCCTTATAAAGAGTGATGAGGAGTGCAGGTGGGGACACATTTGTCATTTTAAATAAGCTTGTGTCTTATTTTAAACAAGTCTTACTTGTCTTGCCACCAACATAATAAAAAATCGCAAACAAGAGAAGGAGCTGCTGAACATCCCATGGCTGCTACTGAAATATAGTAGTAATATAATATTAATCACAGCATATGTTTTATAAAAGGGGACATACGGTTCATATGAAATGTTTAGATTGGGCTAAAACATTAGACAAAAGAAACAAGTTGCAATTACTCCTGTGTTTGAAAACAACGGCTCTGCTCCTCTGCAACAATTTATATATATTCTTCCTCCGACAGAGGAGAGTAAATCCTCCCCATATCACTGATTCAGAAAAGGCCTCATGCTTTAACAATGGCAGCTGTTGTGGGGTCTTTTCCCAAAAACACAATGGCTCAGTCAAAAAACACTTTTCACAGTGATTTATTATTTCCCATTATTATCCCAGTGCAATACAGTGCAATATTTACAAGTTGTAGGCGCATGCTCATCTCAGGTTCTCAGGTGTTGCCTTCTCTGCAACCAAGCATCACTAAACTCGAGCAGGCCAGACCGGTCCTGCTCTTAAAGCACAAGCCCCTCCCCTGGGCGTTTGACAAACACAAAATACATTCACTGACTTTAAAGTCCATTTACCCCGAAAACAATACTATAGAAATAGTCCCCCACTACACAGTAAAAAATAGGATAATCCCCACACTGAATAATCCCCCTTTACAGTCATAAGAAACAAAAACACAAAAATAAGGATCACATGACGCTCCTCAACACTTATAATGTGTGTGTGCGTCTCTGCCTCTGTTTGGCCAACCCACGGGACACACGCGCGCGCAGTCCCGAGGAGCGCACGCACGTGCGCGCACACGCGAACGGTGAGTAGCACGACGGTGAGACCTAGTGTGCACCCGAGATCTCATCAAACGCACTCACACTCCCCCCCAGACAGAGAACTAGCCGTGGGTAATATGTAAACGCTGCTGTAGTACGTGCATAACACGGACGCTCCAGAGAAAAAGAGCGCGCGTCCCAGTGCGGTGCTCTCAGTACTAGGACAAGCTGTGTGGCCCCGTCACATTACCCTCCCCCTCTGGGAGGCTAGCGATGTGCGGTAGCCTTGACAAGAAGTCTGCCACGATATTGTCTTTCCCAGCCCGATGGCGAATTTGAAACTGGAATGGTTGGAGGGACAAATACCAGCGCGTCAGACGGCTGTTCTGATCTCTCATAGTGTTAATCCAAGTTAGTGCTCGGTGGTCCGTCTCTAAATCAAATTCTCTACCTAAGAGATAGTACCGTAAACTGTCCAATGCCCACTTTATTGCCAGGCCCTCTTTTTCTACGGTGGAATAGCGAGTCTCTCTCGGCAACAGTTTGCGGCTCAAATATAGGACTGGCTGCTCCTCCCCAGCGCGAGAACCGCCCCAAGGCCCACAGCTGAAGCGTCCACTTGGAGCAGAAACCGTTTGGTGAAGTCAGGGCTTTTCAAAACTGGTGAAGAACAGAGACTAGCCTTTAGCGTCTGGAAAGCAGTTTCACAGGCATCGGTCCACACTACAGGGTTCTTTTGGTCTTTCATTGTCAATGATGTGAGGGGTGCTGCAATGGAGGCGAACTGTGGCACAAAGCGGCGATACCAGCCCGATAATCCCAGAAAGGACCTCACGTCCTTCTTCGTCCGGGGCCTGGGGCAGTTGCGAATCGCCTCCACTTTATCAACCTGCGGCCGCACTTCACCCCGTCCAAGACGATAGCCCAGGTACTGAGTCTCTTTCTTCGCCCACTCACACTTTGAAGGATTCAGGGTCAATCCAGCCTCCTGAATCTTTCCCAGAACCAAAGATAAGTGGTTCAAGTGTTCCTCCCAGGTGTGACTGAACACCACCACGTCGTCCAGATAGGCCGCGCTGCACTGACCACACCCTTGGAGGACTCTGTCCATTAATCTTTGGAAGGTGGCCGGGGCTCCATGCAGTCCAAAGGGCATGACAGTAAATTGAAAGAGCCCGGCTGGTGTCTGGAAGGCGGTAAAAGGTCGGCTGGACTTCCCCAAGGGCACCTGCCAGTACCCCTTACACAAGTCGAGGGTGGTGATATACCGGGCACTTCCAATGCGCTCGAGCAGTTCGTCAATACGCGGCATGGGGTAGGCGTCAAACTCTGAAATTGCATTGAGTTTGCGGAAGTCAATACAAATCCTGAGGGAACCATCCTTCTTCAGCACTATCACTACTGGGCTACACCACTCAGAATTAGACGGCTCAATGACTCCTAACCGCTGCATCTCTTCCACTTCCTCTCTGAGCTTGTTGACTAGGTGCTGTGGAACGCGATATGACCGTTGGCGGATTGGGCGTCCCTCTCTCAAGCGGATCACATGCTCTACTAAAGTAGTCCGTCCAGGTTTGGCTTGGAACAGGGATGGAGCTTCTTCAAAAACCTGGAACAACTGTGTTGTCTGCTCTGGAGTGAGGTGGGCCAACACGGGAACTGCAGATTTGGGCAGGGACTCCATCCCCAACTCCTCCTCATCTGAGTCTACTTTCTTCACCAGTAGGGATTGCAAGGAAGGTGGTGCATCTTTCCACGCCTTGAGTAAGTTGACATGATAAGTCTGTTTTGACTTCTTTTTGTCTGGATGATGCACCTCATACGTCACAGGGCCCATTTTGCGAACAATTGTGTAAGGCCCCTGCCACTTCGCCAATAGTTTGCTGTTTGCCGACGGCAGCAGCAAGAGAACCTTTTGTCCAGCCTGGAACTCCCGATGACGAGCCTGCTGATCATACCAGGTCTTTTGGCTGCGTTGGGCATCCCGCAGGTTCACCTCTGCCTCCTCCTGGTACTTCCCCAGCCTATCCCTCATGTCCAGGACATACTGTACAATGCTTCGTTCATTGGGTTGAGGGGTGGCTTCCTCCCAGCCTTTACGCAGGAGATCCAGGGGACCTTGAACATCCCAGCCGTAGAGGAGCTCAAATGGCGAGAACCCGGTCGAGGCCTGCGGCACTTCTCGATAGGCGAATAGACAAAATGGCAGCCACTGGTCCCAGTCCTTGCCAGTGTCTGATACAAACTTTCGCAGCATCTTCTTCAATGTCTGGTTAAATCTTTCAACGAGACCATCAGTTTGAGGATGATACGGTGTTGTTCGGAGTGGAGAGATTCCCAGCTGCTTATGGAAAAGCTGCATGAGCCGAGAGGTGAAGTTCGTACCCTGATCTGTCAGAATTTCATCAGGGATTCCTACACGGGAGAACAGCTGAATGAGAGCACGCACAACCGCGGGAGCAGTTATTGTTCGCAGAGGAAACGCTTCCGGAAAACGGGTGGCATAATCTGAAATAACCAGGATATACTGAAAACCTCGGCTACTTTTCGGGAGGGGTCCAACAATATCCATGGCTATGCGGCGGAAGGGAATGTTAATGACGGGTAAAGGCTGAAGGAAAGCTCGGTCAGATTTGCGGACAAAGCATGTCTTTTGGCAACTTGGACACGAAGCACAGTATTTCTGTATATCGGAATACATGGATGGCCAATAAAATCTAGAGCTAACACGGAGATAGGTTTTATGTCGGCCCAAGTGCCCCGCCCACGGAATAGTATGTGCAAGGTGCATAACAAGTGGTCTTGCGGTGGAAGGTACTACCAGCCGTTTAGAACTTTCCCCCACATTATACAACACATCATTGTCAAGTACAAAACATTCCTGGTCAAATTTAGCTTCTTTTGCACTGTTAATCACCTTTGAAAACAGCGATTTCAACGTACTATCACCCTTCTGTAACTCTGAAATGTCCCCTGGCACTTCCCAATGGCCTTTAATCTCCCCCCGCTCGTCTGGGCACTCCCTGTGCAGCTGCTTTTCAAAACGGCGCTGACGCCGAGACTTTCTCAGCCCTTTAGAACCCCCCTCAAAAACACTGTCATCAAAAGAAAATGGTAGATCAGGTAAACTATCACCAACTGGATTCAGGCTACCCCCTGCCCCCGAGTCCAATGTCTTTGATGCCACCTGGAGATTGTTCCTAGCCTGCGCCCGAGTCAGTACCGCACAGGATTGACTGGTTGTCTCCTTCTCCTCTGGGTCATGTCTATTGTCCAATAACAAGTCCAGTAGTATGGGTAGGTCCCAGCCAAGTATTACCTGAACCGGCAGGTTCTCCACAACCCCCACAGTCAGCAGGTAGGTTTGCCCATCAATGTCCACAGTCAAGTCAGTGGTTGGATAGAGGTGTCTGTCACCATGTACACATACAATGTCCTCCTGCACCCCATAGTCTATTTTACTCACTGGTACAAGATCCTGCCTTACAAGAGACATGAAGCTGCCACTGTCCAACAAAGCATTCACTCTTTGTCCATTTACTACCAGAGGCTTATGCCGTCTCAAAGTCACAGTCTGTCTGTCTCTTTCAGGCCGTGGCGCGTAACATGCACCAGAGAGCTTTGTTTTACGGATAGGGCAGAGTGAGGCCTTGTGTCCTGATTGTTGACAGTAAAAGCAGATAAGCTCCTTACCGTATCCTGGTCGACTTGAGGGGTGTCCGGAGTTACCTGGAGGAGTATCATGGCTGGCCTCTGGTCTCACCAATCTGGGCGGCGGTGCTGGTCGACGAGCAGAGCTGCTGGAGTACGACGTCATGCTCCCCTTCCGAGCATTGAAGTATTGGAGAGCCAGCTTGGAAGCTGCCAGCCCATTCTTTGGTTCATGTTCCTTCACCCACGTTCTCACCTCTCCCGGAAGAACACGAAGTAGCTGCTCCAGGATGATAGCCTCTCCTATATCCTCCTTGGTGTGTAGCTCCGGATGGATCCAGCGTCGATAAAGGGACATCAGACGGTGATACGTTTCAGTTGGGTTTTCATTCGGAGGGACAACGGTTGACCTAAACTGCTGACGATATGTCTCTGGGGAAATGTCAAATTTTTCCAGCAGTGCAGCTTTGAGCTCTGGATAGCAATGAGCTTGCTCCTCATCCATTGCTGTATACGCCTCTAATGCTTTGCCGGTAAGCAGGGGAACCAGGCGGCAAGCCCACTCGTTCTCTGGCCACGCCCATGTCTTTGCAATGCGTTCAAAGCGCAGGAGATAGTTCTCAATGTCCTCTCCAACCTGATACAGTGGAATTTTGGGGTCACTGTACGATCTGACCTCTGGTCTCGGTTGTTCCAGTACCCCGCTTCTCTCTCTCATGGAGTTTTGGCCACGCTGCCGAGGTGCAGGAGTGGGCAGGTCGATTCGTGGACTCCAAGCGGATGAGCGATCTCCATCTGGGGAACCAGCCCGCTGTGGCCCTGATGCTCGGAGTTCTCTGAGCTCAGCGAGCAGACCTTCTTCCCTCCTCTGCTGTCCCTCCAGGAAGCCCCGCATCAGTGCCAATAGCTCCCCTCCTGATCCATCGGATGGAGGTTGGCCACTGGAGGAGGGCTCCTCTTCGTCCTCCGTCGCCCAGGCATCTTCATCTCGCTCTATTCCCCCGGTGGCCCCCAAAGACAAACTCTCAGTCTTCTGTGACCTGACTCCGGTGCGTTTGCGCGGAAAATAAGAATGCTTCTTCTGACTGGCCATCCCACTTCTGACACCATATGTTGTGGGGTCTTTTCCCAAAAACACAATGGCTCAGTCAAAAAACACTTTTCACAGTGATTTATTATTTCCCATTATTATCCCAGTGCAATACAGTGCAATATTTACAAGTTGTAGGCGCATGCTCATCTCAGGTTCTCAGGTGTTGCCTTCTCTGCAACCAAGCATCACTAAACTCGAGCAGGCCAGACCGGTCCTGCTCTTAAAGCACAAGCCCCTCCCCTGGGCGTTTGACAAACACAAAATACATTCACTGACTTTAAAGTCCATTTACCCCCAAAACAATACTATAGAAATAGTCCCCCACTACACAGTAAAAAATAGGATAATCCCCACACTGAATAATCCCCCTTTACAGTCATAAGAAACAAAAACACAAAATAAGGATCACATGACGCTCCTCAACACTTATAATGTGTGTGTGCGTCTCTGCCTCTGTTTGGCCAACCCACGGGACACACGCGCGCGCAGTCCCAAGGAGCGCACGCACGTGCGCGCACACGCGAACGGTGAGTAGCACGACGGTGAGACCTAGTGTGCACCCGAGATCTCATCAAACGCACTCACACTCCCCCCCAGACAGAGAACTAGCCGTGGGTAATATGTAAACGCTGCTGTAGTACGTGCATAACACGGACGCTCCAGAGAAAAAGAGCGCGCGTCCCAGTGCGGTGCTCTCAGTACTAGGACAAGCTGTGTGGCCCCGTCACAGCAGCGCTCAGGATAAATAAGCCGCTAAAATGGTTTTGTGTTTGTGTGTAAATGACACAGGAAAAGCACTATACCATAGCCAAAAGCTGAGAAAAGTGGACCCTTTATAAGTATTAAGCATGTGATTTTCCTTTGGTTTCATCATAGAATAAGTGAAAATACTGAAATATTATGTAACATTTGTACATTCTCTTTGGCAACAACCTCACAAAAAGTTACTAATGTGTAATTGGTCAATGTATTGTTTCAGAGATTTGGTTGATGAAGCCAAAAACTACCTGTTGCTGCCCCAGGAGAGACCACTGATGCAGGGACCCAGAACTCGACCGAGGAAACCCATACGCTGCGGAGAAGTACTGTTTGCAGGTCAGTTTAAACTTGTGCAATGTCTTATATATTATACATGTATTAGTGTAAATTTCAGGCTGTTTTTCTTTTTTACCATTGTTCTACACGTGGAGCACTTGAGGCGGCTGGTGTTGTTTATGTGCTATACAAATGAAGATATTCCTATTAACTAGTAGAACAGGTTTTGAAAGAGTACAACATAATTTTACATAATGAGACACAAGAATAATACTCTTTTGTAAAGAGGTTGGATAAAGCAACCTCCCCCTCCCCCACTCAACACAGACCAATGACACAGAATATATCAAAAATAGTGATAACAAAAAAACTATGATTTACATTTCAGAAAACAGCGTTGCAAATATATTCTTCCCTACAAATGTCCCTCTGTTTTAAGCAACAACAGTAATAATGAACGGCAAAACAATTCTTGGAGCATTCCAGGGGGCAAACCCCGGAGCTAACATGCCCTTGTGCCCTCAGTCGGCGGCTGGTGCAGTGGAGATGCCATTTCCAGCGTGGAGCGATACGACCCTCAGACAAACGAGTGGAGGATGGTGGCCTCCATGAGTAAACGCAGGTGTGGAGTGGGGGTCAGTGTCCTGGACGACCTACTGTACGCGGTTGGGGGTCATGACGGATCATCGTACCTCAACTCTGTGGAGAGGTCAGCCTTTCTATACCATAACATGAGTGCTATGGCTTTAGCTTCATCATGAGTTACACCAAGGAAGAGGCAATAAATGATTAAATCGCACAACTTTTTACCAAGTTTCTACATTTAGGATTATTGGCTCAGTTTATGATTGAACTTATTGTAATCATTTGTTCCTTTGATAACTATTCTATAACTTTTAACAATGGATTATTTGAACTGGGTTCAATTCCACCTCGAGACAGGGCATTTCTGAGTGGACCCTCTGTGTAGGTTTCCTTAAGGTGCTCCGGTTTACCTTTACGGTAAAAAACATGTACATTAGCTCCTCTCTCTAAGGCCAGGACTCCCCTGAATGGGATTCTGAAATTTGTGGGATTTTCCTGCTTAGATAAAAGTATAAAATTTATAAAAAGCTGTCCACTGTGTTTCACTAATTTGGATAAAACGCAAATGAGCGGGTCATCCCACTCCCTATGGACCCATGGCTCCTGTGTGTTTGCTATTGCACTTCCTGAGTTCGAACAGTTTGATTCTCTGATTTGTTGCTTGCGAATCAACTACTTTATAAAATCCTCTGAGACGATTTCTGTTATGATTTAGGTCTATGCTGAAATATATTTGATTGAACTTAAGGATTTTAATATTACACATGCATACCCACATAAAGGCAGCATTTAAAAGGAATTGGCCTGTTATGACACTTGAGGGGGTTTCCCAAACAAATTGAGAACCCCAGCCCCCTCCCCAACTACTCAGATTGCCTTGATTTTTGTTACTTTATTAGCTTTTTGTCTCTTCTGCACCGTGTCCTTACTCTTCTGCTCTCCATGTCAGATATGATCCCAAGACCAATCAGTGGAGCAGTGACGTGGCCCCCACCAGCACCTGTCGCACCAGTGTGGGCGTGGCTGTGCTGGGAGGCTACCTGTACGCAGTCGGCGGACAAGATGGAGTGTCCTGTTTGAACATAGTAGAAAGGTCAATAGAACTGCACACCCTTGTCTTTGTAAACGTCACTTTGTCTTTTTCTCATGGTTGAATGTGTGTGTCGCAGGTATGACCCAAAGGAAAACAAATGGACCCGCGTAGCCTCCATGAGCACCAGGCGACTGGGCGTGGCAGTGGCGGTTCTGGGAGGATTTCTATACGCAGTGGGGGGGTCGGATGGAACGTCACCACTGAATACTGGTGGGTATAAGCTGATTGGAAGATATGTGGAGTGTTGAGACATTATAATACAGCATAATAGTGAAACTCCAGCACAGAATAATAATCTGAAACATTTGTGCCTTTGTTCTATCCTGTAAAGTCATTTGTGTATTTTAATGTTTGGCAACAAGTTCCTGAATACAATGGCCACAATACAATACAGTACATGCCTGGATTCATGGAACTCTTAAATTTGATACTATTCAATACAATTCAGTTTGAAATAAAGGTGTTTGGCTGTGCTGCTCTGCCCCATTGTAAAAATACCACATTATTGGTGCATTATCATCCATTTTATTGAAGTTTGCTGAAAAATCTTCTCTGCCTGAGACCCATCTCCAGATGTTAATTGGATCTGGAGGATCAATTCTATTGTACACGTTTTCAGTGGTAGGGGAAACTGAAGCACCCGGAGGAAACTGCCTGTTCCGACTAGGATTAAAACCCAGAACCTTCTTGCTGAGAAGTGAGAGTGCTATCCACTCAACCACTGTGCCGCCCAAAGTTAAAAAAAAAGCTATTTTTTTTTTCTTTTACACAGCTCTTATATAATTGTAACTTCAGATTTGAGACGGTTAATATTGCTGTTTCCGTAGCACACGGTCACTACTGTTGATGTTTCACAGTCGAGCGCTACAACCCCCAAGAGAACCGCTGGCACACGGTTTCTCCAATGGGCACGAGGAGGAAGCACCTGGGCTGTGCGGTGTACCAGGACATGATCTACTCTGTGGGAGGCAGAGACGACACCACGGAGCTGAGCAGCGCGGAACGCTACAACCCCAGGACCAACCAGTGGTCTCCGGTGGTCGCCATGACGTCCAGGAGAAGCGGGGTGGGTGTCTGTCACTGCATGTTTAGTTTGATAGTATAGTATAGTATAGATATAAAGTTACATGAATAATCACATCGGCTCAAATCTGTTTGTTGTGGTGATCTTGATAAAACCAGTCAGTTTTGGTTTATTACCAGAAACTTTATATTTTATATAAATATTTAATCATCTAAAATGCATCTCTCTAAAACAACAGTTGCAATATTGTACATATTTTGATAAACTGTCAACCTCCAATTTCCAACTACAATTGCCTATTATTATTTTGTAATGTAATCCAACATCTTAAGCATGTGAAGTATCTTCATAGACTCAGCACATGCGTGTGCTGGAGTGCAGTTGTAGAGCGGTTTACGATTAATCAACTACTATAAAAGTTGTAAATTATTATGTTGTTAATTTTTGAACAGTTGATGAGTTGCAAACAGTTTTAGCGGGACATTCAGCAGTTCACACTCAGACATAGCAGTTGATTTTTAGAGCCTTAATTGTTTCCCATTAGCACCAGCCTAGAGTTAGAGTTAGGGTTTTGGATTGATTGGTGCGTGTCTGAGAAACCTTGTGTTCAAATGTATTTAGTGAGTGCCTCAGTATGTTGGTCTCATTCTCTTAAACCGTTGTCTCTGTTAGATATAGTTAAAGTGAAAAATGTTTTTTGTCTCGTTCTTTGTTTGTGTAGGTGGGGCTTGCGGTGGTGAACGGGCAGTTGATGGCAGTAGGAGGCTTTGATGGGACGACATATTTAAAAACTATAGAAGTGTATGATCCAGATGCAAATACTTGGAGGTAAGTGTTTTATTGATGACGTTAAAGGAAATGGAAATAAAATAAAATAAATAATTGTAGGTATGCAACTCTTTGTTTTGGCAAACTCGTATCAAAGTACACTTACCACAAATAGATTTCTTAGAGGGGTGCGAGTGAGTCTAGAACTGTCTCTTACAAACAGGACTGTGTTGCCCTGAGAAAGAAACACGTAGGCAAATGAGACAAGATAATGAGGACCAAGGACTTTACACTGTTCCTCTGCTTCATTCACATGTCTGCATGTCTTTTTCCAAGAATAGATAATTCTGACTGACTTTTGGTGCATCATCCTTTGACAAGTACTAAATAATTACTAATGACAGCCAAACTAGTTTTTTGATAGACTGGAATATATAGTGAACAAAGCGCCCGGAGATGTAGAACATTTGCAGATATTAATTAATTTATGAGCATGAATATAATATACATGTGAAAATCTTTATTCCAACTTGACGTGTTTTTATAATAAGTTGTGTCTGGTTGACGTGTTCACACATTTTAACTTGGAATATTCCAATTTTCCCCAAACCCACTGGCTCATATTAATTTTGTGTCCAGGTTATATGGAGGAATGAACTATCGGCGTCTCGGCGGCGGTGTGGGCGTGATCAAAATGACTCACTGTGAATCTCACATCTGGTAACGCCTGCTCCCCTCGCTCTGCGGACGCGTCTCTGCACTGACTCTTGTGCCTCTGAAACCGGACACTACATGAGAGCTCTGTGTGAGGAGGGGGGAGACACGGACACTACATGAGAGCTCTGTGTGAGGAGGGGGGAGACACGGACATTACATGAGAGCTCTGTGTGAGGAGGGGGGAGACACGGACACAAGAACAAGCGTCGATTGATGGAGACCCGAAATCCTAACGGTGTCATGTTGGACATGTCTCTGTCGTTCACGTCCCCTACACACCACAAGCGTCTTTCGGAGCAGAAAGGCTCGTGCAGCGGCGCGTGTTGGAGGCCATGGGGCTGATTTAAGATATGCGCACACCACACAGCAACGCGCTGGCGAGCAACTGCCCAAAATACAAAGTATATTTTCACAGGAAATATGTTTGTGCTAATGGTCTCTGACTCTAGATCAGCTCCACGGACTCACACAGCACTTGTATTAAACAATAGAAGGACGGCTGGCAGGTTTGAAAAACAAAGTGTTGCGTCTGACCAAACCAGCCACAGAGACCATGAGGACAAACTCTTCTGACTGTGGCTGCTGTCAAGTAGCCCTTGCTGCGGTTGCGGAGTGTAGAGGACGTTATTGACACTATTTAACTTAACTGTGCTAGCAAGTCCTGTGAATGAGAACTGCCTAAGAAGCAAGTTTACTTTACGGGGACTGTGATTTTCTGACATTTTTCAGATTGAGCATCAAAAGAAGGATCTTGTTTTTCATTAGTTTAATTTTACTTCTATAAACGACAAGGAGAATTGCTAAATGTGCGTTTCTCAGCTATAACACTGGGTAACAAAAAAATATTTTTTGAAAATAGTCCAGGGTTTTCCAGCTGAATTAGACTAATCTTGATGCTCTGAGTCCGAAAATGACCTTGGTTTTTCTCAATCAGGTCAGGATTTTTTGCTACAGAAATATTTTTTTAAATCGATTTTGCGTAAAAAACAAATTTCTGCGGATCATCAGCTGAGAAACCCTTGACGTTTTTTCTATTTTCCTCAAGAAATAAAAGTCAACGTATCCAAAGTCATTCAGTTTTTATTTACTCCATCAAATTTGATAAGCAGAATTCATAATAACGTAGACGTACGTAATCCGTAACACTATGGCTGTATCTCAAAAAGTTGACCTGATAGAGCAAAATGCATGTGATATTCGGACTCAGAACACCAAAATTAGTCTAAATCAGTTAAGAAACCCCTGACCATTTTTTGGCTGTCAACTTGTGTAATATGTTGGAAACATGTGACTCATTGGTTATATCTGAGGAGAGGCTATGTTCATGTTGAATATTTCAATCAAAGCAATAACATACCTATGGCAAGGAGCAGGTATCTCTACAAAAATGGCAGGTCTCCCCAGGGCAGATTAGGGCACCCCTTTGTGTAATATAACAAATAGTATTTTGTTTGTCTACTGGACTAAGTGTTCACCTCTTTGACTGTTACTTATTGAACATTTAGAAAGCTGCTTAAGCACCTTTTGGATTTCAGATTGGTTGCATTTGTTTTTAGAAGCTGTTAAACGGGTATTACAATAAGCAGCGCTCTGCTTTTATCAGGCTGTGTGCTGCTACTAAAGACAACCTGGAGGAATTGAAACATTTCAGGTTTAGTGAAATCTTATGGTGAGTTCAACAAATGGCAAAACTAGCTCTAAAAATGACTATTGCTCGATACAATGCGCTCCTGCCAAGTTTGCCAGTGTCACCCGTGTACACGAGACCGACCAGAAGGAGTGTTAAGAATGGTGTTAGTCCACATGTGAGGTTGAATCTATAAATATCTCACACATATTAAGGGATCAAAACTGCGGTGACTTGAACAATTAATTCCATCAGTTTCCTCGCTCTGTAGAAAGGCCTCCTCCTGTTGAGTAGCTGTACTGCAGCACTGGAACTGGAACTATTTCCCACTTTTTTGCTCAATATGAAAAAATGATGGATTTGATAGTGGACTGTTTCTTATTCCTTTCTGTACGCCAATGCTTTTACCTTCTAACTTCACAAGTGTTTCCAGAGAGCATTGAGTTGAACTGAGTGAGTTCATCCGACATTTCAGAAAAAAAATATGCAAAAGGAAGAACTGCCCATTCAAGACACTCTGAGACATTGGAAGTTTGTTTATGTCCTGCACAGTTGGTTCCATAAAAGACTTTAGGTTCAATCTTTTAAGGAAATCAATGTTTTGGTCATGGCCTTTTGGAAAATCATGGACTGTTTATAGATCCTAGTATGTGGCCTATGGGGGAGACTGACATAACATGCTTTGTTACAATATACTTTACTGTAATAATCCCTTTGGGGACGGTTTAGTTCAATTAAAAGAGAAAATGCATTTAAAATGATTAGTATTTTTAACACAGGGATTTTTTTAATTTATTTTTGTATGGAACCACATTTATGGTTGAAACCACACATTCTAATTTCCTTCCACTCTTGAGGGGTCTGGAAAATGGAAAATGGCATTTTATCCAAATTCTTACTACTAAAATAATTTCAATACAACTTGGAGAACATTTAAAAAAAAAAAAAAAAAAAACACTTTTTTTTTATCCCACAAGTGTATACAGTCTGTAATAGTAATGATGGTGTGTAGCCTGTAAGAATGTATGGAAATGCACTTGTATCTATTGTAACAGCTCTGCATCAATCACCAAATTCACTTTAAAATGATAAAAGTGCATAGATAAGTTTCTGCCTGTGGTGAGTGCAAATAAACTTCACAGTTAAGTATGAAAGTGACATGTGTGTTTTAAAATGTCTGTTATTTAAGTTACCGTGGAGAGGATATAGGGTTCTTCAGCTTCTTCTTGTTTACTACATGAAAAAAATACTTTTCATAGCAATATGCAGAGGCAGTTTTCAGATGGATGAAGACTTCAGTGTGACGATGCCTGCTCACTCACAGCTGAAAACCTTGACATCTGCATACAATGTGTTATGGTTATTTTTTTTATGTACATACAGAACACTCCCTTTTAACATGCCAGCTACTACCAGAATTATCTTTAAACAATAATACAATCCATGTCACTACTGTAGCTCCAGCCCTTGGAGCAGTTTGGTTCTATCACTAGTTCTCACATGCATGTATTTTTGGTCTGTGTCATTGCACATTGAGTACCAGCCTTCACTCAGCCAATCAGCTCTCAGTATCTAATAAGATGAAGACTGCAGATTGTGGTTGAATTTGTTAACATGTTGCTTAACCCTTGTGCTATCCTCGGGTCAAAATGACTCAGGACCAGTCAAGTTGGGAAAAATCATCAGAATTCAGCTCAAAATTGTTTTCAGGGTATTTTTAATCACTGTCGGGTTAATTTTGAGCCGAGGACAGCACAAGGGTAAAACAAGACTCAGGTTTTCAGTACTCTTGCAGCTTCAATTGGCTAGAATGTTCCCCTAGAATGTGAATGTTCCCCTAACATCCCCTAACCACGGCGAAAAAACCACAATAATCCATATTTATTTAATATGGATTACCCCTTGAGATGAATCATCTCTTTTACGAGGGCGTCCTCATCATCCGTGTGCTCTGCTAAACGGTTACAAAACAAGAATTACACAACAAAAAAACAGAAAATCAAAGATAGAAAAAGAAGACATTGTTTGCTCGTCTCCACCATGTCTCTCTCACCATTGTCCATACCCGCTCCGACAGTGACTTTGGGTACAGTAATAATTTTTATGTATTTGTTAATTTTATTTATGAAAGCTACTTGTGTGATAATGAAACAAACAAAACCTAAAACATTTGCACAACAGGGCAGTAAATGGTGAGTTTACCTGTCAATTATGAATGTTGGAAGCTGAAAACAAATTGAATATAATGTGTCTTTTTGAAGTATTGTAAAAGCTTTTCTCTTGACTTGCCAGACAAACACCATCCATCACACTTCACTCACAAATCAGATTGAAACGTGTCGACATGTTTATCTTTTTTCAAAACGAGCCGGACTTTTAGCATCTGTGCGTTCTGCTCATATACAGTAATTGCAACAACATCACTGAGTCATTGTGTGTGACTGGAGCGCTCTGGTTTGTGCGGCTCTCTCCTTTGCTCTCTGAAGGTCGGGCTGATTATCATGATGAGCAGTGATTACGGAGGAGGCTACAACTGCCCAGGGTCAATCAGAATAACGACACTAAATGACCAGAGGACATTTGTGCACACAGGAAGCTGCTGCATGTGGAACTGGCAACAATGGAGAGTTAATTTTATTTGGCTTATGTGGGTTGTGCAATGGGACAATACAAGGCCAGTGTGGAAAAAAGACTGATCATTATGATAATACAAGCGTGTACTAACAGAATTAAATACAAACGGTTATGGCAATCACATTTTCGAAAGTTTGAACGTCCCCATTAGTTTTAGTGAAAAGATGTGATGGTACAATCCTGGATGTTTCAGCTGCCAAGGGGTGATGTGGTCCGTCTGTTTGTCAGTATGCAGCATTGTGCAAAAACTACTAGATGTAGAGCTGAAAGTTTTGTAAATGGGATCTAGACAGGAAAACCCACTTCGAGATATTCCATGGCCTTAGCGGGGTATGCGCTCTCCGAGTGGATGTTGTTTTTAACAGTATTCTGAATAAAACTGTATTTTAAGGGTTTTCTTTATTCATTTTTCTTTCATACAATAACGTTACCATATTCCACGTTCCTCTTCTGTAAAAGTATGAATGGCAGTTTGATAGATTAACATAAAGAAACCTTGTTAATTACTTAAGTAAATACTATTGCTGAATCATATTATCTTCATGTCATCAATTATGTTCAAGAGTACAAACACATGTGTCCACATGTATTTTTCATTTATCTTTGGAATTTTCTTTTGCTCACAGTGTCATAGATGACACTGTTTGCAAAATACCAGTGTATTTTACAAAACAAACACATCCGTTTGCCTCTAATATTAATTTTCCCTGAGAGCAGCACCCTGATGACAGCTGATGACAGCCGACATGGCTCCAATCGTGAATCCACTTCCACACTCTCTAAAAATTCCCATCCCCAATTAACCCCCAATTAATTAAGAGAAGCACACAGCAGTAGCCTGGTCGTACCACACCATAGTACTAATTACATTTCGTACAAAGTGATAATTGAGCGGAGTGTACGGATGGCTACGGCCAGGCTAACACAGCACCCCTGCAGCTGGTACAAGTACTCCTCCTAAGTACTTAAGTAAAAGTTTATATACGGGGTAAGAACAAACTATCCTAGTAAAAGTAAAATTAATAGTAATTCCCTTATTTGAGTAAAAGTACAGCTAAACGAGTAAAACATTAAAATGATTTTAGCTTTATCGTTATTATTTGACTTCACAAAAAAAACAGCATTAAGAACTTAGAAGCATAGCTAAGCATGGCTAACCACATGGAGGGGTCAATAGTGGACCAGGTGGCATTAGACAATGTGGTTCATGTTTATCGTCATCAGCAAATGTTTTAAGTAGTTTTTTTTAGTTTTTTTTTTACATAAGGAGTCGAAGGTACATATTTGTCTTTACTTAAGAGCTACTTTTACTGATGCAGGTCGCACATTTCTCTTCTGAGAGGATAGTTTCATGAGAGGCCTGTGCCATCATCAGGATATGTAATAATATTTACAGTCTATGATCAGGACTTATGGTGAGAGTCTTAATCAGAGATGTCCAGACTGTTGTGGACTAAGCTTTGACTGAAATAAGTAAATGTAGACGTACAATACAACATTAACTTTATTTGAGGATTTTGAAAGAAAACTTGAAACCTGCTTGTACTATTGTTCATGGAGCCAATAACTAGAGAGTAACGCCATCATTTAACACAAACAGTATGGCATTTATGTATTTATTTGTTTAATCTTTAATTCAGACACACAAAAAGGTCAATTAAACACAAAAACTAAATTGTATAATATAGACTCTAAGTGATCTAATAAAGTCATTACAAATATCAGATTTTTGTTACCAGAATCTACCTGTGACTACTTACTGATGCAATCCACCGGCTGGAGATTAGCGAGACATGGTACATACTCTGTATTATGCATGACTAATGATTTTTACCTGTTTTAATTCAAACCAAAGTATGGTGCAAAAAAAAGGCAAAACAGCAACATTTCATATCACAAAAGAGCCATCCTAATGAGGACCACATGCTGCTTTCTGATTGGATAAACTGGTTTAAAAATACACACAAAATATTGTATACATCATGTTCATTGTATTTTTAATGAAGAATAAATCCACTATAAACTGTTCAGAAAAGGTCACATTAGGATATGCTGTTATCCATCAGATGAGCTGTTATCTGGGGACTATTTTAAATGAAAATAATAAATAGAACCAATATTATTGTGCAGCTTTGGGAAATAGTTCAGGTTTTGACACAAAAGCTTCTGCAGATGTAGCTTTAACCATTTCTAAAAAATATGTAAATGTTTGAATTGCAGGTCCCACTGCAACCGCAGCTAATAGAAAACGTGAATTGTGTCTCCCTGTTCTGAAGAATAGTTTTCTCAAATCGGCCAGTGTGCACATAGAGCAGCCTAACAAAACCATTTCCTCCCACACGGCGCCAGCGAGAAAGTGAGAAGATGTGACAATACAGATGTCAAATACATTTATTTTTAATCTATTTGATTATTCTCCTTGACTTGAGATGACATACATAAGGTTTAATGTATGTATTATTGAAGAAAAAAGAATAAGCATTAACATAAGCCATTAAAAATGATTCAACAATTTCAATTTCATGTTTTAGAATGAGAAAATGTATAGTGAAAGGGAAAACAGTGCTCTACCCCTTCAACTCCCATGCTCAAACTTTAAAAATTACTGGCTGCAAATATTGCGATTGTAAAGAGACAAACTTTATTCGTCCCACAGTGGGGAAATTCCAATGTTGCAGCGCACATACAGGACCGTAGTAGGAGTACAGGCAGCGCACAAAAAAATACAAAATGAGTAGCTGCTAAGTTTTGTAGATGGCTGTAAATGCTTCAATATCAAAACATCGTTATCTTTATCTGACAGGAGAAGAAGTAGATGAAGTGACATTCAGTAAACATTGTAAAATTGCAGTATTGCACATTTTGTGTGATGTCACAGCGATACCATGATATCTTACTATTTCATGACTGAGACAGGAGCTTTTAAGGCAGAGGTACATCGACCCGACAGTTGGACCTCTGGTGTTGGAGAGAGTCAGATATAGATTGGTTTGGTGTGTTCTGACACATTGAAAGCAGTTGGGACTCGCCATGGGATACTGCATGTCTCTCTGCTCCAGGGGTGTCAAAGAACGCTCAGAAAAACAAGCCACGCCACGATGCAGCAAGGATTTAGGAGCAGTGTATCGAGCGAGTTTTCAGCCGACCCGGACCAACAAGACCCAACAGAGTGGTTGGCTGTTGGCTCAAGTCTGGTTGGTACTGTGTATCAAAGCCTTATGACAGAAGAGGGCGGAGTTACATGTTTGTGCTTGGTTGTTCTTAATACAAACATGGATGGCTCAAAAAAAACCCTACATCTGTCTTTGATGAGGGAACAATGTTGGAACAAAAACATGTAGATTCTCCTTTTAATATATTGAATGATTGATGAGGATGGATGATTGAATGTCGTCCTTCATGTGAGGCCTTTGTCATCAAAAGAAATATTGTTTCTCCTCTCTTCTCCCCGCCCATCGCTTTGCATTCATTACTAATACTTCTGAAATCCAAAGTTTGCTTCTTAAAGTGGTTCTCACCCCCGCTCCTCGGAGCTTACGTTACTCACATTTCCTGTTCAAATCTTCCTCTAAATGGGCGTAGCCTGGAGGACTAAAGGGGGCGTGAACGAGACTGGGCCGTTTACATTGCTCTGGGCGGGGGGCTGTGACGTCAGGTCCAACTTGCAGACGTCAGGTCCAACTTCTGTGCCAGTGTTGGCGCCAGATTCAAAATTCAAATGTAGTAATACAGGTCGCCAGCAGATGGCGCCTCACAGACGGTTTTAGGCAGAAAGTCTAACTTTCAACTAATTTGCACCAAAGTGACAAGATTATGACCAGGATATGTAGACAACACTATTGGACACTCATTTATACCGTTTATCAGCAAAAAAAAGTGGATTTGAGGGTGAGTTGTCCTTTAAGGTCTAAAATGTCATTGCAAGAACCTCAGCGAGATGTTCTGACTGGTCTGACTTGAAACCTAACTTTATTATAACTCATTTTCTATTTCCCCCCTGCCTTCCAACATTGTAATTATTCACCATGCACACTGAGTTTCATTTTGATGGTTCTCTAAATACCAGCGTTAACTTTGTAAACTTTTAAGGTCACTCACCTTTTCCCCAATCTACATAAAAGCAGTAAAATTAAAATCCAATCAAAAAAGACAGGTGCACCGTTGAATGCATACTCCACATTCAGCCTTGCTTTCTCTTTTAGTCTTGCACACAGCGTCGGAAAAGCCGAATGTCAAGAACGCGCTGTTTACTTCCAAGCGTAGGAGTGCGCTTGCCTACGCGTTGGAAGACATTGAATGCATCACAGCGTACAGGGCCATCAGGTGAAGCAAGTGCGTCTATAAAAAGGAGTCAATGGGAAGGGGAAAACAACGTCTAGAAAGGTGCGTCAATCCAGCAACAGACCACCCCCAATGCAGATGTACAGCTGCATTTTCTAACATGTTTATACATCAACGAAAAGTACGACACACTTTTTCTGAAATCACAGCCTTTTGGGGTACGACTCTACAAGCGTTGCACATCTGGAGCTCAGTCGGACTCAATGGAGAGTGTTTGTGAGCATTAGTTTTCAAATATTTCAATTATGGATTTCAGTCTGGACTTTGACTGGGGCTTTCCAACACATTCATTTTGTCTCTTCAATCATTCAAACATTCTGCCTTTATTTTTGGGGTCTTGCTGCAGGATAAATCTCCATCTACCCCAGACTGTTGTGCTGATTCCGACAAGCCATCCATCCATCCATCCATTTTCCTCCGCTTCATCTGTTGCCGGGTCGTGAGGACAGCAGTCTAAGCAGAGACGCTTAGACTTCCCTGTTCACACACACTCCCTCCCGACAAGCTTTCTTTCAAAATGGCCCTACATTTGCCTATCCCCATCTTTCCATTGCATTCACAATCTCCCCTGTCCCTGCTGAGGAAATGTAGGCCCATAACATGATGCTGCCACCCCCACATTCAATATTGGGGATGGTGCACTGAGGGTAAGTTTGGCAGCACGCCCACCATTTTTGCCAAAAAATTACATTCCCCAACCCACCCCGATTGGAATTCTGACCGTTTAGATTTTTCACGTTTTTCTTTCCACAATAGATTTCTTCTCGCCACATTTTGTCGATAAAGACCAGATTTCTGTAGACATCCATTTAGACAACAAACGGTTAATATATTTATTTTATTAACAAATAACCTTGTGGATTTGACTCCAAAAAAGCTAAACACATTGAAAAAAAAAAAAAAGGAACCGCATGGACATAATTAGAAGCATGAAACAATAAGGCACTCTTCCAGCGGTTACGTATCTGAAAGTTGAGTGTGCCGACTGCATCAGGCCACTGTGGCACGGTGTAATCCTTTCCACAGGGGATTCACAGCAATATGAAGAAATGCTAAGACTGAGTTTGACTTCATTTTCTCTGTTACACTGTATGCACTGGGATTTACCATGGTCTGCTATCATTTCACAAACCTTAGGCAATTCAAACTCTCCCAAACTTTCCCTCAATGCAAACTTATAATCCATTAATTTAGACAGCCACTTTATTAGGTTGACTTTTATCCTCCATACACACTGTAACTAAAGGACTCCATTTCAAGTTTTTGCTTCGGATTTCTATATGCTTTTGTGGAATCTGCAGTGATTTATAGAGTGAAAGATGGATCGGTGTCTTCTGAATGTATTAGAATGGCGGAAATAAGTGAATACTGTGACAGACTGTGAAAAAGTTATAATCTGATTGTTCTCTGTATTAGACCAATCCCCCCGGGTGACGGTTGTTAGAACTCAGAAATAATCCACGGAAATTGTATTGCATCCTTTGTTACTTTGATGCATGTTAAGAGAGATAAACTGAAGGAACATGCTTTAGAGAGAGTGGTTAATTGTATAGTATATATATCTTGTCTCTCTAATTCTATAGCCCTAAATCACAACAGTTGTTATCTCGAAAGGATTTAACAAAACTGTTGAATTCGCCAACACAGATCAGAGAATCAACAGTTCAACACAAGAAATGCATCTACATAAAAACACATAGAGGCAGAGGGCCACAAGGGGCAGATGACCAATGTCCATAAATGTTCTTAAATGTCCTTTTAGTTAGACCCTTTAACAGTCTAACAGACCCTTCTGCATATAAAATTATACATACAATAGATATAAATTAGATATTGTGATCGAAAACTCCCCTCTCAGCCATTTAATGCTTGAGGAGAACTATAGTTTTACAGATGAAGTTCACCAGAGGCATATGGATCATCCCATATACAGTATAGCAGTATTTATGTAACAATAAACAATATAACCACAATCCTTTAGAAATATACTGAACTCCCACCCAAACTACACACACATACATTCACTTTGGCTGTGTGATCAGTAACAAGCAAGGCAGGGTTATTTGAATAGCAAAGTTTATACACGAGGCAACTCAAAGTGCTTAACAAAAACAAGAAGAGAAGCTTCACAATCATACAAGGCATTTAAATCATAATTAATCACAGTACATTAAAACACAATTATTCAGTTGTGTGCAAAGAAAAACCTGGATTTAAACATTGTCAGAGAAGAAGCCTGTCTTTTCAGAAAGACTGTCCATCTGAAATGTACTATTCAGAGCTCGAGGGCGGGCTGGTCGTATCACAGCCGAACCCTCTCACCCTGCACATGGACTATTCCAACCACTCCCCTCAGGCAGGAGGCTGCGGTCCATCAGGACTAGAACCTCCCGCCACAAGAACAGTTTCTTCCCCTCTGCTGTTGGACTCTTGAACACTTCTTAACCTGTCCCCCCGCCCTTTTATAAAGTCACTTTACTGCCCATCATACGTCACTTTACCTCACTGTACTGCTGTCACCTTACATTGTGTGCACCATGTGCACTTGTTGTAAGTAGTAACTGTAACTCTTTTTAAATTTAAATTTATTCTTTAGAAGTGTTTTTTATTCTTATATTTATTATCTCTTTCTGACTGTTGCACTGAGCCAAAGCAATTTCCAAGTCTGTGACTTCCTGTTACTTACGTGGCAATAAAAATGATTCTGATTCTGATATGAATAGAGACTGCTTGCTTTCCCCACACCTGGACTGAGAACAAATATTCCATTTCTTTAAGATTTGAGATGTCTGATAAGCAGAAAGGGCTTTTTAAAGGGCTTCTTTAATTCGTATGGTTACATAGATGCATTTATGCGTTAGTTTAGTTTCTGCAGTATCCAAGAATCAGGGTTCTCCTTCCATCACAACCACCAGAGGGCAGTGTTCCCCTTCCATACCGCTCTCCTCCATGGCGAGGGCGGCGGTTTCAGAGACGGCGTGACATTAAGGAGGCTGTAAAAGGTTAAATACTTTTGTCTGGAAACTCAGGGCTCAAGACTTCCAGACGGGACGAGCTGGAAGCCTCCGCACACTGGACGCGCTCACGTATGTTCAGGCCTCTCTATGCAAATCACCACATGATAACCACTCTGCTGCTGGACCTAATGTTTACAAGGAAGACAGCTACGTACGTGAGACCACTGCAGTATTATGGTGTCTTTGCAAAGGAAGATTGCCTCGAGAATGTTCCCCTGCATGGCGTTGGAATCAACCTGTAATTAGAATGCATCTATCTTTGCTACAGATATTTGAGGAGATTGTTATCAGACAGGCAAAGAAAATCCCATCAGACCCCTCTCATGTCCTTTACTCTCAGTATGAGATCCTCCCATCATGCCGCTGCTACAGAGAACCAACTAAAAATAAGAAAAAGATACCTCAACCTCTATAAGAACCCGTTCCTACCCACATCTGTGAACCTCCTGAACGCTGGTCATGGAGCAGAGCAGTGATGGTTTATGTTTGTGTTACTGTATTGTGTTTTATGTCTGTCTTATGTGTGTTTCCAATGTAGCAGCCTGTGAGTCCAAGACAAATTTCCTCTGGGACATAATAGATGAATCTCGATTATTGAATCCAGGCAGACATATCACATTAATTCAAGACATTGACGTACTCTACTGAAAATGCTTCAATTATTTCTTTAAACTGATAGTCTGTAACTCTAAATGAATTACACATTTTAGGAAATGTATTAAATTGACCTCCTGGCCTTAAATGTTGAAAATAAGTCATTCTATTAATTCTAATATTACGGGCAAGTCTTCGCTATTGCTCAGAATCCACGGTGCCGTCGAGGTTAACCAATCGAGTCATGCCAAGGGCTGTCAATCATCGGCGCTGATGCTCGCAGCTGCGCGCATGCTCAGTTGTTTGTTTTTGCAGAACCTCCGAATCAAGCCTCTATTAGGCTCTGAAACTACATGAAAACTGAACAAAGAATTCTGAACATCCACGCTGAGTTACCCATTTATATACTGAACCTATATCCATAATCAGATCCTCTGCAGATGTGTCCTATAATGTGCAATTAATGATAATAGCTTGTTCCAGGTTTGCCGTGATTTTTTTAACATAAAAACAATATTTTTTTCATTAAAACGTTAACAAATAATTCTGAAAACCTCTGTGCATGTGTATTAATAATGTATATGTATAATGTGTTCTCTGATTAACATTTAAAAGTGTTACGGAAACGTAGGTGTAGACCAATCAGAAAGGAAGTCGTTTTATTCAAATCAAGTACCTCTCTCTCTCTCTTTCTGACAAACTCCAGACAATCACTTTAACTTTTAGAACATACAAGTCTATATTTTAGGGCTGTCAAAATTATCGCGTTATTTCACGTTAATTACATTCTTCATTAACGCATTAAAGAAAAATTAACGCATTAACGCATGTCCGAATAACCCGCCCAGTCATCCATATTATCACTGAGAATGCTGCGCACACATGCCTGTGAGAGATGGCCACAGAGCAGGTCTCTGGGAATTCAAGTTTTAAAAGAATATGCGCGAGACCGCGGGGCTACAGTCTATGAACTGAAGTCCGCCTTCCCGGGCACACCCCGGGGGCAGCTGCAGCTGCTCAGCCGCTCACAACAACACGGTGAACGGCGCTGTGGTAATGTGGTCATAAAAGGACTATTCTCTGCATGTTGTGTTCGTGTCTTTGCAACCTGTGTGTTAACCTGGCAAAAGCCAGATTGATGATTGTGTAGAACTCTAACGCGTTCTCCGCGATATCAATCTGGGATTTCTCCCGGAGAATCCTTTCGGGGAAAGGAGGGGTAAGCAGCAGAATACTTGAAGCTGATTGGGCGAAGTGACGCTGTGTGCCCGCCTACCAAGGTTGCCGTCCAGAAATGTACAAAGCGCCTCTCGCTGTTCATCTTTCAAAAAAGAAATTGGAGATTCTGCTAAAACTGACTTTGCGTCCGTCCTCCTGCGTAGCCATGTTTGTTTTGCTTCGGCCCGGCACTTCTTGCTTTCGTCAAACCCGGATATCCCGCCCTAAACCCCCAGACTGGCGCGTGATTGGCTCGCACACCCAGTGGTTCGACTCGAAAAGTGTAAGCGGGAGCGGTACAAGATGTATTCTCGAGTGTTTGTGA
The DNA here is from genome assembly GCA_964034765.1 of Knipowitschia caucasica. Lineage (NCBI taxonomy): Eukaryota > Metazoa > Chordata > Actinopteri > Gobiiformes > Gobiidae > Knipowitschia > Knipowitschia caucasica. The sequence goes on along the minus strand of OZ035836.1, from coordinate 20,892,132 downwards.
ACTCACAAATACCGCGAGAATTCAGCTTGCAGGCAAGGTTACCTGTGTGTAACCTGTGCAGGCAAATACCGTGTCTCTTCCTGAAAACTGAACTAAATACGCTAAATTAAAGCTGGGGTACGTAAATTTCCCCCTTTCATTAACAGCTATTTTTGGTTGTGCCCAAAAGTAAAAGGTTGTGAGCAAATCAAACAGATTGAAGTACATTTGGTATGAATGACAATGTGTCATTATATCTGATAATGTCATTTAACTTCAATTGGAGTGGATTTGAAATAGAATGTTAAAGATGCGATTAATCGAGTTAACTCACCATTACTATGCGATTGATCAACAAAAAATTTATAATCGTTTGACAGCCCTACTATATTTGTAAATTAATTGTACTTTAAGGAGAAGAGTTTGATTGTGTTCGAGAAGCTATATATTTTTGTAGCAATCCTTCTGCAGCACTGTGGCGCTAATCATTTGACCAAATATTTCTAGTAATTTCAGCTTCATATATATTACTCATGTCAGCAGCCACTGTTGTGATCCTTGCTGTGCAAAACAAACCCCTTTGACTTCTACCACACAACCAATTATAGCTTTACCTCATACCAGACATACTAAATAAAATTAAATATATTTTTTTATGCATTATTAAACTAAAGCCTTTCCAACAATTCTGCTTGGTTGATCATTTGTAATTATCCATGAGAAATGAAGTGCTTTGCTGCAGCTTGGACTCATTCACTTGAATGATCTGAGCACAGCAAGCTGTAGTAAAAGCCCAAACACTGTCAGAGGGAGAAGTTGGGTGAGGCTGAAGAATAAACATTGATAAATTAATCTAAAATAGATGTTGGACACGTCCAAAAAAATAGTTCTATTATCATATGCGAAGTACAAATACATGGGGAATACAATTATACTTTATAGAAAAAAACAAACATTTTAATATGGATGAAATACTGGTCAGATACTCTGACTAAAGTCATATAGATTCAACTATTAAACGACATGAATAATCATGATTAAAGAATATTCAAATACTCTCTCTTGAAAAGACAGACACCAGTTTAATCCGTTGCGTTACAAAGTATCTGAGGTATACAATATCACCTTCTTGAGCTTTTAGTAAGTACAACTTTCTTCTCTCATTAAAATCACAAACCAGCCCAAATATGTCCCTCCAATGTTCTTTTTTTATAAATAAAAATTCATCCTTAGACTGTGTCATTGTTGGAGCTCTTTTACTGTTTTCAACAAAATTACTGGAAACATCACAGTCACAATTACATTGTGTACACCTGCAGGGCTACAAGTACCATGACATGTCAGATTTAGATTGTTGAGAGAGCCTAAAAGTCTCAAATAAGAAAAATGTATTTCATGTGTATTGCCTGCTTACTGATAATATGCGTGATTGAAAAAAAAGATAGCTTACATTCTAAATGTGTTTTATTCTCAGAATGTAAGGTCTCAGAATGTATTTTTTTGTCTAATCAAATTGATATACCGAAAAAACCAATACTTTTGAATGCACTGGAAAACAGCTGCAAGTCCTAAGTAGATCTGAAACAGTTGTTGTTTTGTGTTTCACAATTTTTATTTATATTGCTTTTTTCTACCTGGGATGTTGCTGCAGTACAGTATTCATGGTTTTACACTGGTCCAGAACAGAGCGGAGAGGATTCATGGTCAGAACCAAGCAGATCAGGTGAAAATCCACTGGAGGAATGCAAACTTTTAGCCAATGAAGCATTTAGCATTTTACTTTGGACTAGAGCAGAGAAAATGGTCCGAACCAAGCGGCGACTCCACCTTCAGGCCTAAAGGCCAATGCTCTACCAACTGAGCCAGTAGCTGCGTTTCCATTGAGCATCAAATTTCGAAATTTGAATTTGCGCATCATAAAATGTCTAATGGAAACGCGCAAATTTCGAATAAACCACAGTTTTTCGATAAAAGGTTAATGCGCTTAAAATCGGTGGTTTTTTGGACGTATCGAAATTAAGTTTTTCGCAAAACGGCAATGGAAACACTTATTTCGATATAGCGGAGGAAGCCGGGTGTTGATAAACCCAAAACATACATCTCTGATCATCAGCTGATCGTCCACAACAGCCTGCAGGGTAATTGACGGCCACCCTTTCCTGTTAACGTAATCCCTGTAGCCATCCTTCGGGGCACGAATAGGGATGTGTGATCCATCTATTGCTCCATAGATTTGTGGCAAGCCCTGCGCTGTGTAATTACGCATGGCAATTTCTTTTGCCTCATTCACATCTGGCAATGCGATGTATTTCTTCATTCGTTTTTTACATAACGCCTTACACACCCCATAAACACACCCATGGACTGTGGTCTTGCTCACTCCAAATGTCTCAGCCACTACTCTATACTCCGCGCAAGTAGCCAGTTTATAGATAGCAATGGCAATGCGCTTCTCTGTGGGAACTGCCTCTCTAGGGCAGTGTGCAGCGGGAGCCACAAGCGGTCCCACCGCTTCGCACAGCTCCTCAAATGTTGTGCGCGTCATTCTGAAGTTTTGGATCCATAGTTCCTCTGTGAAATCATGTACCACGACTTCCCAAAAGGTTCTCATCCGCATCCTCTCCCAAGTATACGGAGATCGCCGCTCCATTACACTCAGAAGGAGATGCCGCCGACGCTTAATCCGGTTAAGGATGAGAGCCGCAGCAGAAGTCAAGACATTAATATATCTCACGTAAATCAAAGTGTTGTTTACTTCTGTTGCCATGTTGACGTACTAGAAGCTAGGGAATAAACGCGCAAAAATAGTGTATACTTATTCGAATATGTCTTAATGGAAACGGCCGTTTTTGCGAATTACAGGTTTTTCAAATTTTGAAATTTATCGAAAAAGTTTTTGCGCATTATTCAATGGAAACGCAGCTACTGTCACCCCCTTACAAACCTTGTACAAATATTTGTATATCTGATGTCATAAACAAATGTAGTGCAGAGGAACTACAGGTACACTAGATCTGAGCTTCTTGTTTACAAAAAGAGATATCTATGAAGGTTATTTTGTGTTTTTATTATCAACACTTTTTTTTGCTTTTGAATTCTATAAACTGTAACAAAAAAGTATTCAGTGTAAATAAATTCAATGTTTTAAAATTCAGTGTCCAAAAATTCAATGTTGAAAAAAATTCAGTGTCCAAAAATTCGTAGCATTTTTTTTTGCTGCTTGAAATGTCATGCTTTATTTCCGGGTAAATCAAGAACAAAGCAATCGATCAGCCAATCCTCCATAGATGTAGCCAGGGCCAGAACACGACTGTCTTGTTCATCTGACCATGGCGTCCACAGCAAACCAGTAAGTGTGTTTTCTCATCATTAGTTGGTATGTAACACGCAAACCACTACTGTATGTACTTTCTGAACATGTTTGTACCTTAACTTATCATTAGCTAGCTCCGTGTATGTGGATTCTATGTTTTGGCGATTCCCCAAAGCTGATCTTCGCTAATGCTAAATGAAGTCAATAATTCCCTTTGACTGACGTATCCAAAGTCGATGCAAGAGCGAGACAAGAGATCTTCACGTTTAACATCTGCATTTAATTATCTTTACAATCAGATACAGAATACTCTGTTTAATGTAGACTATTGTACTGTCTTTTATGATGAAACTGCAGACATCCTGTCTCTTCAGTATTTGCTTCACCTCCTGGTATACACCAGGGGGTCGGCAACTTACTGCCCCTTAAAGTGGCTCCTGGAGCCTTTTCAGGACATTTTTGAAATGGCTGTGTGCGGGCTATATTATATTTCTAGTTTGAATGTGGTTTTTGTAGGAGGTATAAACAGTCTTGACGTTTTCAATTCTGCAAAAACTTGTATAAGTAATGTTCACATTTTAAACATTTCTGTCAACCGTAGTGGTTCTATTCTGTGACGCGGACCGTGCCAGGCGGCGCTGCTGTAAACAAAACGGGTGTGTGCATTAAAGGACTGTGTGTGCCCAAAGATAAAGAGAGAGAGACGATAAGATGGGGACTAAGAAGAGAATGAAAATTTGCTTTCAGTCAATGAGGAGACTGCTTCCTGTTTGCGATGTAATGAAAAGTTATTGTTGCAACAGGAGGAACAATGAAGTTTAACCTAGGACCGCCGCGATAAACATACCTTGCACCGCCCCACTGCGGTCAGTTGAGCCGCTATTTGTATTTTGCGCTGATACAGCCTTTTGCCCAAAATTGATTGTTCACTAAACCCAGAACTTGATGTTGAAAAGGATCGTGATCATAATGAAACTGTGTATTTATTTGTCTAATTGGTAAGGTAATAGTAATTCTAGCCGAAATAAAAGACTAAGACGACACATTGGGCGTGTTATGATCCATCAAAATTTCGATGACTTTTCAGGCTAGGCTTTATTTTGTTAACTTTGCAAACACCTAAAATGACGGGTCACTTATGTTATATTTGACTCAGTAACAATATGTAAATTCAATCCATTATAATTATAGTTTAGAAAAGCACGGACCATAACGTCTTCGCGCTGCATAATAGGCGTCTAATTCTTACGTCATCTCCAGACTGTTTGCTCTTTCCAGCCGAAATCACCGTGGGAAATATTATCTAGATAATAATAATTTATTAGTTATTCGTATTGACACAAGATCTCGCTAGGCTTACCATGTCAATGTAAAATCTTCAATTTTACACGGGAACGTTAGAAAGACAAATATATGTATATGTATATTTGTATTTATTTGAGACACGAGTGCTCTTTATGTCAGAACTAAATTATAATCATAGCTTGCAGTGCGCGCTGTGCCGAATAACCCACAGATGTTATCTGGATGAAACTACGAATTATATACTTAAAGATATATGGAGGAGCCGCCTCTGCCCACAGTCCCTCTCCTCCTGCAGGTTGTCGCTGGGTGACGGAGCACTTGATCTGCACTCTGCCTTGATAGTTATCGAATTGTTCTATTTTATGCGGATATTGATATTTGCTTTAGTGCCTTCTTGTATGTATAAATATATAATGTAATCTGATGATGAATGATTTCCTGCAGAGGTGTAATATTTATTGGGTCCACAGATTACGCAAATACACGCAGAGAATGGTCTTGTGTGCGTTTATGGTCTTGGGTACATGGCCAAGATGCAACATGGTGGAGCGGCCATGAGCGGCCGGACGCTCACAGCCCCTGGACGCGGGAACCGCTCATTAGAAAGTGTCCGCAGCTACCCCGGAACACAGGGCCGCTGAAGTGGCAGAATCACGTTCGAGTACATACAGCAGGTGCCCCGCGGACACACGCGCCCCCCTCGAACAATTCACAACGGATTTACACTTTTCACAAACATTTTTTTTGTAGGAGGCACTGGTGGCCAGTGCAGCCCTGCCTACTCATAACACGTGATGGCACGGTGGCTGTGTGGGTGAAGCACTCAGGCCTCACAGCAAGAAGGTCGTGGGTTCAATTCCAGCGTGTGATTTCCATGTTCCTCCTTGCATATGGGTGAGTTTCCTCCAGGTGCTCCACTTTTGCCCACCACCCACCAACCTGTCCAGGTCCTGACAAACAGCATCAACATCTGGAGGTGGTTCATCAGCCGCTGCTCCTGACGTGTTGCTCTAGAGGCATTGAAGGATGGGTCAAATGCAGGGTGTCATGGTTTAGGTTTATTTCCTGTTTTATTTTGTAATTTGTTAACCCCTGTGTCTTTATTTGTACTTCCTGTTTTCCCATTACCTGCCCCGCCCTCATTAGTATCACCTGTGTCTCGTTAGGGTCAGCACTAGATCATATACGGAATCGTGACGGAACCGGAAGTAAATACAACAAACTACCTATTCATGCCTAAACTTAACCAGCCATTCCCATAAAATAACCCCAACCCACCCTTAACCCTAACCATCTTACTCAGACGCCTAAAACTTAACCAGTCACCACTTAAGGACTTTTTAGTCTAAAACTAATTCAAAAGTAGAATTGTTACTTCCGGTTTCGTCCTGATTCCGTATATGATCTAGTGCCGACCGTCTCGTTAGTCCCTGTGTGCTCCTTCACTCCCTGTTCTGTCATTATTATTCCACGTCTGTTTTAGTTCCTGTCGTCAGTCTTTTTTTTGTTTCATTTTGTGTTTACTCTGAATTTTGTTTTGTTAGGACATGTATTAACGCCAGTTATTTTTGCAGTTCTGCACTTTGGGATCATTTCCTTTTGCCAACAGGGGACAAATGTTCAACCTTAAACATACACCTTGTGCAGTTAAATGAAATAGTCAACAGCAGTTAGCAGTTGAGATTATTTATTATTTTTGCATTGTCAGCTAAATCGAATCTCAATATCAACTACAGGCACATTTCCACATTTCTGACACCATTATATCGTCTGATAAAAGGTGCAGTGAGCAATTTTGTTAGCTTAGCCGTAGCACCGGCTTGAAACCACTCCGCTCTCCCCTCACCTCTTCACCAAACCAAACATCCAGCATTTTCTTTTCTTTGTCACAACAGGGAGAGTGGGTGGCAAACGTGAAATTGGCATTTTCTGTTCAGCACTTTTAGGTTTTAGAAAATCCGATAACTCAGGTGAGCACACTCGCGAGAAACAGGAAGAGGATGAAGGGGGTAAACACATCCCATTGGTTCGTTGGGGATGAACAAATTCCATAGGTTTATTCTTATTGGTCCGCTCCAAAATATTTTTTATTCATTTTTGGAGACTATAGGCATCTGGTCAATTCCATTACTATTTGAAAACACATGATGACTTCACTACTTTTAGGGTTTAGGGACGTTTTTCCCAGCCTGACTCTCGCCAGACCCATGTAGTTCGCTGCACTTCACACATGAGTCTGGTACTGAGCCATAGTGGTTGGATTTCAGAAGGCAGGGCCTTGTAAAAAAAATCCTTGTATGTGATTGGATAGACCACTTGTCCGTTATCTTGAATAAAGTCTGCTTTCAACCACTCACATCGAAGCACACGGCTCCCATAGGTTGCCAAATCCCAGCAATACATAGTTCCCACAGACCAATGAATGTCACATGACCTCCTCGGAGACGCCATCTTTGATGGCACGCTGCTGTGTTTGTGCATTCCATTAAACAGAAGAATGAGAATAAATGTAGATATTCAAACGTAAATTGGAAAAAAAGGGCAACTTTTGAGCAAATAATTGTATATTAATACGATGGCACCACAGTTTAACGTGCTACGGACATGTTTTACATATTTGATCAAATTATGCAGCAAAAATTAACAAGCAATGCAAACATTTCTCAAAAACTTTTTAGATTTAATACCAGTTGGAGCTCCATTTAATTATTTTAATTATATTAACAATTAATTTAATTAATGCTAATGCCACACGGACACTCTGGATTGCTGTTATTGTTTATTTCCGCGTTTTTGACCGTATGTTTTGGTGAATGGTGGGCAACTGATTTTTCCAGGCGTAAAGAGCAGTTTATTTTATGACACAGATCTTTTTACAGAAGCAATGCTGTTTGTGAACATTGTTTTAGCCCACCGTAGAACTATTATTATCTATTTAATACATTTACGTTGCCCTCGAGAGCCTCGGACGCGACACCGATCCTCCTCATAATAAAGTAATCTAAATAATGAAACTCTCAAGTTACCAGCTATCAGCATACACAAGTTAGTACTGAGTAAATTACGTCTGTCAACACATTATAAGATACGATACGCACCTGACACAAAGTGCTCCGAGCATATTCTTGCATGTTTTGAGGGACTTTCTTGCCTGTTTATCTTCGCAAGCCATAACCTCCGTCGTTGTTCTGACAAAAGCTTAGTCTTCTCACATTCATGAAGTTTAATGATGGGTATACTGTAAAATCCAAGTTTAACAGAACCTCCGGCACGATTTGAACATCCATTGACCCAGCAGGAGATGACCATTTTCAACTTTATCACGACATTAACACGTTTCAGCTTGTTTTTCTATTGTTTTGCCAACAGCATGCCAACACAAATGGCGCCGGGTCGGCAAATCCCCGTATGTAGTGACGTCATGTAGGAACTATGTATATGTTCCAACCCAAAATCCGCGAGAATACCCACGCACAAAAAACCCTCAAAAGTGGCCAAAATGACGTGCGCTGACATGCTTGCAATACCACCCCGGGCCGATGGGGGTGGACCCAGAAGAAGAATTAGCCAATGCTAACATATAGCATTGGCAGACCTCTCGAAAACGTCTTTACAGGATGGACCAAAAGTTGGCTCTTGGCCCAAAGCTCCGTTCCACATGTGTGTCAATGCTGAGGGGGGTGAATTTTTTTGGTCCACTCTAGTTTACTTGCTGTGAATCTTTGAAGTCTCTCGTTCAAATGAATGGAGCTGCGCCGGCTGACGCATGCGCAGATGCGTTTTTTCACAATTTTCTTGTGGGCGGGACCACTCGCGGCCATTTTGGATAGCTCCAGCAGAGCACATTTTTTGGCCCATTAGTTAGAACGGCGGAGATAGGCGTGACTCTGTCCGTTAATATATACAGTCTATGTACCAGACCCATGTGGTTCAGCCAAACGCCTCTGGTGGAGCATGGCGGAACTACAAGGGTCTGGCAGAGCCAGGCTACGTTTTTCCACACACACAAAAAAAAAAATGCGTCTGGATAAAAGTCACTGATTACATCTTTAATGTCAGCTGAATCAGTAATTTTGTCATAATCGCTACCACTTTGTTGCGTTGTTCTAATATGTTTGGAAGTGATGTGCAAAAGCTGTGGGCCTGTGTGCACATGAAAAATCTCTGCTTCATTTGCACAATCCCAAACGCCCCCATCATTCGACTGTATCCTGAGGTCAGCGCTGATTATATAAAACGCACATTCCATCAACAAAGCGCCTCAAATATGTCGTTTACAGCAAATCACATGCGACACAGAGTAATAGACCATTGTGAGGGGACTGGAGAGACATCCAGAATGAAAAACATTTGGCCTATATGAACACTTATGAGATATAATGTTATTGGTGAATATAAAGGCCATGCAATATCTAAAAATAGCTGGCTTAAAAAGGAAATAGCTGTTTTGAAGTCATTACCTTTCATGAGCTCAGTTCCAGTTGCGTTGTCCTTGTCTTTGAGTTATTTGTTGATGAGTGTCCCATAATATTGAAATGGCTTATTTTCCAGAAAAAATATTTGAAGAAAAAGCATCAATATCATTCACCTCAAGAAGGCTTCAATTCATAATTTCTGTCTTTTTAATGTTTGGGAAGGCTTTACACAATACAATACAATTTATTCTTGTATAGCCCTAGGTCACAACAGAAGTAATCTCAGAGGACTTAACAAAACCATTGAAATCACCAACACAGGTCAGAGAATCAACAGTTAAAACACATGAAGAATATAAAGCACACACAGAAGAAAATGTCCATACATGTTGTAGAATGCTAAAGTGTCCTGATCATCACCAATCCTTTCTGTTGGACACTAACTGTCCAACAAGACCCTCCTGCATCGACAAGGAAAAACTCTTAAAAAACCCAGTGGGAAAAAGTGAGAAACCTTGGGGAGAACTAGGGAAACCCACAGGGAGGGAGACCCATATGAGAAAGGGATCCGCTCCTCCGGACGGACAGGCTAACTTCAGCTAAAGTTAGAACATGTAACTTTAGCTGAAGTATTGTTTCAAACTTTTTTTTTTTTCCTAATTGTCAATAGCTTGTGTTTCAGGAGTCCCACCACTTTCCACTGTCAGTTAGATTATGTTTGAGTTTGCTGCTGTCAATGTGGTTTGTTGTTGTTGCTGTTGTGGGATTTTATGTGTGAAGGTTGTCTTTCCCTAAATAAGCAAGTGTTTGAAAAGGTGTAATATAAGACAGAAACAAAGTCCAAAAAATACAACCATAGAATCCGGGCTTGGGAAACCGATGGAAAAAACCTGCAAGGCCAGTAACAAACGAGTTGTCCATTTACGGTATATAGTCTACAGAATGAAATGTCTCCTACAGTATATCAATATATGGCTCCAACTGGACTCTGCCCAGATGTGTTACGTCAAGAAAGAAAGTAAAGAACACCCCCATTCCACATCCAACTACACTACATGCAAAGGTACTGCAGCAGATACTTCTTAATTAAAAAAGCAGAAAAAACATTGTTGTTGTGCCTCAAACACAGGCATAGAAATAATGACATTGAAGAAGTCAGCGCACCTTGGATTAGAAAGAAGCCTTTAAAGAAGCGTAATGATACAGTCCCTCTATCCTTCTATGAGGGCTTCAGGCGAGCCACAGATCACTGACTGATAGATGCGGTCACATTGATGAATTATTGCTGCTCCTTGTGTCTTTAAAAGTACATCAGTGCAAAGTTGTCCCCAGACTCCTTCGGTTTAATGAACTCTTTCTGAAAAGCCCTCTGTAGTTTTCCCTTCCAATGCACCTCTCATCATCGTTATCAAAAAGCCAGCGCACTTTGTAAGGTGAGATGACAACCAACCGTGTGCAATTGTCACCAACATTATTTTGTGTGAAAGAGAAAAGTTGGTGTGATCTATAGCCTCTGTAGCTGACTCCATGTCCCTAATGAGAAGATCTAAAAGTGGAGTGTGGAAAGTGAATTGGAGCGTGATTAGATGCCCAAAAGCGTCTGTCTGCGCCTTTATGTGCCGCCGTGGTAACAAGGCCACGGTAACAAGGCCGTGGTAACAAGCTGCACCTCATAACATCCAAATCTCCTGTGTGAAAGTTAGCACCTTCCCCAACACACAGGCAAACAAGAATACATTGTGTTGTATTTCAGAGAGAATATTCTCGCTGACCAAAAAAATTGTTTTTCAGCTTTTTCTTGAAAGAGAAACACTGAGCGACTCGCGCTATAGCATGTCGTTTTGCCGATACGTGTTAAGTGGGAACACTCAGCAGAAAATAACAGTAAACTTGACAGAAACAGAAACCGTGTTGTTAAGTAGCTTGTCACTTACATGGGTCAGTGAAGAAGGTGTAAAACTACACACGAGGAACAGTACTTTGCATAATGTCCTTCTGCCTCTTACAGTTTGGGGGCGTGGCCATGAGCCACAAGTGAGAAAGGTGAGGCCAAATTTCCATTGTGTTCTTAGGCAAGACACTTCACAAATAGCCTAGAAAGGGTGTGTGTATGGTTGGTGGTGGCCGGAAGGGCCAATGGCACATAATGGTTGCCTCGCTTCTATCAGTCTGCCTCAGGGCAACTGCGGCTTAAGAAGTACATTATCACCACTTTGTATGGAGTGAATGAATACTGCCATGGGACGCGTCTTTGAGTATACATAAAAGCTCTATATATAACTAATGATTTATTATTATTTAACTTTTTGACAAATCTTCAGAACGGAGATATCTATGAAGGTTATTTTGTGTTTTTTTATCAACACTTTTTTTTGCTTTTGAATTCTATAAACTGTAACAAAAAAGTATTCAGTGTAAATAAATTCAATGTTTTAAAATTCAGTGTCAAAATATTCAATGTTTTAAAATTCAGTGTCAAAAAATGCAATGTTTTAAAATTCAATGTTGAAAAAAATTCAATGTTGAAAAAAATTCAGTGTCCAAAAATTCGTAGCATTTTTTTCGCTGCTTGAAATGTCATGCTTTATTTCCGGGTAAATCAAGACAGAAGCAATCGATCAGCCAATCCTCAATAGATGTAGCCAGGGCCAGAACACGACTTTGGCTTTATCCGAATGTCCACACTATACCGTGCTGGACTATTGTGAGTGAGTGACTGAGTGAGTGGACTCATTCTGATGGCGATTCGGACGCTGCACACTATTATCAGGCCGTGCTGTTGTACGCGAGCGTCCCGCTGTAGCGTGGCTCACGGAGCGAAGAGAGGACCGGCCATGATGAGGTAAAGGTAAAAGTTGAATTTACGTTAATTATATTAACATTGGAGGTGGGAAATAGCCCCTTCTATCATCATATCACAGGTCTGTTTGGTGATTAAACAGATTTTCTTTGGACTTTTTCTCCAGCCTTGAGCTCCAGTGCTAACACGCTAACCACGGGTGTAGAGCTGCACTGATGCCCAGAATGGAGCGTCATGCCCTGGGAGTCATTTTGAGAGCTCCCTTATGCTAACAGTCTTAATTGTGGAAGTAATTATGAAAACCCAAAAAGGCGGCTTTTGTATCATACTTTCTCTGTTATAACAATTGTTTTTAAGAGTAATCATTAGTCTTAAAAATGTGATATTTCATGTAAATAATGCATGTGTTTAGTGTGATTGATGGATTTGCTATGGCCCTCGTTTGTGCATCACTTAGTTGTAAAGTAATTTGTATTAAGTAAAAATGTGATAATGTGCATTTACTGATGACAGGGGGACATTTGTGAACATAAAGCCGGACACAGAAGACGCGTGGACTTGAACTTACAGACCAGATTTAAGGTCATGAGTACTTACTTTTTGAGCACAAGCTCCTTGCCTCTTGAAATCCAACAGACCTGATCATGTCAGAGTTAATGGCTTAAATGTATTTAAGATTAGAAGTACTTAAATAAAAGCTATGAAACATGTTTCATGTATCATAATTATTTTATTTTATTCCGGGTTGTGATGAGTCCACCATAGAAAAGACAGCTGTGTCACAGGCAGACGTCCAGGCACCTGCTGTTACTGCTGTTGTTACTGCTGCTGCTGCTGCATATGTCTTCAGAAAATGAGAGATGTGTTCTAACTATCCATGACTTGTAATTAATAAAACAAATGAACATATTGGTCGTTGTAGTTTATATCGTAATCCACAGAAGCTGGAGGTGATGGAAATGGAGGAAGAAAGGATGGCCTCTGGAAGACAGCTGCCTCTGGAAAAAAAATTCAAACAAAAAAATCATTAATTAATCGGTTCTTCTGGGATTAAAATGAGCCTTTTGTTACAATCAGACATGTCGACATATGTTCATATACATGTACTGTCCCAGTCAAATTAATTAATACAAATACACAGTAGTAGAGTAGAAACAGACGCTCTGAGGAGGAGCAGAAGTACGATGCCTTTACCAACACACGTGAACACTATTCAATAATTTAACATGTCATATCAACAGTAAATGTAAATACATTGCCAGTCTTTAACAGGAGGCTGGTAGAGTGGGATTTACAAATATACTCAATTAAACCCATATCTATCAGTCTGATTCCTCTCTGTAGCTTTAATATTGAATCCATGGGTTTGTTTTCTCCCTAAAGAACCGACCGAGTTGAAGTTGGCCGAACGTTTGATATTCACCTGATATTCGCAAGGGACCGTCTGCAAATTGCAAGAGGTCAAAACGACTAATAAAGACTAAAAATCAACAAAGACTTTTTTCCCAGATTTGATGGGTATAGTAGCTCCCAATGAACAATAGCTAGCTACTACAGGCAAGAATTTGGGAAAAATATTGTTTTCCCCTTCACAGTAACAAAAATGAAATGGAAAAAAATTCACTAAAAATCAACAAAGACTTTTTTCCCAGATTTGATGGGTGTAGTAGCTCCCAATGAACAATAGCTAGCTACTACAGGCAAGAATTTGGGAAAAATATTGTTTTCCCCTTCAGAGTAAACAAAAATGAGATTGAAAAAATGTACTAAAAATCAACAAAGATATTTCTCCCAGATTTGATGGGTGTAGTAGCTCCCAATGAACAATAGCTAGCTACTACAGGCAAGAATTTGGGAAAAATATGGTTTTCCCCTTCACAGTAACGAAAATGAAATTGGAAAAATTTACTAAAAATCAACAAAGATATTTTTCCCAGATTTGATGGGTGTAGTAGCTCCATTTGAACAATAGCAAGCTACTAAAGGCAAGAATTTGGGAAAAATATGGTTTTCCCCTTCACCGTAACGAAAATGAAATTGGAAAAATATCTTTGTTGATTTTTAGTAAATTTTTCCAATTTCATTTTCGTTACTGTAAAGGGGAAAACAATATTTTTCCCAAATTCTTGCCTGTAGTAGCTAGCTATTGTTGATTGGGAGCTACTACACCCATCAAATCTGGGAAAAAAGTTATTGTTGATTTTTAGTAAATTTTTCTAATTTCATTTTTGTTACTGTGAAGGGGAAAACAATATTTTTCCCAAAAGTTTGCCTGTAGTAGCTAGCTATTGTTCATTGGGAGCTACTACACCCATCAAATCTGGGAAAAAAGTCTTTGTTGATTTTTAGTGAATTTTTCCAATTTCATTTTCGTTACTGTGAAGGGGAAAACAATATTTTTCCCAAATTCTTGCCTGTAGTAGCTAGCTATTTTTCAAATTGAGCTACTACACCCATCAAAACTGGGAAAAATTACTTTTTAAAAGCAGTTTTTATTGTATTCACCAACCCATCTGCAACGTTCTGTCAAATCTTGCACTTTGCAGACGGTCCCTTGCTGAGAGCTTATCACAAGTATGAGCGGAGACTTCATCTTCATTGTTTTTTGTGTTATAAATCGTCAGCTGCAGCCTAAGTAAAGTTTTTTTTTATATAGGGTGGCAACATTGTGAACAGTATTTAATACTACACTCTTCACTAAACTGAAAATACGGACAGACTTTGAATCCAGGGGGATTTTGTTCGAATATCAGGCGAATATCAAACGTTCGGCTAACTTCACCTCGGTAAAGAACCGATCCTTCATTCCGTCTTGGTTTCACTAAGATGTCAAAATTTAAGAGTAAAGATAGAATAATTATCGTCTGCTCTGTCTCTAAAACAGTCCGCAGGTTTCGTCCTTGCTGCACTGCTAGAATAATATACTTTAGCTTAGCATTAGCGAAGATCAGCTTTGGGGAATCGCCAAAACATAGAATCCACATACACGGAGCTAGCTAATGATAAGTTAAGGTAAAAACATGTTCAGAAAGTACATACAGTAGTGGTTTGCGTGTTACATACCAACTAATGATGAGAAAACACACTTACTGGTTTGCTGTGGACGTCATGGTCAGATGAACAAGACAGTCGTGTTCTGGCCCTGGCTACATCTATGGAGGATTGGCTGATCGATTGCTTTGTTCTTGATTTACCCGGAAACAAAGCATGACATTTTAAGCAGCAAAAAAAAATGCTACAAATTTTTGGACACTGAATTTTTTTCAACATTGAATTTTTGGACACTGAATTTTAAAACATTGAATTTATTTACACTGAATACTTTTTTGTTACAGTTTATAGAATTCAAAAGCAAAAAAAAGTGTTGATAATAAAAACACAAAATAACCTTCATAGATATCTCTTTTTGTAAACAAGAAGCTCAGATCTAGTGTACCTGTAGTTCCTCTGCACTACATTTGTTTATGACATCAGATATACAAATATTTGTACAAGGTTTGTAAGGGGGTGACAGTAGCTGCGTTTCCATTGAATAATGCGCAAAAACTTTTTCGATAAATTTCAAAATTTGAAAAACCTGTAATTCGCAAAAACGGCCGTTTCCATTAAGACATATTCGAATAAGTATACACTATTTTTGCGCGTTTATTCCCTAGCTTCTCAGTGTTTCCCACACATAGACTAATCTGTGGCGCACCGCCACAGATTAGAGACCGCCCGCCACAAATTGCGTTTCGTATTATTATATATATATATTTTTTGTTACGCTATTTAAAACATGCATCGTCTAGTGCCGCCGCAGCGGTCAATTTGACAGCGGGGAGGGGGGTTTAAAATGTGGCGGCCCTTCGTAACTCTCACTCAAGCTACGCGTCTCTCCCACATACAGAGACCTACACACACACAGCCCCTCCCCTTCGTGCACACCGCGTGTCTCCGTCTCCATCAGCGATCATCGCTGTAAGCTGTGTCTATTAATTTACCGCGGTAAAGTGGCCCGCATCTTTCAGCTCTATGAACATGCGGCCCGCATCGGGGAAAAGACGGTGCGCGTTTTGTTGAGAACTTACGGTAACAGCGGAACGTCCTTTCGGAGTCACCCATTTTTATCGAACAGAAAGCGCGCTGGGGTCAGGGAGACACGTTTTTGTGATTAAAACCTTATAGAGATGCCACCCGGCACACATAACACCAGCCCCCTACGATTCCTCCGGCAGATTGTGAGTCCTCAGGAGGATAGCCACTCTATTGTTTACATGTATAAAGTACACAATTTGGTCCGCTAGTGCAATTTTCAAGTATTGTAACTATTTACTGGAATAAGGTGTGCGACTAATTTCACTTGACTCATGACCTTATTATTGCCCTCTGCCACTGTACCAAAGACCAGAAACTTTTACTGTAGAAATATTGAGAAATATTGAGGTAAAGTAGCCATTTTGGTCCAAAATACCTCCAAAATAGTCAAAACATGTCACTTTTGATCTACTGTAACTTTTTACTGTAAAAAGGTGTGCGACTAATTTCACTGGATTCATGACCTCAAGATTGTCCTCTACCACTGTACCAAAGACCAGACACTTTTACTGTAGAAATATTGAGAAATATTGATTTAAAGTAGCCATTTTGGTCCAAAATAGCCTAAAAATGGTCAAAACATGTCACATTTGATCTACTGTAACTTTTCACTGTAAAAAGGTGTGCAACTGATTTCACTGGATTCATGACCTCAACATTGCCTTCTACCACTGTACCAAAGACCAGACACTTTTACTGTAGAAATATTGAGAAATATTGAGGTAAAGTAGCCATTTTGGTCCAAAATACCTCCAAAATAGTCAAAACATGTCACTTTTGATCTACTGTAACTTTTTACTGTAAAAAGGTGTGCGACTAATTTCACTGGATTCACGACCTCATGATTGCCCTCTACCACTGTACCAAAGACCAGACACTTTTACTGTAGAAATATTGATTTAAAGCAGCCATTTTGGTCCAAAATAGCCTAAAAATTGTCAAAACATGTCACTTTTGATCTGCTGTAACTTATTACTGTAAAAAGGTGTGCGACTAATTTCACTGGATTCATGACCTCAAGATTGTCCTCTACCACTGTACCACTGTACCCTGCCGACGACCACCACACATTGCCTTCAAACCTGTGGGAAACACTGCTTCTAGTACGTCAACATGGCAACAGAAGTAAACAACACTTTGATTTACGTGAGATATATTAATGTCTTGACTTCTGCTGCGGCTCTCATCCTTAACCGGATTAAGCGTCGGCGGCATCTCCTTCTGAGTGTAATGGAGCGGCGATCTCCGTATACTTGGGAGAGGATGCGGATGAGAACCTTTTGGGAAGTCGTGGTACATGATTTCACAGAGGAACTATGGATCCAAAACTTCAGAATGACGCGCACAACATTTGAGGAGCTGTGCGAAGCGGTGGGACCGCTTGTGGCTCCCGCTGCACACTGCCCTAGAGAGGCAGTTCCCACAGAGAAGCGCATTGCCATTGCTATCTATAAACTGGCTACTTGCGCGGAGTATAGAGTAGTGGCTGAGACATTTGGAGTGAGCAAGACCACAGTCCAATGGGTGTGTTTATGGGGTGTGTAAGGCGTTATGTAAAAAAACGAATGAAGAAATACATCGCATTGCCAGATGTGAATGAGGCAAAAGAAATTGCCATGCGTAATTACACAGCGCAGGGCTTGCCACAAATCTATGGAGCAATAGATGGATCACACATCCCTATTCGTGCCCCGAAGGATGGCTACAGGGATTACGTTAACAGGAAAGGGTGGCCGTCAATTACCCTGCAGGCTGTTGTGGACGATCAGCTGATGATCAGAGATGTATGTTTTGGGTTTATCAACACCCGGCTTCCTCCGCTATATCGAAATAAGTGTTTCCATTGCCGTTTTGCGAAAAACTTAATTTCGATACGTCCAAAAAACCACCGATTTTAAGCGCATTAACTTTTTATCGAAAAACTGTGGTTTATTCGAAATTTGCGCGTTTCCATTAGACATTTTATGATGCGCAAATTCAAATTTCGAAATTTGATGCTCAATGGAAACGCAGCTACTGGCTCAGTTGGTAGAGCATTGGCCTTTAGGCCTGAAGGTGGAGTCGCCGCTTGGTTCGGACGATTTTCTCTGCTCTAGTCCAAAGTAAAATGCTAAATGCTTTATTGGCTAAAAGTTTGCATTCCTCCAGTGGATTTTCACCTGATCTGCTTGGTTCTGACCATGAATCCTCTCCGCTCTGTTCTGGACCAGTGTAAAACCATGAATACTGTACTGCAGCAACATCCCAGGTAGAAAAAAGCAATATAAATAAAAATTGTGAAACACAAAACAACAACTGTTTCAGATCTACTTAGGACTTGCAGCTGTTTTCCAGTGCATTCAAAAGTATTGGTTTTTTCGGTATATCAATTTGATTAGACAAAAAAATACATTCTGAGACCTTACATTCTGCGAATAAAACACATTTAGAATGTAAGCTATCTTTTTTTTCAATCACGCATATTATCAGTAAGCAGGCAATACACATGAAATACATTTTTCTTATTTGAGACTTTTAGGCTCTCTCAACAATCTAAATCTGACATGTCATGGTACTTGTAGCCCTGCAGGTGTACACAATGTAATTGTGACTGTGATGTTTCCAGTAATTTTGTTGAAAACAGTAAAAGAGCTCCAACAATGACACAGTCTAAGGATGAATTTTTATTTATAAAAAAAGAACATTGGAGGGACATATTTGGGCTGGTTTGTGATTTTAATGAGAGAAGAAAGTTGTACTTACTAAAAGCTCAAGAAGGTGATATTGTATACCTCAGATACTTTGTAACGCAACGGATTAAACTGGTGTCTGTCTTTTCAAGAGAGAGTATTTGAATATTCTTTAATCATGATTATTCATGTCGTTTAATAGTTGAATCTATATGACTTTAGTCAGAGTATCTGACCAGTATTTCATCCATATTAAAATGTTTGTTTTTTTCTATAAAGTATAATTGTATTCCCCATGTATTTGTACTTCGCATATGATAATAGAACTAATTTTTTGGACGTGTCCAACATCTATTTTAGATTAATTTATCAATGTTTATTCTTCAGCCTCACCCAACTTCTCCCTCTGACAGTGTTTGGGCTTTTACTACAGCTTGCTGTGCTCAGATCATTCAAGTGAATGAGTCCAAGCTGCAGCAAAGCACTTCATTTCTCATGGATAATTACAAATGATCAACCAAGCAGAATTGTTGGAAAGGCTTTAGTTTAATAATGCATAAAAAATATATTTAATTTTATTTAGTATGTCTGGTATGAGGTAAAGCTATAATTGGTTGTGTGGTAGAAGTCAAAGGGGTTTGTTTTGCACAGCAAGGATCACAACAGTGGCTGCCAACATGAGTAATATATATGAAGCTGAAATTACTAGAAATATTTGGTCAAATGATTAGCGCCACAGTGCTGCAGAAGGATTGCTACAAAAATATATAGCTTCTCGAACACAATCAAACTCTTCTCCTTAAAGTACAATTAATTTACAAATATAGTAGGGCTGTCAAACGATTATAAATTTTTTGTTGATCAATCGCATAGTAATGGTGAGTTAACTCGATTAATCGCATCTTTAACATTCTATTTCAAATCCACTCCAATTGAAGTTAAATGACATTATCAGATATAATGACACATTGTCATTCATACCAAATGTACTTCAATCTGTTTGATTTGCTCACAACCTTTTACTTTTGGGCACAACCAAAAATAGCTGTTAATGAAAGGGGGAAATTTACGTACCCCAGCTTTAATTTAGCGTATTTAGTTCAGTTTTCAGGAAGAGACACGGTATTTGCCTGCACAGGTTACACACAGGTAACCTTGCCTGCAAGCTGAATTCTCGCGGTATTTGTGAGTTCACAAACACTCGAGAATACATCTTGTACCGCTCCCGCTTACACTTTTCGAGTCGAACCACTGGGTGTGCGAGCCAATCACGCGCCAGTCTGGGGGTTTAGGGCGGGATATCCGGGTTTGACGAAAGCAAGAAGTGCCGGGCCGAAGCAAAACAAACATGGCTACGCAGGAGGACGGACGCAAAGTCAGTTTTAGCAGAATCTCCAATTTCTTTTTTGAAAGATGAACAGCGAGAGGCGCTTTGTACATTTCTGGACGGCAACCTTGGTAGGCGGGCACACAGCGTCACTTCGCCCAATCAGCTTCAAGTATTCTGCTGCTTACCCCTCCTTTCCCCGAAAGGATTCTCCGGGAGAAATCCCAGATTGATATCGCGGAGAACGCGTTAGAGTTCTACACAATCATCAATCTGGCTTTTGCCAGGTTAACACACAGGTTGCAAAGACACGAACACAACATGCAGAGAATAGTCCTTTTATGACCACATTACCACAGCGCCGTTCACCGTGTTGTTGTGAGCGGCTGAGCAGCTGCAGCTGCCCCCGGGGTGTGCCCGGGAAGGCGGACTTCAGTTCATAGACTGTAGCCCCGCGGTCTCGCGCATATTCTTTTAAAACTTGAATTCCCAGAGACCTGCTCTGTGGCCATCTCTCACAGGCATGTGTGCGCAGCATTCTCAGTGATAATATGGATGACTGGGCGGGTTATTCGGACATGCGTTAATGCGTTAATTTTTCTTTAATGCGTTAATGAAGAATGTAATTAACGTGAAATAACGCGATAATTTTGACAGCCCTAAAATATAGACTTGTATGTTCTAAAAGTTAAAGTGATTGTCTGGAGTTTGTCAGAAAGAGAGAGAGAGAGGTACTTGATTTGAATAAAACGACTTCCTTTCTGATTGGTCTACACCTACGTTTCCGTAACACTTTTAAATGTTAATCAGAGAACACATTATACATATACATTATTAATACACATGCACAGAGGTTTTCAGAATTATTTGTTAACGTTTTAATGAAAAAAATATTGTTTTTATGTTAAAAAAATCACGGCAAACCTGGAACAAGCTATTATCATTAATTGCACATTATAGGACACATCTGCAGAGGATCTGATTATGGATATAGGTTCAGTATATAAATGGGTAACTCAGCGTGGATGTTCAGAATTCTTTGTTCAGTTTTCATGTAGTTTCAGAGCCTAATAGAGGCTTGATTCGGAGGTTCTGCAAAAACAAACAACTGAGCATGCGCGCAGCTGCGAGCATCAGCGCCGATGATTGACAGCCCTTGGCATGACTCGATTGGTTAACCTCGACGGCACCGTGGATTCTGAGCTATAGCGAAGACTTGCCCGTAATATTAGAATTAATAGAATGACTTATTTTCAACATTTAAGGCCAGGAGGTCAATTTAATACATTTCCTAAAATGTGTAATTCATTTAGAGTTACAGACTATCAGTTTAAAGAAATAATTGAAGCATTTTCAGTAGAGTACGTCAATGTCTTGAATGAATGTGATATGTCTGCCTGGATTCAATAATCGAGATTCATCTATTATGTCCCAGAGGAAATTTGTCTTGGACTCACAGGCTGCTACATTGGAAACACACATAAGACAGACATAAAACACAATACAGTAACACAAACATAAACCATCACTGCTCTGCTCCATGACCAGCGTTCAGGAGGTTCACAGATGTGGGTAGGAACGGGTTCTTATAGAGGTTGAGGTATCTTTTTCTTATTTTTAGTTGGTTCTCTGTAGCAGCGGCATGATGGGAGGATCTCATACTGAGAGTAAAGGACATGAGAGGGGTCTGATGGGATTTTCTTTGCCTGTCTGATAACAATCTCCTCAAATATCTGTAGCAAAGATAGATGCATTCTAATTACAGGTTGATTCCAACGCCATGCAGGGGAACATTCTCGAGGCAATCTTCCTTTGCAAAGACACCATAATACTGCAGTGGTCTCACGTACGTAGCTGTCTTCCTTGTAAACATTAGGTCCAGCAGCAGAGTGGTTATCATGTGGTGATTTGCATAGAGAGGCCTGAACATACGTGAGCGCGTCCAGTGTGCGGAGGCTTCCAGCTCGTCCCGTCTGGAAGTCTTGAGCCCTGAGTTTCCAGACAAAAGTATTTAACCTTTTACAGCCTCCTTAATGTCACGCCGTCTCTCTGAAACCGCCGCCCTCGCCATGGAGGAGAGCGGTATGGAAGGGGAACACTGCCCTCTGGTGGTTGTGATGGAAGGAGAACCCTGATTCTTGGATACTGCAGAAACTAAACTAACGCATAAATGCATCTATGTAACCATAAGAATTAAAGAAGCCCTTTAAAAAGCCCTTTCTGCTTATCAGACATCTCAAATCTTAAAGAAATGGAATATTTGTTCTCAGTCCAGGTGTGGGGAAAGCAAGCAGTCTCTATTCATATCAGAATCAGAATCATTTTTATTGCCACGTAAGTAACAGGAAGTCACAGACTTGGAAATTGCTTTGGCTCAGTGCAACAGTCAGAAAGAGATAATAAATATAAGAATAAAAAACACTTCTAAAGAATAAATTTAAATTTAAAAAGAGTTACAGTTACTACTTACAACAAGTGCACATGGTGCACACAATGTAAGGTGACAGCAGTACAGTGAGGTAAAGTGACGTATGATGGGCAGTAAAGTGACTTTATAAAGGGCGGGGGGACAGGTTAAGAAGTGTTCAAGAGTCCAACAGCAGAGGGGAAGAAACTGTTCTTGTGGCGGGAGGTTCTAGTCCTGATGGACCGCAGTCTCCTGCCTGAGGGGAGTGGTTGGAATAGTCCATGTGCGGGGTGAGAGGGTTCGGCTGTGATACGACCAGCCCGCCCTCGAGCTCTGAATAGTACATTTCAGATGGACAGTCTTTCTGAAAAGACAGGCTTCTTCTCTGACAATGTTTAAATCCAGGTTTTTCTTTGCACACAACTGAATAATTGTGTTTTAATGTACTGTGATTAATTATGATTTAAATGCCTTGTATGATTGTGAAGCTTCTCTTCTTGTTTTTGTTAAGCACTTTGAGTTGCCTCGTGTATAAACTTTGCTATTCAAATAACCCTGCCTTGCTTGTTACTGATCACGCAGCCAAAGTGAATGTATGTGTGTGTAGTTTGGGTGGGAGTTCAGTATATTTCTAAAGGATTGTGGTTATATTGTTTATTGTTACATAAATACTGCTATACTGTATATGGGATGATCCATATGCCTCTGGTGAACTTCATCTGTAAAACTATAGTTCTCCTCAAGCATTAAATGGCTGAGAGGGGAGTTTTCGATCACAATATCTAATTTATATCTATTGTATGTATAATTTTATATGCAGAAGGGTCTGTTAGACTGTTAAAGGGTCTAACTAAAAGGACATTTAAGAACATTTATGGACATTGGTCATCTGCCCCTTGTGGCCCTCTGCCTCTATGTGTTTTTATGTAGATGCATTTCTTGTGTTGAACTGTTGATTCTCTGATCTGTGTTGGCGAATTCAACAGTTTTGTTAAATCCTTTCGAGATAACAACTGTTGTGATTTAGGGCTATAGAATTAGAGAGACAAGATATATATACTATACAATTAACCACTCTCTCTAAAGCATGTTCCTTCAGTTTATCTCTCTTAACATGCATCAAAGTAACAAAGGATGCAATACAATTTCCGTGGATTATTTCTGAGTTCTAACAGCCCTCACCCGGGGGGATTGGTCTAAAACAGAGAACAATCAGATTATAACTTTTTCACAGTCTGTCACAGTATTCACTTATTTCCGCCATTCTAATACATTCAGAAGACACCGATCCATCTTTCACTCTATAAATCACTGCAGATTCCACAAAAGCATATAGAAATCCGAAGCAAAAACTTGAAATGGAGTCCTTTAGTTACAGTGTATGGAGGATAAAAGTCAACCTAATAAAGTGGCTGTCTAAATTAATGGATTATAAGTTTGCATTGAGGGAAAGTTTGGGAGAGTTTGAATTGCCTAAGGTTTGTGAAATGATAGCAGACCATGGTAAATCCCAGTGCATACAGTGTAACAGAGAAAATGAAGTCAAACTCAGTCTTAGCATTTCTTCATATTGCTGTGAATCCCCTGTGGAAAGGATTACACCGTGCCACAGTGGCCTGATGCAGTCGGCACACTCAACTTTCAGATACGTAACCGCTGGAAGAGTGCCTTATCGTTTCATGCTTCTAATTATGTCCATGCGGTTCCATTTTTTTTTTTTTCAATGTGTTTAGCTTTTTTGGAGTCAAATCCACAAGGTTATTTGTTAATAAAATAAATATATTAACCGTTTGTTGTCTAAATGGATGTCTACAGAAATCTGGTCTTTATCGACAAAATGTGGCGGGAAGAAATCTATTGTGGAAAGAAAAACGTGAAAAATCTAAACGGTCAGAATTCCAATCGGGGTGGGTTGGGGAATGTAATTTTTTGGCAAAAATGGTGGGCGTGCTGCCAAACTTACCCTCAGTGCACCATCCCCAATATTGAATGTGGGGGTGGCAGCATCATGTTATGGGCCTACATTTCCTCAGCAGGGACAGGGGAGATTGTGAATGCAATGGAAAGATGGGGATAGGCAAATGTAGGGCCATTTTGAAAGAAAGCTTGTCGGGAGGAGGTGTGTGTGAACAGGGAAGTCTAAGCGTCTCTGCTTAGACTGCTGTCCTCACGACCCGGCAACAGATGAAGCGGAGGAAAATGGATGGATGGATGGATGGCTTGTCGGAATCAGCACAACAGTCTGGGGTAGATGGAGATTTATCCTGCAGCAAGACCCCAAAAATAAAGGCAGAATGTTTGAATGATTGAAGAGACAAAATGAATGTGTTGGAAAGCCCCAGTCAAAGTCCAGACTGAAATCCATAATTGAAATATTTGAAAACTAATGCTCACAAACACTCTCCATTGAGTCCGACTGAGCTCCAGATGTGCAACGCTTGTAGAGTCGTACCCCAAAAGGCTGTGATTTCAGAAAAAGTGTGTCGTACTTTTCGTTGATGTATAAACATGTTAGAAAATGCAGCTGTACATCTGCATTGGGGGTGGTCTGTTGCTGGATTGACGCACCTTTCTAGACGTTGTTTTCCCCTTCCCATTGACTCCTTTTTATAGACGCACTTGCTTCACCTGATGGCCCTGTACGCTGTGATGCATTCAATGTCTTCCAACGCGTAGGCAAGCGCACTCCTACGCTTGGAAGTAAACAGCGCGTTCTTGACATTCGGCTTTTCCGACGCTGTGTGCAAGACTAAAAGAGAAAGCAAGGCTGAATGTGGAGTATGCATTCAACGGTGCACCTGTCTTTTTTGATTGGATTTTAATTTTACTGCTTTTATGTAGATTGGGGAAAAGGTGAGTGACCTTAAAAGTTTACAAAGTTAACGCTGGTATTTAGAGAACCATCAAAATGAAACTCAGTGTGCATGGTGAATAATTACAATGTTGGAAGGCAGGGGGGAAATAGAAAATGAGTTATAATAAAGTTAGGTTTCAAGTCAGACCAGTCAGAACATCTCGCTGAGGTTCTTGCAATGACATTTTAGACCTTAAAGGACAACTCACCCTCAAATCCACTTTTTTTTGCTGATAAACGGTATAAATGAGTGTCCAATAGTGTTGTCTACATATCCTGGTCATAATCTTGTCACTTTGGTGCAAATTAGTTGAAAGTTAGACTTTCTGCCTAAAACCGTCTGTGAGGCGCCATCTGCTGGCGACCTGTATTACTACATTTGAATTTTGAATCTGGCGCCAACACTGGCACAGAAGTTGGACCTGACGTCTGCAAGTTGGACCTGACGTCACAGCCCCCCGCCCAGAGCAATGTAAACGGCCCAGTCTCGTTCACGCCCCCTTTAGTCCTCCAGGCTACGCCCATTTAGAGGAAGATTTGAACAGGAAATGTGAGTAACGTAAGCTCCGAGGAGCGGGGGTGAGAACCACTTTAAGAAGCAAACTTTGGATTTCAGAAGTATTAGTAATGAATGCAAAGCGATGGGCGGGGAGAAGAGAGGAGAAACAATATTTCTTTTGATGACAAAGGCCTCACATGAAGGACGACATTCAATCATCCATCCTCATCAATCATTCAATATATTAAAAGGAGAATCTACATGTTTTTGTTCCAACATTGTTCCCTCATCAAAGACAGATGTAGGGTTTTTTTTGAGCCATCCATGTTTGTATTAAGAACAACCAAGCACAAACATGTAACTCCGCCCTCTTCTGTCATAAGGCTTTGATACACAGTACCAACCAGACTTGAGCCAACAGCCAACCACTCTGTTGGGTCTTGTTGGTCCGGGTCGGCTGAAAACTCGCTCGATACACTGCTCCTAAATCCTTGCTGCATCGTGGCGTGGCTTGTTTTTCTGAGCGTTCTTTGACACCCCTGGAGCAGAGAGACATGCAGTATCCCATGGCGAGTCCCAACTGCTTTCAATGTGTCGGAACACACCAAACCAATCTATATCTGACTCTCTCCAACACCAGAGGTCCAACTGTCGGGTCGATGTACCTCTGCCTTAAAAGCTCCTGTCTCAGTCATGAAATAGTAAGATATCATGGTATCGCTGTGACATCACACAAAATGTGCAATACTGCAATTTTACAATGTTTACTGAATGTCACTTCATCTACTTCTTCTCCTGTCAGATAAAGATAACGATGTTTTGATATTGAAGCATTTACAGCTATCTACAAAACTTAGCAGCTACTCATTTTGTATTTTTTTGTGCGCTGCCTGTACTCCTACTACGGTCCTGTATGTGCGCTGCAACATTGGAATTTCCCCACTGTGGGACGAATAAAGTTTGTCTCTTTACAATCGCAATATTTGCAGCCAGTAATTTTTAAAGTTTGAGCATGGGAGTTGAAGGGGTAGAGCACTGTTTTCCCTTTCACTATACATTTTCTCATTCTAAAACATGAAATTGAAATTGTTGAATCATTTTTAATGGCTTATGTTAATGCTTATTCTTTTTTCTTCAATAATACATACATTAAACCTTATGTATGTCATCTCAAGTCAAGGAGAATAATCAAATAGATTAAAAATAAATGTATTTGACATCTGTATTGTCACATCTTCTCACTTTCTCGCTGGCGCCGTGTGGGAGGAAATGGTTTTGTTAGGCTGCTCTATGTGCACACTGGCCGATTTGAGAAAACTATTCTTCAGAACAGGGAGACACAATTCACGTTTTCTATTAGCTGCGGTTGCAGTGGGACCTGCAATTCAAACATTTACATATTTTTTAGAAATGGTTAAAGCTACATCTGCAGAAGCTTTTGTGTCAAAACCTGAACTATTTCCCAAAGCTGCACAATAATATTGGTTCTATTTATTATTTTCATTTAAAATAGTCCCCAGATAACAGCTCATCTGATGGATAACAGCATATCCTAATGTGACCTTTTCTGAACAGTTTATAGTGGATTTATTCTTCATTAAAAATACAATGAACATGATGTATACAATATTTTGTGTGTATTTTTAAACCAGTTTATCCAATCAGAAAGCAGCATGTGGTCCTCATTAGGATGGCTCTTTTGTGATATGAAATGTTGCTGTTTTGCCTTTTTTTTGCACCATACTTTGGTTTGAATTAAAACAGGTAAAAATCATTAGTCATGCATAATACAGAGTATGTACCATGTCTCGCTAATCTCCAGCCGGTGGATTGCATCAGTAAGCAGTCACAGGTAGATTCTGGTAACAAAAATCTGATATTTGTAATGACTTTATTAGATCACTTAGAGTCTATATTATACAATTTAGTTTTTGTGTTTAATTGACCTTTTTGTGTGTCTGAATTAAAGATTAAACAAATAAATACATAAATGCCATACTGTTTGTGTTAAATGATGGCGTTACTCTCTAGTTATTGGCTCCATGAACAATAGTACAAGCAGGTTTCAAGTTTTCTTTCTAAATCCTCAAATAAAGTTAATGTTGTATTGTACGTCTACATTTACTTATTTCAGTCAAAGCTTAGTCCACAACAGTCTGGACATCTCTGATTAAGACTCTCACCATAAGTCCTGATCATAGACTGTAAATATTATTACATATCCTGATGATGGCACAGGCCTCTCATGAAACTATCCTCTCAGAAGAGAAATGTGCGACCTGCATCAGTAAAAGTAGCTCTTAAGTAAAGACAAATATGTACCTTCGACTCCTTATGTAAAAAAAAAAACTAAAAAAACTACTTAAAACATTTGCTGATGACGATAAACATGAACCACATTGTCTAATGCCACCTGGTCCACTATTGACCCCTCCATGTGGTTAGCCATGCTTAGCTATGCTTCTAAGTTCTTAATGCTGTTTTTTTTGTGAAGTCAAATAATAACGATAAAGCTAAAATCATTTTAATGTTTTACTCGTTTAGCTGTACTTTTACTCAAATAAGGGAATTACTATTAATTTTACTTTTACTAGGATAGTTTGTTCTTACCCCGTATATAAACTTTTACTGAAGTACCTAGGAGGAGTACTTGTACCAGCTGCAGGGGTGCTGTGTTAGCCTGGCCGTAGCCATCCGTACACTCCGCTCAATTATCACTTAGTACGAAATGTAATTAGTACTATGGTGTGGTACGACCAGGCTACTGCTGTGTGCTTCTCTGTAGAATCAGTTAATTGGGGATGGAAATTTTTAGAGAGTGTGGAAGTGGATTCACAATGGGAGCCATGTCGGCTGTCATCAGCTGTCATCAGGGTGCTGCTCTCAGGGAAAATTCAATTAACAGTGAGTTTATTAGAGGCAAACGGAGGTGTTTGTTTTGTAAAATACACTGATATTTTGATCATACGTTTCATCTATGACACTGTGAGCAAAAGAAAGATCCAAAGATAAATGAAAAATACATGTGTTTGTACTCTTGAACATGAGTGAAGATAATATGATTCAGCAATAGTATTTACTTAAGTAATTAACAAGAAGGTTTCTTTATGTTAATCTATCAAACTGCCATTCATACTTTTACAGAGGAGGAACATGGAATATGGTAACGTTATTGTATGAAGAAAAATGAATAAAGAAAAACCTTAAAATACAGTTTTATTCAGAATACTGTTAAAACAACATCCACTCGGCTTGTGCACTCTGAACGCATTTTTCTGGTTTGTTGGATTTCTACAAGGCTTTTGATACTATGAAACACAATTTATTCAAGATATTGTCTTCAGTTATTTAATTGGAAAATCTTTTACAAACATTTGGTTGATATGTTTTCAATGGTATCTATAGCTCTGTTATTGTGAATTCCACCACTACAAAAGGTTTGATATAATCAAGTGGGCGTAAGACAAGGATGTCCGATAAAGTCCTTTCATTTTTGTTTTAGTAGTGGAATTGTTATCTAATAAATATTATCAGTAGCCCGGAAGGAGAGGTATTCGATTTTCGTTTGAGAAATTCGAATTTCACAACTTGCGGATGACACAGCTTTTTTCTGAAAGATAAAAATAGATGCAGAAAGGCAATTTCATTATTTAAGAATTCACTAAGGCCTCAGGCTTGAAATCAAGTAACCAAATGTGAGCTGTTGCCAATTCATAGTTGTTCTCGACCCTAAAGGCCGACGTGAAAGACCTTGGGGAGAAAAGCCGGATTTGGGCCACAACTCCACCATGGCTCGTCGTCCTCCTCCAAAGGACACGGCACGACGCATGGACCAGAGCGCACACAAATCGCGCCGCCTCTTAGCAAGACGCCAACGCCAGTAAGAGGGCCGTCTTAAAGGCGATTACACTCGGGAACTCGCACACCGCCGCCGGTTCAAAAAGGCCGAACCCGACAGCCCCCTAAAGGACCAACCCTGAGGTCCCGATAGTAAAATAAAAAAAAAAAAAAAAAACCGGGAGGCGTTCTCTGGAGCTGGGGGCCCTCCTCCTGCGCGCCCCCCGACAGAAACACGTTACAACCAACGGGTGAGGGCAGCGGGCTTGTGAAACCCCCGAACCCGTCGTGACCCGAAGTAAAGGGCTGCCGCGCCCAACCGCGCCAAGGTCTAAGCGACAGCCCTCCCCTGTACGAAGAGCTCCTGTTAGGAATCCCCGGGTGGGGGGGGGGGGGGGGGGGGGGGGGGGGGGGGGGGGTGGGGGGGGGGGAGGGGGGGGGGGGGGGGGGGGGGGGGGGTTGGGGGAGGGGGGATTGGGGGGGGTGGGGGGGGGGGGGGGGGGGGGGGGGGGGGGGGGGTGGGGGGGGGGGGGGGGGGGGGGGGGGGGGGGGGGTTGGTGGGGGGGGGGGGGTGGGGGGGGGGGGGGGGGGGGGGTGGGGGGGGTTGGGGGGGTGGGGGGGGGTGGTGTGTTGGTGATTATGGGTGGGGGGGGTTTGTGTTTGGGGAGGTTGGGGGTGGGGAGGTTGGTGTGGGGGGAATGGGGGGGGGGGGGGGGGGGGGGGAGGGGGGGGGGTGGGATGAGGGAGGGGGGGGTGGGAAAGAGATAGGGATTTTGGGTGTGGGGAGGGGGGGAGGGGGGGGGGGGGGGGGGAGGAGGTAGGGGGTGGGGGGGAGGTACCCCCTCCAGCGGGCAACACCTGGGATCCCAGGAACGGGAATCGCACCAGACACTGAATAGCCTCCACCTCGTGGCGTAGGCCCTCACAGTGGACGGCGCCCTCGCTCCCTGAATGGTCTCCAACCACCGCAGGGGGAAGACCCAGGTCTACGAGGCTCCGCCTCTCAGCCTCCAAGCCCAGAGCCTGCGGCCGATTATCGGACGTGAAAACAGGGCTCCTGCCCCCTGGACTAGAGCCCCCGGCTTGTCCGGGAGGGCCCAGGGCTCCATCACCGCCATGCCCCTCAGGAAGGGGAACCACCGGGCATGCGGACTGTCCGGAGCCACCAGGATCACCGATCTCCTCTCCTGTTCGATCCTCCGCAGCAGGACCGGCAGGAGACGCACCGGTGGGAAAGCGTACAACAGGCCGCCTGGCCATGGGTAATGAGCCAGAGCGTCCACGCCTAAAGGCGGCTCGTCCGCGGCCCTTAAGGCGAACCAGGACGGGCACTGTGCGTTCTCTGCACTGGCGAAAAGGTCGACCACTGGACGGCCGAACCTTCGCCAGATCTCCGCAGCTACCCGTGGGGCCAGGCCCCACTCGTCCTGGAGTGGGCCCCCCCTGGACATCCTGTCGGCTCCCACGTTCCGAACCCCCGGGACGTGGCGCGCCCTGAGAGACAGGACGTGAAGCGCCGCCCACAGCAGCGTCACCGTCGCCATGCGATGGAGAGCGGGGGACCTGGTGCCCCCCTGCCTGTTCAGATAGGAGACCACTGTGGTGGTTGTCTGAGCGCACCATCACGTGTCTCCCCTGCAGCTGAGGGGCAAAGTGCAGCAGTACTCTGTGCACTGCCTCCATCTCCAGCAGGTTGATGTGACGGGCTGAGTCCGACCAGCAGCCTCCTACAGAGCTCTGGCCGAGGACCCCGCCCCATCCTTCGAGCGACGCGTCCGTGAACACCTCGACGTGAGACACGGCGCAGGCCAGAGTCACTCCGTCCCGCAATAGACCCGGAGTGAGCCAGAACCTGATGTCCGATGCTGCCACTTGGGGAACCCAGATCAGCCTCCCCCCGTCCCGGGAGGGGTGAAGCCTGAGGCGTGAGAACCACCTCTGACAATTCCTCATGTGGAGAAGGCCTAGCCGCACCACAGCATGACCCGCCGCCATCATTCCCAGCAGGGACCTGAGGCGCCGAGCGGGGACTCTGGGGCCCGCCAGAACCTCCCGGGCCAGACGGGTAATATTCATCCGTCTGTCCACGGACAATGCAGCACGGAATGTCACAGAGTCTAACTGCAGACCGAGATAAATCATGCGTTGGGCTGGCTGCAGCTTGCTCTTCTCCCTGTTCACCACAAAGCCCAGACGCTGTATGTGGGACAGGACCCAGTGCGTGTGGCTCAGGGCCACTTCCCTGGATGGGGCCAGTATTAACCAATCGTCTATATAGGTTAATATTCTTACCCCCGCGCGTCTGATCGGCTCCAGAGCTGCTTCCACACATTTGGAAAAAGTCCGAGGCGCGAGTGCGTACCCGAAGGGTAGACGGCAGTACTCGTAATTCCTCTCTCCCACTGCGAAACGCAGAAACCTCCTGTGTTCTGGTACTATGGGCACGTGGAAGTACGCATCTGTCAGGTCTATGGATGTCATCCAGTCTCCCTCCCTGACACACTCGAGGAGCTGCCTTGTGGACAGCATCCGAAACTGCCGTTTGGAAATGCACTCGTTTAACACGCGCAGATCCAGAATGGGACGCACCCCGCCTGACTTCTTTGGCACTAAGAAGTAAGGGGAGTACAGCCCCCTGGTGGCGTCCTGCGGGTCTACCTCCACTGCTGCGCCTCGACTCAGCAGAGAGGAGACCTCCGCTTGTAGTGCCTCTAACGATCCCCGTACCTGAGAGCGTACTGCCCGTACGCCTCGGAATGGTGGTGGTTTTCGGAAAAATTGCAGTGCGTAACCCCTGCGCAAAGTTTTCTCCAGCCAAATATCTGTCAGTAGGCCCTGCTCCCTCCAGATGCTGTAGAAGTCTGTGAGGGGCGGAACGGGAGCTGGAACACGAGACGTCACGGCCCCGCCCTCTCCTGGTGTTCCTAGCAGGGAGGGGGGGTGGCTGAAAGGGCCGGGGGGGCCCCTGCGTCACACCGTGAGCGCCGGGGGCGGTCACGTGTCCTGCAGGCCCGACGTCATAAGTACGGGACTGCTCACCACACGTGACTCGGCTGCTGTGTCCCCCCCTGGCTCTTGCCTCATGGAGGGGGGGGCGAGCCCCTGGAGTGGGAAACCCCGTGTTAGCCTTGTAGCTCTGCTCACCACACGTGACTCGGCTGCTGTGCCCCCCCCTGGCTCTTGCCTCATGGAGGGGGGGGCGAGCCCGTGGAGTGGGAAACCCCACGTTAGCCTTGTAGCTCAGAGATGCTAACACGCGTTCGGCCGGAGCACACACATTATCACTCACCAGATCCCTCCGCCTGCCCTCTCTCCGGGAGGGCAAAACATGAACCCGTGAATCGGAGCCCGTGGCCCGCGTAGTACGCTGCACGCCCTTCTCTGGGGGCTGCAGGCCTAGCGGAGCCACGTTATATGCTCGAGAAGTAACACAATCAGAATTCAGATCATTTGACATGTTACATACCCCCAAATGAGACTCAGACAGCGAGTACTGATGAAATGCCGGACGGCTTTTATTGAAAGAATTCTTCCCACCCCGACCTCCTCTGCCATAGGGAGGTCGTCGGTGGGTGTGTTGGTCCCGCGAGCCTCCCGTGTGCCTGTCTGGGCCCGGGGGCCTCGTCGCTGGGGAACGATGAACCACGGAGCGTGGATATGGTCCGGGGCGCCTGCCGGGCGAGCGCTTCCTGCCTCTGTCTCGGCTCCGCGCTGGTGGGCGGGCCTCGCGCCTCGTAGCTAGATGCTGGGCTAAGCTAGCAGAGTCCTTAGCTGCGGTGTCCAGCCTAGTCATCAGGGTCTGCATCTCCGGACCGAAGAGCGACGTTTGGGAGATGGGCAGGTCCAGCAGCTGCCTCTTCTCCGCCTCCCTGATGTTCGCCAGCCCCAGCCAGAGGTGCCTGGCCCCGACTTGTGCTGCTGCCATCGTGCGGCTGCCATCGACAGCTAGCGCCTGGCACATGCGCAGGATCGCCGCTGAAGTGGTCCTCGCCTGGGATAAGGTGTCTCCACTGAGCGCCTGGCCAGAAGAGAGCGACCTATCCAGGGCCCCCGTGATGAAGGCCATGTTGTTAGCCACAGCGACGACCTGAGCCGCATTGGCGTAACATCTATCGTGCATCGCCAAAGACATCCTGTCCCGCTCGGAGGGAAGGAGAGGTCTGGTGCCAGGCCACACGGATGCGGAGGGCTGCAGGGCCGCTCGAACCGAGTCCTCGATGTCCGGGACCCCGCCGGTCCAGGACCAGTCCTGCACGTTACAGTACATGCCGTACCCCAAAGCGGGCCTCTTGGCCGCTAGGGGCTTTGGCCACTCACGTGTTGCGTAATGACGATCGGGTCCATCCGCGGGCACAACGTGGGCTGCGCCCTCCTCCTCCCTCGAGTGGTGGCGTAACCAGAGGTGAAGTCCTCCACCCTCTGGTTCGGTTGCGGAGGCAGGGGGGCATCCATGATGGCCGCCGCCGTGGAGTAGAGCCCAGGCATGTGGTCCAGCGGGAAGCGGTCCGGCTCCGGGTTGGACACCACCTCGTCCAGCGTGAGGAGAGAGCCGACCTCCGACACCTCTCCGTCCTCGCAGTCACCCCACTCCGCGGGCACGGGTGGAAGGTCGAGGGGGGCCCAGTCAATCACAGACTCCTCGTCCTGAGGAGTCCAGACGGGGCGCTGTAGCGGCGAAGAACGCGCGCCTGCGTTCACTCTCCTCCCTGGGGAGAGCGAGACACGAGGCGCAGGTGGCGCTCAACGCCGCATGGCCCGAACCCAGGCACACGAAGCAGCTGGAGTGCTGGTCCTTGCGCTGGAGCTTGACCCGACAAGTCGAGCAACGACGACGTCCGACGCCGGATGGCGAAGGGGAACTCGGACGAGCATCAGAAGACATCTTTCCTCAGGTAAATTGAAATGTAGATCTCAATCGGCGCCAGAGTGAAAGAGGGGGTGCGGCCTTGTGCAGGGGCATTTATAGAGGAAGGTGGCTGGTGATTGGAGCAAATTATTTTGATCTCTCTGGCGTGTGACCTGGGGGTCACGAGTGATATCCTAAGGGACGTAGCACCATGACGTAGAAATGTTTATTACTCTCTTGTAATGTAGACTACAGCACTTTATTTTATTGTTGAAACTGCAGACATCCTGATCCTCTACAGTATGTGCTTCCACCATAGACTGTATATATTAACGGACAGAGTCACGCCTATCTCCGCCGTTCTAACTAATGGGCCAAAAAATGTGCTCTACCGGAACAATCCAAAATGGCCGCGAGTGGTCCCACCCACAAGAAAATTGTGAAAAAACGCATCTGCGCATGCGTAAGCCGGCGCAACTCCATTCATTTGAACGAGAGACTTCAAAAATTCACAGCAAGTAAACTAGAGTGGACCAAAAAAATCCACCCCCCTCAGCATTGACACACATGTGGAACGAAGCTTTGGGCCAAGAGCCAACTTTTGGTCCGTCCTGTAAAGACGTTTTTGAGAGGTCTGCCAATGCTATATGTTAGCATTGGCTAATTCTTCTTCTGGGTCCACCCCCATCGGCCCGGGGTGGTATTGCAAGCATGTCAGCGCACGTCATTTTGGCCACTTTTGAGCCGGGACCCTCCCCCACTCAGCACTCTTGCCTCTCAGCAAGAAGGTCCTGGGTTCAAATCCCGGTTGGACCAGGGCCTTTCTGAGTGGAGTTTGCATGTTCTCCCCGTGTCTGCGTAGGTTTCCTCCGGGTGCTCCGGTTTCCCCTACCACTAAAAATATGTACAATAGGTCTGGCATGTGCCTCCTGTACTGGCACCCCCACTCCAAAAAATAACAATTGTAAACTGCTTTGAGACTCCGATGTGCAGTGAAAAGGCGGTATATAAATAAAGATTACTTACTACTACTTACTTCCACATACTGTATAAACAAACAGTTACACAGTATATGTGCCTTCTTGACGGCCTGGGCATTTTTGCCTTCTTGACGGCCCAGGTTTTATGGTCCCAGTCCAGCCCTGCGAGTAGGGGAGTGCGATATGGGCAAAAATAAATATCGATATTTTTCCCCAACTCCCGATAACGATATTGTCACGATACCTTTAAAATCAATAATTTTTACACAAAATGATCTGCAATGTTTTTCTTGCCAGAGCATCTAAAGATAGAGACAGTGTAGATACAATAGCAGATTTTTATTTGTAAAGTGCTTCACACATCTTTGCAAAACATGCACAAACATATATTTACATTAAAAAACAAATTCAAGTGACGCGGAAAGAACACTGTGAAGAATGTAGAGCTCAAATAGAAACTATCATTACGAAGGTGAAGTATATATGAGAAATTACAATAGCATGAGTAGCTTTATGTAGCATAGTTAGCTTAATTAGCTGCAGATGAACACACATAGGGGAAAAGTCTCTTTCAAATAATGACACAACGTAAATATTACTTCCTAAACTCTTCTAAAGATCACAAGAACTACAGGAACTCACTTCTTGGGTCATAAAACCGCACAAACAATGTACAAAGTCTTTTTCTCCATTTCACGGTGTCCCTCAGCGTGTCAAAGCAGCGTCAGGTGGTGCAGACGTAAAGGTGAGTGTTCGTCGCATTGGCAATATCAACGGCTTATTAAACGAGCGCGAGGTCTGTACAGAGAAATATCAGACCGCAAGCAACTTCTTATAAGCTGTACAACAATCACTGATAAAATGGTACCAAAGCAACGCACTGCTAACAAAATCTACAGTACAATAACTGAAAGATTACCGCTAATATCATATATATATATATATTAAAAAAAATCTCACCTTTCGCCCTCCGCGGGCGGTTATCCCTCTCTAAGCTCGGGTCCTCTACCAGAGGCCTGGGAGCTTGAGGGTTCTGCGCAGTATCTTTGCTGTTCCTAGCACAGCACATTTCTGGACCGGGATCCGCTGTAACCACTCTTCTAGCTTCGGGGTCACTGCCCCGAGTGTACCGATCACCACGGGCACTACTGTCACCTTTACGCTCCAGGCCCTCTCCAGCTCCTCTCTGAGACCTTGGTATTTCTCAAGCTTTTCATGTTCCTTTTTCCGGATGTTACCATCGCTTGGAATTGCCACGTCCACCACCACGGCTGTCCTCTGCCCTTTGTCTACCACCACGATGTCAGGTTGGTTCGCCATTACCCTTCGGTCGGTCTGTATCTGGAAGTCCCACAGGATCTTTGCACGCTCATTCTCCACCACCTTTGGAGGAGTTTCCCACTTAGTCCTTGGGGTTTCCAGCCCATACTCTGCACAGATGTTTCTGTACACTATGCCAGCCACTTGGTTATGGCGTTCCATGTAGGCCTTCCCTGCCAGCCTCTTGCACAGTGCAGTTATGTGTTGGATCGTCTCAGGTGCCTCTTTGCACAACCGACACCTTGGGTCTTGTCTGGTGTGGTATATCTGGGCCTCTATCGCTCTGGTGCTCAGTGCCTGTTCCTGTGCAGCCATGATGAGTGCCTCTGTGCTGTCCTGTAGGCCAGCCCTTTCTAGCCATTGGTAGGACTTCTTGAGATCAGCCACTTCTGTTATGCTCCGGTGGTACATGCCGTGTAGGGGCTATATATATATATATATAGTGCCTTGCCTTGTATTCGGCCCCCTTGAACCTTTCAACATTTCGCCACATTTCAGGTTTCAAACATAAAGATATATTCATGACAAAAATTAATCACTTGTTGTTGATTCATGACAAAAATTTTTATTTTTATATCTTTGTTTGAAGCCTGAAATGTGGCGAAATGTTGAAAGGTTCAAGGGGGCCGAATACTTTCGCAAGGCACTGTATATACACAGTGCCTTGCGAAAGTATTCGCAAGTATTCAACAAGTCGCTTGGGGTATGTCTCTATCAGTTTTGCACATTGAGAGACTGGAATTCTTTCCCATTCTTCCTTGCAAAACAGCTCGAGCTCAGTGAGGTTGGATGGAGAGAGTTTGTGAACAGCAGTCTTCAGCTCTTTCCACAGATTCTCGGTTGGATTCAGGTCTGGACTTAGACTTGGCCATTCTAACACCTGGATACGTCTATTTGTGAACCATTCCATTGTAGATTTGGCTTTATGTTTTGGATCATTGTCCTGTTGGAAGATAAATCTCCGTCCCAGTCTCAGGTCTTTTGCAGACTCCAACAAGTTTTCTTCCAGAATGGTCCTGTATTTGGCTCCATCTATCTTCCCATCAATTTTAGCCATCTTCCCTGTCCCTGCTGAAGAAAAGCAGGCCCAAACCATGATGCTGCTACCACCATGTTTGACAGTGGGGATGGTGTATTCAGGGTGATGAGCTGTGATGCTTTTACGCCAAACATATCGTTTTGCATTGTGGCCAAAAAGTTTGATTTTGGTTTCATCTGACCAGAGCACCTTCTTCCACATGTTTGGTGTGTCTCCCAGGTGGCTTATGGCAAACTTTAAACGAGACTTTTTATGGATATCTTTGAGAAATGGCTTTCTTCTTGCCACTCTTCCATAAAGGCCAGATTTGTGCAGTGCACGACTGATTGTTGTCCTATGGACAGACTCTCCCACCTCAGCTGTAGTTATCTGCAGTTCATCCAGAGTGATCATGGGCCTCTTGGCTGCATCTCTGATCAGTCTTCTCCTTGTTTGAGATGAAAGTTTGGAGGGACGGCCGGGTCTTAGTAGATTTGCAGTGGTCTGATACTCCTTCCATTTCAATATAATTGCTTGCACAGTGCTCCTTGAGATGTTTAAAGCTTGGGAAATCTTTTTGTATCCAAATCCGGCTTTAAACTTCTCCACAACAGTATCTCGGACCTGCCTGGTGTGTTCCTTTGTCTTCATGGTTCTCTCTGCGCTTTAAACAGAACCCTGAGACTATCAAAGAGCAGGTGCATTTATACGGAGACTTGATTACACACAGGTGCATTCTATTTATCATCATCAGTCATTTAGGACAACATTGGATCATTCAAAGATCCTCACTGGACTTCTGGAGTGAGTTTGCTGCACTGAAAGTAAAGGGGCCGAATAATATTGCACGCCCCACTTTTCAGTTTTTTATTTGTTAAAAAAGTTTAAATTATCCAACACATTTCATTCCACTTCACGATTGTGTCCCACTTGTTGTTGATTCATGACAAAAATTTAAAATGTTATATCTTTATGTTTGAAGCCTGAAATGTGGCGAAATGTTGAAAGGTTCAAGGGGGCCGAATACTTTCGCAAGGCACTGTATACATATATACAGCTGGCCGAACTAAAAGCCATATATACATAGTATCCTATTGTTAATTTGATTGTTGGGCAGTCCATAAATCCTTCACTTCTGCTTTGCTTGTTGCAATTTCATTTGTCTTGTTTTTGAGAGTTTTTGCTGCATCACTTACGTGGGAGGCATTTTCAATGAAACAAACTGTATGTTTCTAGGAGATTTTATTCTCAGGAGGCCATGGCTACACCACAGGTCGCCTCCTTGCGCTGCAGACAGGAAGAGAATATTTATTTTCAGAATATCAATCGCACCCCAATTCTAATCCACTCATTATATTTTCCATTAAAGATCATGGGCATTTTTTATGCAGGATTCTATAATGTTTTATAAGATCACCAAGCTTTGTTCAAAGTGTCAACAGTACTTCTGACCATATCTCCATGTTTGAAAAGATGTTGCATTTTACTGAGGTTCAAAACACCCATTACTTAAATTTGTTTCATCCATAGACTTTAAATACTGTGGATGCGCAATGCT
The DNA here is from genome assembly GCA_964034765.1 of Knipowitschia caucasica. Taxonomy (NCBI): domain Eukaryota; kingdom Metazoa; phylum Chordata; class Actinopteri; order Gobiiformes; family Gobiidae; genus Knipowitschia; species Knipowitschia caucasica. The sequence continues at coordinate 20,852,928 of OZ035836.1, read as the reverse complement.
AATAGCTCATGGAAACCCGATGGACAAAGTTTTTCTCTAACTCGCTCTGGCTTCTATTGCCTTACATTTAAAATAAACTTCTCTGTCTCAGTAACTGTTTTAGGCACACTCACTGTTTTTGGTTTTTAAAAAGTGGTTTACAGCTCTCTGTGATGCCGGTGTTTATACTGTGGTAGGTCTAGATATGAGCCATAAGGATTGACCAACCAGATGGCTTCATTCACAGGGGAAACTCCTGCTTGCCTTAGCAACCATCTTCGTAACATTTCGGCCCCTGTTATGCAGCAAAGCTAACAGAGTTGGAACAAATGCCAACATAAGGAATTAGGCTTTGGCTAGCTTATGTTCAAAACAACTTCTCCAGCATTCGGTTATGTAATTGTTGATGATTTATTTTGTTAAAACACATAAGACTATATTTTGCACTTCCAAAACAAATGTTAACTCCAAATATCTCTGTTCAAAGTTCTGTAAAAATGTCAAGCTTCAAATAAATAAAAACAAGTTTATGGCAAAACCTGCATGTGAAAGCCAGATCAGACCCCTAAAGCTAATCAGGGAAGGACCTGGTTAGTACTGTGATGGGAGACCTCTGAGAACACCAGGTGCCACAGTGGGGCAGATGCGGCTGTAAAGTGTCAAACTGCCGTTGTGTCCTTCGGCAAGACACTTCACCCACATTGCTTAGAATGAGTCTGATGTGTGTGAATGGTGGGTGGTGGTCAGATGAAACACGAGCGGTTGCCTCGCTTCTGTCAGTGTGCCCCAGGGCAGCTGTGGCTACAGTAGTAGTTTTTCACCACTGTGTATGAAGTGAATGAATAATGTTACTCCAAGAGACGTGAAGCGATGCATTGATATTATTATTATTTGATTCTCTTGGAGGTGTAACCGGTATAATTTCTAATCTTTGGATGAGAATAGTAACCCAAACTCTGGTTGCGAAAATTTTAATCATTCAACATGTCTGCTTTCTTAAACATTTTTCACAATGCGACTCCTACCCCTTCATTCAATGCTTTATTTCAAACTATTTTGAAGCCACACTTTTCTCATTTGCATGTTCTCTCATCTGCATGTTCTCTCTGTTCTGAAAGAACAAAACCAAAGCAACTGGGCACCATCAAAGATTTCCTTGAACACTCCGTTGACTTTCAACATGTCCTGTAGAAGAAAAGGCGATTATATCACATTCCAGATGAGTTTTCTTGATAACATTGAAGCAGCTCTGAGTTTCTCTGCACAGAGTAGAATGACAAATGTCAAATGACAGTGCGAGGGGTCACTCCATTCATTATTTTTCAAACCACACTTGAAACCCTTGAAGTCCATGAATCACACAAGAAAATCAACTCATTGACCTGGAACTGTCAGCTCAGTATTGGAGCAAAACTGGATAAAAGGTTAGCAGCTGCAGAACGTGACCTCAGAGAATTTGGTTTAAAACTAGTTTAAAATGATAAAATACACAAGAGAAGGACTGTGAATAAAAAAATGAGATATATATATATATATAAAATCTCCCTCTGGTGGCAGCATATGGAGTTACAGGCAAATCCTTTTTCACCACATATTTTTTCATAAGATATTATTTGATATTCTAAAACAGTAACTATCTCAATATCATTTCATGGCCAAAACTAATGCATAGTATTTTAAGACCTGAACATTTATAGAGTAAACCTTGAACCTCATCTTACCAGAAAAGTCTCAAAAAGTTCCAAATTGAATAGATGAAAATAGTCACATTTTTCCAGCTACAAAACTTCACTCATCTTGCAAAAAACATCCGACTATAAATCACAGGACGAGTACTTTTTTGGGGAACTATACATCTATGAAGAAACCAATCTGTTTTCTTAACTACGTGTGCATGTGACAGCTGTATGTCTGAATTTCTGGGTTGTCTTGATTTGTGAGCTGGCGGCAGTGTCAGTTTTTCATCAGCTCGCAGTAAGATGAATGTGCAGGCTACTGCTGCTAACGTGCACGCACTGGTCAATTCCAATAGCCACGAGGAAATGCATTTTTGTGTTGACAAATGCAAACATTGTACGACATTCTTTTAGCTGTCACATTATCGGCCGCATCAGCACCAACTCAAATTACATTCTCTTGTAAGAGTATTAATTCCCTGTACACTTCATCTTGTTTTGTCTCATCATGATGACAAATATGACATTTTTGTGAACTAAAAGGCTTTAATTTTTGCCCTCTGACCTGTGTTGGGTCTCAGGTACTATCGGAGCTTGGTGAAGTACTGAAATACTGTTTGATGGAGCCGCAGTGTGTTTTGAAGGCTCCTGGGTGTGTCTTGCCTGAGGACTTCTACTTTTAGGGGCTTTGGTGGAAATAAACTGCAATAATTTAACTAAAATGTGACTAAAACATAAGTACAATATCATTAATGTAACTTTTATGTAATTGCGTGGTTCGCGCATCGTGAGCTCTGCAGAGAAGGTGATCGGCCGCAAGGTGTTTTGCATCAGCAATAAGAGCAGAAAGATTCTGGCAACAAAAGTTGGTTTGTAGTTGTAAGGACTTTAAGAGATCACAAAGAGTGAACAACTGTCTCTTGAAATACTTTTACTACTGAATAATGCGCCTCTCTTCCATATAATATAATCTTTCATCTTTTTGTCCTTTATTATATTTTTGGACATTTGAATACTCCACAAAGGATGAGTTATTTTCCTCATTTTTCTCATATCAAAAACAAACTGTTGTGCCTTTCCTTTGTCTCGCCGGAGCCTCCAGATCTGAGTCTGTGTTTGAACTGCGATGATTATCTTTCATTTTGACACCCACCACTGTTTTGGCTGTCTGCCTTCCACACGGCCTCATTCTGGGCCTTCTGCATCTAACGCTCATATCTCTTTCACTATATTTTCCTCTGCTTTCATCTGCAGCAAATGCACAAAATACTGTTATTGTGTATTTAAAAATTATATATTCAAGTTTTTTTATTCCTGCTTTGCTTCTGCTTCAGTGAATACAAATGGAATGATGAGAAATAGATTAGTTAGCTACAATTACTATGAGACCAAATACAAAGGAATGATAGAGTTGGATAGAAGTCCTTGCGTTTGAGCCACCATCACTCAATGAATTGAAAGAGCAATCAACTAAAAAGCAGATATTTTCATTCTCTCTTCTGTCAATACTTCCCAAGACAGGCGTGACTAAAAAAAGTCGAAACCTTAAAAGACACTAATTGAATTTTTTTTTTGAACAGCCAGAAAAGTTTCAAAGATTTGAACATCAATTTTTGATTTTATGCCTTTTCTGTAATTAAGTGCCCAGCTTCAGCAAAGCCTACAGAGAGTACAAACTAAAAGGAAGATTTGAGAGTCATAACTAGACCTTTTTTAGTTCTGCGCCACATGTTATTTTACCTCTGAGATTAATGAGCCGCGCGGAGTTCTGGCAACCCGATCATGGACTTACATGACACTTCCTGATTGGCGAAACGGCGGAGGGTAGGACATCGAAATCAAAACAATAACAACTTTTACGGGTCGTAAAACTAATTTTGATAATCAAATATCTCGGCTGAACTACTGTTATCAGTTAAAGATGAATTCGAAAAGAGTATGATTTAATAACGCCTTTTGAAATATTCGGGTCATTTAATGATGACTTGACATGCAAATATTACATATTGCTCCTATAAGGTATACTGATTGTCTTTGTAGGGAAATCTATACTCTGCATTTGACCCATCCCTAAATGCCGCTAGGGTCTCTGTCAGAAGCCGTGGTCACCGTAATAGAGCGCCCAAGAACCCACCTCCAGATGTTGATGCTCAGTTTAGTCAGGACTATTTATACATACTTTACAATAGTACAATGAGTTGCTACAAGAGCCAAACCTCAATAAACTCAGCAACAAGCACTGGCCCTATATTAGAAGCGCTGTCTTTTCTCATACAAATCACAGTGGAAACATATATTCAATACTTATGGAGTTGTATATTCTGGCAGCATACCATAGTAAACCTTGCCAACATGCATTTAGCGGTTTGATGGTATGTATATTTTTTCTTCATCTGAACCTTAAACAGTTTTTAGGTCATTGGCACCAGTCAAAATCTGCATGCATTAGAACGACGTAGACCTCCCTCGCACTGTGCTGCAGACGGCTCTGGTTTGTTGATCAATAGTTGACTCCTCAGGCCGTTCACTCTGCACTTAACCCCATTTAACCCCCCTCTAATTCTCTCTGTTTCCGCCTGCTCCCGGACAGACACTGGATATCGCAACAAAGGCCTGCCAACAATCTGCGCTGTCTGTAACTCAACATTTTCAACATTGATTAATTTTTTTATTGTGTACTTGTTTGGCACACTCTGGGGTGCTTGTATTCCAATGTGGTTTTACTGCGAATGGTCAATAAACTCAATCTGATCATTGAGTCAAATGACAGGTCAGATCTGAGAGGTGAGGGGACAAAAAGGCCTGAAAATGCAATTTTAGTTAGAAAGATGTAACATTCTAGACAATCTGGATATAAATACAGTTTCATGCCGAAAGGTGGGGCCCTAAAACCAGAATGTATGAGTGCACATATACAGTGGGAAGTGAAACCATACATTTACTGTACATATACAGTATAAATTAAAAGAAAATAATAATCTAAAAAAGTATGTATCTATTGTTTCTATTTTCTCACACTATTTTTCAGGATTGTTTTTTTTTTTTTTTTTTTTGATTGCTGACATCATTGAGTTGGAAGTAAACCTATGTCTCTGGTTCATCCTTGGGAATAATTCGCAAATTCATTAAAGGTGCTGCATTCAAAAGTTACAGTAAGACCAGTGTTCCCCAACCTTTTTGAGTGAATGAAGCTCTGACCTGTATGCAGCCTTTACAGTACTACGAACGGAAATTCATTCTTATCAAAGTGTATTATCACAAAAAAAACGTCTCAAGGCTCAGTAAGTAATATACAGTCAATGTTTTGGAGTGACCATTGCAAAATACAACATCTCAATCCCAAAAAACATGTATGGGAAAATCTGAAACGTTGGTGGAGATACACTCGGCCACACCAGTTACACCAGTTTTGCCAGGAGGAATGGGCCAAAATTCAAGCCGACTACTATATCAATTGTGCCGGTCCTTTAGTGTAGTGACCTGTGTAGTTTTGTTGAGACACTTTAGTTTAAGCTTACACCTTTTGGTTCTGTTATTTGCTTACTAGTTAGTAAGCATATACTATACTACAGATTATTTATTTACTCTGCATGTATGTAAATATTTAATCCTATTTTGTCTTCTGAATAAATTATGATTTTATTTGCCACTTGGGTTTAATTGCTACTTCCTTTACACCAAAGCTGAGCCGGGTCGTATACACCAAAGTAAACTTATTTTAAAGGCAATATCAATCAAATATGGCAGGTCACTATCAGCATTAGTAGTTGCTGTTTTTATATAATTATAGCATTAGATTTTCCCCAGCAACAGCTCTTTGCTTTGAAAACACATATTTTCCACACAATGAAAGTGCATAACAGTCTGATCCCCACGAGAGCGAGTGGTAATCGTTTGTGGTGGAACTGCTCTGCGGACGTTGAGGAGACTTTCATCAATACCAATTGCAGTGTAAGAGTATTGATTGATACAGCTTTTAATATTTAATCAGGAGCTATAGATACTGGTATTTACATCCGCCGTATCTCCTGCATCTATCAGGTCAATGAGGAGAGCGTCTGGGATTATGGTTCTGTAAACGAGAGGCTTTTCCATTTGTGATGATGCTCAGAGAATAAATGTCACTGGATTTAGTATCAGCGTGAGCAGACAGCCATCCACTGAATTCATGTATGATAAAACAGCATGGTGTCTTCAGGTCCCTATAAGCACAAACATGGTCTGTTCAAAGCCTCATCATGTGTAAGTCTAAGTAAATCCAAAAACTATTTGATTGGTGTTTTATCTATTTGTGTTTTTTATTTATTTTTATTCATTAATTGCTTTAAAATCATTGTGTGTGTGTGTTTGTGTGTGTTTGTGATAGTAGTGTTTTGGATGTATTTTAAATTGAATAAAGATGAAAATAAATGGTTTTATTGTGAATGCTCTCAATCCTTCCCGTCATAAACCTGTCCAGAGACTGCGGGTGTATTTTGCACACTGCATATGGCATATTTTCTTTTTTTTTTATTAGACTAATATCTATTTTACTGTGTCCCTGATCATATAAGTAAATTCAACTAGATATATATATTTTCTTATTTTTGTGCAGCACTTTTGTAACTGTTTGATGGTAAAATGTGCAATATTAATGAAGTGGATTGGACTGGAAACTATCTTCCCAGAGAATAGCATATTACAACATGTTCTCTTTCTATAAAAAAACACATGCTTTGTAGTGAAATGGTAGAGCTTGTAGTGCTTTCATATTTTACAATAAAGCAGTTATCTCCTATCTGTGAAATGTGAACCATTATAACTAGATTGACACTGTCCACTTTTCCATCTCATATAACCAGTTTTGAAGGATAGTCTTTGTGACCTTTTATCACCAAACAAAGATTACAAAAATTATAATCGACGGACATGAAGAAAATGCCAACCATCAACAACTTATGGCCATGTGCGTTAAAATCTAGCCGGCACAAGAAAGACCATTAACAACTCAAAAAAATCCCAAAAAACAAAATTTTTAAACATGTAATGAATCTGTTCATGCTCAAAGGACTTTTCAAGGGTCTTGTTGCTTCATCTATTCAACTATTACACCAAACACATGATGCAATTTGCTTAAAGAGGTCTGGGCCATGGGACTCCATAATGCAGTTAAAGGAACGCTTGGATTTTAGCCAAAAGGACTGCGGAGTGTAAAGTACCAGTGTAAAGCCATCGTTAAGAATAACCCCTGATGTTCCTCTGCCGCACCTTGAGCTTCTTCTGAATTAGTGCCAGAAATATAAGCATCCATGACTATATCACAACAAAGCCATATGTTATGTTGTGCCTCAGTACACAACCTATACATATTCAATATTTACCTTTGCTCTGAAAAAACAAATACAATAAAACAGTTGGTCTTTCTGCCCACGGACACATGTGGATGTAAGCAACAGTCTCCTCTAAGGCTTAACAAAGAGATATTATGCATTGTTTCTAGGCTATTAAAACGATGAGACTAATTACTTTGTCCTATTATGTTTTAGAATGTGAAATATCATCTTGAGTTGAAAACCTATGGTGAAAAAAGTATTCAGGGTAGAAAATGCTTTCTGCCTGTAACTTCCCATGCTACCACCAGAGGGAGGAGCTGATTTTCTTTTCCATTTGTGAAAATTACCAGCTACAAACACAACTGTGCGATTGTAAAAAACATATTTCCACCTGAGAAACTGGAACTAATAAATAGTTAGTTCCAGTTCCTAATAAATAGGCAATACTTTTGTTATAAAGGCAGAAAACTGCTCTGTGCATGATGTCATAGTGGTACAATGACATCATAGTATTACAGGACTGAGACAGGAGCCTTTAGACGGAAGGGCCGGAGTAACACGTTTGTGCCAAAAGTTCCTAATCATACTGTATTTTTACAACTAAATCACAACTGCAGTCGTCTAGGAGGACTACAAAGTTGTCGTTTTGCCAACAACTGATAAGATAATCAAACTGTTTTAAATACAGGAAATGCAATAATAAAAATAAATACATAGGAACCATTGGTCTTTAGGTAGAGGGATATAAATGTTGATAAATGTTGTCCATAAATGTTGAATAATGATACGTTCAAACCTCCTTTAATCAAAGACACTTTTTTTTGTATGAATTGAAAAATCCGTTTGGGTTTGTTTAAAAATATATGAACCCACACCTTGTTCGTTGTGCTGTGTTTGATACAATGGAGAAAAGATGACAAAGCCTTTAATGAGCAGAGGACAGGCTGCATTAATCTTTCAGTGTAGTCACATTTTTAAGCAATATTTGGAGTTAACATAAGATTAATGTCTGTTCTTGTAATGAGAAACGTAACCTTTGCGAAGCCATATGCTGAAGTGGCTCTGTGTGCCACTTGACATAATCTGGTATAGGTATTCACAGCATCGCTCTTTCACTGCGTACCGAATTTTAACACGGCTAAGAAAAATGACTGCATTCAGGAGACTAATTCTATGTGAGGACATTTCGAGACGCTACGAGAGGCTGTACTCGAATTCCATCGAGTTATAAACTGGAAAAAAACTTCAAAAACAGATTCTCAAAAGAAAGCTGACATAATAAAAATGACTTGAATATTATGAGTTCTATATAAACTTTTAATGATTTCCACAACCATTGGGTAGATCACTATATCTACTTGAAGCTTGGAACTGAAACATACTGTGCATCTTTGGGGCATCTTACTTGGTTTTAGCCACTTTTACCAACAAGCAGCATCTCAAACAATTAGTAAAGGCATGTAATGATAAAAAACAGGGGTTTAAAAAGGAAAGAAAGCAAATTATTTATGTTATTAGTGTTCCTACATCTTAGACAATCCAAAATAACATAAAGGAGTGAACTTTAAAGGGTTAAAATAAACTAATACATGATTCTTGTGCACAATTCTGATGTAGTGTATTATCACAGTCTTTGTTTTTCAACATCAAACTTACCACAGACTGAGGGCACGACTTTCCTTGTTATTCAATTCAAATCAATTTATTTCTGTCTAGCCCCAACTCACAACAGCAGTCGTCTCAAAGGACACTAACAGTTTATGTGCACTCTAGGTCCATTCCTCCAGCTCCGGTCCTGACCAAGTCCAGCATCAACGTCTGGGGATGGGTCCCTGGGTGCTGCACTCTGGTGACCACTGCTCCTGACAGGTGGCCCCAGTGGTATTGCAGGATGGGCCAAATGCAGAGGACAAATCGCCCATAAATAATTACAGTACATTAAAAATAAAGATAAAAATATAAAATATAAAATCCCTCAGTTGTATGCACAGTTAAACAGAACTGTTTTTAACCTGGTTTTAAACATTGTCAGAGAAGAGGCCTGTCTCACATCTTCAGGAAGATTGTTCCAGATTTTTGCAGCATGAATCTGAAAAGCAGCCTCCCCATGTTTAGTTCTGACTCTGGGCACTAACAGGAGTCCAGTCCCTGTGCTCCTCAGAGTCCGGGCTGGTTCGTATGGTACTAACATGTCACTAATATATTTTGGTGCGAGGCCATGGAGAGACTTGTACACAAGCAGAGCTGTTTTAAAGTCTATTCTCTGAGCCACAGGAAGCCAGTGCAGAGACCTGAGAACTGGACTAATGTGGTCGTACTTCCTGGTTCTAGTCAGGACTCGTGATGCTGCATTTTGAATGTACTGCAGCTCTTTTATAGCCTACTGCAGCTGTTTTATAGCATACAGTCCACAACTTTCACAAAATTGTCAATTTAGAACACAGGAAATGCAAAAAGAGCCATTGGTCCATATGATAGCAAATAAAAGTCAACGTTCATAAATGTACACACATGTGTTCAGTCTGGTCATGGGTCAGCTTACCCAAATGCATAACTGTTATTAGTGCTTGTATGGCTGACCTCATAAATGTAACACAGAGTTAGGAGCTATAATCTTGGGCTTTCAGAAAGAGCAAGAGTCCTGAGCTTTGGCCGTGTTCTTGTAATTACCTCCAGTGTGTTGACTTTGGGTCAGCTAAAGGTAAAACACACTCTCTACAGCTCCAGTGTGAGTTCACAGCAGAACGTTTTCAGAGAGCTATATTTTTCTTCTTCCAGTAAACCTATACTGTCCTTTGTCAGACTCCCTTGGTCCTTGTGTGTGTGTGTTCTCTCTGTACTTGGAGCTGCCCACTCAACACAGTATGTCACAGGACTGTGTTGTCCCAGTATTCTCCGGATCTGATAGGAGGATACTCGATTGAAAGTCACGACTTCTCAACATTACCACTAGACTGGACTAATACATGCTGCTTGTCAAAGGTACTTCAGGATTTAGGTCAGCCTCTGGGCGGACTGTTTGAGGCCGCTCATCATAACAACACTATGCGGCTTGTGCAGAACATAATATATCTGACCCTGACCATGATTTGAACAGAGAACATGAGCTTCTACCATCCAGGCGTCAGTACTGTCACTGTGTGCCAGGCTTTAACAAAATCAGACTCAAAAATTGTCACTGGTCCATTTTGAAGCTGAAAGAGGAGCTGAACTAGCCTGGTTGTACCACACCATAGTACAAATTACATTTCATACTAAGGTCTGGATTTGCTCCATTGAGCTCCGTGAACAGGTGGGAGGGATTAACTCCTTTTACAGATTGAAACGATTGGATCGGAGTTTACCGTGACGTATGTAATGCGCCTGAGTGAGTCGTTAGCATTTAGCCTAGCCATCTCCTTTGCCGCTAACGGAGCCCGTGGGGAGTAGCGCCACAATCTTGACCAGCGATTACATTTGCTAAACATTCCTCTTGCTCCTGCTTCGAATTCTTGATAGAACCAGACTAGAATACTTTACTATCGCATTCTTCGCCACTGCCAAACTACAACCTTCCTGTTCGGCCCACAACTAACTACAACACCCGCCTTCCGCGCTCTCTGAGTAGCCGGTCGAAATACAACCGATTGTAATCACTAACACAGGGACCAGACCCAGACGTTACATGCAGTGAAATGATGATTGAGCGGATTGTACGGATGGCTATGGCCAGGCTAGAGCTGAACTAATCAAATCACAGAAATAACCAAGGTCCAGATGTGATTAAAGCCAACAGTTCTTGTTTTGTTTGTCTGTATTCTGTATGCAATGGGTTTGGAAATTTAGCTTTCATTGCAAGAGAAAGTATGATTGAATTGTTTCAAAAACTTACATCTGTAATGCAATGAAAAGTCATAACCCTCCTATAGCTAACTATATTTCTGACTTTAATGGATCCAATGGCTTGCAGTTGTCTAGGTACATATGGTGGAGGTGTCTGGGATATTATGGCCTTAATATTTCAAATTTAATGCAACTCTTTCCACTATCAAGCTTGTATTGTTAATTCTACTTTTGAAATTGGGCCCCACTATGACTGTACATAGATGGACAATGCTAACACCCAGATCAATGAAGCCCAAGGAGGAAGTTCACATGGATGAAGATTTGCTCGTACTCACTCTACTTTTGACTGACTGTATATTCTTCTAGCTCAGCAACCGGTTGTGTCAAACTCACTATTTTGCCATTTAAAAAAAAATCTGTGTTTTGAGCAGTATTTCTATTGTCATTGTACATTTCTCCACTATGAGATCAATAAAGTTTACCATAAGGATTCAATCAGATGCCTTCATTCACTGGAGGAAACTTCAGCTTGCCTTAGCGACCATCTTAGCAACACTTATGCCCATGACATGGCCGGACAAACGCAAATACTAGAAAATTGGCTCCAGCTAGCTTATGTTCAAATCTTTTTTTCTTATGCATCCCGCTAACACTATGACACAGTCCACTCCGACTATATTCTCCAAGGATCCACGGATTTAAGCCAAGTCAACAACAGCGGCACTTCTTTTCCAGTTCTTCTTCTACAGTATTATTAGGCAGCGTCAGAACATCGTGATTGCATGTTTCTTTCCTCTCCACCAATCTCTCCCTGTCGAAATACCACCACCTCCAGCTCTGGCAAAGGTTCGCTACCTGTGGATTAATCTCCCCAGTCTCTTTGAATCACATCAATCATGGCTGTAGCTGGCAGGTCTCCCTCGCACACCTAGACACACATGGACACAGCGTGATAGATCCGTCATTGATTTGAATGTTGCCACCAAATACCTGTCAGGAGGCGAGTTGGAACGTGTATCGGTTTCATCAGCTGTGAAGGTCAGTGCAAGGTCCGACGATCACTCACGTGGCGCAGACTGACGGCCTACGTGTTTTATAGAAGGGTGGGAGTACGTCATGTCTTCACTCAAACATGGACCCCGTCATTACCGAGACAGTTTTATGTGGCAGCCGCTGATGGAGTAATATTGACTCCCGCATGTTACTGGATCGTGCGGTGGATAGAGTGGCAACCCACCAGCCAGAAGTCAGCAACGTGTGGGTTGTATGGACGCCTATGGTTTTATTGAATTGTTGTTTGTTTATGTTGTTTCTGGACTTGAAAAACAACCATTTCAGATTGATTCATCTCAGGTAATTTTGATGGCCATTGTAAGTAACAGGAAGTCAAAAACGAGGATTTGCTTTGACATACAAGCAGGGCTGGACTGGCCATCGGGCGTACCGGGCAATGCCAGAAGGGCCGATGCCCATATTTGGGCCGGTCTGTCTGCCTCATACAAAAAAGATGTTTGTGAAAAGTGTAAATCCGTTGAGAACTGTTCGAGGGGAGCGCGCGTGTCCGCGGGGCACCTGCTGTATGTACTCCAACGGGATTCCACCACCTCAGCGGCCGCAGTGTTCCCGCATCCAGCGGCGCAGAGCTGGACGCGGGAACCGCTCACCGGGAGCCGCTCACAACACAACACGGTGAGCGCGTAGCCGCAACGTGACCATGTACCCAAGACCATAAACGTGCACAGGACCATGTGTGTCTTTGCGTAATTTGTGCACCCAATAAATACACCGCTGCAGAAAACAGTCCGCGTCTCCCCTCTCCACTCGAATTGCGACTAAATTAAAGCTCGGGTGCCTAAATTTTCCATTGCATTAAAAGTTCATGTTTGAGCCCAAAAGTAATATGTTGTGAACAAATTAAACAGATTTAGAGCCAGCAAATGGCTGACATTATGCATTTCAGAAATGTTTACCAATTCTCATCCCTGTAACAAACAATAGTATTGTCTGTGTCCACCTCCCTCACTCTGAGACATGTTTATTACTCTCTTTAATGTAGACTATTGTACTGTATTTTATTGTTGAAACTGCACATATCCTGATCCTCTACAGTATTTGCTTCCACATACTGTATAAACCAGGGGTCGGCAACATTTAGTGCTCCTCCAGTGGCTCCTGGAGCCTTTTCAGAAATGTCTGAAAATGGAGTGGAGTGAGGGCTATATTTTATTCCTAGTTTGAATGTGGTTTCTGTGGGAGGAAAAACATTCCTAACGTATTTCAATGCTGTAAAAATGTGTATAAGTAATATTCAATTTCAACATTTCTGTCAACGTAGTGCGTCATATCCTGTGGCGCGGCCCCGCGGCAGACGGCCGCTGCTGTAAACAAACCGGCGTGTGCGCACGGATCCCAAAGATAAAAAGAGAACGAGTCGATAATAAGACTGGACTAAGAACAAGACTGAACATTTGCTTTCAGTCAATGAGGAAGGACTGCTTCATGTTTGCGATGTAATAGGAAGTTTTGTTGCAACACGAGGAACAATGAAGCACTAAATACCGTTCACAGGGATTACGTGAAGGATTCTTTCATACAAAATCCGGAGCACCTTTTTCCGACTTCAAAAACCTCCGCAAAGACTGTGAAAGAAAAGGTCATTAAGGACATGATCAGCTCCAGAAAACTTCAGCCTGTGACGTGATCGATATGAGCGGACAGTGCAGGTGTGTGACCTTTGAGCCAAAAAGCAGATTTATTTACTGTATTTCTACAGTTGCATGAAGGCAAAAAAATGGAAGTCAAAGTTAAAGCAGAGTCATCACATGGTGCGTCATTCTCTCCAGGACACGCTGCAGTGAAAACACACATTTGACAATCATGAATGCTTATTATGTATTTGTAGCCTTTACTTGGTCATTTAGATATTAGGCTAATGTAGCTAATGTAGCTACATTGTGTAACCTTCATATAAGCTTTATACAAGGCTGTTATTTTTTTGCGGCTCCAGACAGATGTTTTTAGTTTTTTTGTCAAATATGGCTCTTTGAACCTTTTGAGTTGCCGATCCCTGGTATAAACAAACTGTAAAAAAACGTGACAAAAACATGCCTGGGCCGGTAAGAAGGAAAAAATGCCCAGGCCGTTTTTTTGTCCCAGTCCAGCCCTGCATACAAGGTGCAAACAAGTTATAAAAAAGTAAAATTGTGCAATCGTCGGCTTTAAACGACCCCCCACAGATGATTAAAAGTAGAAGAAAAACACCCTAAATAAAGGTTTAAATGACCAAGGTCAAGTTAGTAAAAATCATCACAATTTAGCATGATTGTTTTTTTTATTTTTTATCAAGGGTATTTTTTTATCATTCTGGCGTTACAATTTGACCCAAGAATAGCACATAGAAACTTTCTAAGGAAACCATTCTAATTTGACAGTGCAGATTAGTGTCCTGAGGTATGATCGTATGGTTTTTAGTACCTGTTCATCACTTTGGAAACAATTTACTTTCAATTGTATTTGGCAAAAATATTGCGCTACGGCAAACGCAGAAAGAATAGAATTGAATGAACAGAATAACTTTATTGTCCGTTAAGCATATTTTGGCTTGAAATCTCACACACATTTCTGAACAAGAACACAGATTTTGATGATAAAAACATTTCTAATCAAATATTTTAGCTTGAATCAACAATCAAATACAGCTTTGTTGTGCACATATTGGAGATAGTGTTGTTGCTGCACCACTTTACACGGTGCATTGTATTAGTTTGCTGGAGTTTTGTTTGAGTTACAAGGACTTGGTTATCCTGGGATGGAGGTTTCATTTGAGGGTTGGCATGCACCCTCCCCACACACTGATCCTCCTGCACTCTGAGGAGAAACTCTCAGAAACACAGTCATTTTCTACATGAGCTGCCTCTGCCTCAGATAACATTAGTCATGGCACTGTCCCATCAACAGTGATTAATCTGGCAGAGATGGAAACTCATTATTCTGTTGTGTGGGGAGAGTTCAGGCCAAAAAATCTGCAAGTTTGGATTGGGCATCAAAAGAAGATGAAAAGTTTTGGAAGAATGCGCAGACGTCAAAAACCAATAAAGGCAAAACATTTGTCGAGAGATTTGAGTAGTGGACAGGCAATAGAAGAGAGATAATAAGTGTGCATCAAGTAACGAGAATTATGAAGTCTCATATCTAAAGGGTAACAGCCTAATAAAACCATTTGCAAAGAATCAGTCATCTATTGTTGTGTAATTTTGTAATTATAGTGCCTTTATTTACATCTGTCATAACTTTAGTTTGTCCTTTACTGTCTCATTTAATATTGGCCTTAGTTTTCCCGTTGTTTTGAAGACAACCTGTCCACTGTCTTCTCTGTAGTTGGGGCTTGTATTAATCTAACATAATTATTGTTAACCAGAGCGGACAGTTCCTCCAAAGCTCCCTCTGGGTTGTGAGTCTTCTAAATGCACCACTAGTCTCACATAGCAACACAATTTTATCTGAACCACAAACTGGACTGGACTCATAACACAGACTTCAAGAAGGGCCAGAGCCGGCTCTACCTGCTGAGGAGGCTCAGGTCTTTTGGAGTCAGGGGCCACTCCTGAAGACCTTCTATGACTCTGTGGTGGCATAGTAGCACTCTTGTACGGTGTGGTCAACAGGGATTTGGATTTATATTTTATTTTATTTAGTATAGAGTTATTGCTCATTTGTCTTGTGTGCGACTCATTCCTACTGTTCTGTAACTGGTGATGCAACACCGCAACACTTTGAAACTTTCCCCGCTGTGGGACGAATAAAAGATCTCTCGTTATCTCTTATTTCTGATGTTCCCACCTTAATGTCTGGGCCTGGTTCACAGAACATAGTTCTCTGGAGGCTAAATATTTTGCCATCGAGAGAAAAGAAGGTTTGTGGAATGAGTTTCGAGAAGCACTGCTTTAGTTCAAGGGTAAAGCTTTGATTTGTTTCTCTGAAAATTAAGGTTTTTAAAGTGAGGGTAAAAAAGCCTATTAATATTTTTATTTTGCAGATGAAGAAAAAGCAAACTCAAAAAATCTTACTAAAGTTTCAAACATGTTTCATTGAATATATGAAAAGTTACATCAGTAACTTGCATTTCATATTTAAAAGATTATAGAGTTTTGACCATGTGACACTATAACATTATGTCCTCACATAAGTAACAATGATACATTTAAAATAGTCACTCCCCTTGGCATAACTAGATTTGCTGGAAGAGAATTCAAGTATTTCGATTAATTTCGACCAATCAGCCAGGTTTAACAAATATCCGTCTGAAAAAAGTTTCACTCTCTTCACAATTTTCAAAGTAGCTGAAATTCACTTTAAACTTCCTCTAAATGAGATGGCTATATGAAATTAAGCTGTACGTGAATTTTGACAAAATTAAAACCCAAACAAACTGTGGCAAGTAAATGTCTCTAAATGACGAGCTTAGAATTTTCATAATAATATATTCACAGAAAATTGGCGTCTCTTTATCTTGCAAATCGTGGCTTCATTATCTTCTCCTCTGTCAGACACTCTTTATTTAAAAACAGTTTTGACTGACGGCAGATCCAATAACGATCTTGAAATTACACAAATATATTTCTATTATCGCAAAACAGCAAACAAAAGATATTACTTCCATTCATCATTCAAGTCAAACAAGTTCAGATGAAGTTTTTGCCTTTAAAAAAAAATATATATATATATGAAATTCTCCTGATCAAAACAAAAACGTGCCCGGAGTATTTGTCCAGCAATAATTTACATAAAAGCCGGTGTAATTCAGCTAAGTGCCTGCTAAAGATGATGCAACTGTTTACTCTGATGTATAGGGACTCAAAAACAAAAATACGCACAAAGCCACAGCCATTATCGTTATTGCAATGTCTTTCTTTATGTGCTTTCCCAATTGTACCCCGTTTACGCTTTTTTTTCTTTTACCTCAATTTAGTTATTAGTCCTTTTATATAATTGGTCTGTATGAGCCAGCAACTCCATGTAATGCATGACTGGTCGCGCTTCCTAAATGCTCCAACAATCAATTAACAGAGCTTTAATGAGAAGAGGTTGGCCGGCACAAACTGAAAACTAATAATAATTTATGATTGGTTGCCTGCACTATTAATGCGATGCCGGAGAGGTTCTAGATAAACAGTGCACCAGGCTTACAGAGGATTTATTTAGGTGACTTCAGAGAGAGAGAGCTAGACAGAATATCTATCCAATTTCTTACTTTATCCTTTCTTGGGTTGTAACAGCAGCAGACTTCCTTATCCACGCACACTTCCTCTAACTCATCCAGGGAAATCACAAGATGTTCCAAGGCCAGGAAAATGAACATTACCGAAAATGTATCTATAAAAAAAGAGGTCTACAAAGACTAATATAATCCAGAAATGAATAAGATAAAAAAACATAAGACTCCAAACAAGGGACAAAAGGGGCCCAAACAGAACTGCAGTGAGAAATTAGTAGTTTTCAGTATATATTATATCCATAACATCAGTAAAATATTTCACATTTTTTTGTTTGTCCGTTATAAGTACACACTCGACTGCATTCTCGACTCTGCATTGTGCGTTTAAACCATACAACAACCATATCTCGTTGTTTGTCCCACTTATATTATCGTCAAAACCCTCACAACTTATTAGAATAAATATTTATATCTTGTCCTCTACCCTCGCAAAAAACGTTTTTGTGAAAAGGGACTACTTTATGAGCCTAGAGCCAGCAAAAACCCCTTAGCAACTGTTGCCAAGACACACAGAGAAGAAAGAGTATTGTTTTTCTACATTTAGCTTTAATTCTTCAAAGTGATAAACATTTAGCATGTTTAGCAACTTAATTCAACCTGTGGATGTATAACAGACCTTTAAAAGTAATATTGTGATCCAAAAAGTGCTCAATGCTTTGTGTCACTATGGAGACTTCTCAGGCGGAGTAACATGGAGCCTGTAATTTGACATGAGGACCAACAGAGGGTCTTTGTGCTTATTCAGGCAACCTGGCACTTTTACATCAGAGGTTCCAGATGTATTAAGGTTTTGGTGTCATCATCAAGTGATTGGTAAGAGTCTGTTCAACCCTGTCTATGTCCTCTCCATCTGCAGCTCTCCCCAAACTCTCAGCCCTCCCCAAACTCTCAGCCCTCCCATTTCTGTCTGGATGGTTAAACGATGCAGCGTCTTTGTTCTAGGGAGATGAACTGATATTTGTTTGACTTGGATCATTATAAAAAATTGCCATACACAAGCCTTCCCTTTCGACTCATAACCGCAACATTCCAACACAACAACAGCCTCAATCGCTGCAGGATTATTTTAGGAATTAGAATGGTTCACTCCCAGTTATTTGGCAAGACACTCTCTAGTGTGTGCTAGTGGTGGCTTAAACCATCACTGTGTGTGGAATGAAAGTTTTCTTTGTGTTGTCAAAACTTTTGACAAGACTTTTGTTCTTCCATGACATCCTGCTTCATGTTGTAATACTAAAAAGATGATTTTTGTGTTTCATAGTAAAAAATTGTGAGGGCTTTTAGCCAATACCTCAGTTGTAAAACTTCTGTTTTTCTTGTCTCTCTCCTCGATTTCAGATCTTGTCAATAAAAAACCCTGAATAGCGAAAATGAACTTGGATAATTCAAGTAAACCTTTGTAGTGACAAAATTACATGTTTGTGGCTCATGATTTTTTTTTTATAAATTTGGCCGAAAAGACTCTTTTAGAATCTAAAATCAATTTAGGATGAATGGGCCATTCTCATTCTTTGTTCCTCTCACATGCCTTCCTTATTAGAGGTGATGTTGGACTGATAATTGATCCTGCCTCACTCAATTAACAACTTTCTGCACTGCGAGTAATTGGCCTCAGTATTAGGTTCAATTACTTCCTCAAATTACTGCCTTTAATTACTACTCTAAATGCAATCACTTTTTAGATTAATCTCATTCTGAGGCGGTATCAACAGTATTAATGACATTAGAAACCACCGGAGGTCTGTGAGCCGCTAACATCCAATGACTCAGTGATGAGTGGGTTAGAAATACTGGTTCATCCGTTTGAGAGGTTACATTTATTGTGGAAATGTGTGCTTCCATTAAATTGTCCAAAGCCAAATTTTCAATACGGCTTGAAATCCTGTAGGTTTTTTTTTTTTTTTTTTGTTTATGTACGGAAATACAGAAAGGCCAAAACAAAGTAACAGACATCACATGAAAAGGAATTCAAAAAGCAAGACTGAAAGTAAAGTGTAATTTAATGAAAAAAAACCCAATCCAGCTTAACGATAAAACACACAAATCCTGAACTAAAAACAAGCAAATCACAAACTTGGGATAGACAATGATGGACAACAAAGGGGGAAAAGCAGAGGGTATAAATACACAGGGAGATAAGTAACATAATAAAAAGTTCAAAATAAAAATCAACACCATGACAAGAGACAAGTGAAGAGAAAGTAAAATGATAAATTATTTTGTAAAAATATCTAAAAATGAAAAGTGAATTTTGCAAAAGTAATCATACAACATAGTAGTAGTAGTCTTTTATTTTGAATTAATGATGCAATACACTGAAAAAGAAGAAACATATAGACATATATACACAATTCGAAAAGGAGTAGGTAGAAGTTAAACTTATGTTTCCTTCCCCTTGTTACAAGGTTTTTCTTTTTACAGGAGTTCAAATGATATTCAGGCGTATATCTCTCAGATATACAATTGACACTCATCACCATAAATAATTGGTCTGTATGAGTAAATATGTGGAGTCCCCAGCTCCAAAAGCCATAATAATCTATAATTTGCTCCATCCACCGTCCCATCAGCTCTTCCCGGCCCTTCCCTGCTGAAGCAAAAGCAGCAACAAACACTGACATGAAATACAAGTTTTTGAATGATTTTAGAAATCAAAGTCTAAAATGTTCAAATCGAGACTATAATTGCAGTCATTTGTATCAAATACTGTAGGTAAGCACAACAAATTGGACACATGTATTGCTTGCATTAGGCCAATAAGACATTTTTTATGCAACTAAATAATTCGGACGGATCCAAACTACCATCAATTTAAACTGACAAAAGCAAATGACAGAAAACACATATCTACAGACCATAAAAATACAGGATTACCCTCTGCATGAATACGAGTTCTAACCTTGCTGCAGGGAAAGTTACATCACAATTTAGGACTCAAACTCTTAAACAGTTTCTATATTAAACTACAACCCTCTCTCTTCACCATCACATCCAGCCTGCTGATTAAAACATGTCTGCAGATTACCCCTGCATGTAGGTGGGCCTCTCCCCTGTCTTCCAATTTCGACTTCATGTCTCGCCGTGACCTCGACGCGAATTACAGTGACCCGGTTCATTGATTGGGCTGGAACGCCATTTCTGGGCCTCCTATAATTAACACAACGTTAATCCCCTCTGTATGTGTTCTCTGACCTTAGCAATAGATAAAGTGAACACCTTTCGTTGTCTCATTTCCTTCCACGCTCCTGAGCCGCGCTGATAAAACCATGTTGGATGAAGCTTTTTGCTCACGAACCTGTCCGTCACTCAGTCAATCAGAAGTCTATTAAGGAATACGTAATGCTGCTCCAGGTTCCCCAGGTTCAGCTGGAGGTCGTGGACTGCAGGTTGTAAAGCCTCGCTACAAGATTAAGACATTTAGGGGCTAATATGAAAAGAAAGTCTGGAAATATTTGATCATGTCTGTGAAATAGGCTGAGGTAAATGTGCACAATGTAACAGGCTTGTGGTTCTCAATATACAGTCCAGGGCGGTGGGATATTAAAACAATAATCATAACATAGACTACATTTTAATAATGAGTAGTACTTATACAGAGCTTTTAATATCACTCAAAGACGCTTTATTTGGTATTATTAATTCACTCCATACACAGAATATTGCAAAATACTACTGTATAGCCACACCTGCCCAGGAGCAGCCTGATAAAAGCAACTAATTTGTGCCATTGGCCCCACCGACCAATCAAGCACACGCACACACTACATATCATTTGTATGAGAGGTAGGGCTTGGGTTGGACTCTGACATGATATGTTTTTTGTTGGTCCCAGTTTGGGTACGGTACTGCTCTGTTTGATACCGACCGGTGTGGACTGAAACATGTGGCTCGATGCCATTAGGTTTACATTCGTGAAAGGTAGTTTTGGGACTGACACTGACTGATGGCCGCTCACCAAACTCCCACTGTCTGGAAGTCATTCATCATACTTCTGACATTTTCTTTATTATTGCCCCAGTGATTGATTGTTCAGCTCATAGAGAAGCTTTGTGGTTATACAAAATAACAATAAATAATAATAATATGAATAATATTGATGTTATTATTATCATTTTTAACACATCTGGACCCAGAGTAGATCATTTGGTTCTATGTTTTTACAGAAATTCCCAGCAATTTTCTCATTTTAGTGAAAAATATATCAAAAATAGGAGTAGCATGTAAAAAATTACTAGAAGGAGGTCATTTATTATTAGTACGATCAAAGTATAGGTCGCATTTCAAATCAAATCACTGAAGTAAATAAAAACTATCTCCTGTAAACAGCTAAGCATTTTTCTTCCCCTCAAACTAATGAAACTTGTGATTTAAAAAAAAATAAAAGACCAATTTTATAAGCAGCAGTAGGCTGGTGGGTTTGGGCCACTGTCTTGGGGCCAAATTATCTTGGTTTGAGCATACACTGTAAAAAGTGTTGCTTAAATTAAAAATAAACATCATCGTAAGAGGTTCCCTGGGCCTTTTTGTATACTGTCAACTTCAGCTCTTTTTGAGTAATACAGAAAGACACTGTTCCAACCCGGATATGAACCCAGGACCTAAGATTTCTACATTTTTATGGGTGGTAGCTTCTGTGGAGAGAGTGCTGTTAGCTCAGTCAGATCTTAATTTAGGTCAAGTACAGCGTAGTATTTGAACCTAGTATTTGAACCTATAAGACAAATAACTCAGGTAGTGTAAATAGGCCTACTTTGGTTTGGCCCTACTATGGTTGGTAAAAATAAATATGATATTCATTTGGTCTTTTGAGTTAAAGTATTTTGTAATAGTATGTTGCATATTCACTCTCAAAATGAGCGCTCAAATGTAGATTTTTTATATTTTGCTCTGCAATGTATTCTGGGTAGTGTCACTGCTTCGCCCAATACATTTTGTTTTGTCATTAATGAACCACAACGCTTACACGTAAGTACTTAAAAGTATTTCCACCTAAAGCAATAAAATCAGTATTGTAAAGGGTGCTATGATGATGTGCAGTACTCATTTGTCAACCAAAAATATTGATTGACAAGACTCTGGGGTAAGAATTGTGCAATAACGCGAGTGAGTTATAGCAAAGGCTCAGAAGTCTAATTATCTCTGTGGTCACTGTCCCTTCTTCATTTTAACACTCGCTATTTTACATTTTCTGATAATAATCTGCTGCATTCAAGCACATTAACATTTTCAGCTCTTGCAGCAACTCGCCTCCTCCCCATCACCACCTCAACAGTGGGATGTCAGTTGTCATCACTTCAGCTTCCAGGACCACCAGGGTTCAGACTCCGGAGGATTTCACTTTTAAAATCTCTATTCTTGTGTACCTTCTACATAATTGTGCTGACCTACTTGTCAAAAGTATATATAATCTGTAAAATACTATGGGTTAGGGCAAGGCATTTACTCTAAATTAACAGTTAATGTTTTATCATGCAGTAAAAAACATATGCAAATTTTACTTTTTACTATTTTATAAAATAATTCAAATTTATATTCTTGACATAATCACCCACGCGTGAAGAAAAGTACTAACTTCTGTGCAGAATTAATGTGTGGTTTTTTCAGTGCATCAGACATGGCCTCCAGCAGAGAGAGCGTTTACACAAGCTTTAATGGACATAGTAACTTCCCTGAGTGCAGTGTCAGCAGCCTTTCTCTAACAGAGCAGTACGGAGACTGTCCAAACTTTTAATCTTATTTTATGACTGCTCACTTCCGTTTTATCCCCTTCTCAATATGTGAGGACATTGCTTTTGTCTGGATTCATTCTCTGAATAATAGATCATAATAAAAAGCCCCCTGTACTTCTTGATCTTAACATGTGCTCCTTAAAAATTAATGCCATTGCAAATTCTGACTGTGGTAAAGCAAACACAGTTTTCAAAACCTCAAAAACTATACCGTATTTTTCAAATTATAAATCGCAGCTTTTGTCATAGTGCGATTTATACTCTGGAGCAATGTATGTGTGAAATTATTAAGTTTTCCATATTAAATGTTCTAATTTATTTACCGTAAAATATCAAATAATAGCCCGGGCTATTAAGTTCAGCAATAAAGCAATTAAAAAATACAATTATACTGAAGTGCGACTTAAACATGTTTTTTCCTTCTTTTTTATGTATTTTTGGCTGATACGATTTATACTCCAGTGCAATTTATAATCCAAAAAATACAGCAGTTGTCTTCAAGTGAATGTTTTTTTATGTACATCAATAGGTTTTTATTTTATTTTAATCAGGTTAATAACATGCAATCATTGCTTTACAGAAAACAAATCATTTTTGGGTTTAAATCATGAATGCCATTAGTAGGAGGTACCGGCCTATAGAGTCAGCTCAGACCCAATGAAGTCCATGAAGTTCGGGTGTTTTTACTTGAGTTTCTTTTCAGACTTTGGTGAACTTTTGGTAAGTATTTCCCTCTTGCTGAATCGTCCTGTTGTGGAGCCTTTGTGTCCTTTACCTGTGAAGATGATAAAAAAGGTAGATTTCTAAAGGATCCTGTATCCCCGAGGACAGGCTGACATCTGTGGAACTGGCTCCCACTGTGTCTGGCCTCTGCTAGTGCCTCCATCACGACCACCACTGATTGAGCGGAGCAAATAAGAGAGAAGGGCATTAAACAGGATCACTGTCATCTATGGGAATATATTGTTCTAAATGGACTTTGCGTTTTGCTATTGTAACCATTAAACACAGAAATACATCTGCTTTTCTCTATTAGCAACTGACATTTGTTACATAGACTGGCCTCCTGCTGGTGCCCAGAGTCAGGACTAAACACGGGGAGGAAGCATTTAAGGTTCATGCAGCTACAATCTGGAACAGTCTTCTTGAAAATGAGAGACGAGCGACTTCTCTGTCAACATTCACATCCAGGTTAAAACTATTTTGTTTAAATTTGCACACAACTGAAAGATTGTGTTTGCTAGTTTTTTTTTTCTTTTCACGATTTTAAGGCTTTAATGTCTCTTTTCTTGTTTTGTATGGTGTCTGGATTGTGCTATACGATTAAACTTTTGTGTTATGCATCTTCTCCTGCATTCAGAGCTACCTCAGAGCTACAGCACCGACTTTGTTTATTGACTGTCTGTCTACCTCTTCTGTTACAGTTTATGGAATGAGCAAATATATGGAGAAAATATATACAGGAGCTTATATGATAATTTTAAAACAGTAAACAACGTCTAATTTCGGTTCACGAGACACAACACATTTACGCCGATATAGATCCAGCCATCAATCTTTATTATCAGGAAAGATCTTTAAAAACACGTAAACACATGCGGCTTAAAGTATAATGGGCAGTATGAAGATGAAACACACATTTAAACACACACCTCTCACTAAATTTCTTAAGTGTTTACAAAGATAATTAATGAATTAGCTTAAGATAATGACTCACTGCACATTACTCACTAATTACCAGGTGAATTAAAACAAATGACATACATATTAGTTTTAATGGAATATACTTACTGAGACTCCAACTTAATGATGCTTATTATATTGTTGTGGAACTGGGACAGAAGACACACATTTAGAATTCATGCAGGATGTTTCTTTCCCTCCACAGAGAGAGGCCGATGTTAGAATAAGGCATAGGAAGCCGACTATTAGAATAAGATGTACATTTCAGCGTGAATCACAAAATAGGAGCTGTACATTTCTCAAAAGTCATGTTGTACTGTATATATTTTAAGTTTTGGAAAACATGTGTTAGAACTCAAAAAATGCTGAGGAAAAAGTTTTTTTTTTTCTTGTTTGTTCCACTTTTTAGATTTTCAAAACTGAATTCAACCCATACAAAACAAAATATCTGGTATGACCAAAATAATATCTTAATGGTCAAACTTTTGCATAAAATAGTAGCCAGTCACATTGAAAGGAAAGGCGAGGACTGTTGAGGTAAAAAAATGCTCCTTTCTTGACTTTTTTAATACAAATGAGGAAGCTTAAAATCACATTACTATAATTTTGTTTCAGGTGTCAATAATCACAATATACCAAACTTCACATTTTGGCACAATTTTATATGTGCCAAAATGTATATTATATTTTTATGTATTTTTCTAAAACAAAGTGTTCATAGCCTGCATCTCTTCAAATCTGGCTTTGGCTGTAATTATCCACTGTATAAATAAAGATTACCTACTTACTTACTGTATTATATTCAATTCATCTTTATACAGTACTGTATGTGTGTGGAATGTTCCCAATGTGATTTTTACGTTCTATTGCCAAAGGATGAATCAAGTCACATATAGTAGTTTTCCTTTTGCCTGCTAATAAATTTGTCTTGTATACAGTATGTGTCAAAGAATTCAAACAAACAAATACATTATTTTCTTGAATTATTATAACACCACAGGTTTTTTCCGACCAACCAGAATATTGTGTAATACATATCAACATTTTAATAGAAATAGTAATTGTAAGAAAAGAGTTCAAAAGAGAGTCCAGATAAAAGATGCCAATGGGCTTGGAAGAAGTGCTGTGGCGTTCTTTGTGCCGCTGAGCTGGCAGAGCTCAGGACGCCTCGTGGAGACCACCCTTTGTCCGATGCTACACCTCTATAAATAACTTAGAAGAGTGCATATCTAGACAGATTCAAGACTGAGCCACTGAGAGCGTGGGCCAGGTAAAGTGTGCAGCTTATAGAGGGGGAGAGTGATTGCTTTGAGCAGGAACACGCCCACACCAACTGAAATCAAATGATACCGATCTGGGTTACGATATTGATGCAACTTTGGCTGAGAATAAATACAAATATGAATAGCTTTTACCATGGACTAGTCTCGGCCGGATGATGATTGCTCCAACGCTGAGTCATAATCTCTTCTTTATTAGTTTAACTTTCTATTCCAGGTGCCTCATAGCAGTGGTTCCCAGCCTGAGTTGCCCTGTGCACCCCCTTTCCAGCAAAAACATGGCACTAGTTGACAAGGGCCTGGAGGATCCTTTGGGGGCCAGAATTGAAACATAAGAGTTGGTCAGGCCTCACTGTTATATCAGAGTCTCCATTATTCCCTATATGAAAAGTTTGTTGTTGATTTTTGATGATTACATGCTTGGACTGAACCACAAGCAGTGAGAGCGGTTGGCTGTCCAATCACGGCTATAAGGAAGCGTGGGCTGCCCTGTTCGCAGTCTGGCTCTACGGCTGTACTTCTGACTGCAGAAGTGAAAACACACAGACACCCTATGGCGACTCTCCATTGGTCAAAAAACAGCTTACTCCAGGAGAGGGTTTGTCCGAGGCTACAATCTCTAAAAATGACTGAGTAGAGTGTTGGGTGCAACGCGTCACAAAGAAACTACTTTATTCCAGAGAAAAGTAAAGTAACATGTTAACTATCCGTATGTTACCCCGCATCTGCTGGGGCATCATCACGACTCTTACTCAGTTCTCATTCCACACGGTTTGTGACACATGGTATGTGAAGCAAGAAGCTGCTAGTGGTGGTGCTGCTCATGGCGGAGTGTCACACCTTACCCCACGATGAAGAGCAGCTGAGAATAAACCAAGAGAAGTTGCCGCTCACAGCAGCTCCAGTGAGGCTGAATTTTTTTCTTTTGATGAGGAGGAAGACGCAACATCCTTTAGCGCATACACAGAGGTACTTGAGTAAATGAGATCAGGCTCAGAGTGAGAGGTCCTAAACTGATTCCCCCGCGTGAGAGCTGCGTTCATGAAATACATCAACCCAATGTTACATGCTCTGTGGAGTTTTCGATCATAAAAAGCAAGAAAGAAATATCTTATGATCTTCATGGTAGAACTTCCACAACACATTTAAGAACAGTTTTAATTCAAAGGAAGGTTTCTCACCCATCATCTGTACTTCTTAGCAAGTTTTCCCGACGTTTCGTCCTCAACCTGGGGACTTCTTCAGGGAATGAATTCTCGGACCGCGCGTTGGAGATTTATAACCTATGGGTGTGGTAAGCCACACCCTAATCCTGATACTAACTCGTAAACAATCTCAGGTCTGCTTGATGTAGAAGGGGAGCAGGTCTAACGACCCTGCTGAGGCTACCGACCCTAACTCCTTAGCATGTCACAGACCTATTGTCTGCTGGGATGCTCAAGTGGAGTGCAGGTCTCACCCCTCCTAACTCATTAGCATGTCACTGACCTTGTCCCAAGTTAGGGCGTTGTTTTTAGGATGTCGTCATAGATGCGAGGCAAAACAAATCTTAACCCTCCTCCTCTGTTAAGAGAAGGTTTTTGTTTCCTCACAAAAATGGCTTCTTTCACCCCTCTCTCAAACCAATTCTTCTCCCGAGCCAGAATTTTAACCTCTGTGTCATCCACCGTGTGGTTGGAGGCCTTGAGGTGGAGATGAACAGCCGACTGTGGCCCACTAGAGTTTTCTCTACGATGTTGGTAAAGCTGTTTCTGTAGAGTTTGTTTGGTTTCTCCAATATAGTAGTCAGTGCACTCCTCTTCACTACATTTAATTGAATACACCACATTGCTCTGTTTGTGTCTGGGTGTTTTGTCTTTGGGATGCACTAATTTCTGTCTTAACGTGTTGAAAGGTTTGAAATACACAGGGATTTTGTGTTGCCTAAAGATTCTTTGTAGTTTCTCTGAAACTCCCGCCACATACGGTAAGGACACCCCTCTCCTCCTACTTTCTTCTGTCTGTAGGATTGTGTCTCTGGCCTTTCTCGTCCTTTGGGCTTTAGTAAAAGACCACTTGGGGTAGCCACATCTGGAAAGTGCTCTCTGAACATGTTTGGTTTCTCTGTTCTTTCCCTCCGAGCTAGTGGGGACCTGGTGGGCTCGGTGTTGAAGCGTTCTAATGACCCCGAGTTTGTGTTGTAGCGGATGATTTGAATCAAAGGCCAGGTACTGGTCAGTGTGAGTGGACTTTCTGAAGACCTCAGTCTCTAATTGTCCGTTCTCCAGTATGATGACCTTACAATCTAGAAAGGCGAGTTCACTCTCCTTAGCATCCTCGCGAGTGAAATTTATAAAAGGGTCCACCGAGTTAATGTGTGCTGAAAATGGTTCCACTTCCTGTTTCTTTAACTTAAAGGCGCTATACCCGTTGCTGCAATGTTTGAATGTTTAGCACCGCCCCCCAACTCGCTCAATGGCTTCTCATTTCCCCTACGCTCTCATCACACAGAGCCATCTAGTTTTATTTGCGATCTGATACATATGCTAACATTAGCATTAGCGCAACTTCTTGTAAGCTGTGCAACAATCACCGATGAAATGGCACTAAAGCAACGCACTGCTAACACAATATATAAGTAAAAGAATACCGCTAGTTTCGCGTCCGAATGTATTAATTTAAAACCTTAGAATATATTCTAATATTTAATTATAATGTGTTATAGAGCTCCTCAAAGCAGCAGCAGCAATTCTTCCGATCATTTTTTCTTGATAACAGAACTCTCAAACCAATAATGACCGAAGCCCCAATGCAACCTCTGTTTGTAATTCAGGTGTGTAAAATACTGCCATTACTCTGCAAGAACAAGCTATCAGTACCTGTCACTATACACTTGTCTGTGCAGAGAAGCCAACGGAGCTAGCCACGCTCAATAAACAACTACAATCAACACCATTAAACGTCAATCGGACAATACAGTATACATATACATCCTTAACACACATGCACGGATGATTTCTGAATTTGCTGTTAACGTTTTCATGACAAAAATACTGTTTCAATGTGACAAAAAGCGATTGCGAAAAACCCGGAAGTTACCATGAAACAACTAGCTAGCTTAGCTGTTACCTGCCTAGCACGTCCCGGTGAAACCTTTGGGAGCTAACTATTTTATTTGCAGTCATTAAATACATTTCGAATTACAAGGGTTGTCTAAGATTTGTTCACATTTTTTATTTTAGAATTATATTCGAATTTTGAAGTCGAAGCCCTGGTGTTGAGCAGCGCTGTAGAGGCTAGAGGACGCAGGCTGGTCACTGCTTGTTCTGTGAGTGGAGGAGAAAGAGCGGCCCGCTCAGACTCTACTCAGCACTTTTCACTGCTTGTAATTCTTACACAGCTGAATCAATTACCTCAAGTTTTCAATTAAATGATGTATTATGATACAACTTGTATGTAGTAAAAAGCATTTTTATGAACTACTTAGAAAAAAAATCGGGTATAGCTTCTTTAACCCATGTATCGTCTACATATCGAAACCATTGGCTTGGCGCTGTCCCTTGGTAAGAGCCCAGGGCTTGTTCCTCCAGTTTCTCCATATACAGATTGGCCACTATAGGAGAGACTGGGGAGCCCATCGCACAGCCATGAATCTGTCTAAAGAAGGTGCCTCTGAATTGGAAATACGTGGTGTTAAGACACATTTCAAGTATTTCACAGATGTGGTCAGCTGTTAGTTTCGTTCTCTCCCCTAGTGTGGCGTCTTTCTGTAGGCTTTCTCTTACAGCCTCCACCGCCTCTGTAATAGGGACCGACGTAAAAAGCGATGTCACATCAAACGAGACCATTGTCTCATCTGTGTCAAACTGGAGGTGTTTGATTTTATTTACAAATTCTTTTGTGTTTTCTATGTGATGGTGGGTGTTACCCACCAAAGGAGCCAGAATGGTTTTGAGGTGTTTAGCCAGGTTAGCCAGGCATCACATAGAAAACACAAAAGAATTTGTAAATAAAATCAAACACCTCCAGTTTGACACAGATGAGACAATGGTCTCGTTTGATGTGACATCGCTTTTTACGTCGGTACCTATTACAGAGGCGGTGGAGGCTGTAAGAGAAAGCCTACAGAAAGACGCCACACTAGGGGAGAGAACGAAACTAACAGCTGACCACATCTGTGAAATACTTGAAATGTGTCTTAACACCACGTATTTCCAATTCAGAGGCACCTTCTTTAGACAGATTCATGGCTGTGCGATGGGCTCCCCAGTCTCTCCTATAGTGGCCAATCTGTATATGGAGAAACTGGAGGAACAAGCCCTGGGCTCTTACCAAGGGACAGCGCCAAGCCATTGGTTTCGATATGTAGACGATACATGGGTTAAGTTAAAGAAACAGGAAGTGGAACCATTTTCAGCACACATTAACTCGGTGGACCCTTTTATAAATTTCACTCGCAAGGATGCTAAGGAGAGTGAACTCGCCTTTCTAGATTGTAAGGTCATCATACTGGAGAACGGACAATTAGAGACTGAGGTCTTCAGAAAGTCCACTCACACTGACCAGTACCTGGCCTTTGATTCAAATCATCCGCTACAACACAAACTCGGGGTCATTAGAACGCTTCAACACCGAGCCCACCAGGTCCCCACTAGCTCGGAGGGAAAGAACAGAGAAACCAAACATGTTCAGAGAGCACTTTCCAGATGTGGCTACCCCAAGTGGTCTTTTACTAAAGCCCAAAGGACGAGAAAGGCCAGAGACACAATCCTACAGACAGAAGAAAGTAGGAGGAGAGGGGTGTCCTTACCGTATGTGGCGGGAGTTTCAGAGAAACTACAAAGAATCTTTAGGCAACACAAAATCCCTGTGTATTTCAAACCTTTCAACACGTTAAGACAGAAATTAGTGCATCCCAAAGACAAAACACCCAGACACAAACAGAGCAATGTGGTGTATTCAATTAAATGTAGTGAAGAGGAGTGCACTGACTACTATATTGGAGAAACCAAACAAACTCTACAGAAACGACTTTACCAACATCGTAGAGAAAACTCTAGTGGGCCACAGTCGGCTGTTCATCTCCACCTCAAGGCCTCCAACCACACGGTGGATGACACAGAGGTTAAAATTCTGGCTCGGGAGAAGAATTGGTTTGAGAGAGGGGTGAAAGAAGCCATTTTTGTGAGGAAACAAAAACCTTCTCTTAACAGAGGAGGAGGGTTAAGATTTGTTTTGCCTCGCATCTATGACGACATCCTAAAAACAACGCCCTAACTTGGGACAAGGTCAGTGACATGCTAATGAGTTAGGAGGGGTGAGACCTGCACTCCACTTGAGCATCCCAGCAGACAATAGGTCTGTGACATGCTAAGGAGTTAGGGTCGGTAGCCTCAGCAGGGTCGTTAGACCTGCTCCCCTTCTACATCAAGCAGACCTGAGATTGTTTACGAGTTAGTATCAGGATTAGGGTGTGGCTTACCACACCCATAGGTTATAAATCTCCAACGCGCGGTCCGAGAATTCATTCCCTGAAGAAGTCCCCAGGTTGAGGACGAAACGTCGGGAAAACTTGCTAAGAAGTACAGATGATGGGTGAGAAACCTTCCTTTGCTTTGACTAATCCCTGTACGACTGAGGGCTTACACAAACTTAACAGTTTTAATTGTAACAGAAAAGTAACAAGTAACAAAATAAGTTACTTTTGTTACATTTTATTCTGGCGTAGATACGGCACACGGCGCTCACCACAATACCAGTTGCAGCTTGATTTTTATTTAGTTTTCCTGAGGGAGGTGCCACTTGCAGCAGCTCATGGGTCATTAGATGTCTAATAAATCTTGTTATTGCAGACAAGTCTGCAATAATAAATAAAGTATTTGCATTTTTGGGTCAATGTTTGAAATGAAATACATGATATGGTTGTTTGTTTTTAGATAATTAGTTTTAAATGCATGTGATTACACATACACATCTTTAAAAGTAGTCCCTGTCACACCCCTGAGTACCCCTTATTGGGATAAACACAACCGTGCAGCATTGAGGTTGTTCTTCTTTATTGATGCTTTAAAACATTATTTTCCTGTAGCCATTACCATCACGGATACAATGAAGTGCACATTATCAACGCTGTGTGGGTCTATAACTTCTGTCTTTACCAAGCCTCCAAAGGGGATTTTAGTATAAAGGTCGCTTGGTTTCATTGTAAGTTAATGGGCCAATATGATCTGCACACTATAGTCATTATGAGGCGCAGTCAAGAGTCCAGCACATCCTTTTGTCCCGCTGTAAATCACGGACTGAAGAATGATGGTCAGTTGCGGAGAAAACCCTTGGTGCAAAGCAAAGACGTGTAAAATAAGGCTGTATTACGGCGGAGGAGTGAGCTGAGGACAAATCTGTATCCGGTTTCAAGAGTTTTTTCATTTGATTTCTGAAACATTGATTATACAGCATATTTCTGTTTTTGAACCTGACAGTATGGTGCCAGAGATTGAGAAATTTAACTTGGAATAAAGTTTTCTTATCTTCTCAAGAAACTCCAGTTATTCAACTGCTACTGCTGCACTTCTTTTGTGGTGATTTAAATAAATAAAATACAGATATTCAAAGGTGGAGAACCCTAAATTGGAATCCACAAAACTATGTAATACAATCCATAGTATCCATCGTTGGTTCTTTCAGTAGATTTCACATATATGTATTTATGGCCTCTGTCACATCTTAAAGTAGCAGTATATTTGCATGTCAAGTCATCATTAAATGACCCCCATATTTCAAAAGGCGTTATTAAATCATGCTCTTTTCAAATACATCTTTAACTGATAACAGTAGTTCAGCCGAGATATTTGATTATCGAAATTAGTTTTACGACCCGTAAAAGTTGTTATTGTTTTGATTTTGATGTCCTACCCTCCGCCGTTTCGCCAATCAGGAAGTGTCATGTAAGTCCGTGATCGGGTTGCCAGAACTCTGCACGGCTCATTAATCTCAGTGGTAAAATAACATGTGGCACAGAACTAAAAAAGGTCTTGTTATGACTCTCAAATCATTAATGACAAAACAGAGACTAAAACGAGGATTTATATTGCCTTTGAACAATTGAGACGGCTGATAAGTTTTCGTGTGATGCAAAATTTGCTGCTTTGAATCCGTTCTTCAGAGAAGCTATTGTCGCGTGAATTGGTGGCCTATTGGTTTAATCTACGCACTCACGATGCAGAACCCTGGGTTTGATTCCGGGTAGAGTCTTTTTGTATTTAATTGCAATTATCACATTCAATGACAGATTGCTCTAAAAACGTTTTTTTTTTTTTTGCAGATTATAGCTTAATTGTAAAAATAATCATTTAAGACCACATGTACCCAATTAAAATAATGTTAGTCTCTTTTTGATGCGGGACTTATACATGTTTGTCTAAAAAATAGGGAATAAATAAAATTGAAAGGTGATATCCTCTGGAGCAAACCCTGATGTTGATACGCTGAAGATGTTCCATTCTTTCCACTCCTATTTTGGACATCAATTGCTTATTTATTTAGGATAATCTATAATTACATTGCTTTTATTTTGTTTTGTGTCTTTTATCTCAAATGTCCAAATAAAAATACAAAATTAAACATTCATTCAACATTAGCATGCCTCATGGCAATGTGAGAGACAGACAAACTACTGATAAAATAATTCCCTGTGTTTGCTGCCGGATTTGGTGTGTATCTGGCAACCTGAGTCAGGGAGAGTGGGAAAGGACTACAAAATATTGACTGTGACTGCAGTACCACTTTTGGCCAGATTTTTACATATTGTTCCTTTAAGACCAGCTTTTTCAGTGCTATAGAGAGCACCACCCCTCACTCAGCCAATCACCTCTCAGTATGTAAAAGTGTTCTAATCATAATCTAACCAGACAAGTTTATCTTTAAGGCACGATTCATAGGGACACTCAAAATGCGGTTTAAACTGTATAATCAGATCCTAATTTTATTGTGAGATTAAGCTTCGTCCTTATTTACAGAACAGTGAAGCAGAAACAGAAACAAAGACTGAAGCATTCCCTCGTAAGTCTGATTCACTTTCACTGGACCAAGTCTGCTTCACTTGCTTCACAGATCTGTTCCAAATGATGTCCACTGACTTAAATCACTTCTGGGCACATGATCACTTATTTTACATACACAAATATATAGCATTTTTATCCCAGAAATGAACCAGAATTGATCCAGTTAAAGTGAACCAGACGAGTGTGAACGCAGCCTTAATCTTTGTTTGTAACAGGAGCATTACTAAATCTAAAACAGTATGTATCTTTTAAAGCAACTGTGGTTAAAGCTGAACTCATCATAAGGACAGTTTATGCACAAGCTGTCAAACTGTCCACTGGAATGTTTTGGTTCTCTGAAGGTCAAACTAGCATAATGCTCTCACAAGGAGGAGGACCTTTAAAATAACAAGCATTCGGTAAAACTCTGGTCATGTCTTCTTTACTATTATTATAGGGCTCCTCAGAGCAGCAGTAGCATGCTCCATTGATTTGAATGTAATTTCAAAACGTTCTACCGGTCATTATTTCTTATAACGGACCTATCAAAACAATAATTACCACTGCCCTTTGGCAACGCACCCTCTGCTTGTAATTCATGTGTGTAGATTACTCCGCAAGTAGTTCCGGCCACTCCGGAGCTAGCGACGCTCAATAAACGTAAATACCAATCAATCAACGCAATGAAATGTTAATCGGAGAATACATTATACATATACATGCTTAATATACATGCACAGAGGTTTTCAGAGGTATCTGTTAAGGTTTTCATGACAATAATACTGTTTTAATGCGAGAAAAAGCTATTGCAAAGTAGATTCCGGGACATTTTAAGAACATTTGCAGAGGATCGAATTATGGATTTAGGTTTAGTTTATGTATGGGTCACTCACCGCTGATGTTCAGAATTCTTTGTTCAGTTTTCATGCAGCTCCAGAGAGTTCTAGTTTGGAAGTTGATAGCCTAACTGTTGCTAGCATAGCCACGGGAAAGCCTTTGGGAACTATTTTATTTTCTGTCATTAAATAAACCTTTTGGCATTCCTAAGAGTGGACTGAAGTTTATTTTGTATGTTCTGTTGGTACAAAGACATATAATAAGCGGGATAATGTATATTACGCAGGTCATTATCAGAAAATAAGTACCGACAGGGTGAAGCGGACACGACGCGCAGCGGAGGGGTCTTCCGCCTCCGTTACCTTCACTTAACAATAAAATGTCTTATATTGCAGACCTCCTCATCGCTTGTCATTTTCTTCAATAAGTAATATATAAATGATAAACAGAGATAGTTATATAATTCCTCCGACACACAATTTCAGGGAAGCTCTGGCCCCACAGTGTTTGTATTAGGTTTATCTAAAACGTGGCAAACGAAGAACATACTTTGTGTCGACACCGAGATCCAGTAATAGTATTTAATTATTCATGTCACTTCCTTATTGTGCCTCAAATAAACCATTGCCATTCCTGTTTAACAAAATATGCAGCCCTAATGTGCAAACTTCTTAACATGAGACCTTTTATATTAGTCCTTCATGAAACACAAACAACATTTCTTCATTATTCTAATTTATAGCGCGGAAAGGTTCTGAATGAATTATTATGTTTGAAGTGGGTTTTTGACAGCCAAGGTGAGAGCCATGCTGTGATTTTTTTTTTACCTCTCGCTCCATCCTGACAACATGAATATTATATCACCACACACTTCTGATTTCTTATGGAATATTTACTCAAAATGACATACGTGACAAGAGTAACAAGCTGGTTTACATGGCTTTTCCGTGGGGATTTTTCAAGTATTCGCTTCGGAAGACGTTCTGTGTTGAATGATTTAAGTAAAGCAAAGATTTACGATAAAGTTATCACATTTGAAGATCCACAAAAGTAGGACACAGAAAGCACTGTAACCCGGAACAAATGCCAGTATGATGAAATTGGTTCTAGCTAGCTTATGTTAAAATTGGTGTATCCTAATACACGATCATAAGGGCCAAACTCTCACCCGGTTGGCCCTTAGATTTGGCCCCTCTGGTTCTCTGCAGTGCCGGCAGTAGATCCTTGCCGTGATACTTGCGTTGGTCATGTGACATCAGGTGGCGTCACGAGGGCCACCGCTCTGCTTTACTCTCTATGTATGAAAGGGACATTTTTTCTTCAGGACTTAAGACACAAAATAAAAGTTTCACAGTGTTGTAAAGGAATGCTAGTTGGATAGATACTTTATTGATCCTTGTAGGAGGATCAATAAAGTATTCCATTGGGCAGTGCAGTGAGAGGAGCCTGTTGCTATGGCCATGTCGAGGATGTCTGGAGATAAGCAGGATGGCCGCACAGCTCTCACAGACTCCAAACTTGACTCTAGTGTAAGGTTGGTGTGCGCTGTAGAGGTGCTCAATGACCAGGCTGCCAACCTTAAAGCGCTCCTCAGATTTTGTACGAATGGCTCGAGAAAAATCAGAAGTAGACTGTTTGTAGCGATTCGTTTGTGTCATTGTAAACCTGTGATTGTCAGACCTCGGGAGAGATCTGATAAACCTGGCCAGGTATTGCAGGACTGAGCCTAGAATTCATAAGTGGTATATAAACCGCTAACAAAGATTCATTGGGACTCGGACATAGGAATATAAAGTACCTACAATGCTTCCAGAAAAGTGATCACCTCTTTCTTTGACACATTGTCAAAAGATGGACTTTGGTGTCAAGATGATTTTCTCTTTCTTTCATTTAAAATTTCAGTTTGTATGACTTTTCAAATCTTGAATCTTCCATAGAACTCATTATTTGCTATATTATTTGCGGCCACTTGCAAAACCAGGAGAACATTCAGATCTCACAGGAAACTTGCTTTGATACTACTACTACTACCACTAGAGCTATCACTACTACTACTAATACTATTGCTACTACCACTACTCTAAAATGAATATGATCATAACAACTTATTCCAAACACATCATAACATCCCACAATATCTGTGTCATTATCTTGAAAACGTTTCTCTTTTGACAATACTCTTTGGTGACCCTTTCTGTCTGTGCTGACCACATAAATTGAGTTCTTATCCGTGCCATAAACACCGTACACTGGAGAGCCAATTATAAATACAGACTGTCCTTTGAACTCCACGAAGCGTCTCCATTTGGCTCTGGCTGGACTCTGGGAGTGTGGGAGCTGAGGCCACCTGCTGGGTCAGGCGCGCTCACGGGCTATACGCCACATAACGCAATATGGCAGACACGTTTCAGTTTCCGGCAAATTAATAAAAGATGGAAAGATAAACTAGGCCTTCCAACTTGACATCATTTATTCACTTCTGTTTCCAATTACAGACTTCCTTTCAACTTATTATTCAGCTCCTCAAGGACTTACACAGTCTTTTTGTAATTTCTGGGGTTGCTTGGGGTGCATGTTTTTCTAAAATAAGTCCATAGCTG
Source organism: Knipowitschia caucasica (assembly GCA_964034765.1). Lineage (NCBI taxonomy): Eukaryota > Metazoa > Chordata > Actinopteri > Gobiiformes > Gobiidae > Knipowitschia > Knipowitschia caucasica. The sequence goes on along the minus strand of OZ035836.1, from coordinate 20,815,715 downwards.
AGAGCGTATAAGGTAGAATTTTTTGCTAATGTTTTGTTTAAATTACAAAGAATAACATTGGGTTAAACATGAGGATGTAGTTGCAGTGCAAGCCGTAGTATAAGTGTGAGCGACGACATGAGAATAGCATTAATGCTCAAAAAGTCTCATAGTCAAGAGTTCAAAATAAGCGTGCTCTAAATATGAAACAATTCATGTATTTATTTTGGTCAATTGTTTGATTAATAACAGACATTACATTAACTGACTGTATTCCAGCCAAAAAGGATAGGGCTGAAGCCACATGCATATGAAAGCCCATCCTGAGATCACGTCACATGCCGTCAATAGCTAAACAACAACTAGGTAAGAAAATAAAATACAATACACATTATTGATTTCAAACTCAACATACAACAATGTAAATATATATTTGTTTTATTTTTTTTATTATAATTTTGTGTTTTTATTGCTATAATTATTACTAAAGGTATTTCCTCTGCTCTGTCCAATGTAACTGTTGTGTCCATATGAAATAAATAAGAAATATGATTATATGTCTACAAAATATTAACTATTTGAAGCCCATATTTAAAAAATGTATATATATATATTATTAATTCTTTCTGCAATGTGCCCGCCAGCAGGAGACATTAAATCGCAATGAAACTAAAGCTGGGTTACTGGGATTCAAAGTTTATCGTGTGACTTCAGAATGACATAACCGCAGATTAAACCCCTCAATTAAAGTAGAAGACTTCTCATTCTTTTTAGTGATGATTAGAGAAGGCAAATGTCAAAAGCCTTTCATCCTCTTCTGACATGTTCAGACCACATTAAATCTGCCTCTTTCAGCATCATTTTCCTCAGAATTAGGACAAAAGACTTGCAAAGAATTTGCTGTGAAAATTATTGAGAAATGTTCTGAAAATGACACGAGGCGAAGAAAAAAACGGTTTGTACTGTATGGAAAGGGCCCTCAACTGCTCATTATTTTGCTCTGTAGATTATCATCACATACAAGATAGAATATCATAAATTCCTTTTTTGGGCAATACCTTTTTTTAAAAATGTTTTATTCTGGGTTATTCAATTCACTCGCAACAGTTCAAACATAGGAAATGCAACAATTAAAAACACAGAGCCATTGGTCCATCAGGGGTGGACGACCAATGTTAATAAATGTTTATAGAAGTCCATAAATGAGCTTGGATGTCCTGGATCCTCACCACGCTCCTTAGACCCTGAACAGTTGCTCTGAGCCAATTATCAACATTACAAACAAGTAAAGACTTGGTTTGTAAATATAGTCTTTATTTGTTTATATATATCTCACTTTGTGTCTTTCATATATTAGTTGGACATTGTTAGTTGAATTACAAGTAATAGACAGTCAAATTATTTTCCAATAATTTTGGAATATCACATGTAATTCACATTATAAATGCTACCAAAGAACAAAATACAGTCAGCAGAAATTGAGCACATTTATTTTAAATGTAAAAAGACACTCAAAGTTAGACTACTAAATTTCATTAAATATTTTTTCTGTTTGGATTGACACCACCAGGTGGATGGAGAGGTCCATCCTCAAGAGGAGGAGTTCAAGTATCTCTTGGTCTTGTTCATGAGTGAGTGAGGGATGTAGCGTGAGATTGACAGGCGGATCGGTGCAGCAGCTGTAGTATTGGACCGTTGTGGTGAAGAAGGGGCTGAGTCAAAAGGCAAAGCTCCGGTTTCCGAAATGTGCTAAAAATAGCTCAGATGACTGCGCATGCGCGCATGTTTCGGACAAACGTGCACGACTCCGTTGAGTACTAGTGTGTTTTACGCATACGCGTGTGTATTTATTTGGGCTAAATCATTGAATCATGGTGACAACAAAACACTGCAGTTATGGTGCTTGTCGGAGCGATTTCAGATACTCTGAAAAGGACTATGAAAGTAACATTCAACCCGTTCGTTAAACCACACCATCGGACCAGACCAGGACCAGACCAGGACCAGATCAGACCAGGACCAGACCAGGACAAGTGCAAAAGGTGGGTTCGTCCTTGTGCTCGGCAGAATTTCTCTCATGAAAATGTTAAAAAGGACTCATATTTGTTCAAAACACTTCGTATGCGAAGCTGGACCAACTGTGGAGCATCCAGATCCAGTCCTTGCTACGTTTAGCTGGGACTGGACCTGGACCGCTGTATCAGGTCCGTCTGAGCTCTTCTGAATGTAGTTGGCACAAACTTTCTCTTTATTCCATTTACCCCATCAATCCATATTAGTATTGTTTGTGCTAATCCAGAATGTATACAATTCTCACACCTGAAGAAAGATGAGAGGGATTTTTTCAACTTTGTGACTTTCGGAAAATAAGTACAGACGAAGCGTGTCAGGGTCCGCTTATTATACGGCTTTGTACCAACTGAACACACAAAATAAACTTCAGTCACTTTTATTAATGCCGAAAGGTTTATTTAATGACTGCAAAGAAAAAAGTTCCCAAAGGTTTTCCCGGCAGGTGAGTAACAGTGAAGCCAGTTAATCTACTTCAAAAAAATTAAAATTAAAAAAGTATTTTTGTCATGAAAACCTGAACAGATAATTCTGAAAACCTTTGTGCACGTGTGTTACAAATGTATGTATAATATATTCTCCCATTAAAATTTAAAAGGGTTGATTGATTGTCATTTGCGTTTATTGAGTGTGACTAGCTCTGATAGTTTCTCTCTCAGAGACAGTAGTGGCGTAGCCCGTTGTGGTCCCATGGATCTCTTATAATATCGGCTGACAGTAGCTAACTATATGATCAAACTAATTACAGAGTGGACAGTACCAAAAAAAAACTTGATAAATGGAAGCTAATCACGGCAAAATAAACAAAGAAGGTGCTACTGTAGCATTGCAATTTAAATGACTAGATAATGTTAGCATAATCCTCCCCATTACCTTTTTATCAATTAAAACTTTCTACCAGTTACTGGAAGACCACGACAAGCCAACGTTTTCATTGGTCTACACTATGATACCTGATGGTTTGATGGTGGAATTTTGCTCCTGGCATATCATTTTCGTCTAAAGTGACATGTGGTATTTGATTCATTTCGGTAGTGTTTGTCCGAAACATGTGGGCGGAGTTGACAGGCGGCGGAGGCGTGTCTTAGTGACGTCATTTAGATAGTTCGCTATTGCTTTACAGGTCAATTTATGGTCATGAGCTTTGGGTAATGACAGAAAAGACGAGATTGCAGATACAAGCGGTCAGAATGAGCGTGCTCCGCAGAGTGGCTGGACGCTTCCTCAGAGATAGTGTGAGGAGCTCGAAGTAGAGCCACCACTCTACCAGCAAGCTGAGGAGTCTCGGCCATCTGTTTGGGAAGCCTTGTGGATGCCTCTCTGGGGAGGATGTCCCACCAGCGGAAGACCCCGGGGAAGACTCAGTACACGTCGGGGAACATAGTGTTCCTCCCCAGAATGAGCTGGAGGAAGTGTGTAAAACGGAAAGTCTGGAAGTCTCAGACTACTGCCCTCGTGACCCAGCAACGGATAAAGCGTAAGAAAATCGATGGATGAAACCTCGGGAGTTACCAGTGCTTTGAGATCTGTTAGTTGGAATTTTTCTCACAAAAGATTTAATACAATATAGAAACACTTGTCATGAGCTTTACTCTACTGCAGAATCTTGAAAACATGAAAAACATTTATTTTTAGTTATTTTTTATATAAAAAATTAAATGAATAATAATCTGGCCTCAACTATCACGTGTGATGTTTTCTTGCTCACACAACAACTAAGGACACACAGTTCACATGCTTTAGCAAACTTTCCAATAACTTTCCCAAACTCCAATCCTGTTAGTTGGCACCTCGGGGTCTAAACAGTGGAATGACAAACACAGCCCCAGGGGGAAACGCTAGATTGAAGCTGTGCATTCACAATCTCTTTAGACTCCATATTAGCCTGCACGATGTAATGAGCTCCTAAAAATGCACTTCACAGGAATTACTCGTCAGGCAGAGACAACGTGCTGACAACAACAAGCAGAGATGACATATTTTTACTTTATGATTGTACTAATTTTGGATGTTATGAGAAAATAGAAATTAAATGAGCTTTATGTGATATTGATACTGTATTTTTGCATATACGTAACTGTGTGGAGTTTGCATGTTCTCCCAGTGTATGCGTGACCTCTGGTTACTCCGGTTTCCCCTGCCACTAAAAACATGTACAGTACAACAGCGCTTTGTGTGATCGTAGTTTTTACAAGCCGTGAGCCAATTATCAACATTAGAACAAATTATATCAAAATAAATTCTGCTCAAGGGCAACTTTACAAAATTCAGACAGCAGAAAATCAACAAATTTCTATTAAAAAGACACATTTGTTGATACTACTAAAGTTTGTCATATACAGTAGTTTGAAGGTTTCCTCTGCTGAAGATCACCACCCACATCAGATAACCTACACAACAATTGATACTGGACTGGGTTTGATTCCACCTCCAGTCCTTTCTGTGTGGGTTTTGCATGTTTTCCAGTTTCCCCTATCTCTAAAACGTGCACAATAGGTCTGAATAGAGAGAGAGAGTGAATGAATGGTGTTGTCGGAGGCATTGATACAACAGTGTGTTCGGCTGGAGTGGAGTGAATGGAAATATATCTGCGCTCCAAAAAAATTGTAAAGGGCTTTTGATGACCATGGTCTGTGAAGTGCGTTATATAAATAAATATTTTACTTACAGGAGCACTGTAGACACAAAAGTCTATCTATCTATCTATCAGCATTATAGCCACTGGGTCACTACAAGGTCAATAATGCAAAAATATCATCTTTTTTACCCAGTTACAGTTATATAATGAACTTTTAATTGTGGCTGTTAAGTAAGGGATAATGTATAGCATACAGGTCATTATCGGAAAATAAGTACCGACAGGGCGAAGCAGACCCCTTCCAGCCCAACCGCGGGCAGGCAGTGTGGCTATGCTAGCAACAGTTAGGCTGGCAACTTCCAAACTAGAACTCTCTGGAACTGCATGAAAACTGAACAAAGAATTCTGAACATCAGCGGTGAGTGACCCATACATAAACCTAACCTAAATCCATAATTCGATCCTCTGCAAATGTGTCCGAAAATGTACCGGTATCTTAAAATGTGCCGGTATCTACTTCCGGGTTTTTCGGGATCGCCTTTTCTCGCATTACATCAGTGTTTTTGTCATGAAAACGTAAACGGCAAATTCTGAAAACTTCCGTGCACTTGTATTAAGACTGGATATGTATAATTCACTCTCCGATAAACATTTCATTGCGTTGATTGATTGGCATTTGCGTTTATTGAGCGGCCAGACTACTTCCGGGTTTTTCACGATCGCTTTTTGACGCAGAGAAATAGTATTTTTGTCATGAAGACAAGACCAGAAAATTCTGAAAATTTCTGTGCACGTGTGTGAAGAATGTATATGTATAAGTATGCTCCGATTAACATTTAAGTGTGTTGATTGAGCGTGGCTAGCTCAGGAGTGGCCGGAACTACTTGCGGAGTTATCCACGCATTTGAAATACAAGCAGAGAGTGCGTTGCCATGGGCAGCGGACATTATTGTTTTGAGAGGTCCGTTATAGAAAATAATGACCGGTAGAACGTTTTGAAATTACATTCAAATCAATGGAGCGTTCTACTGCTGCTCTGAGGAGCCGTATAATAAATATATTTATTGTCAAATAGAAGATAAGACAATCTTTTCTCATATATTCTATATTTACTGTATGATCTGAAAAGAGACAATATTAGTAAGCTCCTTAGCAACCGTCGTCATGACCAAAATGTAAACACACACACACACGAGGAGAAAAAGCAAAGTAGGCCCACATTTAATTAATAGTAAAATTATGAATATATAGCACATTTAGCAACTTAGTTCAACATCTTGCTGTATAATAGATAATTAAAAGTAATTTCATAATGCAAACTGTAAGTTAGCTGTCTGTGCTCAATCTATGTGTCTATGTGTAAAGTGATGGAACCTTCAATTCAACATGACGTTTCAACAGTAAATATCAACACTAGCTTGCATTGGAATCTTCACTGACCATGGTTTACATCTTTATAACTATTATACACAAACATTAAGGTGTTTTTCATACATTTTGTTGCTCGTTGTGAACAGACTGAATGAAAATGACTGATTTGACTGCATCAAAGCTTCCACAGCAGCGACATATGTTTTGTGTTTGTGCTACGGCCCAGAAGTCCTCCAGATCAAAGTAGATTCACACAAATTAAATTATGTTATTGTCTGTCCTGCCTCAGACCTACACAAGTGACTCACCCACTGCAAGAGCTATAATTAGACCAATGAAACATCTTTAATAAGATTCTATATACAGTAGGTGACTAATATACTAATAGCAACGTTTTCTATTTCCGGTGTTTGACATTTGGTCCTCGAGAATCTATACACAAACACACATGAATCACATTTGACAACAATAACTTAGAAATGGTTTTTGAATCACAAGCTTATCCAGGCTGTCAAAAACATCCTTATCAAACATACTGCATTTTTTTTTTACTTTCTCACTCATAAAATGTTTGCTCTGATCAAATAGTAATGTAAGCATTAATGGATGATCCTTCAGTTACACATGAACTGAGACCAAAGCCTCTGCTCTTTGGCTCCATCCTGTGACAGTCATTTGTGACAAAAAATGACATGAATCCCTCACAACAAACAGAAGTGTATTAGGCAAAGAGCAAAGGTCCACATCTATCTGCGTTTCATAATCCTCTCTATATAAAAAAAGTATTGATATGAGGAGAACTTGCTGTACCAGAAGAAATCAATGTAGGGCGGCGGCAGAGAGGTGAACTCTGATGAAGCTGTTTTTATAGCAAACTCAAACGTTGTTTTATGGATGATTTTTCTCTCAATCTGAATCTGAATATTTATAAGTAGTAGAGGTAGTAATTACTCTATAGTGGTAGTAATAAAAACCTGCAGCACATTATGATAAGGACGAAATACTAGTAAGGAAGTCCTCTTTATCTATATACTGTAGCGCCTTTCATAGACTAGAATCACAAAGTACTTTATAATTGTTGTTTAGGAGACCTATTGCACATGTTTTTAGTGGTAAGCAAAACCGGAGCACCTGGAGGAAACCTACGCAGACACAGCTAGAACATGCAAACTCCACACAAAAAGCTCGGGAGCCAGGACCTTCTTACTGTGAGGCACAAGCTCTAACCACTGCGTGTCGCCCACTGTGGAATATAGACTAGGATCTTTGCAATTATAACTTCCCAACACTACTTAATACAGAAGCGATACATTTAAAACTAGGAATTTTCTTCAATAAACAGAATAAAAAGCTTACAAAAGAGTCACTTCTTTCAATATGAGAGGTAGCTTTGTCCTTTCCTCACAGTTCTGCTGCCATGAGATGTCCCAGGAGGAGGCCCATGTGTTGTAGGCCATGGTCATGTCAGTTCCAAGTACACAATGGATGGAGCGAAAATGAGCCAATTAGTGGAAATATGACATGCTGATTGAATAGATATTTCAACAAACAAACATTTCTTAGCCAAATTTGGAAGCTGGGTTATCACTTTGAGTCTTGCCCCGTGTTGTGTGGCATATGTGTCACTTGCAGCTTTGTCAGTCCTTCCGTATTTCTCTTTCCACATTCATGTTGTTTTTGTCTTTAAACCGGCCTCCAAACATCTCGTGTTTCCGCTCACGCCCCCTACTGGTCCGCAACAGCCCGTGTTGTGCAAACTCTAATTATCACCTCGGTCCAGAAATAGCGTTGAAACCCTATGGAGGCAAATATCTGACATTTAACAGACAGTGTGAGAACTCTCTTCACTCACAAAGGCAGAATTCAAGGACAGGCAACGCAGACACAACGGCTGTGTGTTTCAAAATGGGAATCTTTTTGATAACCACAAAGATTTTGATTTCAGCCAAGAAAGGCTAAAACAAATTAAACTATAACCTGCAGATATTGTTTAGATCAATGGTTTAGACTTGTTCACTATATTGCAATATTGATTGACTTCATAATAAAAGCAGAACTTGGAGGTCTCAACTGTTTGGTGAGTTGTTATTGTGCATTTGATTTTTCTGTATAATGCAGCATCATTTTTGAGCCCAAAATGTTTGACCTTGGAAATATCATTTTTCATGGACTTGTAAGCAGTGAGTGGAGATAGTTATTTTAGTAATTGGATTTAAAAATCTTAGTATTTTGGCAGTGACGCCTATCTTTGCCGTTGCCATCTCTTTTCCCTTCTGCCGACTTTTTCAATTTTGGGGAGTGGCCCCTCCTGCAGGAAAATGTGAAAAACACATTTGCACATGCGTTAGCCGGCATGAGGCCCATTCATTAAACGAGTGCATTAAAAATTCCACAGCGGCTAAACTAGACTGGTCCAAAAAAAATACCCCGCCTCAGCATTGACACACATCTGGAACTTAGCGTTGAGCCAAGAGACGACTTTTGGACCAAGCTGGACCAGGCCGTTTTCCATGAGAATTCTTTGGATAATTCTGTTTCCGGGTACACCACCACCAGCCAGGACTGAGATTACAAGCATGTCAGCGCACGTGCTCCGGTACCCTTTTGAGACCCCTCCCCCCGACTGGATTACATTCATCCACAGCTTCCTTGTGACTCCTCTGCACCGGCGCCACTTTCCGAATGCACATTTTATACACAGCAGCTCTCATGAAACAAAATTACATCAAGCATTCAATATTCATATGTCTCCCTTCACCTTCCACCCCCTCCTCTCCTTTCAGATTTCACCTCCGCCCCCAAATGCGGTACACTCCACGATGAGGTGTTGCGCCCTGACATGGCATTTTGATGTAGTGTGAAATAACCACTGCTCCAGCTTATGGGCATTTGCAGATGAATACAAATTGGACGGGTGTGGGTGGGCAGCTCAAGGTCACCTAAGAGAATAGTTTCCAAACGGAGTCCCCCCATTGTTGATCCCGTAATGAGAGCCGGAGTGAGAATAAGGGCTCGCCGAATGCGCTGCACCTGTCTGACTGCGGCGCTTTGAGGCTCAATCATCCAGGCGCTGCCAACTAATCTCCTCTCTCTGTCTTGGCAACGTCTGCTAATGGTTTTCTCACAGTAGTTTTATTTAAGAAGGAGATATACAATCTTCAACAAGGCAACAAAGTGGCCAAATTAAAGCCATAAAGACATAAAGTTGTACCTGCTGACAAACGCTCTAGATTTAAAGCTGGGCGACCAAACTTTTCTTTCACATAAATATGATGTTTTGTCTCAACAGAAAGAGTCTAAAACATATGTCATCGATTACATTCTCGAGCCCTGGTTACAGTTTGGAGTTTGCATGTTCTCCCTGTGTCTGCTTGGGTTTTCTCCGGGTGCTCTGGTTTCCCCTACCACTCTTTGTGTGTGGAATGAGTGATACAACAAGAATTGTAAAGTGCTTTGTTTTGTGTGACCTTGGTCTATGAAATGCACTATACAAATAAAAACGACTGATTGGCTGATTAGGGATGGTCCTCTTTTTTAACTTAAATGTTTGAAATATCTTTTCTAGATGTGACAGAGGGGGTGGCATAAGAATTACATGTAGAAATTGAAAGTCAGGTACCCAAGCTTTAAATGGAGATTGGCTCTGAGAGAAAAGTTTCAGATTTGCATTTCTGGCAGCAAGATTAAAAAGTGGGAATCTTAATACATTTATCTTCTCATTTGCAAACAGATTTCCTTCCAGAATCCTTTCATTTTGGTTTTTCAAATCACTTATCCGGCAGATAATTATGCACATATTGAAATAACATTTTTGAGTGATTGCCAAGTTTGCAAAGCGTTTGAGTCAAGATTCCACACTTTGATTCTACTGTACTGTGATTTATTGGTGCAATTTACAATGCTTTGCTTGTCCTTTCTAAATAATAGATTCGAATTACAAAGAAAACCCTGAGCTTGAGAAACTGCAAAGCCGTTACACCTTATCCCTTGGTTGTCTCCTTAAATTGTCTGGCGGCTCTAGGAATTATGGGATGTCAGGTAGACAGGTATAGGCAGCGAGCCAGCTATCCCCTTAAAGTTCCCTCTTGGACACTTCTTAGGATGGCTCGTCACGCTGTGTGCCGGCTTATCGATCTTTCTCAGGCTTAGAGGAAGAAAGGAAGAGGAAGCTGGAGATTCAAACCGTGCAGCCACAACAGTGGGAAGAGCCACGGTGAAAGAAGAAGAAGGCAGCCACAAAGACAAAGACCTGGGGTTAGACTCACGCTCGGAGACAGGTGAAGCTGGACTTAAGCGTAGGCCTACCTGCATTTGCTGTACACTGGAAATCATTACAATAAAAAAATAATACAAATACCTTAACAGTAACTGAAAAAAAACAATGCCCTCACTGTGTATATCCTGTATATTACTGTATGTATGTGCTGCACAGTATCACATTTGTATTGATATTGTATGTTGATTGATTGCATTGTATTCTGTGTATGGTTGTGTTGAATTGTGAGAGGGGGTTGGGAACAAACCTGTATTCATGTACAGATATGTGAAATTGTGTTCTGCAGGCTTGAAATAAATCAAACTAACTATACTATTTTGTTTTTTTAATGGTATATTTACTTCACGATTTTTAAACTACAACCAGCTACATATTTTGCGGTGTATACAATAGGTAAAAAAAGCATATTATGATTATTTGGGGATTACAAAGAAGATGTTTTTTGTTTCTTTCACACAAGGCTTTTACAACAATTGGGGATAGATTAATCTTATTCTAGAAGCGTTTTACACAAATAAACAAAACACAATGGGTCTGTTTTTATAATGTCTTGTTTTTCCTGGTGCAGGACATTGTTACAGGGGCGCATTGTATTGTATTGAGATTTGGTGAAATGTTTCTTGTTGTAAGGGCGACAGTAGCTCAGTTGGTAGAGCATTGGCCTTTGAGCCAGAAGGTCGTGGGTTCGAGCCCGACTTTCACCATTGACTCCCACTGATATCTGCTGTTGTTGTGTCCTTGGCAAGACACTTAACCCCTGGGAACACCAGCCACAGTGGGGCGGCTGCGGCTGTAAATGCCAAACTCCCGTTGTGTCCTTAGGCAAGACACTTTACCCCCACTGCCTAGAATGAGTCTTGTGTGTGTGAATGGTTGGTGGTGGTCGGAGGGGCTGATGGCACATACTGGTTGCCTTGCTTCTGTCTGTGTGCCCCAGGGCAGCTGTGGCTACAGTATGAGTTTATCACCACCGTGTTTGGAGTGAAAGAATAATGACATGTTGAGTGTCCAAAAAAGCACTATATAAAACTGATTATTATTATTAAATGTAAATCTTGGAAGAAGAATACTATATTCAAGTGGCAATAAAATATTCATTTAGAAGATGCGTTTTAAGAAGTTTTTCTTAATGACTTCTCTTCTTCGCAAAGACACTATAACCTTGATATTTTTTCAGTTTCCTCTGTTTTAGGTTATAAATCTTTTAGGTGGAGAAGTTGTTCAAAGTTTCTTTCCAAACAACCACAAGTACCACTGCAGGACTAAACTTCACATGCCTTTGTAGAAAATTGGAATCTCAAGAACTAAGGAAAGCCTTCATATGTTTTGTTTTATTTTTATGCTTTCAATTTGACCCCAAAAGAAGCTTGGAGAAAATGCAGAATTGTTATTTCTTTAAATGCATGAAGGTCATTTCAAAGCATACAAAGGCAACCTGAATAAAGAATGTAGCAAACCCGCCTCTGCTATTATTTTATGCAAAACCAAATGAATCTTGCATAATTCTTGATTCCAGTCCCTACATCAAAATATCAATTTCCGACTTGTGCACTTCTGACAGACACCCTCCTTTTCCTATATGGAATAATGTTATTTTCCACTTTCCCTATTCGCCGTACAGTGAGGCCAGATTTATTCCCCCCGTCGGCGGAAACGTGTTAAGTTTAATGGCCGGAAACATTAAAGAGGCAAATATTTGAGCTCCTCTGGTGGTGAGAATGTTGCTGGTGTGGAGCAGATGGGATATTAAATGATTTAAAGAAGTGTGATCCTCCCTAACGTCCTCTGCACATCTCTGGAGCAGCATCTGTGAGGCCGCGGCGAATGCTCTGGAGGCCGGTGCACTGGTGCAGAGGGAATAGCAATGAAGGCACTGAGGGCGGCAGCACACTCTCGTCTCTTTGTTGTATATTAGTGTTTGAGGACATTGAATATAGCATTTTTTTAATAGAAAAATTAGTGTGGTAGACTTAAAAGTGGTAGACTTATGGTGAACATTAAAACTAAATAAATAGTTGAAATAGTTCTGTCTGCATAGGGTTGCTCTGTTTGTCCTAAACAGGTACTATCGTCCACCATACCCCACTCCTGCCCCCGGTCTTAGACCATGATCTTTGTAAAACAATACACTGATCAGTGGGACTTTCCTGGTTAAATAAAGGTCCATCAAATATCATTTCTTAAAGGAGCTATACCCGTTTCTGCAAGGTTTGAATGTTTAGCACCGCCCTTAAACTCACTCACCGGCTTCTCATTTCCCCTACGTTCTCATCCCACGAAGCCATCTAGTTTTATTTGCAATCTGATACATATGCTGACATTAGCATGAGCGCAACATAAACTGTACAGCAATCACAGATTAAATGGTACAAAAGCATCCATCCATCCATTTTCTTCCGCTTTATCCGTTGTCGGGTCGCGGGGGCAGCAGTCTAAGCAGAGACGCCCAGACTTCCCTATCCACACACACTTCCTCCAGCTCGTCCGGGGGGACCCCCAGGCGTTCCCAGGCCAGCTGAGAGACATAGTCCCTCCAGCGTGTCCTAGGTCTTCCGCGGGGCCTCCTCCCGGTGGGACGTGCCCGGAACACCTCCCCAGGGAGGCGTCCAGGAGGCATCCGGAACAGATGCCCGAGCCACCTCAACTGGTTCCTCTCGACGTGGAGAAGCAGCGGCTCTACTCCGAGCTCCTCCCGTGTGACTGAGCTCCTCACCCTATCTCTAAGGGAGCGCCCAGCCACTCTGCGGAGGAAGCTCATTTCGGCCGCTTGTATCCGCGATCTCGTTCTTTCGGTCATTACCCAAAGCTCATGACCATAGGTGAGGGAGGGAACAAAGATTGACCGGTAAATTGAGAGCTTTGCCTTTCGGCTCAGCTCCCTCTTTACCACAACGGTCCGATACAGCGACCGCATCACTGCGCACGCTGCACCGATCCGCCTGTCAATCTCACGCTCCATTCTTCCCTCACTCGTGAACAAGACCCCGAGATACTTGAACTCCTCCACTTGAGGAAGGACCTCTCCACCCACCTGCAGAGGGCAAGGCACCTTTTTCCGGTCGAGCACCATGGCCTCGGATTTGGAGGTGCTGATTCTCATCCCAGCCACTTCACACTCGGCTGCAAACCGCCCCAGTGCATGTTGCAGGTCCTGGTTCGTTGGAGCCAACAGGACAACATCGTCCGCAAACAGCAGAGATGAAATCCTGTGGTCTCCGAACCGGACCCCCTCCGACCCCTGGCTGCGCCTAGATATTCTGTCCATAAATACAGTGAACAGAACCGGTGACAATGGGCAGCCCTGTCGGAGGCCAACATTCACCGGGAACAGGTCTGACTTACTGCCGGCAATGCGAACACAGCTCTGGCTCCGGTCATACAGGGATCGGATGGCCCTCAGCAGAGGACCCCCGACCCCGTACTCCCGGAGAACCCCCCAAAGGACACCCCGGGGAACACAGTCGAACGCCTTCTCCAAATCCACAAAACACATGTGGACAGGTTGGGCGAACTCCCATGAACCCTCGAGTATCCGATGGAGAGTATAGAGCTGGTCCAGTGTTCCGCGACCGGGACGAAAACCACACTGCTCCTCCTGGATCCGAGATTCGACCATCGGCCGTAACCTCCTCTCCAGTACCCTGGAGTAGACCTTACCGGGGAGGCTGAGGAGTGTGATCCCACCATAATTGGAACACACACTCTGATCCCGCTTCTTGTAGAGAAGGACCACCACCCCGGTCTGCCACTCCATTGGCACTGCCCCCGATCGCCACGCGATGTTGCAGAGACATGTCAGCCAAGACAGTCCTACAACATCCAGAGACTTTAGATAATCAGGGCGGATCTCATCCACACCCGGAGCCTTGCCACCATGGAGGCTACCAACCACCTTGGTGACCTCAGCCAGGGAGATGGATGTATCCGCCCCAACATCCTCAGCCTCTGCCTCTGTAACAGAGGACGTGACGGGGGGATTGAGGAGAACCTCAAAGTATTCCTTCCACCGCCCGACAATATCCCCAGTCGAGGTCAGCAGCTCTCCACCCGCACCGTACATGGTGTTGGCAAAGAACTGCTTCCCCCTCCTGAGGCGCCGGATGGTTTGCCAGAATCTCTTCGAGGCCGACCGATAGTCATGCTCCATGGACTCTCCGAACTCCTCCCAGTCCCGGGTTTTTGCCTCTGCAACAGCCCGGGCCGCGGCACGCTTGGCCTGCCGGTACTGGACAGCTGCCTCAGGAGTCCCCCGAACCATCATGGCTCGATAGGGACAGCATCCCTTACTGCCGGTGTCCACCACCGGGTTCAGGGGTTGCCGCCGGGACCAGCACCAGAGACCTTGCGACCACAGCTACGAGCCGCCGCATCGGCGATTGAGGCAGAGAACATGGTCCACTCGGACTCCATGTCCCCCTCCTCCGCCGGGACCTGGGAGAAACTCTCCCGGAGGTGCGAGTTGAAAGTCCGTCTGACAGGGGGCTCAGCGAGACGTTCCCAGCAGACCCTCACTATACGCTTGGGTCTGCCAGGTCTGACCGGCTTCTTCCCCTGCCAGCGGATCCAACTCACGACCAGGTGATGATCGGTTGACAGCTCCGCCCCTCTCTTTACCCGAGTGTCCGAGACACGCGGTCGAAGGTCAGATGATACGACAACAAAGTCGATCATCGACCTCCGGCCTAGGGTGTCCTGGTGCCACGTGCACTGGTGGACACCCTTGTGCTCGAACATGGTGTTCGTGATGGACAGGCCGTGACTGGCACAGAAGTCCAACAACTGAACACCGCTCGGGTTCAGATCAGGGGGGGCGTTCTTCCCGATCATCCCTCTCCAAGTGTCACTGGCGTTTCCCACATGGGCGTTGAAGTCCCCCAGGAGAATAACGGAGTCCCCGGGCGGTGCACCGTCCAGTACCCCTCCCAAGGATTCCAAGAAGGCCGGGTACTCTGCACTGCTGTTAGGCCCGTAGGCCGTCACAACAATGAGAGACTTGTCCCCCACCCGGAGGCGGAGGGACACGACCCTCTCATTCACCGGGGAGAACTCCAACACGTGGCGGCTGAGATGGGGGGCAATGAGAATGGCCACCCCAGCTCGCCGCCTCTCCCCGCGGGAAACTCCAGAAAAGTGGAGCGTCCAACCCCTCTCAAGGAGTTGGGTTCCAGAGCCCAAGCTGTGTGTGGAGGTGAGGACGACTATCTCTAGTCGGTATCGCTCAACCTCCCCCACGAGCTCGGGCTCCTTCCCCCCCAGTGAGGTGACGTTCCACGTCCCAAGAGCCAGATGTTGTGTGTGCGGACTGGGTCGCCGAGGTCTCCGCCTTCGACTGCCGCCCAGTCCTCTCAGCACCGCGCCACCACGGACCCCTCTGCAGGTGGTGGGCCCACAGGAGGGACTGCCCACGTCATCCCTTCGGGCTGGGCCCGGCCGGGCCCCGTGGGCTAAGGCCCGGCCACCAGGCGCTCGCATACGAGCCCCGACCCCAGGCCTGGCTCCAGGGTGGGGCCCCGGCTGCGCCATGCCGGGCGACGTCACTGCTCTCATTATAGTGCGATCCATGGTGGTTTTTGGACTGCGCTTCGTCTGACTCGTCACCTGAGACCTGTCTGCCATGGGAGGCCCTACCAGGGGCATGAAGCCCCAGACAGCATAGCTCCCAGGATCATCTGAGTACTCAAACTCCCCCACCACGTTAAGGTGGCAGTCCAGGGGGCAACGCACTGCTAACAAAATATATAACTGAAAGATTACTGCTAGTTTCGCGTCCGTATGTAGTCCGAGGATAGATAGTCCGAGTCAGTCCCGCAGGTCTCTCCCATAGTCTGTAAGTCTCTCCAGAGGATACGATGTAAGCTAGCTATGTTCACACAGGCTTGATTTCTCCATTGATCAGTTTTTTGCTTTAGTTCCCTCTTTTCTTCCTCACTGTTGCATCATTCGGGCTGTTTTTGGTGTGTCTGCAGTTACAGCAGGAGCAGGTATATAGGCACTTTCTGCCTCCATTCTGCTCTTGTTTACCGGCGCTGTGGAGGCTAGAGGACGCAGCCTCGTTCTGTGATTGGGGGAGAGCGGGCGTCACTACTCAGCACTTTTCACGGCCTGAATTCATACACAAACTGAATCAATGAGCTGAAGTTTTCAATTCAATTACAGATTATAATCCAACTTGTATGTAGTAATACGCATTTTTATGAACTCATAAAAAAAAAAAAATGGGTATAGCTTCTTTAATTATCTTGTGTCCAGAGTTGACATGGAGTCATGTAGAAGGATCCTTTGTATTATGCTTTTCTTTTCTTAATTTGCATGGAGCAGGTTGAATATCCCAGCATGCAGCTGATGTCTCAGCACAAACAGCCCTCATCATCATCTCGAATGTATCTAAAAAAAAATCACCTCTATTTAGGTTTCACCTGTAATAGAATATGAAAAACATTGAGTGAGTTTCTGTTGTGTTTTAAAACGTCTCGAATATTATGCCTAATAAACTTGTGTTGTGCCACATAGCCCGTGGAGAGCGCTGAACGGCAGCGCTAGTTCCACTCGAGCAGGAAAGTCTGAAGTTCTTAAGAACGACTATGAGAAGCTTTCCTTACTGTTCCTGTCTCCTTCAACCGTTAGGAGCAATAAGGATTAGGACAGAGGTATTGTTTAGGCATCTCTGACCACCCCCCTGAGGGGCAGAAGATGGATGGATGGTTTCTGATGCAGTGATACCGTCATGGTCATCATTTTTAGCCTCCTAGTTTCATGTTGTAAATCTAAAAAAAACAGGAGAACAGAAAAGACACCTGAGTCTCTGTTGAATACCCTGTGCTGTTTACCTATTGTTGTCCGTCCTTTGTGTTTTTCAACCTGGGTTCTGTTGAGTTTGTTTTTTACTTTGGCCTTTCAATGTATCATTAAATCATATTTTTTCAGTCATCCTTGTGTCCTGCTTTCTCTCGATCATGACACATGTCGAGGATGACAAGAAAACAACACACGAGATGAAAAAAACTGAGAAGAATTACATTTATCTCAGTAATATTCCACATGTAAACATTTAACAGTGCTTTTTGACATCTCTAGTAATGTTGGTTCTTGTAGTTACACATGTGTGCTTATAATTACATGTTTGAAATAAAACCAAGTGAAAAAAAATAAAAGAATATTTCACATTTAATATTTGCATTTCAATTTCTCAAGAATTTGTGGAATACTTCTTTTGTATTGTACTGGGCTAGAAAAAAGATGTTAGAAATGAACAATAATCATAATTCATACTACACCAAGAACACTTCCTCCATTTTGGCCGTGCCTGAAACGCGACTGTTATAAATATCCATCAAAAAACCCACAAAGAAGACCGTATTTTACCAAAAGTTTTGAAGCATGAGAACAATTATAAAGTCAGTATCTCTTAGGGATGCATATCATTGTTTATAAATCTTAAAAAGCCAAAGAGCTGTTCTTCTGAGCTTTGCATGTCAGGGTGCCGTCTGCTCTTCTTAAGTTTCAGAAGCGCTGGATGAACTGCTGGGCTGCCGTGTCCCAGACCATATGCTCCTCCAGCTGCCACCAAGCTCGAGACTCTCACTGCTCCTAGTTACTGAGCAAATAACCATGGACTGAAATATATGTTTGTTATGGTGGCTTAGCTAATGCTTTGGACGATTGCCATGACATGTGCAGTGTGTGTGGATGGATTTATATCTTTCGCTCTGGTTTCCTCAGTTCCGTGCCGAGATCCAAGGACGAAAGAGGTGGTTATTGTGTGCAGAAACATCACACAGATTGAACCCTGGCCATGTAAAACAGAATTTCTAATCAAAAACTGTGTAAAGAAATGGTCAAAGGAAACCCGCTAGCTCTGAAGCCAGTAGGGATGTTCAGTATTGTTCAGAGCTCCTATTGACTTTCATTGTAAACTCCTTGAGCTCTGTAACCGTTTGAATCCAAGCCCCGGTGATCCAAGATGGCGCCGTATTCAAATGAATGGTTTGTGCTCAGTGGCGCTTTGTGCCGGCACGGTCGCTGACTTATTAGCGGAACTCGCCTGGAACTCGCAAAGATCCATGGGAAATTCGCCTGTATTTGGGCATCGTCTGGTCCTCCTGGTTCTGCGCAGTGGATGATCTCCCATGATGCGTTGCGCGAAATACACGTGTGTGGCTCTCATGCACGTGCACAGAGGGGCTCGGCCGTGCTCTGACCAATCAGAACTGCTTATCAGAGCGGGAGTTAGAGCGGGAGCCAGACGGGCAGAGTTTGTGGCACTAAAGTGTGGATTTAAAGAAAACCGAAGGTTTAAAAAAAAAAAAAGTTGAGGATGACAAGGACACTAAAATCCCCACAAAATCCGATCTTTATGAAAGCTGTAGGTTCTCTGTCAGCTGAGGTCGAGCTGTTTTAATTTACATTGAGTTCTATGGGGAAAATTTCTGGGTAGCCTACATGAATTTAGTCTGGTTTAGTCTGCAGTACCGCGAGAATCCCCCGAGCACATGAGTTCTTCAGTTCCAAGCTAGTAATACCCTATCCAGTTATTGTAATAGATCCATGTTTGAATCACACTCACCATTTCAGACTTAAATTTCTGTGGTTTACTGCTTAAGATGATATAATTTGTTTGATAATGTTTCAACAAATCCCGATATTGGCCCCAAAAACTGACCATTCAGGTGCCTGCCTTCTATCCCTGAAATCTGCTCATGAATTGTGAATTGCTCAATCAGAGCTGCCTCTGATTGGCTCTTTGGTTTCTAGGTTGTTGCCATGCCTGAATGTATCTTCTGATTCCCTCTCATAGCTTTCATTAACTTAATGATTTAATTGCCTATCATACTAAATACTACTGTGACCAGTGTAATGTCATGGGTTATGACTAGCTGTGAAATTAATACTTTTTAGTGACTATTGATTGTTTGTTTAATTGATTTATTAGTACAAGCCTCTAGCGTAGCCTTTGCAGAACAAAATAGAAATTGAAAAAATGAAAAAGGATTTGTACCAAAAAGCAAATCCCATCACATTTGGAAGAGATAGGAGGTAGGAATCCAAGCCAAAAACCCACGAGCAGATGCCTGGTCGAGCTCTGCGTCTTGAATATGTAAAAGTGCGAGTCTGCTGGAGGATGATAGAAGCTTTAACGGCGTCTCCAGGCTCAGCTGTGATCTCACTGTTTCTGCTGTTTGTGAAATTAGGGAGGAGAGCTCGTAATCTGCCTATTCAGCACCTTCATGTTTAATAAGCTTAAGCATCACCTCTATCCTCTTCCACTAAAACCCAACTGACACTTCCACTCCTCGTCTGACACGAGAACACGGCTTTGTTTTACAAGTTCTCAGTTTTATCCAAATTCTTCCGAGCACTTACTTTTCTGCCATCGTGAAATGTCTGCATATTTCAGATTATGGAATAAATCACAAGTTACTTTGCATTTTCAGTATATGCTTTAGAACGATGTTTGGTAGGCCAGCCTGATGGAACTTGGGGTCCACATGACTTGTTTGAAATAGCTTTTACCCTTTAATGGTTTCCTCAACCATTTGGTGGATCACTTCTTGAGTCACTATAACTTGGGACTGAAATCTACCTCATTAGGGCATCTCTATTGCTTAGTTTTTTCGCTGCATTTCTTGTGTCGAACTGTTGATTCTCTGATCTGTGTTGGCGACTTCAGGTTTTGTTAAGTCCTCTAAGATAACTACTGTTGTGATTTAGGGCTATAAAAGAATACATTGATTTGAATCTAATTTTAGGCACAAGCTGCATCCTAACAATCTTTTAGAGGCCTATAATAAAAATACTAGGGGGTAAACATTTTTAGAGTTAATAGTGCTCCTACATCTTAGAAAATCAAAAACAAATCACATTGCTTTCTTCAAGGGTTAAACAGCCTCTCCCACATGAAGTCAAATGCTGGGTGACGTTAGTATGAGGCCAGTCTAACATACAATCTGTGCTTTCAATGGTGTTTGTTATCGAGGAAGTGATTTTGGGCCGCCATATCTGAAAACATAAAGTGGCTTGCCAAGGTCCACTTCTGATTCCTTATTACTGTACGTTTTCAAAAAGCTTTCATTCTCCTGTGTCTGACTCACAGTGCTTTCTTCTCTTTTATAAACTGTAGTGTAGACTCAAGTTCAATGGTAGACAAGCTTTTACTGTTCATTTTGAACCACTTCCACCAATACTATTCTTTCTTTTTATCTTTTCACTCGGGCACCAGCAAGAATTATCCTTTGAAAGACTCTCTTCACCATTCATCACTGGTGCTATACACGGTCTCTTCTGGAGAGCCCTATATCTGATCCCATTTCTTTTATTGCAGCAACATCTTCACAACATGCTACTCACATAGACCATGATCCTTTACTTCATACCACACGTGTTACGCCTGGGACAAGATTGGACTTTTTCACAACCTAATCAAAACCTGCGTTTCCCCAAGACGTTAGCATTAGGATGAAACAGATCTATGGATATACCACTATAGGTACACATACTTTAAATAAGGAACCATAGAGCAGTCGCTGACCATCGTTGACAATGACATCACAACAAGTTTATAACAGTTACTTTTATAACAGTTTATAATTTATCTGTAATTCCTTCAATCCACAGTTTTTTAATCTAATCCTCGAATAATCTTTCCTAGACGGTTGTATTGGTTGTAACATAAATAGAATTCTAATACATGAGTGCAAACTATTCCACCAATTGAATACATTTTTAAGCATTCCGTGAGTGAGTGGTGCAATAAACATAAGCACATGTATGTAATTCACTGAGTGCGGTGTCAGTGTTCTCTGTACAGGTCCATACGGGTTATAAATACGGCTTGTTCCCAGGGCTCATGATATGACATTTGCACAACCAAATTGACTATTGCAG
Source organism: Knipowitschia caucasica (assembly GCA_964034765.1). Lineage (NCBI taxonomy): Eukaryota > Metazoa > Chordata > Actinopteri > Gobiiformes > Gobiidae > Knipowitschia > Knipowitschia caucasica. The sequence continues at coordinate 20,794,560 of OZ035836.1, read as the reverse complement.
CAACAGTCCAAGTGTAAATAGCACAGTTGTTGGACATGTGAGTTGTAAAGGTAACAAGGTGGCTCCCAGAAATGACTTTGAGTTCTGAGAGAAGTGGGTTCAATCACACATATATATTAGGGCTGTCAAAATTATTGCGTTAATGCACGTTATTTAAATGTTTTCATTAATCGCGTAAAAAAATTAACACATTTGACGCATGTGCCGGATGACCCGCCCATGCATCGCATAATAACACTCAGAAGTGCCGCTCACAGCCTTCTCACTGCTAATTTACACATCACGCGTTACAGCATGTACGCCTTATACGCGCAGCAGACGCGCGTAACTTTTTTCCATGTTAACATATGATGATATTTACACTTCTAGCGTTATACGCGTGTATGACGGACGTATGACGCGCTCTAATTTAGGATGGATTTCTAATTTTGTGCGCACACCAACGTGTCTCCCATTGAAATCTCATGTTTAACATGATTTTTCTAGCGGCCCTTGGCTTTAGATCACATCTGCACACACACAGCACTTGTGTCTAAACATCAGCAGGAGGAGCAGCAGGTTTTATAGGGATTCTGGACATCGGTTTTTTTCTTTCATAAAGTCTTGCGTCTGGCCAAACCAGCGCACAGAGACCATGCAGACAAACACATGCATGAGATTTGTGTTGCTCTACATCAGTCCTCTGGCCCGTACTGTCCTCTACACTGCTCCATCCCACTAAGCAAGCCGACGTTGAATCAACGTAATTTGAACGTCGTTGTCCGACGTAGAATATAGGTCACTGGTGGGTGCAGAATGAAAGTTTTCTCAACGTCGTTTCCCGACGTCACCTCAACCTCCAAATGTTACGTTGATGGCACGTCAATTCAAGGTTTGAATGTGGTACGGAACCGGTCGGGTCTGACGTCCTATCAACGTCTCACATGACTAAAATATTGACGTTCATATGACGTTCGTTTTCCGTTGTTCCCACTAAGCAAGCAGATGTCAAAACTATGTCATTTCAACGTCATCTGGACGTTATCTGGACGTTCAAATGACGTCGCGGCCACGTTCATTCAAGGTTGCAATGTGGTACAGAACCGGTCGGGTCCGACGTCCTCTCGACGTCTTATATGACCAAAATATTGACGTTTATATGACGTCCATTTACAGTCCTATTGACCTACTTAACCTCTGCAGAATCACTCACTGGTCTAGACATACTTTTTGCAATAGGCAAGGAAAGTTTATTTGTATAGCACAGTCAAAACAAAAGGAAACTCAAAGCACTGAACAAAAGATAGAAACAATCAAACAAGGCATAACAATTGTAAATATTGACAGTAAATTAAAAAGATACAAATAAAATCTCTCATAAAATCTCTCAGTTGAAGCAGAAACAGAAGTGTTTTAAACCTGGATTTTAACATTGTCAAAGAAGAAGCCTGTCTCACATTTCCAGGAAGACCGTTCCAGATTTTAGCCTTGTGAATCTGAAATGCAGCTTTATCATGTTTAGTTCTGACTCTGGGCAATAAACGATAAACACAGCATTCAAAAATCATTAGAACAACTGTAGTAGAAGGATATCAGTCATTATTGCAAATGGAGCTGCATTAAAAATCATGTTTCTCTACATCAAAGTACAAGTTAAACCACACAGGGCACAGTGTTATGAACACTACTGTACTGAACAGTTCATGCCAAAGTAAAAAAACATGATTGTAGCGCCTATGTTTGGATCAGTATTAAAACAGGCACAAGCTACACTCTAGGTTCCCCAGATGTAAAAACACAATCTGAAAGGCAGAAGAATGCATTTATTGAATGTTGATGTTCCAACATGTATCCTCTCTTGGTCTTCAGTCTCTCATCACAAGGTCCAAGCACAGCACCTGAAAATGTGGAACATGTTTAGTTTCAACATAATGTGGCAAAGTGATATAACAACACATAACTTTCTATTAATGCCTCAAACCACTCGATCCATCACCATGTGATACAAACCTTGGCACTGCACTAGCTCGAGACACTGGAAGACACTCCGTCTGAGAAACTTGGGATAAGGCTTTGGTCATTGGAGTAATTCCATGTAAAAAACAATTGCAAATGTGCATTTGTTTTGCACATGGATACAAATGAGCCCTGAAAGCTACTTACCCTGTATTACTCTACACATGTTGCATTTCCGAGGGGGCATTTTCCCCTTGTTGCTCTTTTCCCTCATCTTGAGTGAGTTGCTGAACAATCTGAGAAAAAGATAGATGTTTTCAAAGAGAATACACCAAATAATGGTTTATTCTAAAAACAACATAATAATACAGAAGAACAATCAATGTGTGAGAGTGTGATTCTTACCTTTGAACACCTTCAACACAGTCTGACACCTGTAAGACTCAAACACACATGACACATTAGGAATACACATAGAACATTAGTTATTGCAACAATCATGAAATTATACTCTATGGATTTCACAATAATTGACTGCATTAGCAAAGGTAAATGTATTTTAATTAACATATGGCTGGTTTTAAAGTTTATAAGAAAAAGTAAGAAATTGAATAGAGTTGCAAGCGCTAGTTAGCTTGCTACCAGCAGATGAATGGATATTTAATATTTGCAGCTAACAATAACAAAAATAACAACTGTAGTGGCTCATTTAAACAGCCACAGTGAGAAGAAGTGAAAGTCTCTGACATTGAAGACCTGGGAAGACATTAAATCCATTTATTAAACAAAGCAATACATGAACATTAAACTCTCTTTCTGCAGCAGGTAACATCTGTGTGCTCCTATGGTCCCACATGGTCCCACATGGTCCCACACCTGAACTCAACTCCAACTGATGACATCACAGGTGTCTAAATGATGGGAGTGTCCCAAATATTAAAGCTGATCTCCCTGTTTTTAAACTTAGTTTACTAAGTACTGTTGTCTTTTTGCAGTTTATAAACCATTGTGAAATATACAGTAACTTTACATTTTAGAATTGAATTATTATTTTAAAACTCAAGAATCTTAACCTTTTTTAACACATAGTTTGTTGGACAGTCTAACCTAAGAATTCTAATGTGTTAAAAATAGTTTGAAATATGAAAAACAATATCATATTTTAAACTTTAACTTAAAAACTAAAAAAGGTGTCTCCCTTTCAGCTGAGCAGTGCCAGCCGTTATTATTATAGTTTCATGCACTGGCAATTCAAAATACAGATAATATACAAAATATACTTAACAAAATCCACGTATACGTGAGAAAACAACTTACTTTCTGTCTCCAACTCTTTTCAATGTGGAAATGATACATCTATATCTAAAAACTGTGCAGACTGTGTACTTAGTAGAGAGGGTGATTCCAAGTAAATAAAGCAGGGCAGCGACAGAGGTACAGATTCAACGTCATATCAACGTCTGGGAAGGCATTGCTTTACGTCCAGACCTTACGTCGTTTAGACGTGGAAAACAGGTCCTCGACCGACTCACGTGTCAGGCTGTAACCTCGCTTAAGTGTGCGTCGGTTGTTTAGGGTGTTATCTATTACTTTGTCACAGTAGATTTAAAAAATGCCTGGCCGTGGTGTAGCGGTTGCGTAATGAGACTTCAGTCGCAACGACACGGGTTCAAATCCCCGTCGGAAAACTTTTGACTTTTCACTTTTTAGCGAACAATTTTTCTGTTTGGTTAAAAACGAATAAACACTCAACATAAGATTATGTAGTGGCTAATAATAAAACTTGTGAACCCATGCATTTGCATAAAATCTCAAGTGCTCACCCCTTATTTGCAAACTTGAGATTGTTAGCACAACAAATGCATACATTCACAAGTTTTATTATTAGCCACTACGTAATCCTATGTTGAGTGTTTATTAGTCTTTAACCAAACAGAAAAAATTGTTTGTTAAAAATCAAAACAAATATGTAAAGATAATAATACACACACATGGGCTCGAACTCACATAACCAAGGCTGCACATATTTGCTTAACCACTACACTACCGTCAGGTACACCAACATTGCTTCACAGCCTATATATTCTATTGCTAGATCAAGACGTACTGCGTCGGTCGGCCGATGACCTGTTTTCGACGTCTAGGGGAGGTCGGGATTGAACGTCATATCCACGTATATGGGAGGTCATTGTTTTACGTCCAGATGCGCACCTTGCACAGACGTCGTTTGGACGTAAATAAAAGGTCACGACCGACCGACGCGATTTTGACGTGATCTGGAGGTTGAGTGGACGTCGGATGTTTAGTGGGATAGACTACACAGGGAGAGCATCAGAAGCCGCGGACCTGTGCGCACGGCCTGTGTAGATACTCCCAAAAAAATGTACGCGCAGAGAGCGCATGCAGTAAACGCGTACGAGCTATTTACGCCTACTGTGTAAATTCCCTGTCAGACTCTCCCTACATTCTCCTCCCACGGAGCCATCTAGTTTTAGTTGCAATCTGATGAGGCATTAGTTAGCATTAGCACAACTTCTTATAAGCTGTACAGCAATCAGTGATGAAATGGTACCAAAGCAACGCACTGCTAACAAAATATACAGTTCAATAACGGAGAGATTACCGCTAGTTCCACGTCCAATGTTAGTACGAGGCGGTCTTGCACTCGCAGGTCTGTCCAGCGAGGTTATGATGTAAGCTACTGTATCAAAGAACAAAGGCTTGATTTGTTCTTTGATAATTTTTTCGCTTTAGTTCCCTCTCCTCCTCCTCACCGTTGCGTCTTTTGGGCTGTTTTGCTGTGTCTGCTGTTACATCCAGAGGAGGTAAAGCCACTTTTGGCTGCCATGCTGTTCTGTTTACCTGTACTGGGCACGCGCTGAAGAGGAGTGGCCTGTTTGCAACAGCACCACTGCTTGTTCTGTGAGTGGAGGAGGAGGAAGTAGCATCACGCACAGTTTCTACTGAGCACTTTTTACGGCCTGAAATCTTACACAAGCTGAATCAATGAGCTCAATTAAATTACTTGTTCTAATCATAGACTGTAACGTTTTATGTAGTAATACACATTTTGTTACTGTGTATTACGTTCTGTTACTAAACGAGAATCCCTTTTTTTGCTTTTTTTAGAGGAAAAAATACTGCCTACTACAGAAAGACAGAATGCTAATAATGTTAATGCCATTTTATGTGGATTTATTGTAGTTATAATAAACAAATACAGGACATATGTACACTATGTTGTCATTTATCTTTCCATTCAAACAACCATTTACAGAAAATAAATTGCATAATTTTGCAGATTGTTTGAAATGCAATTAAATCCGATTAATTAATTTCTAAGCTGTAATTAACTCGATTAAAATATGTTATTGTTTGACAGCCCTAATGTATCATAATTTTTGTATAGCTGAAAGTTTTGTACTTTTTATCATTCATATGTTTTGTCCATCTATGTAATGAAAATAACTACAGTCAGAAACACACTTTGTTGTGATTCTGTGCGACCAATATTTTGCAGAAGCATACCAAATAGTTGTCTTATTTCAGTAACAATTTCAGAATTGTCATAAATGTGAGTGAGCAGTGGTCCCTGGTTGTGCGTGTGACTGAAGAGGACACCAGTCTCACTTTGATAATATCACCAGGATATCACCACTCCCCCGTCAGCCTGGTGTGACTATCAGCGTTTTCCACTCTTTCTCTGTGACATTCGCAAACATTGTAGCTCTGCTGTGCTCTAAACCGAATCAGAATATACCAAAGGACACAGAAACTGGATGCTACAGCTGGAAATACTGCATGAGAAATGCTGAAAAACAAGCTATTAGGCTTTGTTAACTGTAATGTTGAACAAATGCAGCTCCTCTCTCTGGTGGTAGCATATTCATATTTTATAACATCTTATTTGTAATTAAGGTATTGTTTCACATTCTCAATATAATATGACAAAGTCTCATCTTTTTGTATGGCCAAAAAGAATGCATCATATTTCTCCTCTAACTCATTCGTAATTTGCAGCTCACTACGACTCAAAATCAGAAATCTGCCCTCCTCTGACTGTTCCATCTTCAAAAACTTCAACATCTTGTCCACAAATCTCACTCATTCTCTCTGCTGTATTTGTGTGTTTGTGCTAGAGAATGGAACCCAATACAACTTGTTTCAGGTGAAAAGAAGCTCAAATCTCATGCTGTCTTTGTGTCCCCACCGGCGTAACTTATAGATGGCCATTGAAGTCTTCTTAAAGTAAAGGCCCACGAGAGAGAAAGGTATGTTTTATTCATTACTACAGGGACGACATAGGCTCTTTTATCTTATACCTCCTGTGCTTCACCACCGATCCCACATTCTCAAACTTGGCAAGCAATACAGCACAAAATCCTCCCTGCGTTGTTGTTTATGGATGAAAACATAAAAAGCCAATTTGCTGTTGATTCAAAATGCAAAAAGAAACATTGCTTACATTGCATACTAAATGGAACACAGTTTTTGGTGGGAGAAATAATGGATGAATGGCAATAGTTGTTGGGTAAGGGTTAGGTTGTCTCTAGGTAGAAAACACACTAAGAATGAGGTTTGTCCAAGCCCCGGCGATCCAAGATGGCGCCGTATTCAAATTAATGGTTTTGGTCAGTGGCGCTTTGTGCTGGCATGGGTGCTGAAAAGATTAGCGGAAGTCGCCTGGAACTCGCAAAGATCTATGGGAAACCCGCCTGTATTTGGGTATTGTCTGGTCATCCCGGTTCTGCGCATGGATGATGTGTTGCTCCCATGATATGTTGCGCCAAACACGCGTGTGTGGGTCTCACATGGGGTCTCACGCACGTGCACAGAGGGGCTCGGCCGCGCTCTGACCAATCAGAGCAGTTCATCAGAGAGGGAGTTAGAGCGGGAGCCAGACGGGCAGAGTTTGAGGCACTAAAGTGTGGATTTAAAGAAAACCGAAGGAATTAAGAAGAAAAAAAGTTCAGGATGAGAAGGGACACTAAAATCTCCACAAAATCCGACCTTTATGAAAGCTGTAGGTTCTCTGTCAGCTGAGATCGAGCTGTTTTAATATTCATTGAGTTCTATGAGGAAGATTTCTGGGTAGCCCACGTGAATTTAGTCTGGTTTAGTCTGCAGTACCGCGAGAATCCCCCGAGCACATGGGTTCTTCAGCTCCAAGCTAGTAATACCCTATCCAGTTATTATAATAGATCCATGGGTTTGTCCTGGCCTTACCTGCCCGCTCCTCTCCCCTCTCCAACACCATATTCACCATGCAGGGATCAGGCCGCTTGATGTTGTGTAGTTGCATTGTGTTTGAAGGCAAAGTCAGTCTGCAAACACAGCTAAGATTGCCGATAAGTTTTGAATAATGTTTATTTATTGCTTTTGTTCCTCAGGCAGAACGTGAGTGATGGGTCAGCTCTGCTCCCTGGATTAGGATCTGGGTCTGTGGTCTTAGGGGCTATATGTTTTGAGTGCTCATTGTGATGCCCCATGTATCACAAAGCAAATGTATCTTGTCTGATTTTATCTTATGTGTTTTGTCCTGTTTTCAATGCCCAATGTACTACATGATCTGTAAGTTCTATGCATGTATTGCACTGCTGACCCTAGCCCCCCCATTGTACTGGACTACTGCTACTGATTTCCATTCCACTGCTTTCTAAATGCTACTTATATCACAGCTTGATTGTGGGCGGTTTAGTAAATCACACTGACTTTGCAGCAGACCACAGCTTTAAAACTTTTTTGCATAGAGTTTATTGCTCTGAACAAATACCCAGACAATATCTTGAATAGAAATGACTTACTGTATAAACCTCATCTCATGGCCTGAGATTTGAGTGAATTACTTAATAAAAACTGCATTCAGGAGAAGTTATGTGTTGCTTTAATGGTTGTTGTTTTGAAAATGTTGAAAGAATCCTGAAAGTTAAAGAGGAAGAGGACTGATCCATTGTTCAGTCAAGTCCTGATCTTGTATTGTCAGGAGGTGAGCGGGTAATTTTGATTTATATTGCTTTTTACAGGCATGGACTATATCAAGGAGCTATTATCACAATCAACAGCCACTCCCTACGTTCATTGGTTCCGATGGTTCTCTGTGTGCTTTGACATCTAATGTAAAGTACCAAAGTAAAGCCCATTCATATGCCATGTGTTTTAGTGATTCCTAATTTTGCTGTTGACATGATACGATGTAGTTTCTTTAGAAATAGAATTATTATTCGTTCCTGTAAATCCCTATACAGTCCAGAAAGTAGTAAACAAGTCTACATCTTTTTACACCTGGGGCCTATTGGAGCCCCATGTAGATCATGAGTGTAGCTATTTACAGAAAACAAACCATGAATTTTCAAAAATGGATTTTTAAGACAACAAACTAGGAATTAATATCCAATACCATGTGAAATACTTCATGTCAGGACACAAAAAAGAAGTCGGCCATAGTTTTCAAAACAAAACCCAAGTCAGAAACCAAAAACGCAAATGTATGTAACAATGTAGGAGTTACAATTTTGTGTTTGTTGTTATTTTCCACATTTTATGAAATTATCAATCGACACAACGGAGCACCATGCAGAATTGTGAGATGAGCACAATAATAGTAATATTGTTGCTTTAAAATACTGTAATCCCAGGCGACAATCTGTTGAGGCTAGACATTACTTATGAAATAATGGGCACATTGTTTGAATCTAACTAGTACAGGAGCATACCTATAAAAAATGAAAAATACAATATATAACTGTAATGCCCTAGTTTGGTGGTGGGCTTTGTTCTGAAATACATTTTAAAAAATCAAATTGCGAACATGGGGGAATTACCCATGGTGCACTGCTTCAGCCTGAATCAGGAATAAGCCGAACCCGTAGAGAAAACCACCGACAGACATGAAGACAGGGATCGTTACAGTCATCTTAGCCATAGACCGGGCGCCAGGATTACTCAGTATGGGGCTACTATAACAACAGGGAGGGGGATGGGGGGGGGGGCAGCGAAGCAATTATAAGAAATTGACAAGGAAATCCCCATAGGGAGGATCGACAACTGTGTAAAAGTAACATGCAAGTAGATGGAGTTAATGCCTGAGCATGGGATCGACCTTCAAATAATCATTACTTTGGGCAGCTGTGAAACTCTTATATTCCTGCACAGTGGAAGTCTGCAGTCTCCCCATGATGTTTAATGAGAGACAGAGCAAAGGCAGGTTCACACTGGCTACACACAATCCTATAATGACTGAACACTTCTGACTGATGCTACAGCGGAAGTCCTTTCTGCTTGTTTACATTAAGCTGGGGTGCCAGATTCTCAAACCAAGAAATGTGACAGTCGGGCGGCACGGTGGCTGAGTGGATAGCACGGTGGCTGAGTGGATAGCACTCTCGCCTCTCAGCAAGAAGGTCCTGGGTTCGAATCCCGGTCGGACCAGGGCCTTTCTGAGTGGAGTTTGCATGTTCTCCCCGTGTCTGCGTAGGTTTCCTCCGGGTACTCCGGTTTCCCCTACCACTAAAAATATGTCCAATAGGTCTGGCATGTGCCTCCTGTACTGGCGACCCTGCTCCCATCTCTGTGTGGAGTGAGAGACAAATGCCCAAAATTAACAATTGTAAACCGCTTTGAGACTCAGATCTGCAGTGAAAAGGCGGTATATAAATAAAAACTTACTTACTTACTTACTTACTTACAGTGGTGTCTGTTATTTGCGTTTATAAACTTCACTTTATCTACTTATTATCCTGCCAGATATGTATATACTGTAACTTTACATTTACACTATGCATAAAGATTGATATAGATTTACAGCTGGCTAAGAAACACAGCAGCTAATTTCCCCACAGTGGGACGAAAAAATGAATCTCTTATCATTTCTTTACTTTAACTTGATTTCATACCCCTAACAAACCCTACAAGAACTGCATCACGGATTGAGCAGTCATTTTGTTAGCTGGACTCGAAGTGGACTTGTCAAGCAAAACCTCAATGTACTTATCTCTGTGTTTTACAAAAACACAACCTGCATTCTTGATCTTTAGATGCTGTTTTTATTGACACCGACTTGTGTCAGGCGACAGTAGCTCAGTTGGTAGAGCATTGGCCTTTGACCCTGAAGGTCCTCACCGTAAGACCTACTTCATGACTCCCACTGATGACTGCTGTCGTTGTGTCCTTAGGCAAGACACTTAACCCCACTTTGCCTGAAGCTCCCACTGAAAGATCTCAGCTCCTGTGGACTCACCACCTGCAGGAGGATCAGTGAGGGGCTGGTGCTCTGTGTACTGGGTGGCATCTCTGCCCCCCCCCCCCATTCTTGCTGAGAGGCGAGAGTGCTATCCACTCAGCCACCGTGCCGCCCCATCTATAACCTAAACCTGCATCATATAACACACAAGCAAGCATTCATTCATTTAAATTTGCTTTATCTGTGGCCGGGTTTGCAAGATCAGCAGTCTTTTTTATTTTTATTTATTTATTTATTTGATCGGGACAACACACATTAATGAACAATCATATACAGTTGTACACAGATTGTAAATGTGCCAGATTATAGCAAAACTGCTAATTTACATCTGTAGTCCCGAGGCAGGTCACACAAGTAAAACAATGTATGAACAAAACATACATACAAAACACAATATAAAAACTTTATAAATCACATTTTAGTTAAAATGAGTGCATGACTGATTTACTTTGATGTGATGTTTAAGTTGTTTCTTAAAGGAGCTGTATGTCGGGCATTCTCTTATGTCTGTAGGAAGGCTGTTCCAAGACTGGCCTCCTCTGACGGACAGCACAGTTTGTCCAAATGTTGTTTTTCTGTGTGGGATCTCCACATCTCCTCTGGAGGAGGCTCTGGTGCGGAGACCCCTCATTGCTTTAAGTTTAATGTAGTTACATAGTGGGGGGGGGGCAAGACCATGAAGTGCTTTGTAAACAAGGCAACAGTTTTTAAAATTTATGAAATTTTGAAAATTTAGCATTTTATATTTTTCCAGGATATTGCAGTGATGATATGACCAAGGCTTTTGATCCAGAATTTTTATGGACTTTTTGAAGAGGATTTCTATGGGTTTGACTCTTAACAGAGACGCCCAGACTTTCCATTCACCTTTCCACACACACTTCCTCCAGCTCATCAGGGGTAAACCTGAGATGTGGCAGCTTAGAGGCCTGGTCCCTCTAACATGTCTTGAATCTTCAAGGGCCTTCCTCTAGTGGGACATGCCTGGAACACTTCCCCAAGAAGGCATCCAAATGAAACGCCCAAACTAACTCAACTTTAGACTTTAACTTAGGGCAAGTGCAATACTAGTCCTAGAGGTCTCCTGATGGTGCTCTTGCCTGTGTCTGTTTGCGTCTGTTTAATGTTTAAAGTTAAATGTCTGCTGTGATGTACATGCAACTGTATGTGGTGTAAAGCAAGTGAACCACTGTCCCGAGACTTTATTCAAAAGTAGTGACCAAAAACTAATTTGCAAGTTTTCCATATTGTTTCCGTCTATATAGGCTGACATGTTAATCAAATCAATCATCAATCAATGTTAAGATTCCATTAGACATTGCTTTTAAATCCCTTTTAAACAAAAAGCAACATCCCAGTTATTTCTCATCTTTTTTTTCAGCAAATCTGTAGAGCAGTGATAATTATTGTTTCACATTAACATTTCATCAGGTTATCACTTCATCTAGGATCTCATCTGCGTGTTACACTTATGATATATGGACTCTTGGATGATACCTTTTTCAATAGACTTGAATTTCCACTGCTACAATTTATCTCCAGAATCCAATCTCTGTCTTTCACTGAACCTTTTTTTGACAATAAACAGATGTTCTTCCCACTCCCGTCTCCCCTGGGCGTCTTCTTAACATCTTTACACAATGTACGACGCTGAGTATAAGTTTTTCAGTGGATGGCAGGTTGTAAAGGCCCGAGGCATTCTATGTTTGATGTGATCTTTGGGAATAGCTGGGGAGGCGAGAAGCGTCAAAAAGAGTGCCATGCGGAGGTCACATAATGCAGTCGCCGTGGGAAACGGATCACCATTGCTACGGCCATAGACCTATTTGTCGTACGCAGGAGATCTATGCACTTGCTCTGCAGGGAGGGAGAGGTGTAAAATATGCAGCAGCTTGTGGAGAATAACAATAGTATAAATGTAGAAGTCTCTGCAGTAGTTTAGGATGCAGGCAACACACAGACACTGCACAGGAAAGAGCAGTGGGTATAAATGATTCATATGTTGCCACTTACTAAGGATTAGGGTAATTCAGTCCGTTCGCAATCAGGTGTTTTTGCAGGTAACTACAATCGCTTGTTTTGCTTCATTTAACTTTTTTCTTTGTCTGTAATGCTCCATTCTGTTTTCTGTACATGCATTTCATTCATTATTTATTAAATCCAACAGGTAATTTAAACAAATATTGTCAAGCTTAGGTTTCTGTGACGACCTGTAATTGTTATGAGGAAGAATCATCACCAATACCATTCAGGATACAATATTTATTTCTTTCAACATCCCATGAAACACGGACTAACTATTTGTGACAATATGTAAAACAATTTTGGTTTTCCTTTTACTAATACAAAAATAAATATGTTTGCAGAACACTTTTAATGTTGTTTTAGAATTAACAGCCTCTCCATCCATAGTCTTAACCGTCGTCCCATTGAGCGTGTCTCTATTTAAAGCAGGCTGAAATTGCCTTGTTTGACTAGGGGATTGATTCCAAATGAAACAATTTGTATTACCTCAATTACAGGGACATCCATAGCCCAGTAGGCAAACGCAATGCTGTAATTACCCACTCAGCCTGCCTCGGTCGGGGGTATATGGGGCACAAAGGAGCCCGGAGCTCAGTATTATTATGCATGGGTACCACTGTTTTTCAAAGCACGGGTCAGGACCGCAAAGGCGGATCATGGGACATTTAAACCACACTATCACTTTTGCATGGATGAAATGTATTAAGGGGAAGACAATGGATGGATGGATGGCTGCTGACAGTTTTAAGTGACTTATGACAATGCGTTTAGCAGAATAGTTATGATAGGTAGATGTCTCAGTGTATGACACATATTTCAACACGATTATATTGTTTGAAAATAGACATTGCATCCTCTACAGAAGTGTCACTTTCATCTGGAAAAATGATCGCTATTTTGAAAAGGATAATTACACCTTGGTCAGTGAGAATTCCAATACAAACTACCATTGATTTAAACCTCATGTTCTCTCCACCTGTGATGCTACCATGGTAACACACGGCACACATAGTCGTTTGTACCGCAGTTATGTTTGTGGTCCTGGCACGTCAACATGTCAAAAAGTTGATGGGGATACAGTGAGTTATACTTATGCCACCTAATGTATTCAAATCATGAAAACTAAAATCAAAATCAAATTGTTATTGAGCTGTTTGATTTCGTGTGTTAGTTGTATGTCCAGTTTACTTAAATTTTACTCTTGCAATTAAACAAAAGTTCCCTTCATGTTCCACTTTGGTTCTAGAAAGTCCAAACTCATTTTCAGCATAGAAAATTTGACCTCACCAAAAGCCAGCTCACCCAGAGCCTATTGTATGAGCTACCCCCCCATTATTCAGATATTCAGATAATCTGAATAATAGGGTTTGCAACTAAACTATTTATATAGTCTGGAGGAAAAGCCTCTTATTAAAAGTAAGAATAAAAGTTGATTATTGCTGATTTGTCCAGTGCTATTTCCTTGTGCTAACACCCCTCTAGTAACAAGCAAACCCTGTAGCTAGCATTGGGGGTGTTATAGGTTATCAATGTTTAGTCCTTGATGATGTGGCAGAAGCAGCATTGGAAGGGCTTAAAGAGGTCTCTGAAAACACGGCTCAGCAAAGACCTGTTGTTGCACAGATTTTACTTCAGATGATACTGCAAGGATTTCAGAATCGTCTTGTCAAAAGTCTGGTCTTTTCCATCCAAAGCACTCTCTAACATATCCTGTGCTGTGCCATATTGTGCCTTGAGGTCCTTTATAATCTTTAAAGATCTTACTCATTCCCTTTTCTGTTTTCTTAGCCTGGTGTTCCGACGGCTGTACCCTCTCCCAGGCTTCTTCGGTCAAACAGTAGTACATTCCTTGAGTCATGGACTGCCCTCTGACAAGTCTGACTTATCAATGACTCTTCTCATGCCCTCTGGGGTTTTCAGGACAATCACCGTCTTCAGAGATGAAGGATGGCAAGTGCCCTTTGGGAGGCCCCATGGAGATTTCAAACAGGATGTAGTTTTGGCTATTACAAAACTTTTCAGAGACACTTGAAATTCTATAGAAGCTAAACTCTGGGGTTATCAGAATGATCGCCGGTACATCTCTAGAGATACAAGATGGCACACATGCTTTGGAATGCACCATAGACCTCTCAAACAGGTCATACTTTTTGCTATTCAAAGATTTCCCCGACATTTGAGAATCCACTTGGACCTGGAAGGGGACTGACCCTTGGGAAGGAATTGATAAGATAAGAATTCCTTTATTCGTCCCACATTGGCAAAATTTCGATGTTGCATCGCAAATATAGGACAGTAGTAAGAGCACACAGGGATCACACACAATATATACACTATATACAAATAAGTAGTAGCTACAGTATGTTTCTTAACTAACATAACTAGCTGTAGATGCTGATACAATATATATCAGGGCCTCTTGAGAATTGGGCGACAAAGGCGGCTTCTTCTTGCACAATTCAAACAAGTCCTGATTGAAAAAGTCTTCTAATGGGTCGTGCTTGAGATGGATTTGATAATTCTGAAGGTATAATACCGCATTTCTAACCATTGCATAGCATTGCATGCTCCAGTTTTTTATACCTGAGCTTTCTCCTCATCTTAGTGTTTGGTGATGCTACGGGTGCACTTTCTTCTTAGAAAGGACACGGCTTCCCTTAGCAGACACTCGCAATCATGGAGGTGAGCTCGTGCAAATCATTTTGCATGTCTAAGGAATCTGTGGGCAGATTCAAAGCCTGTCAGAACACTTGGCATTATGTCCTGTAGCACAGTGGTGATGAATCTATGCGCTCGGGTCGGCTCAGCCTCACTGAGGAACCTATTGTTTACCTTATGCCTTGGAATAACCAAGACTAAGATATTAGCCAGTGAGATAAACAAAGAGGTTAGGATACGTCTAGTCTTCAAGTCGCACATGCCACTGGCCAACATAACCCACTGACTGCCACTAATCTGATCAAAGTGGCTCCTTACAATCTGGAGTAAGGCTTCCAATGTTATGGTGATCTCACTGAAGCCATCCATTTTTATCTTTTATTGCTTTTAGAAGTATATAAAGCGAAGAGTACCTGGTTTGTGTTACACATGGTTCTGTTAGACCTAGTTCTGTGATTTCTGGAATAAATCCTTTGGTGTGAATATCGGCACCCTGTTCGTAATCCTGTGTCCCACCAGACACCACATATTCTGGAGCTTCCATGTTCTGGAATTAAGATTCCGTGATTTTTCATTTTGAATTCTAATTATAAATATTATTTTCAGTATTATGTCATGATTATTTTGGGAGAAGTTTGGGAACCCATGTCTATGTTATGCATTATGCAGTTGTAATAGTTTTAGATTATAGGCATCAAGCAAAGCAGCCAATATGTAAGGTTTTCTGTTCATGAACGGTTACTTTAAAATGATTTGACACAAACACAAGTAAAAGTAATGAAAAGCTGCTCAGTGATGGAGACATAGGGACTGTGCGGTGATGGCACTAAAGGGACACAGTCAGTCGCCTAAAGGGTTAATGATAAACAAAAGCACAAGACTTGATCCCAAAGATATTCTAGTAGATCCAGACTCCATCCTCGCGCTGATCTGAACGAGATGCTTCAGCGCCTCCGTCACAAATGACAGAGTTGTCACAGTTGATGTGTTGGTCACGTGACTTTTGTTAGAGTGACACACACACTGACAAAGCTCAGCACATGCGTCACTTTCAGAGCTCCATCATGTTTCGAAACCCATCACTACTCCAGAGAGGAGGATAAAACAAGAGAGGCCATGTGAAAGAATAAACGTGTAACTGTTGCTGTACAACTGAGCCAGTAAAAAAGACAAGAAAAAATATTCACAATAAAAATCAATAAAAAAATATTCACACTTGTTTGTTAAAATAATACGTTTGAATTATATCCGAAGGCATGATATGAGGATTTTGGGACAAATTTGCCCATTTGGGAATCAGCCTGGACCAAGGCACAAAAAGAGTTAATTAATATCCAATTTAGAGGTTTCTTTCATATTAGTCGCTCATGAAAACATATGGGACACAAACCAGTCAAAAGGAATCATAATGTAGTAAGTGAGCAGATGCCAATGGGACATCACTGAATACATTGCATCTCATAGAACATTCCTGCAAATTCTACTTTTTATAAACTAATGACACACTTCCATCAATAAAGGAGAATTTATGATTTATATGTACTTCTTACAAAAAAAGATGAATAGGGATGTTTTGGAAAAAGACTAAAAAGTCCAAGCTGGAACACTGGGTAAAAAAAAACTCATTGGGCCTCATTCACGAATAACTTCGTAAGAAACTACTCAACTTTCTTCTCAAGTTGTCCTTAAGTAGATTTCTAAGAAGTCCCCACGTGGGATTCATCAACGCACTCGTAAGCCGCTGAATTGTTCGCAGCTGTTCTCTCAGATTGATGAATCCCATTTCCTCGTAAGTACAGCGCGCGTGCCAGGTGCTTCATTAGCATAGGTACTTAGCATAAGTAACCGCCCACTAATGCCCATATAAGGGACTGCAGGGCCGTGTGCAGACGGCAGAGGAAACAGCAACAGGCCTAAAGCAACGAGTTACACTTCTTTTACCAGACTGAGAATAAAGTTATAAAATGTTGACTTAAAAGTCGAAATATTATGATAATAAAGTCGAACTAGCAAAATTATGAGATTAATCTAAGAATATGATGAGATTAATCTCAAAATGTTATGAGCTTAATTTAAAAATATATTATGTATTATTTTAAAGATGAATCTCAAAATGTTTTGACATTAATCTCAAAATATTTTGGACCCTGGGAGGAGATCCAGCGCGGACCAGCGCTGAGACCAATGCAGACCCGAGGAGAGACTGGAGTGACCAGCACACAGAAACCAGCGCGGACCTATAGGAGAGACCGCATAGACTGGAGTGACCTGACTGGAGAGACCGGTGCGCAGAGACCAGCGCGGACCGAAGATAGACCGCATAGACCAGACTTGAGAGACCAGCGCGGACCCGTATGGATCCAGGAGCATGCAGCACGGACCCGTATGGAGAGAGACCAGTGCAGACCCGTATATGGGAGAGACCAGTGCAGACCCGTCTAGATCCATGGGAGAGACCAGTGCAGACCAGTATAGATCCATGGGAGAGACCAGTGCAGACCCGTATATGGGAGAGACCAGTGCAGACCCGTATAGATCCATGGGAGAGACCAGTGCAGACCCGTATAGATCCATGGGAGAGACCAGCGCAGAGACTCAGCGCGGACCCAGTAACCTCCTGCAGCAGCAGTATATATGCCGTTGTTCTGTGGCCCGTGGATAAAGAAATGCCCCCTATAAATAGGAAGGGGTCACTAATACACGGCAAGAATTCCAATGTATTTGATAAAGCGTTGGCACATTTCATTTCAAAATGAATTAAAAAGTAGGCCAGATCTGCAGTGAAAAAAACGGTATATAAATAAAGATTACTAATAAAGATTACTGCAAATAAATAAATACATACATCGATATGACGGACATATCACTGGAATGTTGTATTTTTATTCAACTTCACCAAAGAGGACAACCCCAGCGTGTGAACATGTCGGCACTGAATGCGTACGAGTGCTCCTGAGGACTCGTAGGATTTGTACTTGCCCAAGAGAAATTCTGGTTACGAGAAATATTCGTGAATGCCACTTTCTTCGTAAAAACCGCGTAAGTAGGATTTACGTACAAATCTGTTCCTAAGAACCGTTCGTGAATGAGGCCCATTATTTTTCCTTTGGGGAGGATTTCTCGGAGCAGTAAAGGAAAGTCACAAATATTAAAACCTGTGTGGTCTTTTGTGCAGAATCAGAATTTGTTGGATGATGCTGGATATGATGTTGCCTGTTCTTGTGGCTTCTATACCATTTTAAAATCTAAAGATGCTGCATTAAATAAATTAATACAATTTTCTATTGTTGTTGATATTATTTCAGAAAATGGTGATTGTAAATTGCAGATACAAAAACATCTTTTTAACTGAACCAATTTTACTTCACTTGGGGCAAAACATATTTTTCCATCAGAAAATTGTGAGCATGTCACACAGTCGGCATGTATCACCCTAGTGACCAAGACAAGTGAGCCAGACAAGTGACCCGACTTGTTAAAGTGAACCAGACCAACACGTGTAAATGCGCCCTAACACCAAACATACATGCTTTCATCTCTGTCCACACTTAAACATGTATGCTATGGTGTTCATGTTCATGTCCATTTACTGTATTTGGATACAGTAACATGTGTGTAATGGCTCGTTCTCGCTGCTCTTTTCTGCCCTGCCCTGTGCTATAGTGCTCTGACAGAGGTGCTGACCCTGCTGATGGACTGCTGGTGGTTGAGAGGTTCACACTGCGTCCTGACAGCCTTCTCCAGTAATGAACGCTGTCTGACTCACCAACGAACCTGCCGTCCCCCAGCTCTGTAGGCTGTAAGCAACCCAAAACTATAGGCCAACACTCACAGGGAAAGGGTCAAAGACACAAAGACAACACTATCAGAGTGTGTTAGGAGTAAGAGATACTTTATTTTTCCCACAGTGGGTAAATATCAGTGTTGCATCACAAGCTGAAGAAAAGTAGGAATGAGGAGTATAGCCCTGCACTTGAGCCCTTGGCCCGAGGGCCCCGACGGCCCGACAGCCCGAGGGCCGGGCTTCGGGCCGATGACCGCATAATGACCTCGGACACGGGCCGGGCTCGGGCTCTTCATTTTCAGAGCGGCAGAATAGATTTACGAGCGCACCCACTGAATATAGCGTTCTATCACGCAGTAGTGTTTGTTGTTCTGTGTAGTGTTGTCATTGACGGCACATAGCATTACTTATGTAATGTGCAGATGTGTTGCAGCATCGGGGGCATCATACAGATGCGGCCGTTCACTCTGCACCACTCCGCACACACAGAACTCATTGCAACACATCACTACCATGTATAACTCCGCCCTCTAGCTAAGTCTGCGTTCATATCAGTGCGCGGCACTATATACTACGCTAAAACATTGTTATGGGAGGTTACAAAAAAAAAAAAAAGGCGGGCTTGATGCGGGTTTCGGGCCTGAAAATTCAGAAACCATATCGGGCCGGGCCGGGCTGGGGCGCCACCCCCTCGGGCCAGGGCCGGGCTCGGGCCCAGATAATAGGCCCGTGCAGGGCTCTAATGAGGAGCGCACAGCATAGAATATTCAGTGATTATACTACTGTACATGTTAGCAGCATGTGATACTACTGTACATGTTAGCAGCATGTGATACTACTGTACATGTGAGCAGCATGTGATACTACTGTACATGTGAGCAGCATATGATTCTATTGTACATGTGAGCAGCATGTGATACTATTGTACTTGTTTGCAGCATATGACACTACTGTACATGTTTGCAGCATGTGACACTACTGTACATGTTAGCAGCATGTGACTCTACTGATACTACTGTACATGTGAGCAGCATGTGATACTATTGTACTTCTTTGCATCATGAGGATGACACTACTGTACATGTTAGCAGCATGTGATACTACTGTACATGTAGCAGCATATGACACTACTGTACATGTTTGCAGCATGTGATACTACCGTACATGTGAGCAGCATGAGGATGACATTACTGTACATGTTAGCAGCATGTGATACTAGGCAAGGCAAGGCAAGGCAAGTTTATTTATATAGCACAATTCATACACAAGGCAATTCAAAGTGCTGAACAAAACAAGAAAGCATTAAAATCATAAATTATCACAGAACATTAAAAAGAAAGATAAAAATATAAAATCCCTCAGTTGTATGCACAGTTAAACAGAACTGTCTTTAACCTGGTTTTAAACATTGTCAGAGAGGAGGCCTGTCTCACATCTTCAGGAAGACTGTTCCAGATTTTAGCAGCATGAATATGAAAAGCAGCCTCCCCATGTTTAGTTCTGACTCTGGGCACTAACAGGAGTCCAGTCCCTGTGCTCCTCAGAGTCCGGGCTGGTTCATATGGGACTAACATGTCACTAATATATTTTGGTGCGAGGCTATGGAGAGACTTGTACACAAGCAGAGCTGTTTTAAAGTCTATTCTCTGAGCCACAGGAAGCCAGTGCAGAGACCTGAGGACTGGACTAATATGGTCGTACTTCCTGGTTCTAGTCAGGACTCGAGCTGCTGCATTTTGAATGTACTGCAGCTGTTTTACAGCCTGTTTGGACAGACCTGTGAGCAGGCCATTGCAGTAGTCTAACCTACTGGAGACAAATGCATGGATAAGAATCTCCAGGTCTGCTTTAGACACTATGTTTTTGATCCTGGCAATGTTTTTTTAGATGGTAAAAAGCTGCTGATGTTACTGATTTGATGTGGCTATTAAAATTTAAGTCTGAGTCCAGTATTACCCCTAGATTTCTGACCTTGTTTGAAGGTTTTAGGGAGAGAGACTGTAGATGACAGATGACGCTCTCTCTTTGTTTCTGGGGACCAAAGACAATCATTTCAGTTTTGTCTGCGTTTAGCTGAAGGAAGTTGTTTTGCATCCACTCACTGATCTGTTGGATACAGTGAAGGAGTGAGTCCACTGGTCCATGTTCTCCTGCAGTCAGTGAGACATAGATCTGAGTGTCGTCTGCATAGTTATGATAGGAAACTTCGTTTCTGCGTATTAACTGACCTAACGGCAGCATGTAGAGATTGAACAGAAGAGGTCCCAGGATCGACCCCTGTGGTACTCCACAGGTCAGGGCCATATGATCTGAGACACAGTTTCCAATCTCCACAAAGTACTTCCTGTCCTCAAGGTAAGACCTAAACCAACTTAGGGCGGTGCCAGCGACGCCAACCCAGTCCTCTAGTCTCTGTAAGAGGATCTCATGGTCGACAGTGTCAAAGGCAGCACTTAGATCTAACAAAATTAAGATTGAGACTTTGCCTGCGTCAGTGTTCAGCCGGATATCGTTTGTAACCTTAACGAGAGCAGTCTCAGTGCTGTGGTGGGGTCTAAAGCCGGACTGAAACATATCAAATGAGTTGTTGATTATAAGAAATCTAGTAAGCTGTAGGTAGACAACTTTCTCAAGGACTTTCCCCATAAATGGCAGATTTGAGATGGGACGATAGTTGTTAAGTACCGTAGCATCGAGACTGCTCTTTTTTAGCAGGGGCCTGATGACTGCAGTTTTTCAGGGCCTTTGGGAATATTCCAGAATGAAGGGACATGTTTACTATCTGTGTGAGTGAAGGTAACAGACTGCTCAGAACAGACTTCAGAAATCTAGTGGGTAGTACATCCAAGCTGCATGTGGAGGAGCTCAAACTGGAGATTATCTCTTGGACAGTTTTATCATTTACAGGTGCAAAGTGAGTTAGCTCAGAGAGCCTTTCTGGCTGTTGGATGGTTATCTGTGGATTGGAGACAATGGCGTTTTTGATGCCTTGAACCTTGTCATTGAAAAAATTAGCAAACTCATTGCATTTACGTTTGGACGTAAGCTCTAATGGCATTTGAACAGGGGGGTTTGTTAATCTATTAACTGTTGAGAACAGAACACGCAGATTGTTGCTGCAGCCTTCAATCATTTCAGAAAAATACCTTTCTCTCGTACTACGTAGCACCCGGTTAAACTCGCACAACTTATCTTTGAAGATCTCGTAATCTACCTGGAGGTTGGACTTGCGCCACTTCCGCTCGGCCCTCCGGCACTTTCTCTTTTGTGCCCTGACCGAGTCTGCTTTAGCCCACGGCGCCTTCTGCTTATTTTTCACTATTTTAATCTACAGTAGAATACGATGCATTCTCAAAGTTTATCATTCCCATAAATAGTTCACTCGTATTTTCATTTATGCGCCTTCTTCGAACAGTTGCAGAGTCCACTGGTGGTTTGTTAGTGAAACACATCAAAAACACAGAAATGATCCGAAAGAGCAACCTCGACCACGTTTACATTTGAAATATTCACCCCCGTAGTAACTAACAGATCTAGAGTGTGCCCTCTGCTGTGGGTGGGGCCACTTACGTGCTGAGTGAGATCAAAGGATTCAAGTACAGAACTCAGCTCATTTGCATTTCTGTCATCAACATTATCCACATGAATATTAAAATCACCTGTAATAACCAAACTATCAAAATCTGTGCATACAACTGAAAGCAACTCGGTAAAATTATCAATAAAACTGTGACATGACTGTGGTGGCTTGTATAGGACAACGAAAAGTATTGGAGGAGATTGTTTTAGTTGTATTTTAAAAGACACATATTCAAATGACGAAAACTTCCCAAGAGACATTCTATGGGAGACAAAGTGGTCTCTAAAAATGGCAGCTAAGCCTCCTCCTTTTTTGTTTTCCCGTATTTCAGATTCAAACTTGAAATTTGGTGGTGATGCTTCTATTAAAACTGCATTTTCTGTATTTTGGTCAAGCCAAGTTTCAGCCATGAACATAAGATCAAGATTATAAGAACAAATAAAATTATTGATTAAAAAAGACTTGTTACAAAGAGATCTGACATTAAGCGTAGCAAGTTTCAAAGTTTCAGTATCAGCGGTTGCGGTCGGCTGATTCTTATACGGAACAAGAATTAGATTTTCCAGATTAGACTGATTAACTTCAGATGTTTTTCTGTAATGTATTCTTTGTGTTATCACTAAGGGAATGGCACAGGTGGCTTCATGACAGGGCCCCAGCCGGGTCTCTCCTCTAACTAGACTGCCAGTGGCTGCGAAGCAGAGACTCTGTGCATCCTAGTGTTTAGAGAAAAGAGGGGAAGGGGAAGGCAGGGGAGGAGGATGGAGAGGTGGGTGGCTTTTGGGTGTTGAACGAGGGGGGCAGGGAGGTGGAGGGGTTTTAGGTGATGGGTTAGGGCCGGGGTGGGCTGAGGCAGAGGTTTTGGATGTTGAACGAGGGGGAAGTGGGAGTGGAATGGTCATGAGGTTAGGGGAGGGACTGGCTGAGGTGGTTTTTGTAGGTGAATTGGAAACCCTAGGTGGTTTTGGAGGTACATATGGGGAGTGGTTTAGAATGTTGGACAGGACTCTAGATTGAGCTAATATGGGTGTGAGAGGAATAGTCTTCATGGCCGATTTTATTAGCCCTGCAGAGTGTTCAGGTAGGTCTAACAGTGAAGGCGGGGATGAAAAACAAAGGGAGGTGTCCCCATTCTCTCTTGATGGAGTGGACGTGGCAGGGGGGACCCAAGACAGGTCCATGGGAGGTGGCGAGGGAGTCTTTGATGGAGGGGCAGGTGGTTGAGTAAACCCCAGCACAGGCCTGTCTGCTGTAGGCTGGGGTGAAGATGGGGGCTTCAGAGGCGCTGTAGATGAAGAAGGTGTGGCTGCTTTGGAGCAGGCTGGGGATGAGGATGTTGGTGGTGGTGGTCGTGCTGCTGGTGCTGCTGCTGGTGATGATGCAGCTGCTTCTGATGACAGTGGAGGTGTTGAGATCCTTTGAGGCGGTGATGGTGTTGAGATCCTTCGAGGTGGTGGTGGTGTTGAGATCCTTTGAGGTGGTAGTGTTGGTGTTGAGATCCTTTGAGGTGGTGGTGGTGGTGTTGAGATCCTTCGAGGTGGTGGTGGTGTTGAGATCCTTCGAGGTGGTGGAGGTGCAGAGACTTTTGGAGTTGGCTTCCTCCCTTTCGATGGCTGCACGAGCTGCGCAGGCTGAGGTCTCAGGGCAAAAGAAAGGTTATCCATCAACACTTTTACTCCGTAAGTGTTCAGATGTGGCCCTTTCCCTTCAAAAAGCTCATGCCTATTCCAGAACAGATTAAAATTCTCAATGAAGGCAAGTCCTCTGCGTGAACATTCGTTGAGTAGGAAAGTATTTAGCTGATACAGACGACTGAATTTCATTTGCTTCCCGTCCACATTTGGTAGTGGGCCACTGATAACGATTGTTGTGTCCATTTTAGCAAGGTCGTCCAATAAGAGAGAGTAATCCCGTTTCAACTTTTCACTTGTGTTGTCATAGACGTCTACTGCCCCCACGTGGATCAACAATCTTTTTACCCCGCCGGTCTCAGACAGAAGCCTCGGAGCCAACCGCCTTATCTCATCCACTTTAGCAGAGTGTACTGAGTGAACCTTGAGATTACGCATATTTACATTTCTTATCGCCGAATCCCGATAAAGAGCGACTCAGCTGCATTTGGCCTTGACTGAGACTGAGACTGGGACTGAGAGACTACTGCTGATTCATCTTCCAAAAGTGGTGAAAAGCGGTTTCTTGTAATTAAAGATTTTTGCTGTGGCATTATGACACTCTTGTTATCATTAGCTTTGCCTTGTTTGGGCTTGGCACCATATGTGTTCCAACAATTGTCTCTGTTGATTTTGGGAAATGAAATAGCGTCATTATAACTTACGTTCTGTCCATTTGGTCCATTTCCTTTCACTGGTATTGTTGTGTTCAGCCCCAATTCTGATTCAAGCACAAACATTCGGTCTTGAAGAAGTTTTAGCTCCTGTTTGAGTGAAAAACAGCCGTTTTTCACTCATGTGATATTCACAGCATGTGATACTACCGTACATGTTAGCAGCTTGTGACTCTACTGTACATGTTAGCAGCATGTGATACTACCGTACATGTTAGCAGCTTGTGACTCTACTGTACATGTTAGCAGCATGAGGATAACACTACTGTACATGTTAGCAGCATGTGATACTACTGTACATGTTAGCAGCATGTGATACTACTGTACATGTTAGCAGGCAGTAGCGGCCTTTTAAAGATTCTATTTTTGTACCTTTTTGAAACATGTGTGGACTCCAGTTTTGTCCGAACCTCGAGCAAGTTCGTGACAAATGGGGGCTCGTCCGGGATCTGTTCCTGGAAATGGGAGGTCAAGATGGTTGACCTTGGCCAGGTTGTATGGTTTTACCTCTAGTTCAGTAGTTGCTTTCAGTTGTTTTAGTGACTACTTGTTGTTTGAGTCACACATGTTTGTGGTGAATCTACAGCTTTTTGTTTAGTGCTCATTCTGTTTTCATATACATTTGTTACTCAGTTAGGCCCAGGTTTTGTTTGTATGGTCTCTTGGTTTTTGGTATGACCATTTGTTTAGCCATTTTTGGAGTCAACCCCTGTTAGGTTTAACAGCGAGTGTCAACAGGATACTCGTGGTGTTTCTGTTTTAGGCTGCAGTGAACGCGGGTAGAGCTTCCCAATTCCCTTTCCCCTACATCGGCTCGGGAGCACTTCCAGGGATGTGAAAGGGTTTGTTTCTCCAATCACTCCGCTGGTTTTATGTGCATAATACCCCATCACATGTGACTGCACGAAGACTAGGGTCCAGCTTAGACAGTGAGGCCTGAGGTTGAGGGGATCTGGACTCATTTAGGCCCTGTCCACACGAAGTCAAGCTCAGGCCTAAACGCAAAAATACTTTATCAATCCAGTGTATCGTCCATACGAGGCCGGCGTTTTGGGGGGGTGTAAACGAACATTTTTGAAACTAGGTCCCAGAGTGGAAAGATTTCAAAACTCCGTATATGCCGCTCCGTGGTTACTGCCTCTCCGCAATGTATCTGAGACGCTTGCGTCATCGCCCCGCCTCTTGTTAAAGCACGCATGCGCCGCACTCAGAAAATAATGACAACAACAATGTAGCTTGTTGGTTTTGTAATCCAGTGTGACCCGAAGCAACAGTTCAACCTCATCGTCCGTCCATACTAATGTAGTACCAGCTCGCCCACTCGCCATGTTGTCTGTTTACAAAATTCCGCGCATGCCCACGGAAGTTTGGGCTTGATCCCGTCATTGCGTCACAGCGCCACCAACAGGTCTGGCATAGTTTCACAGCGTTTTCAGGCGTATTGACTACATTCATATGGACGCACACATTTACTGAGCTAACTCCGTGTTTACAGAAAAAGTTTCTGAAATTATAAGCGTTTTGTCTTCGTGTGGATATAGCCTTAGTATGGTTTTCTTTGACTGGAGCCTTTTGTTAAACTGAGTTCTGTTTTGTAAGTAGTTCACACTTACTTTTGTTTGGTTATAGGTTTTGGTTTGGTAAGTTCTAGGCTTACATTTGTTGCTATAATCTTTGGGTTTTGTAAGTTGTTCACTCTTACTTGGTTACGTTAAGTAGCGCTTGATTTTGCATTGTCATTTACATTTGGTTGCCTGTTTTGCTGTGGTGGTCCCTGAGCACTATCAAAAGGGCTGATTTGTTTGGATGGTATTTTCTATAGGTTGGCTTGGTGAGAGATGTTTGGTTTTTAGTTGAGTCTGTGTGGCTCAACTTGTAACTTTGCCTTTTGTAATTGTATTGTTGGAGAAAGGATTGTTGAGTGCAACATTCTCTGGAGGCAGGTGGCGCTATACATGGTTGCCTCCATTCTGAGTTTTTGAATGGTTTCATTGTTTGTCACCACATCTCCAGATCAACGCTTTGAAAAAAAAACCCTTGTTCAACAAGGGTGTGGAGATTCCAAAAGCTTGGTGAGTGTAACTTACAAACATTGAATTTGCACTTGGAATTCCTAACTCTGGGGTCTTCATTTGTTTTACAAAAACCCTTGGTTTTTGACTTAAGGGGGAGGGTGTGACGACCCCCGTCTTGTCTGCTTTGTGTGTTGCTGCTGGCTTTCTCCTCCTTTCAGGATCCAGCCAATGGGAGAGCTGATTGGGACTGGCAGCACCTGAGATGGGTGGGACCGGCCTCATTCAAAAGTGCTGTCATGAAGTTGATGGGTCTCTCTCACCTGGCAGTAGCGGCCTTTTAAAGATTCTATTTTTGTACCTTTTTGAAACATGTGTGGACTCCAGTTTTGTCCGAACCTCGATCCAGTTCGTGACAGCAGCGTATGACACTGCTGTACATGTTAGCAGCATGTGATACTAATGTAAATGTTAGCAGCTTGAGATACTACTGTACATGTTAGCAGCATGAGGATGACACTACATCACATGTGTCAAAGTCAAGGCCCGCGGGCCGGACTTGGCTTTGCCTTGGCATGGCCCGTTGCCTACCATTGACGTACTATTACGTCAATTGCGTTTTCCGCTATTTTCATGTTCCCAGATGTCTATTATATCTAATATGTTTGGGGATAAGCTTGAGAGCATATTGAATCAAGCCAGCAGGTGGCAGCAGCGCTCTCTGAATGGTTTGAAAACAGCTAGATGCCTCTTTTTTCTCAGATTTTTGGGGATTTCAGTAAAACTTCCCTCTACTCAACTGGGGATTACAAGCTAGAAACAAAATTATTTTTGCTGATGAAAGTAGACAGTCTATTCTTTCAGAATATGGTTTCGGATTTGATAGTACACAATATTCTGTAGGTCTTGAAAAATCTATAAAAAATCATCAGAAACTGCTGGCAATATGGGAGTACCTGTTCTGAAATAGGCTGGCAGGCAATGAGTTAATAAACATTGAACCAGTCCGGCCCTCGGCTCGCAGTAAATTTGTTTTTTTGGCCTTCTGATGTATTTGACTTTGACATGCCTGCACTACATGTTAGCAGCATGAGGATGACACTACTGTACATGTTAGCAGCATGAGATACTACTGTACATGTTAGCAGCATGAGATACTACTGTACATGTTAGCAGCATGAGATACTACTGTACATGTTAGCAGCATGAGATACTACTGTACATGTTAGCAGCATGAGATACTACTGTACATGTTAGCAGCATAAGATACTACTGTACATGTTAGCAGCATGAGGATGACACTACATGTTAGTAGCATGAGGATGACACTACTGTACATGTTAGCAGCATGAGATACTACTGTACATGTTAGCAGCATAAGATACTACTGTACATGTTAGCAGCATGAGGATGACACTACATGTTAGTAGCATGAGGATGACACTACTGTACATGTTAGCAGCATGAGATACTACTGTACATGTTAGCAGCATGAGATACTACTGTACATGTTAGCAGCATGAGGATGACACTACATGTTAGTAGCATGAGGATGACACTACTGTACATGTTAGTAGCATGAGGATGACACTACTGTACATGTTAGCAGCATGAGGATGACACTACATGTTAGTAGCATGAGGATGACACTACTGTACATGTTAGTAGCATGAGGATGACACTACTGTACATGTTAGCAGCATGAGGCTCGAGGCTAAAAGTGACTAAGTAAATTGACAGTGGATACATGTCCCATATTGCAAATTCTGACGTTATTGCACATTATACATGCATAACATGTGAGGTTAGGTCAGCAGTGTTCATAAGTCTTCATTGTTCATTCTACAGTCTTACAGCAGCAGGGAGGAAATCCCTCTTCTTCAAATGGCAAGTATGAATCATGCTATAAGAAGCATGAATATATTTCATTTGAAGCATGAGTTTTTTAAGCATACATTTATTATGACAAGGAGGGAACACTGTCAATATCAAATGTGGCCTATAAACTGAGCCGTAAAATACCACATAATATGTTTATTGTCTTTATGATGACTTTAAAAACCTGTCCAGGGAGAACAGTTAAACAATAGCTAATTCTTGCATATTTACATGTAAATATTACATTAGAATGAATTATCTCTCGGGAGATAACCTGCCTGGTAATCTGTCGTCTCTGGTTCCCTGCTTTCTCCTGGTCTTTCTCCTGAATGACTTCTCGCAGCTAGGACTTAACAAAGGGGTTCTCTTGATGGGGCTTACAGCTGCCAAAAAGATGAATACTACAAATTGGAAGCTTGCTGTCTCGCCAACTGTGGATCATGATTTTGTTGTGTATTTTAGAGAAATAGATAACTATTGTGCCTTTCCAACACACACAGATCAGAGAGCGTAAATTAGGACTGGACTAACCGAGTGCTGACAACACTGTTTGTCAAATGAGGAAAAAGCTTATTTAAACATAAGCCGGATAGAGCCCATTTAGGGGCCTTTTTTCTGGCGGGGTTAGCTTTGTGCCCTAACAAGGGCAGATTCCTTTGCAAATGAAGAGATCTGATCTCAATCCTTATGGCTCATACCTGGATTGATATAAAAGCCAGAATTATAGAGGGAGCTAAACCACACTTTTTAAGAGCACAGAGAGGAGTTTGCTATACGGTTACAGTTACTGAGCTGTCCAAGCTTTACTACGTAAGTGAATAGGAGCCAGAGCTATTAGGCTTCACTGAGCTTGTGGATTAGCATTGTCTATCTACATACAGTCTATGACACAGGCACACACATGGACAAAGCACTCTCCTGTTTAAAGTCTACCTTGCCTTTGCATATATATGTAGCCGCTTTCCACAGAGGTCCTAGTGTCAGCCTTTCCAAGCATTACTCACTCACAAATTCTGCACTAAAGCGTCACATCTAAATCCATGCGTAGTGGAGAGCCGTAAACTCCAGCCTATCCCTCTCTGTCTGATCCCCCTCTTCCCTCTTTAAATTAATCTTGCCTTGGAGCATGGTACCAAACGGGTGCATCTCAATGAGCTTCTGAATTATTATTAATGAAAAGTTTTTGGAGAATAGGACACATTCAAAGAAAAATATGGACATTTCCATTTTCTTATATTTTACGCCTTGGGTTGTTTTTTTATTTGATATGCACTGGTGGATGCTTAAGGGAGTGATGGTTTGTAAAAATGCTATTTATGTTTGTAGCCATTAGCATGGATTTATTGTGTTTTAGGTATTTTTCCAGTCTTGCTTTGCTAGCTCAGTCTAATGAGCATGTACTGCCATATTTCTAACTACATAAATTATAATGCATGGGGCAGCTGCAGCCTTAATTCACTGTTTTGAGTTTGTAAAGGCTTGTTTTTGTCATTTAGATAAACTGACAAAATTATTAAAGGTGTCTGCAACCTCAGTTGTTTTGCATTTTGAAATAATTCTTATTTTGACCATATATTGATTGATGGATTTTATTCTTTCGAGCAGAAATGTTGCATTCATAAGTATTTACAATAATTACATTCCTTAGTTTACATAACCTTCAGTACATGTTGTCTACTGTGCTTACAGTACATACCCACACTCAAATATACTGTATATACATACATAAACAATCAAGCAGCAGCATTTGCCCTAGTTTTACCATATGTTGTGTAACCACAACTTAAATAGATTTTTACAAATACATCTTTATTTACAATCTGTCAGCTCAAAAGGGAGTGGGGAAGAAGCAAAAACGTGTAGACTCTAACCCCATGAACATAATTCAAATACATACATTAAGTTAATTATTTAGCATCAAATACGACCATGTAGTATCATGCAAAGGAACAAAACAATGTATTTAATAAAGTTTATCTCCGTGGCATGACCATCACAGTAAGATTCCCTGGAGGAGAATAGATGGAGCAATGACCAGGTGGTTTGTGTTTATATCAAGAATTTCAATTTGCTTTGAAGAACCATCTTTCTTCTTTTTGCAAGACATTGAGGCAACATTAGACAATCAGTGTTTCTATTTCTATTTTTTTGTTTGTGATACATTTCTATTTCCAATAAATTAGTATGGGTACCCTCACACTTACAGTAAAGGGAACCAATTAGGGAATAAAGACTTTTGTGTTGATGTGAAACTGCCAAAATGACTCAAATGTCTTCTGGAGTATATAGGACTGAAGGGTTACTTTAATATGCCATTAGGAGCCTTTTTCTGGGTAAAACATTAAATTACCGATTTCTTTTGTGTGTGTGCCATTTTCTGTTCATTTGGCGGAGTCTTTAGTAGGCAGCGTTTGTCGTGGTGGTCATGCGTGGTGTTTATGGGCTGTGGTCTATTGAATGCCAAATGCTGACTGATTGAGGAGTGCAGAACGGGCAGCAGGTGCAGCGCAGACACGTGGATAAGGGCTCGGACATGAGCCTTCCGCCTGGCACCTGCAGATATCACAGTGTCACCTGCCACTGGATCAAATCAGACACACACCACTGACACAGAGCCGCTGATGGGACTGGGCCAGCGCTCTGTCGGAACTGCTGCAGTCATGTGTCCGATCAGCTGCTTTTCATGTCAAGATGTGTCCTGACTCTAAAGTCTTTTAAATCTATGTAGTGAATGATAAGAAGCCAAAAGCAGTGTTGTCATGGTGTGGACTTTTCACTACTTTTACCTGGTTTTATGTGTTTCCTTGAGTGTATTTAAACCCTATGTGCTCCTTGTTGTTGGTCCATTACTTTTTGTCTGTTTTGTCGTGGTTTGAGATTGAAGTTGTGTTATATCCTGAATATTGTTATTTTTGTCTATTAAATCTTATGTTTTTTGTCACCGCTGTGTGAAAAAGAGGTTCCGTATAGGTCTTTCCTTCCTGCTGCTGTCAGACTGTACAATGAGAACTGCTGAGTCTGTAAATGTCATTCATCTGTAAATAAGTTAATACTTAAATCATGTGAATGTGCAATACGGCAACTTCAGATTGTCACTGAACAATGTCACTTTACTTTATCTACTTCTTATCCTTCCCTATATGTACAGTATATAACTTTGCACTACTACATAAGTATATATTTTATTTTATTTTGAAAGGCAGGTATTGCATTTACAGCATTTACAGATAGTTAAGAAACATAGCTACTACTTATTTAGTATATTTTGTGTGCTCCCTGTGTGTCTCTTACTGTCCTGTCTGTGCGCTGCAACATTGAAATTTCCCCACTGTGGGACGAATAAAGGAACTCTTATCTTATCTTATCTTAGTCTTGCATTTTGGGTCCTTCTTCTGTTTTCACCAGGTATCATATAAAAGATAAGATAAGACAAGAGAGCCTTTATTTGTCCCACATGTGTGGGGAAATTTCAATGTTGCAGCGCACACACAGGACATGATAATACATAATCTACATATATAATTCCATAGTTTGCAGTGGATGAAAGACAAAGGCTGTGTCATCTTGCCTGCCAGAGGATCAGTGAGGGACTGGTGCTATGGGCATCGGGTGGCAGCTCTGGGTGCCACCCCCTCAACCCAGAAATGGACTAATAAAGGGGTAGAAAATGAATGAATGAGTTTACAGTGGCAGTTGTTGTCTGCTGACAATATCATGCTCCATTTGAGTATGGATTTGAATGTGTCATGGTGTGTATTTTATTTTTGTATTTTTGTTTTATTTTGAAACTGGTTTTGTTGTGGTTTGGTTGTAGTTTGACTTCCTGTCTTGTTCCCCAGTCTTGATTGTCTGCCCCGCCCTGATGTGTTTCACCTGTGTCTCTGTGTGTCTATATGTACCCTGTGCTTCTCTCCCCTTGTTGCTACTCCATTGTATTGTCAATATCTTGTCCACGTCTGTTCCTGTTTCGTTGCTGCTTGTGCCTTTGGATTTTTATTTTGTTTTCATTAAATGTTATTTTTTGGCATTCCTGCATTTTGCCTTTGAGTCCTCCTCCTTCCCACCCCGTGACAGAATGTTCTTGCTGGTTTTGAAGTTGAACTGAACGTAATTGCATTAAAAATTGTTGTTACATTTTCTTCACTGACCTTTTGGCTTCTGTCAAAAAATGCATTGTATTATTCAAAATAGCAAAATAACAAAAATAACCTTCATCTCCAGAGGACAGTCCTAAAATAATATATTGGAATTCTATGAATAATGCTCAAGGCAAATGCATGGTTTTTGAGTGGGCACAAGAATGTAAGGATATATTCTATTATAACTAAAGAGTAAAAGTAAAACAATGTATTTTGTATATAAACTTCAAATTACGCTTTTCAATTCTGGAAAAAACAATTGATGATAAATTATACATAGATTTTATCCTTGGTTATCTCTTCTGTAAAGTCATTGTCAGTATTTATACCAGAATCCAGATACCTTTTCACGAAACCATCTCCAGGCTTTGCACTGGTTTTGCTCCATTCACAACCGTCCACAGCTTCTCCACATCCATTCCATCTCAACTACCGCAGTCTTGACGGACAGACGGTAATAGAATATGGCTATATGAACTCATCTACTAAAACTGCATGTAGTCATTTTCTCAGGAGCTGCTTGATCGACCGCAAAGCTCAGACTGCAGTGGCTCAGTCCCATTTTAATTGAAGTTACTGTGGGACATCTAAGAGCAGTGGGCCTTTACTGTCAGAGCGTGTGCAGCTGGAGACTGAATTCAGATGAATGAGGTGTGTAATCCGCTCTGGTCTGGCCATTACAAGTCCTAAATGTGATCAGTGGAGTTTAAAATGTAATTCAGAAATCCACAGGGAGACACTGAGTAAAGCCGCTTCATTGGTACCATTAAACTTTTAGTCTATAAAGTTATTGCTGCCAGCTTTATGCAAGAGAGCGGAGGGAGGGATGGATGCTTATGATTCTTTTCATTTGGAGTATGCAGCGAGAAAACAAATAATCAACTTAACCTGAATGCAAAAGGCCATAAGGCACTTGAAATGGCTACAGAGAAAAGAGGCTGTTGAGGAAATTGATTCGATTGGTTTCCGATGCTTTTCCCGTTGGAGAAAGAGCCTCCACAGTCTGTGACAAATGTCCAGTTGCACATTTGGACCTTAAGGGTGGCTGGTCTTGTAATTCCTTTGCCAAATTAAATGGTGGAAAAGAAAGGTACGTTCTAAAGTAAGCACAACAGCTTTTGATAAATAATACAGACAGTCTGATTTTCAATTGATGTGAATTTACTTGGAGCCAAAATAATGGTGTTGTATCTGTGACGTGAGGCTGTCTTGATACGTTTTTAGAATAAAGGTTTCTTTATTCTACAACACCAGGCGGGTCGAGACCGATCACAAATTACACTCAAAATAAGGCTGCATAGTTGTGGACAGTATTTATTTTTCTCATGTATTTAATGTATTTTATTTTATTTTATTATTTATTTTGTTTATTTTATTCATTTTATTTATTTATTCTATTTTTATTTAT
Organism: Knipowitschia caucasica; assembly: GCA_964034765.1. NCBI lineage: Eukaryota > Metazoa > Chordata > Actinopteri > Gobiiformes > Gobiidae > Knipowitschia > Knipowitschia caucasica. The sequence goes on along the minus strand of OZ035836.1, from coordinate 20,760,558 downwards.
TTATTTTATGGCCACTCATATATGAAATTAAGAAATGCAATATCTTGTTACAAGATACACATGGTTACAGTGCCAGACAAATTTAATTTTCAATGTTAGTCAATAGGCGCCAGAGCGAGTAGGAGCAAAACTTTGTGCATGAGCTCTTCCTTATTGGGCTTCATTGAGCTAGGAGGTTAGCAATGTCCATCAATATACAGTCTCCGGTGTACACTGACAAAACCAAATATAATTGTCGAAGTAAAATTCAGGCTGTAAAATATTTCAAATGCTGTACACCCTTTTACTCTGATCCAGGCTGTTCGCAAACATTGTATTTTTATGATTGTTTCAAAGCGTCACACAATGAAATGTGTTGTATGAGCGGAACAGGGCTTTTTTGAAGACTTCACTGGCTTGGTGGTGAGGAAGGCGGCAAGGAGATGAAGCAGAGGAACATGTCAGGAACAGAGCAGGAACAGGATGAGATCTCCTTTCATAGACTCACAGCTCAGCCCCCCATCAAGGCACATGCACTCATTCATCATCCAAGCGCGTGTTTCTACTGTGCTCATCTTTCATCTGGAAATATTTTAGCAGTGACGGAAACAGCTCTGAAATAGCACCTGTATCAGCATAGTGATGAGAAGACTGACAGATCAATGTGGCGCTAAATGTGTGGCTGCAATAAATCTCGTGAGGACAGAGCCAGGGCAAGACTAGTTAGTGTTGACTTATGACACAAAATACAATCCCATTATTGTATATAGTCAGGGCTACATTATTGTAGATAGTCAGGGCTACATTATTGTATATAGTCAGGGCTACATTATTGTATACAGCCAGGGCTACATTATTGTATATACAGTAGTCAGGGCTACACCTCCATCTTAATGAATACAGGGTCATTCTTGCGAAGCACAGGAAAGAGATGCTATGAAAGAGGTGAAAAGATACATTTTTTGTGAAAAGATAAAACATGTTTTTCAAGGTTAAGGTTCAATTCAAGTACTGTATTCTAGGAGTATAGGGACCGGGGGGGGGGGGTGGGGGGCGCGAGAAATCAGGCGAAGGCGAGGGTAGTTTCACTGGTAGTGATTTAGGGGGGGGCTACGCAACCGTTATGAGAGGATGATCTGTGTACAACACAAAGTGCCGAGAGAATAGAAGCAGCCACGGGTTCCGAACTAGAATATAGGAGAGGAGGGACATGAAAACAGCGCGTGTGGCAGGTAGGGGAGAGGGATGGGGTGGGATGGTTCGCTAGGGCTAGGGGTGGTGAGGGGGGGTGTAGAGTGAGGAGGGGTGCGAGTGGGATTTATCAGAGTGTAGACGGATGGGTGAGCCGGGGGGGGATAGCGAGGCTGGGCTTGGCCCACTGCAGGCACAGGAGCTGACGCGGGTCGGGATGTGGGGGGCAGGGAGCTTCTGTAAGTATAGGGGTGACTGAGACGTGGGATATCGGGGGTGACGTGGCGCGACTCTCAGCTGCACTTCACATAGATTCCGCGGGTGGGTGGGACGCGACTCACGCGTTAGCGGCCCTGTGAGATAGGAGAGGGTCGCGCAGGACTGGCCATCTCGGGGTAGGGTCGGTGGTTATATACTATCGTTAGAGGATCTTATACTACACGGGAGAGTACACAAGAGGACTCATAGGGATATGGGGGGTCTACTGGGGGTGGGGTTGGGTGGGGTGGGGGTGTTAGAGAGATTAATATTATTAGTGGGGGGTGTTTGTTATGATTGGAACTACAAAGCGTAAAGGCGCTCGCTTCATCCACTCTCCCCTAGAGGATCGACTTTAGACTAGGGTTGCACCACCATAACTAACACACACAATGTGGCGCGTAGGATAGGGAACAGGGGTGGCGAACGAGTAAACGTAGCTGTTGTGATGTTAGGGGCTCACACACACACACACACACACAAAGTGGAGGGGTAGGGTGTGGGGGAATTGGAACTGTGCCTTATCCTTGGGGGGAAAATTTGGTGTTTAATCGCGGGGAGTTTGCATGAGAGAGGGGGAGGAGATGGGTGTAGGGTTTCGGGGAGGGGAGTGAAGGAGGCAGTCAGCTGATATGATCGAGATGCGCTAGCAGCGAGGGAGAACGGATGGGTGGGTCCGTGTGCTGGGGTCGCAATTTAGATGGGGGCGAGCCGTGTGGGAGGGAGAAGCGATGTAAGGATGTGTTAGTGGGTGTTAGGATACACGGGACTGAGAGCGAGGTGTGAAGAGAGAGCGAGAGCGAGAGGAGTGGTGGGAGGCGAGCGCTGGCTGTGAGGTGGATTGCGAGATAAGTGAAGGGCCCTGGACGAGGATAATTCAAAATGTGTGAGCGCCGTGGACTATCTACAAGTAGAGAGGGGGGTAGCCCAGAGGGACTATATACAAGATGAGTTGGGGGGGATTGTAGGTTATTGTGGGGTGGGCTTAAGGTGCAGAGGCACTGGGGAACTAGGGGTGCGAGTGTGTGTCCCGAGGGCTAGCGAGTGATCGAGAACGGAGGGGGATGGTGAGCGATGTGCAGTGGCGCGGACGACATTTGAGAGGGCGCGCTGGGACAATAGTATCATTAGGGAAGTGTGCTATCAATCTTGCTACTGAGTGGGGCGATGGAGGGTGTGGGAGCGCGGGGGTGTAGTCTGATTATTCTAGCAGTGCGGGTGTATAGGATATCGCGTCTACGTGTGTCCTGTGATGAACAGATGGAGGGGGAGCTAGAGCCATCGCTGTTTGAGAGGATGGGCGATTGATGATACGAGACGAGCATATCAGGATCTATTCCAAAGCGCGGGCTGGTGTGGTATGATTTGTGGTCGCTGTGAGGGTCAGAAGTCCTTTGGGGGTGCCTCATTTTATGTTGGGTGAATGTGTACTGACATGGAAGAGCTGTAGGGTAAAGGAGATGAGAAGCTGAGTCGGACACTCATTGGACTACGGGAGTGAGAGTGTATTGGCCACTCGATAGCAGTCTGATATTCCGTGAGGACATCTATTGTTATTTTAGAAACACTCAGTGGCTTAATGCATTCCGTAGCACTCTTGGCGGCTGGCGGCGGGTACCTATGCACGGCGCGAGGCAGAAGATCGCGAATATATAGGAGAGCATCATAGGTCACAGGAACTGGACAACGGCAAGGTATCTGTGGGAGAAGACGGCTGTTCAGGAGACACGTCGAAGACACAGTAATCAATACTGAGTCGCGAAGCCCAGGGTATGATCGCGAACACACAATGCACCCGAGATGTACAGATCACATTTAGCTATAGCGGAACAATGCCTGATCAACGCAGAGGAGTAAAGAATTACTAGATAATCTGACATAATAGACATGTCTAAGAAACGAAGTTTGACAGCCGTAGAAAACGGTGTATAGCGAGAGCGAGGGCGAGGGGGCGAGGAGACTCTAGAGATCTAGTGTATTCTGAGCACGGAGTGTGAAGCACGTGGAGAGAGATAGAGAGAGGTATCAGGGAACCTGCGATCTATCTTTAGCTTCTGACACATATGTACTTTCAGGCGGTGTCTCACGTAGCGTCTACACCTAACGCCGAGCACATAGGTAGGAAGAGCCATGCACGAAAGTTTGGATCGACTCCTTCTGCGCTACTGCGCCTACAGAGCAATAAGACTAAGCACTTTAATATAGCGACAGACTCACTCTGATCACAATGTTGAGTCTCGGCTCTGTAACCATACTCAATCTATGCGATAATTAGCCAACAACACTATGAGCGCGCAACTCGTTCCTTCTAGATCTCAGCACACTAGAGAACTCGAGTGCCTATGAGTATCTGTAACAAGAAATAGAACATTACTCAAATCAATAAATAAAAAATAAATATAATTACATAATATATGAATGAATGCGCCATAAAACACATAAACTACAAATACATCATGCACATACAAAATAAAATAAAAATGAACTATTAAATAACACCTGAGAAAATTAAATAAATGACTACACCATCAAACAATAATGTACATGACCTTTTATAACATAGCCGAGAGAACTGCATAATATATGTCTACTGATGCAAGCCACTCCTACGAACGTACTAGGCTTGCCTTATAGTGAGTCTGGCGTTATTGGTATACGTAGAAGAAACCTTTACCTCAGAACACCAGCGCTATCAACGGATGACACTGCGTCAATAATAACACGCACACCCTTCCTCATCTCTCACAAAACGTCACAGTACTAACAACGACACAGTTCCTCTTCTTGCCTCCAAGTAACATTCCCATCCCAACTCTCTGACAGTACACAGACTGATCACCACTGTATTGATTAACTC